>CM062297.1:780872897-782072897 GCA_031216915.1 Pictodentalium vernedei | reverse complement strand
GAAAATATAGGAATGGATTCGACGATTTTTATATTCCGGCAGATTGTAATTAATAAATGAGAACAAACAAATCATATTAAGTAGAAAGTAAAAAAATAAATAAAATAAAACATACAATTATTAAAAAAAATATTTAAACAAAATGTTGCAAGACTACGAAACTCAATTATTAGAAAGGATAGCCGAGAACACGAAAAGAACGACCGATAATACAACTGCAAAAGATTAAGTTTTTGATGACAAGACTCGATTTATGACGAAATTCAATCCACCGATCGAATTGAAGAGAGATAAGAAGTACGAGATGGCACTGGTAAATCTGGAGACGTACTATTTGTTTCCCAACATCACGGAGAAAAATAATAAGTTCAGATATTTGAACGGACTGGACTGGTTCGCGAATCGCATTCCCAAAGCCAGTTACAGTATAGTCGACTTGAACATACTCATTCAGACTAGAATGAAGACTGGGGGTCAAGACGGAACTGCCATCAACATAACTGTCAACGTCACCACTCTGCAAACGATACTAAACATGAGAGGGGGTTATCGAGTGGATTTTAGAGAAGGTGACACCGTTGGAAAAATGTTGGGATTCGATCGAAACACATATGAAGGACAAGCGACATCGGAAAGCGTGGTGGACATTCTGTCACCAGCATTTTGGTGGACGTGGACGTGATCTCTGGAAGTTATGTGAATGGTGGCATATAGCCCACGATTTGCTCGTTTTTTCCGAGGTTTCACCGGGCTACAAGATCATAGAGCGACCTTGAAATCTAGTCTATTTGCCTGTGATAACGCATACTTTATACGGTATTAACAATGAATTAACGAATCAAAATGGAGAGCTGTTAGATCTTCGCGGCGAACGTGTCACGATGCGATTTCATATAAGAGAAATTTAAGAAAACAAAATCTGTTAAATAGTTTATTAAACAAACAAACAAATAATATATTTTTTTATTTTTTTTGCAGAATAGGAAAATGATTTAAATTAACAAATTTCCTTTTTTTTAAAAAAAGAATTAAATCAATTTTCATATATAAAAGGAAGTAAAAAAAATAAATCAATTAAATATAATTCTTTTTAACAAAATTGAAAGTAAAAAAACAAGTAATGACGAGATACATAATACAAAATGGAAATATATCCGAAGGTCAGAAAGACAAACTTCGCAGAGCATTAGAAAATCGAGGAGAAGCTATGGGATTGAAATTCAGTCATCAAGACTTGAGCAATGGACGCGACAAAATCTCTTGGACCAAAACGCAAATAAATTGGTAGCCAAAGCACACCGTAATTGAAGAGGATTGACCGTGAGACTGAGTCCCACGCAATTGAGATATAATTTGAAAATGAAAGGTGGTTTCTTAGGATTGCTGACGGGATTGGCCACCAAGGCATTACCCATTCTCACGAAAGCCTGTTGCCGGCTTTGGGTATAGGAACTCTCGGGATTTCCAGTTCTGGTGCGCAAAAAATAATGGGGAGTGGATTTTTTTCCGTAGCGAGGCGGAGTTGTGTGTCGAGTCGAAACGGATGGTAAAGGATTGTATCTGAAACGCGCGAAAGGTAGAGGCGTATTTAAAGCTCGTGGAGAAGGGGTCGATCTGAAGAGAGGAAGACGATTGTTCGACGGCCGAGGACTGTTATTGAGTCCGAATTCGCCTTTTAAAAACGTGCCCATTCTCAGTATGTTATTATGAGATATTGTTTTGTGATGGGAAAAAAAATAACGACATAATATTATAATTTTTTATATATTAAATAAGATAGGAAGTAAAAAATAAATAAATAAATAAATAGAATAAAAAAAAATGGAATCAGAAAGTGATAAACTATCCCCCACTTATCGGCGACTGTATTACCGACGGTACCTCCTTTGGAAGATAGAGGCAACGGGTTTCGCATCGATTAAATTAATCAAATTTAACATAATTTAACGATGGAAAGACATAGACGTCAAGCGCTCAACAAGAAGTATGCGCGAATGACTAAGTTGGTGAACGGTTTGGATCTGCCTCTCATCACCATTTCCATGGGTTTGGGTGCTACTGGAGTGGGTCTCCTATCGACCGTGGCTACCATTTCAGTCGTGTTGGTTATAGAGGGCGTTGCCCTCGAGACAGGATTCGATTCTTGAGCACGGTTGGAAAATCAGTCAGTCAAAAATAATCGTTGAAGGACAAGAAACACGAACATATCAAAGTGTTGGCCGATGCGAAAATCAATTCCATAAGCGACATGATATCCACTTTTCTGAAAGATGGAAGGATTTCCAATGGGGAATATTGCTTCATTCGTGCGGAAATGGATAAATTCGGGGCGTTGAAAGAAGGCTTGAAAAAAAAATCTCGTCAGATTCTCAAAGAGCAAAAGGTCGGGAAGAAGCCAGGGAATCATTTCGTAAACTCTTGGGAAAAAATAAAGATCCAGTGACAGATATATAAGAAAGCAATAAAAAAATTAAATAAAAAAAAATTAACAAAACAAAATGTATTGCGTAAAATGTAGGAAGTCTACGGATATGAATAACTTGCGAAAACTGAAAACTATAAATAATAGACAGATGCTTCGCGGCACTTGTAAAGTGTGTGGTTCAACTAAAATTCTATTCGTCAAAAGAGGTGGAGGAGGAACGGTCAACAGACTCATCAATAATTTTCTCTTCCAAATGCATCTGCCAGGACATCAATTTACGGGACCAGGCACGAAATTGAACAAGAGATTGAATAAAGATCTAACACCGAAATTGTGGAGAAAACCCATCAATAGAGTGGATCGAACTGCCTATGGCCATGATCTCTGTTATGCAAAGCATTCCGCCACGAAGACTAGAAACGACGTGTAAGCCAAGAACATGTTGACAGATTTGAAAAATAAAGTCAATCCCACGATGAGAGAGAAATTCGAACGTTCTCTAGTCTGTACACTGATCGGCAGATAACGTCGATTTGGAAAGGGAAATAAAAAAATCTCTGCATTAGCGAACGGACTGAACAAGCCCATAGTGCACAGATTTCGAAAGAGGAGAGTATTCGTCAATGGATTGGATTGGGTATGGGCTGCCGATCTGGTGAACATGCAATCGCTGTTTAGATACAACAAAGGTGTGAAATATCAATTGACGGTCATAGATGTGTTTTCGAAATACGGATGGATGAGAGCGTTAAAAAATAAATCGAGAACAAGTGTGGCTGAAGCTTTAGAAAATATCTTCACCACTTCTTCGCGAAAACCTGAGAAATTATGCGTAGATAAAGGTCGAGAATTCTACAACATTCACGTTCGTCGACTCATCGACATCTATTCCACAGAAAACCAGGAGAAGGT
This sequence comes from Pictodentalium vernedei, assembly GCA_031216915.1. Classification (NCBI taxonomy): domain Eukaryota; kingdom Metazoa; phylum Mollusca; class Scaphopoda; order Dentaliida; family Dentaliidae; genus Pictodentalium; species Pictodentalium vernedei. The sequence goes on along the minus strand of CM062297.1, from coordinate 782,069,560 downwards.
GAGCATGGTCGAACGATGGAATAGAACTATGAAGGAGAAAATGCACAGATATTTCACGGCCAAGTCAACTAAGAAATATTTGAATGTCTTAGACGCCTTGGTTGACGACTATAACAATACGCGCCACAGTTCCATCAAGATGACGCCCATGACAGCTAGCGATCCTCAAAACGAAAAGGAAGTCCATGCGAATCTATATCCATTAAAAATAGCGGCGGAGTTACAACCCACTTTGCAATAAAAATTGCAAAATGTAATAATTATTACAAAGTGCAACTACTTGGACGGGAAAAACGTTGCAATATGTAATAATTATTACAAAATGCAACAAAATGGACTGGAAAAACGTTGCAAAATGTAACAAACTTTTTTTCAAAGGGTCTCTTTTATTTCAAAGGGACAATCAGAAACTAATTCATGTTATTATACAACTATTAACATAAATTTGTGTCTCTATAAGTCTTCGGGTATGTTATACGTATTTCTACGTGTATTTGTGCGAGTTTCATATATGTTTGAAGTTTTATTGCAAAATGCAACTACATTAACTGGAAAAACGTTGCAAAATGTAATAATTATTACAAAATGCAACAACATGGACAGGAAAAACGTTGCAAAATGTAACAAATGTTACAAAATGCAACTATATCGACTGGAAAAACGTTGCAAAATGTAATAAAATGTTTTCAAACAGAGCAATCAAACTAATTCATTGTATTGTACAGTTATTAATAGAAAATTGTATCTGAATGCCTTAACCAAGTGCTGTTAATGTGTGTTGTTTGTAGAGATGACCACTGGTGATCAATAGTGGTGATGACAAGAAATGGGTGGTGATCGTCTATGGCGATCTCTAGTGATCGTTGGGAGCGAGATGAGGATTAGAGGGATATGACTACTAGCCGCACTGAGGCCTCTCCTCACACCCCTTACATCATCATACGGAGAGATGATCACTGGTGATCGCCATTGGCGATGACCAGGGATGCCTAGTGATCTCTTATGGCGATCTCTAGTGATCGTTACTAGCGATCACTAGTGATCATCTCCCCGTATAAGGATGGACGAGAGGGCTGTGAGAATAATTGTTTTTCGCGTTTCGTGCAGATTAGCGAAAAACTTTTGTCTGTGTAGACACTAAATAATAAAGATACATATTTGCGCGCTTTTGAGCGCAGGGAGTTTTGATTGGTCGGGAAGTGCTGTGTTTGACCAATCGAAACTGCGAGAAAGAATTCTGGGAGTTTTTAGAGGTTCGGGGAAGCCATTTCTAGCCAGATGCTCGGCGACTGCAAATCCAGATTTTCTTTGTTTATATTTTTTATTTTTTTCATATTGTGCTGGCTGATTTTAAATATAATCGTAACGATGGATCCCAACATTCTTCCTCTTATTGAACAAAAAATTCAAACAGAAGTGAATAATTCTCAAAATGCTTTGTTGGATAGAATGGACACATTATTCAAGAGCAGATTGGATTCGTTTCAGAGAGATTTTTCTGACTCACAAAAAAGTGCCTCGGAGTTACATTTGGCGCAGATACAGACCACAAACAAAGATTTGAAATTTAAGAAACAAGGCAACGAGGAACAGTATAAATTAAATGAGAAAGTTCTTACAAAGTTGAAGGAAGCAAAATTTCACATGGGATGTGATTCCGAAAGTGCAAAACAACAAGCAGCTGATTCTTTGAATAAAGGTATGGAACTTCTACAACACAGACAAAAACTAATACAGTTAGCGGACTCCAGTGATCTGGGTTGGAGAGTGGCCACAGAGTATGAGACTCATCAGTTAGCTTCAGATTCAGAAGATGAGAAACGTATCTACAAAGCAGAAGCTCGTGCACAACGAAAAATGAAACAACAGTTATCAAGAAGAGGACGACGACTTACTCCATATGCTCCTTCGACTCAATCAAGAAATATGCCAGCATCAGCGAGTGTGGGCAAAAAACCTGGCCTTTGTTTTATTTGTGGCCGTCCGGGCCATTGGAAAGCCGAATGTGACGCAAGGACGTCAACAGCGCCGAATTTGGACAAATCTAAGATAAGTATTTTATCTGATTATGGGGGCGATTTTGGAATTGACGAGTTCCTGGGTACAATTAATCACGCTGATGAGATCAAGCAGCACGCAAAAATACAAAGTTCAACACACATTGATCAGACAAGAGTCGTTATTTTTGATCATCAACACTCTTGTTTGGTGAATGAAAAGAACAACAATTTGGCACACAATGAGCTGACGGACGTCAGCACGAGCGAGAGTATCTTAACGGTTCTTGATAACCCGAGCTTTTCGCCGGTTGGTCGTTTGAAAGAACGGTACAGTCTGTGGAAAAATAAGGGGTCGTGTGAATATATTTTGAAAGTTATTTCCGAAGGTTATCGATTGCCTTTTTTAACCCATCCAACAAATGTTTTTCTAAAAAATAACAGATCTGCTTTGGACAACCGGGAATTTGTTTCCCAAGAGATCAATAAATTATTGGAGTTAGATTGTATTGCTATTTCAGACATTATTCCGGAAGTTGTTAACCCTTTGACAGTAGCGGTTGGAAAATCGGGAAAACAACGTTTGGTCTTAGATTGTCGTCATATTAACGACTGTTTGGCTAAATTCAGTTTTCGTTTGGAAGATGGTGCTCTTGCACGCCAGATATTTGCGAAAGGAGATTTTCTGTTTAAATTTGATTTGAAATCTGCTTACCACCACATACAAATTTTTCCAAAATTTCACACATATCTTGGTTTCTCTTGGGAATTTGCCGGGGAAGTCAAATACTTCGTTTTCAAGGTACTCCCTTTCGGTATTTCGACAGCAGCTTTTATTTTTACAAAGTTGACTAGGGAACTTACTAAAATTTGGCGTAACGAAGGGCAAAGGGTTCTTATGTACTTAGACGACGGTCTCGGCGGTTCTGGCAGTTACGGAGATGCTCTGTGTTTGAGTAAACAAGTTGAGAAAGATTTACTCGACTTGGGGTTTCTCATCGCCTCTGATAAATGTCAATGGGACCCTTCTTTGCATATTCTTTGGCTAGGTTTGGAATGGGATATGGAAACAGGAAGGGTTTCTGTGTCGGAAGAAAGATTAGAGAGCATGCTGTATACGCTCAATTTGATTCAAAAGGAATTACAAAAGCGGGACAATGTTGTAAAAGCTCGACTGTTGGCATCATTTTTGGGTAAGATTTTGTCTATGCATGGCGCTGTCGGTTATGATACCCGTTTGAGAACGAGGTTTTTGTATGGTGCATTAAATTATCGAGCTGGATGGGACTCTGTGGTCCCGGTGAGTGATAATGCTCGGAATGAAATTCAGTTTTGGAAAGATAAAATAAGGCACCTTAATGGTCAGGACCTGGTAGGGTCTGGATACACTGGAAGTGTGTACACGGATGCATCGTATGAGGGATACGGTGGTTTTGTTGAGGGTCTTTTAGACTCTGGAGTGGTAGGTAGTTGGACTACTACAGAGAGAGATATGAGTTCCACATGGCGAGAGCTTGAGGCTTTTAACAGAGTAAGTAAATCCATGTCTGGGTATTTAGAAGGTAAGTCAATAAAGTGGTGTACAGATAATCAGGCGGCCACGCACATAGTAAAAGTTGGTAGTAAACATGAGTATTTACACAATGTTGCCCTTGATATTAATGAAACATGTTCATTGCATAACATTTCGGTTTGTGCTTCTTGGGTGCCACGTAATTATAATATGCATGCAGATTTTTTGAGCCGATGTCATGACTCAGATGATTGGAGTATTAATGAAGCAGTATTTAAATTCCTAAATGCTAAATGGGGTCCTCACTCAGTCGATAGATTTTCGACTAATTATAACAGTTTACTTCCCAGATTTAACTCACGCTGGTGGTGCCCGGGCACAGAGGGGATAGATGCTTTCTGTCAGACTTGGTATGGCGAGAATAACTGGTTTGTACCACCGCCTAGGCTAATATTACAGGTTCTAGAAAAGGCAGATAGAGAAAAAGCTTCAGGCACATTGGTACTTCCATTGTGGACCTCTGCTTATTTTTGGCCAACAGTCCATCGTTTACTAGTTTCTAGGGGAGTAGAAACCAATCATGTATTGCTAGGCAACAAAGATGTCATTCATAAAGGCAAAGGGGAAAACGGCATTTTTGCTGATAGTCCGTTGAGATTTTCTATGATAGCTATCCGAATTCATAATTAGTATGTTGCTGATACATTTTTCATGTTTTTGACAGGTCTTATAGATGTTATAGACCAGCGAGTGGTTGCCAGTGGACTGCAGCAGAGCTCCAAGACCGTTGACCTTTCCGAGAAAATGGCAGTGTTTCTAACTCATTCCAGAGCTGATTCTACAAACATTAAGCATTATAGTGCTTTTAGTAAATGGAAATCATTTATTAGTGACCTTGGTGGCTGTGTTTTACCCGCCGAACCGATTCAAATAGCTCTTTATTTGACTCACCTCTTGGACACAGGATCAACTTATTCAGTTGTTTCTTCGAGTGTATATGCAATTAAGTGGATGCACAATTTACATGGTTTTGAAGACCCCACAGACAATGCTTTTGTAAACAATTTAGTAGAGTCTGCTAAGAGATTGAGAAAAAATCCCATTTGTAAGAAAGAGCCAATAACTTCTTCCCATATTATAACTTTGTGTGACAAATATCAAAACAATAATGCTCTTCCAGTGTGCAGAGACCTGGCTATGATTGTGTTAGGGTTTTCAGGTTTTTTACGCTTCAACGAACTGAGTTCTTTACGATGTAATGATATTTTTTTTTACGAGAACTATTTTGCACTCAAAATTAAGAAAAGCAAAACCGATCAATACCGGGACGGCGAGGAAGTTTTAATTGCAAAAGGTGCTTCCACGGCTTGTCCGTATACTATTTTACAAACTTATATGGCTGTAGCAGGTTTGAAGGCTGGTTCTGATTGCTATCTTTTCAGACCCATGTTTAGTTCCGGGAAGAATACAAAATTAATATATAAAGATAAAATGCTTAGTTACACCAGAGCGAGAGAGTGTATTTTAGAACGCTTGAGAGAGGTTACAGGATCTATTGAGATCGGTTTGCATTCTCTCCGTGCAGGTGGAGCTTCAGCGGCGGCTAATTCGGGCGTCAATGAGAGATGCTGGAAGCGTCACGGTAGGTGGCGTAGCGAATCTGCTAAGGACGGGTATGTCAAGGACTCGGTTGAGGATCGGCTCCAAGTATCTAAACTACTCAAGTTGTAGTTTTTGGTTGTAGTTTTTCATTGACGCCCGAATGTCACTATGCTTTTGGACATTTTTCTAGCAGTCTCTCTGGCTATGTTGCACACAAGAGTTTGTGTTGTTTATTAGGAGTGAAAGACAGACTAATTGTTTTTCGCGTTTCGTGCAGATTAGCGAAAAACTTTTGTCTGTGTAGACACTAAATAATAAAGATACATATTTGCGCGCTTTTGAGCGCAGGGAGTTTTGATTGGTCGGGAAGTGCTGTGTTTGACCAATCGAAACTGCGAGAAAGAATTCTGGGAGTTTTTAGAGGTTCGGGGAAGCCATTTCTAGCCAGATGCTCGGCGACTGCAAATCCAGATTTTCTTTCGGTTGTTTTAAGCAAACAAGTTATTTAAAAGGTGAGGATCTGACACCTTACCCTGGGTAACCTACGCATGGGTTTCAGTCACAGGTTTCCAGTGTTTTATATTAAAAAAGAATGCTATAAATAAATTAATTAATTAATTAAAAACACTGGTTTTTCCTGGCCGGCTCGGTTATCGACACAGGGTTTTTGTTTCATATGCCAATCCAACCTGCTACAATGGTCATCGTTTTTTGTCAGAGTTCATTTGCTACAATATTTCTATCACAAAAAGTTTTGGAATGTACATAATAAAATGCGAGCAGTCTCTCTGGCTATGTTGCACACAAGAGTTTGTGTTGTTTATTAGGAGTGAAAGACAGACGAGGCCTCATTGAGTCCTCACCTCATAGCCCTCACATCCATATCTCGCTCTAATCGATCACTAAGGATCAGATCAGAGATATCCCTACTGATTGGCAATAGTGATGTTGGGGATATGAGCTGAGGCCTCATTGGGGCCTCTCCTCGCGGCCCTCTCATTCTCATGGGGAAGATAATTATTAGTGATGACCAGTGGCGATCCCCATGGATGCCTAGCGATCGCCAATGGTGCTATCTGGTGATTGTTGGGACGAGATGAGGATGTGAGGGCTACGAGGAAAGACCTCATTGAAGCATCACCTCAAAGACCTCATTGGTCTCCCAGTAGTCCGACGGAGAGAGCCACAGTCGCTGCCCCGTCCAGAAGCCCTGGTCTACTTTACATGACCTAATGACTTGGCGACCAACAGACCTCCAGCCAGTGGCCCAACCGAGAGCGACACAGTCCCCCTCACTCTTCTCCCAACGGTGAACCTTTCTTAGAAGCCCTCCAACCAGTGGCCCGGCCTAGCGACACAGTAGCCCCACCCCGGCTCCCAACGTTGACACTATCCCAGAAGCCCTCCAACTTGTCGCTCGACAGATAGTGACTTTGCCGTACCTCCCTCTGCTCACAACAGTGATTCTATACCAGAAGCCCTCCAACAGTGACCCGACCGAAAGCGACACAATCACACGGCGATCCTACCATGGTGTGGGATAGCGACAGTCAAATTTTACTGGGGAAATGACACTACTCACGCACGTTTTGTGTGAAATGGCATAGGGTAAGGTAGACTTGATCCGAAGCGTCTGTGTTGGAAGGCTATCACTGTGCGAACAGTGTTACGAGGGTATTGACATAGGCCAGGGGTTGCTCAACAGCACAGGACGTGTTGCAGGGCCCCAGAAACGTCCAGTCCCTCACCTCTGTGGACATGGACAACGGTCAACGTCGTCATGTCCTCGCGCGCTCTCCATGACGTCACCGACGTCATAGCTACTCTAACCATTTTCATCTGTCGATTCCCGACTTTTCTGCATCTACACAAACTTTGCAGTGGGCATCCACACCCAGCCTGCGATGCAAGCGATGCGAACTGTACATAGACAGTCGACTAAAGTTGGCAAATTAGGCTATAGAGATTGTATCAGCGATACGAACTGGAGGAGGGGGTTGGCGTCCGGGTGCGGGTGGGGGGTCAGATAGAGGGCGACATAAATGGCCCTTTCGGGAACATAACATACTACTCGTACAGGATGATATGAAAACTTCAGTTTGCTTTCCTTGGGTTTTATGGATTCACGGCAAGCTTTTTCATGATAAAAATGATGTTCAACCTTAGTGGTTTTAGGGTAGGCGCAGGGTCAGGATTATGGGCGGCAATGGCATTCCTTTTCATAGGAACTGTTCGGCTGCTTATTCGAAAGAATTACAAAGGATAACATGGAATAAAAATACAAAATTTATTATTTGTTGGTAATCAGAGAAACAGAATATAATTAGTTTCACAAATATAAAAAAGTACAGGTAGAAACTGGTTATAATTGAAACAGATGTAGTATTAATGCAAAACTGTGAAATGGTTCCGTAACACTATTTCAAGTGAGGGGACATTAAGCACTGCAGAAATAAACATGATGGTAAAAAGCATAAAATCGCCAGCATATGGTCAGTTCATTGACCACTTCGTGTCACCTGGTTATCCATTAACAGAATGTTTGCCAAACATTTTTTTAAAATCTTTTATTGTGACGAGAGGAAATCAGTGGTATAATGTCACGACTTCTGAGGTCTGACACACATGAGGAAAAGAAAATCTCGTGTTTTGTGAGTGCATATCGGAAATATCCCACGCTTCGCCGCAACAAATAGTGTATTTTAGCTCGTGAAAGTCGCTCGCAAAAATAATGTTTCTCGTGCTTCTCGCTGCCACTCGTGAGATATTCCCGGTATCCACTCGGATATTGTTCTTTGGGTTTTTCGATTTTCGAATTTAGAAATAATTTGAATTAGAGTTGAAAAGAGAAATGATTACAAGTAGTCTTTCTACCAGTTGTAGTATATGTAGAGCCTCCCTGAATCTGAGGATTTGAGAAATAATACTAATAAAAAGCGTGTGAAAGCTTAAATTAATATTTCTATTTGTAGCCCATATGTCCCAAACAATTGAAATCTGATCCGAAAAAAACAACCATCCCCTGTGCTACTTGCGTTATCGTCCACTTGGTGTTAAAATGATATTGAAAAGTATCTGAAATTATCAGTTCACTAGTTTCATGAAACTTCAATTATTCTGCGAATACTGTTATCTTTCTATCCACCCAAAAATTGCTGTCGCAACTACTCTTTGCTGAAATAATATAATTCAAAATTGTCTGGAACAGTTTAAAAAAATTTAACATTTTTGGAAACTCATCAGATACTTCACTCTGGATAAACGATGACCATTTTCTCAATTTAACATCAAATAAAAAGTTTTAAAAATCAGAACCTTTTAAATCCATTCAATGAAACTGCTCTTGTTTCATTGAGTTTGGAACGTAACTAAACCACAAATCATCTAGAAACATCTAACGGTCCCTCCTTTTATCAATCGTTTAACCCTTTACCCAACGTAACGGCCAAAACCGGCCAGCGCTATTCTCAAAAATCGCCAATTAATTTTCAAAATATTTTCATTTTTTGTCTCAAAAAAATAGGTTATGACCCCTCGTTGGAACGAGCTCGTCGAGCTCGTTCCAACGAGGGGTCATAACCTATGTTTTTGAGACAAAAAATGAAAAAAATTAGTTATTCAAGAATTTTTTTTGCAAGTGTCGTCTGCTTTTCATGTTAGGTAAAGGGTTAAAAAGTACTCAAAATTAGTTATTGATTTGTTGATTGTATTGATTGTTAACGCTTTACTTACTGGTAAATAGGCGTCTCCTTATTTGGCTAATGATTCAATTCAACAAATTATAATTTCAATCAGAAATACAATTCCGTAAGATGCTAGGGCAAAATGTTTTTAGAATTTGCCAAAATTTAAATTTTGTTGAAACAATAAGCATGGACAAATCGACAGGGAGCAGTTCTCGGACCCTCCTTCTCAATGCATGCACCTAACAAATGCCATTGTGGTGGAGTATGGTTTGAGTGGTCCTTATACTTTATATGCAGTGCACTCAAACATTCAATGAGTATTTAGAACACTTACTGAATGGTTATCGAGCACTGCAACTTTTGACAGTCTAAATCTTTAATTCACAATTGCGATTCTCCTGTTTCCACATTCAGTGTAGGTTGCAATCGTACGGTGGCTGATTTAGGACACAGGGTAATTTTTATCTCGTCAGAGCAAGAAACAAACATTTTGTTACAACGAGAAGATATCTCGTTATAATGAGAAAACTGCTTGTCAATACGAAAAACATCTCGTTATAACGACTTAGTATTTCGATATAACGACTTATGCCCTAAATCAGCCACCATACCTTCACATCAAACAGAGCCACTTAAAAAGATGAATTCTATTTTGTTCACCTTCAGACTTCAGCCTTGTCGCAACAACACCCCAGACTATTCATCTGCCATTTATTTGCCTTCCAAGTAAAACTCTAGTTGCAGAGGATAGTGTCAATTACTTTTCGGAATTTTTTTTTCAAGACCAATGCCTTTCACCGTCATTCGAAGGAGCTCAACAAGTTCGTTTCCAATGAGGGGTACTAAGCTCTGATTCGTCATAACAAGGGTTATTATGCCTCACGTTTGTAACATCAGCCGTGATTGGTCAATTTGACACCTTCTAAAAGTCATAGTACTGGAGTTTTGGGGCAAAACACGGGTACTATCGGAACGTTTTTCCCTGGAGACAAGAGAACGAAGAAAATGTAAGCGCCACTTCCATTGATCAGCGTCGATTGGAATTTCTCAACACCAAACGCAGGCTCCATGTCCGTTTAGCTTTTTCAACACCGGTAGACACAAACTTACCAACAAATATATCACCTTCAGTGGGTGTGTTTTCAATTTTAACTGCAAACAATGCATTCAAAAGAATCAGAAATATTAAAAAACTCACTCACGTGTTGTTCACCACTTCAGTGAATCCTGAATATAAGTCTCAATTATGACTTGTGTTTCACTCCGCTTAATTCTATCAACAGTTGTCCGAGAAACATGAATTTATATTCCATTAATTTAAATCACTTTTCACACAAAAATTAACAATGAATTATAACACGAACAGCATGATGCTGTTGTTAACATTGGCATTTGTTGATAAAGAAACTCCCAAAGCGACGGCACTTGTGACAAGTCATTTTCGAAGAGACGTCATTCGTTCGAAATGACGTCATGTTTTTGGATTCGACTACATTGTTATTACAAAATCGATGGCTTGTTGCAGTTAACGCTTAACAATGAAAGTCATATTTTGTCCGGCATAATAAAATTATTAGAACGTTTCTTTTCATGTTCTATCGGTCGATAGTACCTGAGTTTGTGTGATTTCTGAAATAAAACCTGAAGCAGCGACCGATAGAACATGAAAAGGAACGTTCTAATATTACATTAGCATCGTTTGAATGCAAATATACCGTCGTAGTAGTCTGCGCCTTAGTACACAGTTCTCCGAATTGGCAATTACATATATACAGGAGGCCAAGACCTCTGGCAAGACACAAATCCAACTGGCCACGTTGGGACACAGGGCGTTGTGAACTACTGTTTACTGCACGTCGATTGTGCACATGCCTTCAGCTGTTAATAATCCTGATCTACTGGATTAGTTCGTTGGAGAGTTGGACGTTTGCTGGCCGCTTTTCAGAGTTCTCTCTAGATTCTCTGGCTCAACCCCCACACGTAAAATATCTCGACACGACCCTAGCCGATGAAAGTCTCGTGAAACCCTAGGAAAATGAACAAACATAAAAACGACGAGACCAACGGCCCTCCGAAAATGTTTTAGGTTTTTCTTGGTAAAATTTAGCAAAATGGAGGAAATAGTATTGATATTTCGGCTAAAAAATACTATACTTTACTGCATATTAACCCATTTTGGGCCCGCAATTGGTAGAAATTTGGTCAATCAGGAGTTTCTTAAAAAATTTAGGTAGAAAAGATTCAACGTGCCTCCACCCCCACCCCCCACCCCCCCCCCCCCCCCATCCACTTACCTGCAAAAAACTATACTCCCATTCCACCTAGCTCTATATCTAGCATAACGACCCAAAACAACCAGCGCTATATACGAAAGTCACCATTCATATGTTTTGTTGTATTTCTATTTTGTTATTAAAAAGTAAAGCTGATGACCCTCACTGGGCCAAGCTCGACGAGCTCGTTCCAATGAGAAGACGTAAGTAGGTATATGAGGCGGATTCAGAGACAGGTGTACATGTACGTGTACATGTACACGTACATCGATGTACACCTCCATAGGATTTAGTGTTAAAATCGTGTACAGGTACACGATTTTAACGTTTTTTAGAGTGTCTTAGAATCGGCTTTGCGGATTCAAAGACCACTGATTGTATCCAAGAGTGAAAAAAACGCATGAAATTTTACGTATGTGTACATGTACCGTTTTGTCTTTGAATCCGTAAATGGGTTTCCCCCATAGGATTCAGTGTTAAATCGCGAGCAAAAAAAACGTTTTGTCGTTTCTAAATCATCATCTTGTCGATTCTAAATCATCCGCGTCCGTACACGATTTCAACACTGAAACCCTATGGAGGCGTACACGGAAATCCATTTGCGGATTTTGACGTCGGAAATCGAATCGTGTACGGTACACGGAAAAGAGGTGTCCCTGAACCGGCAAACCCACTGTCACGTTTCCTGAAGCAAAACTAACACATGTTATTGTTGTGACTGAATGGAGGTTTTCGTTTAAAAGAGTAGACTATAAAATATGATCTGTAAAAATAGACATTCGTGTTTTGTTTTGATGTAACGAAAGGAAATTGAGTTTAGAGACAATTAGAGAAAAGAATCAGAGGTAAAAAAATCATTTTCGCGTTTGTCACTATTAATTCTTGTGAAGTAATCTTAATAAACACTTAATGGAATGTTTGATTAATGTTATAATAAAACGCATTTTCCACTCAATTAGGTTTGAGTGGTAAATGTTTAATATATTCATGATAATGATCAGAGAAATTTGAAATGAATGAATCAATGAATGAATCAATGAATTCCTTTAACTTTAAATTAGAAAAAACAGTTTCTTTTATGTGCTGGAATGTTTTAACTGTCATCAAAAGTTCTCTCTTAATTCGAAACTGAGTGAATGGTTTTTTGATATGTGAATGGAATTCCTTTTAACAAACGTAAATTACTCTCAAATGCGTTAAATCAGAAACCGGTTTGTCATGTACTGCTTAAAACGTTTTTTAAACTTTCCCAATTCAATCAATACTGAGTTGAGATGTGAATATTTTTAGTTATTATATTAAAGGCAGAAAGATTTTTATTAACTTAAAACATAAAAATATAATTATACATTTAATTTTGAAAATAATAAAATAACTCGCATTAGCATACTGAAAGGAACATTAACAATTAAAAAAAACGAAAAATGTTTTTACAGATGGATTCTAGACGCCGAAATCAAATTTTAGACGAGTATGAACGTGCTAAGAAGGGCATTCAGTCGGCTGACAGAAGCAGACGTCTTGGTGAGATTGAACTCAAACGCGAAGCCACAAAAATATTTAAACCCGTGACGGAGGGTCAAGAGCGAAGCAGGAAGGAGATAGTCGAAGAATTGAGACCCATAAAAGAGAGTTCTTTGAGAATGGGTTCGTTGCCCGGTAGTTTTGGAAATCGGCATTCCGTTCAATCTACACCGGATTATGTTCCCACGGGAATTCAAACAGAGAGCGAGACCGACACCGATACAGCTTCGACTATCACCACTGATAGCGTCGCATCGTCTGATGATGGCGGTAAGAGAGATCTGTTGTATGGATTTTATAAGGATTCGGACAATAATACTTTTATTGGAGACACAGAAGTAGAAATAGGCGATGATGAATTGATCATGAGTTCGAACAGATACGAATTGACTGATGGACTGCGCAGATTGCTCCTTTACGACAAGCCTAGTGATTACACGGAACAGGATTTCGACGATTACGGCGACATTCTGGTTCAGACCCACGCCATGAAGAGAAATAACGATGCCAGAGAGACGAGACCCAAAGCCAACAGAGGTTACAAGTGGACGAAAGTGGTGAAACCCATATGGGATATGAATAAGAAGTTCGTCGAATCAGTGACTGGCAAAGGGGTGAAAACCACTTTTCTTCCGAGCGATTCTGACGCTCTGTCTCAGAGATTGAGTTTGTTGATGGCGAGCAGACGGGCTGGTAACACAGGATTAGATAATCGGATTGTTACTATATGTGACGAATTGTTAAGACAGAAGGTTTTGAATAAAAACCATTATAAAAGGCTGATGAACGAATTGAAGGATTGATGTGTATATAATAAGTAGAGAGAAAAAAAACAAACAAACAAAAATATATAAAATAAAAAACAGTAAATTTTTACACTAGAATAATAAAAGTATTTAAACAACAAAACGATTTACCAGTGAAAAAAACAAAATATATTATAAAAATAAAATATGTTGGTGATAAAGAACAGGGGATACGTCAGAACTTACGTTCAAGGCGGTTCTGGCATCGTCGATTCTATAATGCGAGCGTTCACGAGCGATGCGGGTAGAAAACTCGCATCGACTGCGTTTGAGGTCGGTAAGAAGACGGCTTTGGATGCTGGTAAGAAAGCCGCTTCCGAAGCCAGTGGTAGGATAGCTTCTGTGGCTGGCAAGAGGGCAGCCGACGCGTTGATCGACAAGTTGATCAGTCCGCCGGCGAAGCGAGCTGCGTTAGAGCGAACGCCGAAAAGTTGGAAAGATTTTAAGGATGCTGTGGTACCCATACAAGATTTAGCCAAAATGACGAGTGGATCAGGATTGAAGAGAACTCGCGACGGTGTGATATAAATAAATAATAATATTAAAAACTGAGTTTGAAAAACATATAAAATCTGTGTTTGAAAGAATCTAAAATAACAAACAAAAAAAAAATAAAACAAAGATGAACATTAAAGATATGTCTTGGAACGACGCCGCGACCAAGAGGTCGAATAACGAGTTCTTTCCCAAAAGCATAAGAGGCTTGATAGCGGGAAAATCGAATTGTGGAAAGACCAATCTGTTGATGAATCTGTTGTCCCGACCCGACTGGTTGGATTAAGACAGATTGTTCGTGTTTGGCAAGAGCTTGTTTCAACCCGAATACAGATTGCTTCGAGAGTGCATGGATCGTAGATTGCCCAAGGACGTCATAGCCAGAATCTTTGACAGTATGGAGGAATTCGACAAGAGTGAAGCTCCACTTTCGACCATTTTGGACGGTGCGGCGATGGAGCTGATGAAGAGAAATGCAACTTCGAACGTCGAGTGTCGATTTTATGAGAACGCTAGCGATGTTCCGGATCCTAGAGAATTGAAATCGGAAGATAAGAATCTCATGATTTTCGACGATCTGCTTTTGGAGAGACAGAACCGATGCGAATCGTATTGCGTTAGGGGTCGACACAGCAACGTGGACTGTTTCCACCTGTCGCAGAATTATTTTCGATTGCCCAGACAGACGATAAGGGAGAACGCTAATTTTCTATGTCTCTTTCGCCAAGATCTCAAGAATTTCAATCACATCTACGGCGACCACGTTGCAAACAACATGAGCGTGGCGGAATTCAGGAGATTCTGCAAGAGGGTTTGGGATGGAGGACTTTACAATTTCGTCGTGATCGATTTGACAAGCGAATTTAATCGCGGAAAATATCGGTGCAGATTCGGCAAGTTTTATGTTTCTGATGATAATAAAATAGAGCGTGAAAATAAAAAAAAAAAATTAAAAAATAATAAATCTTCAAATAATTAGTTTGGAAAAAGAGAAAAAAAAAAAAAATTAAAATATAATGTTGGAACAAGGAGAATTGTTAGAACGGATAGCCGAGAATATGGCTGCAAAACAATCCATTCAAGTCGTGGTGAGTGGCGATTCGACTCGATTCGCTACGAAATTCGAACCTTCCATCGAATTGAATAGAGAGAAAAGATGCGAGATGGCATTGGTGAATCTGGAGACTTATTATTCCTTTCCCAACGTCACCGAAAAGAATAACTCGTTCAAGTATTCCGACGGAGTGGATTGGTTGGAGATTCGAATTCCCAAAAGGAGTTACGACATAGACGATTTGAACAATTACATTCAGATGCGAATGAAGACGGATGGAAAGGGAAGCAACAAGATCAGACTCGCTCCCAATCCTAATACCTTACAGACGATGTTTGATTTGGAAGATAATTTTCGAGTGGATTTCAACATGGACGATTCTATAGGCAAGATGTTGGGATTCGATTGAAAGATGTATCGAGGCCACGCGGCATCTGAAAATACTGTCGACATTCTCGCAGTCAATAGCATTCTGGTGAACGTGGACATGATTGCTGGAAGCTACGTGAATGGTAGCGCTCAACTGACGATCTATTCCTTCTTTCCAAACGTGTCGCCGGGTTATATGATCATGGAGCGACCTAGAAATTTAGTTTATCTACCAGTGATTTTAGACACGTTGTATAGTCTCAAAACCATGTTGACGGATCAAAATGGTGAACTGTTAGATTTTCGCGGAGAGAGGGTGACGATACGATTTCACATAAGAGAAATATAAAAGCAAAAAAAAAAAAAATATTGTGTATATATATAGATAACAAAAATAAAATGAATGCAATATTAATTTTACAAAATTATTTGAATATAAATTATTATTAAACAAGAAAACAATTGAAGTAAATATATTTTAAAAAAAGAATTATGACAGAATACGTGATTAAAAACGTGAACATATCCGCAGGACAGAGGAAGAAACTTAAGAGAGCGTTAACAACTCGAGGCAAGGTGGTGAGATTCAAATTCACTCACGAAGACCTGACGAGAGGCGGTCAGGATTCGATCGCCTGGACCAGAAGTCAAATCAAAATGATGGAGAAAGCGATTCGTGATGGAAGAGGGTTGACGGTGAGATTGAGTCCCGCTCAATTGAGATACAATTTGAGAATGAACGGTGGTTTCCTACCGCTATTGGCAGGAATCGCCGCAAAAGCATTACCCTTCGCTACAAAGGCACTACCCTTTCTCGGAAAGACTCTCGGCGTGGCAGCTCTCACGGGACTCGCGAGTTCGGCAGTTGAGAAATTAATGGGTGGCAGCAGACTGTTTTTGAAGAAGGGAGGAGCCGTGTGTCGCGTCCACGTAGACGACAGCGGTAAAGGATTGTATCTATAACCCGTTAGAGGTGGCAACTCTTTGAGTGGAAACGGTCTATATCTAAAGAGTGGACAGAACGTTGAGCGACTCGGCAAGGGTTTGTTGCTCGGTGAGAATTCACCGTTTAAGAATATACCGATTTTGAATATGTTATTATAATATAAAATTATATAATTATATAAAATATAAATCATAGAAAGTATAAAATAATATATAAAATGGATAAAAAGGTGGAGAAACAATTAGACGATAATGATGAATATCGCGAAACAGAGTGTGAAAAAAAAGATGTGAAAAAATGGTTAGAGGATATCTAAGGAAAGAACTGATGAAAGAGTTAGATAAACAGAGGGATAGATGGTTGAAAATGAAAAGAATGAGATGCTTTCCACCGTCACCACTACCTTCTGAAGAGAATAGTAATGATGCGAGTGTTACCAAGAGATGCACAACATTCATTCATAATTATGATTCGGATAAACAAATGTGTTGTTATAAAAACGTATCATATTACAAAAAAAAGAAAAGAAGAATCGACGCTGAAATTTAAGAAAAAAGGAAACGTTGTTATAATATATGGTAATAGTGAAGAAGGAAAAAAAAAAAAAAAGTAATGAGATCTAAAAGATGATCTCATTACATTTTTTTTCCTTTTTCTTCACTAAAAAAATCAATCTCTCTGTTGTTTATATTTCCAAGCCCGTTATTAGCATGTTGACACTCGTGTTTTCAAGATGATCTCATTACGTTTTTTTTTCCTTCTTCTTCGTTCAAAAATCAATCTCTCTATTGTTTATATTTCCAAGTCCGTTATTAGCATGTTGACACTCGTGTTTTCTCCTTTTTCGCAAATGTGTTGAATGTTTATCTTTACTCTTTTGAGTTTTGTTACTTCGGTCAACTCGCTCTCACCACCCAATTTCTTCACAAGTTCGAATGAGATGTTTGGAAATATGTAACTTCCATAGGGCAACGACAAATCGTCCTTGTCAAATTCTCTATCTTCGGCGATGACGATGTTCTGCAGATCGCTTTCGTACTCGTAAAACAAATCGAGCGCGGCTTCGTCCAATTTCAAAGGCATGCGATATTTGTCGTATTTATGCTCTAAGCACTTCGTCTCGACCTTGTTCAATTCGATGGGATCGTGTCATTGTAATCTATAGATTTTAAAACCTAATTTCTTACACGTTTCGACTCGTTTCAATTTCAGTTCGCATCTTTTAGGTGTTGTTGTTGTCATGATCGATTATTTGTTTTTTTTTGTTTTATGAATTCTTACAAATAATGTATATTTTAAATTTTGTATTTAAATAATAATTTGTTAAAAAAGTTTGTTTATTTTTTTTTTTTGCTCTTTATATATATATAAAAAAAGTTGTTTTTTTTTTTAATTTTTAATTTTCTTTAATGTAAAATTTTTTAGTAAAAGTTTTTTTTCTCATTATATATATATAAATAAAAAGTTAAATTTTAACATTTCAATCCCTCTATTGTTTATATTTCCAAGTCTGTTATTTGCATGTTGACACTCGTGTTTTCTCCTTTTTCGAAAATGTGTTGAATGTTTATCTTTACTCTTTTGAGTTTTTTTTAAAAAAACTCAAAAGAGTAAAGATAAACATTCATTATTTAGGTTTTTTTTTTTTTTGTTTTATGAATTCTTGCAATAATGTATATTTTAAATTTTGTATTTTAATAATTTGTTTAAAATGTTTTTGTTTTTTTTTTTTGCCCTTTATATATATGTATAAAAAAAAGTTTTTTTTAATTTTAATTTCTTTAATGTGAAATTTTTTTAGAACAATTGTACAATACATTGAATCACGCAAAACAAGACATTATCTCAATTCTTGACATTAGAAGATTTGATTTGATTCATGAAAGAAGCAGACGAGTTTTTAGAATGTGCAAGACTTCTTGCAGTTATCATCATCTATTAAGAAGGATTCGGGTGACATGAACACGTGTCTGCTTCGCGGAAATTTGTTTTGAACCTTGTGCGAGACTTCGCGTAAAAGTCGTAAGAGTTCTATTTGTCTTGAACCTTCTTCTTCTTTTTTAATAGTTCGAATGACATTGTCGATTAATTTTTGTTCACTAATAGTATTACGATTCGATTTCCTATCGCAAATCATATTGTTTTCTTTTGAAACGCGTAAATATAAATTACAATTTTTTTTCTTCTTGTTTTTTTGGAGAATAACAATTTATTAAACAACGTCGACGTTTATGTCGAGATTCCGTCGTGGATGTTGTCATCATGATAAATTATTTATTTTTTTTTTTGTTTTACGAATTCTTGCAAATAATGTATATTTTAAATTTTGTTTTTAAATAATTTGTTTAAAAAGTTTTGTTTTTTTCTCTTTATATATATATATATATAAATAAAAAGTTAAATTTTTAACATCCTTTTTTTCTCGTATTAATTCAATTTTTTTTCACGTTAAGGAACATAAAAATTGATTAATTTTATCAAAAAATGTTTTTCACATTAAAGAAAGAAAAACAAAACTTTTTAACAAATTATTTAAATACAAATTCGAAAGAAAATATTCTTACAAATGAAGCAAACAGATAAAAAAAAATTGGAAAATTTAAATGAGAAAACCGTACCTCAGTTAAACGAGATTTGTAAACTATTAAAAATTTCACATTTCAGAAATCATAGAACTAAATAAAAAAAAATTGAGTCATACAGAAATATTTGTGAAATGATGGAAAGGCAAACAAAATGCTGATAGCAACGACGTAAAAAATACATCGGTTGTGAAAAATGAGAAGAAAAAGAAAACGATAGTAAAAGGAATCGAAATGCCGATAGCAATGACATCAAAAAAATGCATCGGTTGTGAAAAATGAGAAGAAGAAGTAAAAGGAATCGACGTAAAAAAAAACAAAAACGTTTCGATTGTGAAAAATAAGAAGATGACTAAATGAAAAACCATTGAAGAAGAACTTCAAGTTTCCAAAGAAAAGAAAAGAAAAACTAAAATGAAAACGAGTGATGCACTTCAGATTCTAGGCAAACGAGATATATCAAGTGAAATTCGACGAGCAGTAAATGAAGGGAAAGGAAAAGAATATCTAGCACGACTCGCCGCGGAACTATTTCAATCAAAGACCGTAGAATGGGAGAGTGCGATCAAAGGTATTTTTAAAACTTTCGACGTGGTTCCCTCGTTGAAGAAAATCGATTTGAAATTGTTCATGGAATGGGTGAAGAAAAAAGTATTGGATTTGTTTCGCAAATACATGAATGTGGGACTAAAAATTAAGATGATACTCCATTGTGTGATGAATAAAATCGACGTGAAGTCCAGCGAGAGCATCGTGAAAAATGCATATTTCAGATCTAACGTCAAACCCATATTTCGAGGTTCAGATTTATCGGACGTTTTTGAAAATATGAAAGATAAAATGTTGACGTCTCTCACAAATTATCAACATGAAGGTAGTAATTGGACATTCGATGAGGTGTTGAAACTCGAAATTCACATAACTGAAAACGATTCGTTGAAAGGATCTTCCTACGTGGAATTACCATATTTCTTAGCTAAAAAACACGCCGTGGTCAACGTGAGAAATAAAGATGATCAGTGTTTTAAATGGGCAGTTACTTCTGCTTTATACCCTGTCAAAATCCATCCTGAGAGAGTTTCTCGTTATGAGGAGACTTCTAAAAATCTTGATTGGACCGGAGTGACTTTTCCAACAGAGTTAAAACACATCGAACATTTCGAGGTTCAAAATCCCACCGTAGCGGTGAATGTCTTGGGATACGACGATGCAAAATGAATGATCTATCCTCTCAGACAGACTTCATATCTCAAAAGAGAAAAGACGATTATTTTATTATTGATTTCAAATGGTGACAATCATCATTATTGTTGGGTTAAACATCCGAGCCGATTACTGTCGAGACAAAATAATAAACATAAAGGAAAGATATGTTTATGTTGTAACTGCATGAACATGTTTCAGAGCGAAAAATCGTCAGCAAAACATCAGGAATATTGCAACAAAAATCAAGGTGTCGCCGTCAAAATGCCCAAACCCAACACCATCGTGAAGTTTGAAAATCGCAATAGAAGGTTAAAAGTACCATTCGTCGTGTACGCCGATTTCGAATGTTTCACCACGAAAATGAGTTCCTGTCAACCCAACGCTCTTCAAAGTTTCGTCGAAAGATATCAAAAACACATGCCTTCGGGCTATTGCATTTACGTGAAATGCACTTTCGACTCGCAACACGACATGGGTCCCTTCACCTACACGAAACAGTATGAAGATGACGACATGGCCCAAAGGTTCGTGGAAGAGTTAGAATCGAAAATTCAAATGTTATACGACAAATTAAAAACTCTGGCAAAAATGATCATCACGCGAGAGCAGCAGCACGAAAATAACAGAGCCACCGAATCTCACATATGCAGACAATCGTTCGACGAGAATTTGGAGGAAAATAAGAAAGTTAGAGACCACGATCATTACACGGGTCTGTATCGCGGTCCGGCTCAGAGAAAGTGTAATTTAAAATATCGAGATGCCACTTTCTATCCGGTGATGTTTCACAATCTCTCGGGTTATAACAGTCATCTGTTCATGAAAAATCTCGGCACCTCACACGAAGAATTAAATTGCATTGCAAACAGCGAAGAAAGATACATTTCCTTCACGAAATGGAAGCTCATGGAGAAGAAAAGAGTAATCGATGGAAATACGTTGGAAGAAAAAACGAAATCCATTCGTAGATGCATACGTTGCATCGACAGTTTTGAATTCATGTTGACCACTCTGGAAAAATTAGTCGATAACATGAGCAAGGATAAATTTAGAATCACGAGTGAACATTTCGGAGAACGAGTAGACGTCATGTTGAGGAAAGGAGTCTATCCTTACGATTACATGAACGATCTAAAGAGATTCGAAGACACCGCACTACCTTCGAAAAAAGATTTTTATTCGAAATTATACGAATCCGACATTTCCGATGAGAATTACGAACACGCCAAAAACGTGTGGAAATCATTCGATATGAAAACCATGAGAGATTATCACGATCTCTATCTGAAGACTGACGTTCTGCTCTTGACAGACGTGTTCGAAAATGTTCGAGACGTCTGTCATCGAAATTACGATCTGGATCCTGTTTGGTATTTCACCGGACCATGTCTGGCGTGGGATGCTCTGTTGAAGACCACCGAAGTCCAATTGGAATTATTATCCAACGTGAACATGTTGCTCATGTTCGAAAGGGCTGCGAGAGGTGGCATCTCGATGATTTCTCACAGATATTCTGAAGCTAAAAATCCCTACATGAAAGAAGGTTTCGATTCGAAACGGTCGATTAAATACATACAGTATTGGGACGCTAATAATCTGTATGGTTGGGCTATGAGTCATCCTTTACCAATTGGAAATTTCGAATGGAGAGACTATCCTTGCATTTTAGAAGTCGATTTGAACTATCCGGAAGAATTACACATTTCACACAATGATTATCCACTGGCTCCCGAACGAATGGAACCGAACGAAGGAGACGAGGAAAAACTCATTCCCAATTTATTTAACAAACGTAACTACGTCGTCTACAGCGAGAATTTGAAACAATATGTCGATTACAGGATGGAATTAGTCGACATACATTGCATCATTCGATTCAACGAAGAGCCTTGGATGAAAAAATACATCAATCTCAACACGAATCTCAGAATTTGAGACGAGAATGATTTCGAAAAAGATTTCTTCAAACTCATGAACAATAGCGTGTACGGTAAATCGATGGAAAACATCAGGAAGAGAACCGACGTTCGACTCGTCACGTCTGAGAAAAGAGCTAAAAAATTAGTGGTGAAACCCAATTACAAACACCGAACCATATTCGACGAAAATCTACTGGCCGTTCACATGCAAAAGACACACCTGAAGTTCGACAAACCGTATTATCTCAGACCGATCATCTTAGATATCAGCAAGCGATTGATGTACGAGTTTCACTACGATTACATGAAACCAAAATTTGGTAATAAAGCCAAACTACTGTTCACTGACACGGACAGTTTAGTTTACGAGATAGAGACGGAAGACATCTAGTGAGATATATCTTCGGACATGGCCACGTGGTTCGACACGAGCAATTATCCCATCGATCACCCATCCAACATTCAATCGAACGACAACAAGAAGGTGTTGGGTAAATTTAAGGACGAGAGTGGTGGTAAACAAATCATCGAATTCGTGGGTTTGAGACCCAAACTGTATGCTTATCGTCTAGGAGATGAAGAGATCAAGAAGTGTAAAGGGGTTAAAGCATGCGTGGTGAAGAAAAACATCTCTTTCCAAGAGTATAAAGATTGTCTGTTAGGAAGTGGTCCGGTGTATAAGACTATGAAATCGATTCAAAGCGAAAATCACGACTTGTATACCGAAATAGTCAACAAGATTTCGCTAACTGCTGACGATGATAAGAGATTCGTGTTAGACGATAAAATAAGCACTTTGGCACTCGGACATTGGACTTTAGATCTAATTAGAGACGATATGAATGTGGATGATTGGATTCCAGATATGATTGTGGATGATAGGATTCCAGAAAATCAAGAGGAATTAGATGGATTCGAAATTATAGAAATAGATAGAGATGGATTCGAAATTATAGAAATCGATAGAGACATCGAGAGAGTTAGTTTAAAAAGAAAGAGAAAAAAATTAAAAAAAAATAACATCATTTTAGTGAATTATAATATAATAAATAAATAAAAAAAATATATACACATTTATGAATAAGAAAATAAAGATATCTGTAGAAGGTGTCATCTTACCTAACGAACCCCTATCCAACATCGATCTGTTGAATGCGGCAAAAGATTTGAAAATCAAAGATTTTCTAGGCGTGTTTTCCAGAGATGCCTTACCAAAGAGAAGACCTCGACAATCGGAATGCGGAATTTTAAATCTAGATGATTCATCGGGTGAAGGCACTCACTGGGTGGTGTGGATCAAGAACGGGCAGAAGAAAAATTATTATTTCGACAGCTACGGAATCTCGCCACCAAAAGAAATAAAGAACTATTTCAACAAATCGATGGTTCGTTACAACATGGAACAAGTGCAATCACCAGATCAAGTGTTTTGCAGTCACCTGTGTCTCTACGTTCTCAAGAGATGGACTGAGTGAGATCGGTTTCAAGACATTCTCAATGATTTACATTAGAGAGAGATTTTTTTATAGTATATATAAAGATAATAAATTATTTTAAAAAAAATTTTAATCGAATAAAAACGAAAAATAAAAATAAAATAGTTCATTTTTAATAAACTGCGTTTTGAATATATTTTTTCTAAAAAACAAAAAAAAATCCCACAACAACATGCCAGTCGATAAATTTGGTAGAATTGACGACGAAAAAGTCAACCTAAGAAAGAAGAGGAAGACGTTCAAAGTCGACAATGGTTACGACGTTGCCAACTTGGACAAATGCTACGTTTGGAGATACGAACCTCGAGAAGAACCTTTGAACATGAACGATAAGAAGCTCTACAATATTCCCGAGCCGATAGATCTCTAAGATGCTGCAACTAAAAAATACGTCGACAGGGGGAACGCCGATTTCGACTGAATCATGCTAGATAATTACGTCGATAAAACCATGACCGATGATCTCGATCTGAAATCCAAATGTTTGGTGAACGTCGTGAATCCCATAGATCCCACCAATGCCACGACCAAGAAATATGTGGACGACTCTCACGTGAGATTCAGTGAACACCTGAGAAATAGATGCATTCAGAAAACGATGCACTCGGAATTGAACGCCAATTCTAACAAGATAACGAACGTGGCCACTCCCACGAATCCCAAGGACGTGGCGACCAAACACTGTGTAGATCTGGAAGAGAGAAAGTCTGACAGATGAGAAATGAAATCGGATCTGAATGTGGGATTCAACAAGATATTGAATCTGTCGAAGGTCGACGACACGGATGCAGACTCAACCGCAGTCAACAAGTGCTACGTGGATTCTGCTGTGATACGATCACCAGAATACCTAGAATCACAAGTGGACGATCTCTACCTGAACAAACAATCTGGCGGAACCATGGAGGGTGGTATTGACATAAACGGTAAGAATTTATTCGGACTCAGTCACGATCCCGAATTCGATTCCAGCGCAGTCAGCAGAAAGTACATGGACGACAACTCAGTCTGGAGAAAGGGTGACATAATGGAAGGTAAACTAGACATGGGTGGACACACGCTCACGAATCTACCGGATCCTGTGAACATGACGGATGCCTGCACCCTGATTTCGGTGGTGGAGAAAGTCAAATATGCTAGACAATTGATCACTGTGTGGGCTGAGGAGGCCGGCACCTTAGATGAAGGAAAAGCTGAGTGGTCTTTCGGAAATGGAGGTAGCGGATCGAAACATGGTCAGGTGGGATATCCCATGCCGCTGGGAGGTGAAATCCTTCGAATGAGTCTGGCTTCCTCGGATTTGAATAACAGAGAGGTCGTCAATCTCAAGGTGAATGGAGTAGAGAGCAATAAGAGATACAGCGTCGAAAAGACTGAGAATCAACACGCGAATGTTAGCACGTTCAGCACGCCTTTCAAAGTGAACGCCGTAGACAGGATTAATTTTGTTACGAAAACCAATAATCCCGAAGCTGCCACTTCCGTGTTGAGTCTACTGATCGAATTAGTTCCTTTGAACAAACAGTGAACACGTGGAAAATAATGAATTAAAAAAAAAAATAATGTGTGATTTATTAGAAAACTAAAAAAAAAAAGTAATGAGATTTAGAAAGATGTTCAATCTCTCTAGATCACATTACTTTATTTATTTATTTTTTTTTTTTTGAGGTTTTGTTTTAATACGTTATTTCTCATAATGTTTCATCTCATAAAATTGGATCATCTATCTCGAAACACGCGTCGACATCTATGTTAGCATTTCGAAGAGCTTTTATAAATTCTCGAAAAGTAGTCGGTCCTCTATATGTCAACGTGTCTAAAAGTTTTCTGGTCTTATCTTCTATCAAGATTTTACTTTCGATTTCACATCTCATATAATCAGTCAATATCAAAGGTTCTGTTTCGACTAAAGTGTCTAGAATTATTGCTAACGAATCTTGCAAAATATTTTTAATCAAAACACGTCTGTTTCTTCTTAAGTATTCTCTTTCTTAATCATTCATTTTTATAATAATTTTTTAATTTTATTTATATATATATTTTTTTTTTTTCACACTCGTCTCTCATCGAATGATCGACATCTTATTTCCATCCAATTCGAATTGTAATTTTCTATCCGACAGGACCAGGGCGAAGGCTTCGGTTTTTCTCGGCATGTTCCTATCGAATTGCATCTTGATCTGAATGTCTAAGACGCTCTTGAGTCGTTCACTCTGTTTACTGACGTCAAATACGAACATGGGATACATCGACTTGTATTCGCCGGGAGATATGTTAGGGTTGCCCATCAATTCGTCTAGACCATGATACTTCTTTCTAAAATCAGCGGCGTCACCGTACAGTCTGCAGAAATCGTTCTTGTCGAACGACGCGTTGTAATCGATTGCTGGATATCTCGTGGCGTTCAGAAACACTTGCATGTTTCTCAAATGGCAGTGATCGAACAGCGACGCATTCTTTTCCTGAGACCCGTCCCTATCGGTCTGAAACGCAACCACGATGAAACGCGGTCTCTCGGAAGCGGATTTCACCGTCAATCTCCAATCGAAGTGATTCGTGGAGGGTGGAATGCTAGCCGTGTCGCACTGTCTCATTCTAAATCCCACGGGTAATTTACTCTTGGATTCTATGATCTTGTAGAGACGCGCTTTTTCCACAATCGAAGGCTCCACATGCGGAACGAACCACAATATCTTGTGTAGAGTTATCTTACCCGCATTGGTCGCAGTGAGTCTCACTATTGCGTCGTCGTCTCCTTTTCGAATCAACGTCAGATTGTGTTTGAATCCGTACATGATCTTGTTGTAATCGTCCGCAAATCCGAAGATGTGTTTCAAAGGTATCCTGAATGAAAACGTTCCTTTAGGTCTGGACGTCTTGACGACGTAGTCGAATATCAAGGCGCCGTCAGCGCTAGCAGGGCCGACGGTGTCTTTCACCCACAACTGATTAAGTCCTCTGGAATTCGAAAAATCATCAGGATACGTCAAGAGTCCGAACATCGTGGTGGCCTGACCGGGATGAAACACAGATTCTATCTCTTGTCCGGATAGCATGTATTTTATATTACTGAATAGATGCATGATGCCATTATTGGCTAGAGTAACCGTGTCGTCGTCGGCGTAGTCGCTCCCATCTTCCTTGGTGAGACGTCCCTGCACCACTATGTAACTCTCGCTAGGATGTATGAATAGATCTTGAGTTTTGACGTTAATTCTTATCTCTCCCGCATTGTTCAAACTCGTTCCGGTTACCGGTTCGTATTCATCAACCTCATATTCTTGAATACTTTCATCTTTCACTATGCTTTGTGCTATATCTAGTATATTTGTCATTTTAAAGGATTTTTAGTTTTTTTTGTTTATTAATTAACTTGCTTTCTTTATCTAAAAATAGTTTTTAATTATTTTTTATTATTATTTTTCTCTCTTATATTTATATGTGTAAACAAGAAAATATTAAAGAAAGTAAATAAAATAAATTTGTTTTCTTTATCAAAACTTTGTCTTCTGTAATTGTTGTTCGTAAAACTTTCCGATGATCTCTTCTCCATCCAAAGCTTCGATTTCGTAAGTCACCGGATCGGTGTGAAATATTTTGATTATCACGAAGATTTCTGAGGTCCATCGAGGAGTATAACCCTTTTCGAAGTGCTTCTTATAAGCGTAAATTATCACTCGATCACCGACCGCAAATTTCGGCGTTCTAGACTTCTTCCTGATCTTAGATCTTTCAGGATATAGATTCGCGTAGACCCGTTTTTCATTTCGAGGATTGCTAGCTTCCACGGGAGTCATCTTGATCGATCTGGGTCGCGTGTTGTTGTAATCTTTGACCAGACCGTTCAGAGCGTATATGTATTTCTTGGTCGAATTCGCCGTGAAGAATCTGTTTATCTTTTCCTTCATCGTTCGATTCCAACGTTCCACCACGCTGGCTGTCTCTTCATTTTCGATCGAGTAGAGGTCTACCAAATCGATGAACGTGCTTGTTGTAGAATTCCTTTCCCTTATCCACCCACAATTTACTCGGTTTTCGAAAAGACGAGTCGAACACGCTCTTCAGAGCCTCGGGGGCGCAAGGTCCCGATTTATTCTTCAAAGCTCTGATCCAACCGTATTTGGAAAACACGTCGATGACCGTCAATAGATATTTGACGCCCTCGTTCCACCTCGAAAACGATCTCATGTCGACCAAGTCGGCAGACCAAATATCATCACAACCCTTCAGGAACACCCTTCTCTTTCGAAATTTACGCACTATGGGTTTGTGTAACTCCTCGGCCAATTCGCTCGTCAATAATCGTTTCTTCTTCTTTTCCGATGCGCTTTTTTTTGAACGCCCCATCCGAATCGACGTTTTGCACCGATCAGATTGCCGACCAGCGAACGTTCTATCTTCTCTCTCCTGGTCGGATTCGATATGCCTCTCAATTTCCCCAACATGTTTTTATCGCAGACGTCGTTGCGAGTCTTGGTGTCGGGATGTCCGGCGTAGCACAGATCGTGATCATACGCGGCCGCGTCCACCCTATTCACAGGTTTGCTCCAAGATTTGGGTGTCAGATCGGCGTTGAGTCTCTTGTTCAATTTCGTTCCGGGTCCCGTGAAACTGTGACCGGGCAGATGCATTTCGAAAGGTAGATTATTGATCATTTTATTCACGATGCCTTTACCTTTGCTCGCGTTCTTTTTTTTTGACGAATCGAGTCTTGACAGAACCACACACGTCGCAAATTCCGCGAAGCATCTGTCTGTCGTTTTTAGTTCGTACTTCTCGAGAATTACTCGTCTCGGTAACTCTCTTACACTTTACACAATACATTTTTTTTAAGAGTTATTTAAATTAATTTCGTTTTTTATTTTATATATAAATTTAATAATTAATTAATTCTGTTCTTATTATATATGTATTTTTTTTTCAATCGCTGCTCTTGAGTACTATCATCTTACTGAATTCCTCCCTGGCCTCTTTCCTCCCCTTTTCCACGAGAGAATCCTTCATCTCTTCCTTGATGATCTGACGAGTCTTGATTCTCACGGCTTCTTTCATGGCATCGTATTTCGTTTTCTCGCTCAATATCGCGAAGTATTCTCCGTCCGATATCCTACCGTCTTTCAACGCCATAGAGATCATTTCGGATATCGTGTCGATCTTGGAGTCGTTTCCTCGCCTTCAGATGTAATTTCCTACTCAAAAAGTTTCCGAGCGTGCTAAACAATCCGGCGGCGAGAGCCACTCCTTCTACGGTCAACACGATCGGAATGCCGACCGCGGTCGACAACAATCCGATGCCGGCCGCGTGTAAACCCATGGAAATCGTGATGAGTGTCGTGTCGATCGCGTTGACGAATTTCACGAAACGCGAATACTTCTTCTTGAGAGAATGACGAGAATCTCTCTCTCGAGTTAGATACTCTTGGATTCTACTGATTTGATCGATGCGATACCTCTCTCCTCTTTCTTTTTCTTCTAGCGACGGTGCCGTAGGCAAAACGCCGATCGGCTTCTCATCCTCGTCGTCCACTAACGTCGGATACACTTTATTTCTTGTTCTCATTTTTGTGTTTTTTTTCTTTCTAATATTAGATAAAAAATTTATGTGTGTATTTATTTTTATTTTCTATTCTCCCTTATTTTATATCAACGAGAAAACTTAGACGTATGCTTCATTGAACAATAATTTCATGATGCATCCCTTGTCTCCTAAAGTCAGACTTCTACGCGCCAATTTCTGTTCTTCCGAAACTGTGGGCTTGCTTTGATCCTTACAGAAGAGTAATCTCTTCCAAAACGCGATCACTTCATCGATTTGAACGCGTTCGAACGCCGGTTCGAAATACTTGACGACTATATCTTTCCTTTCCATCCACAGACACGAATGATTCTCGTGATCGAAGTGTAGGTGATCCCGACATCCGACGCATCGTTCTAACAAGAGACGACCTAGTTGTTCGTTCACGCAGAATGCGTAGGCTCTCATCAGCATTTTTAAAAGAAACCTTACTATAATAGTCTGAGAATCGCTCATGGTTTACGTATTTATTTTTTTATTATCTATTCGATTTGATATATTATTTTTTTAAATAACTATTTATTTATATATATTTTTTTTTCTCTCCTATATATATCAATCACTTTTTTTATTTCTTCAAGAAACGTGACAGTGGGTTTGCCGGTTCAGGGACACCTCTTTTCCGAGTACCATACACGATTCGATTTCCGACGTAAAAATCCGCAAATGGATTTCCGTGTACGCCTCCATAGGGTTTCAGTGTTAAAATCGTGTACGGACGCGGATGATTTAGAATCGACAAGACTGTACACGATTTTAACACTAAATCCTATGGAGGTGTACATCGATGTACGTGTACATGTACACGTACATGTACACCTGTCTCTGAATCCGTCTCATATACCTACTGACGTAAGCTTTATTTTTGAAGCCAAGAGTGAATATATACATATATTCAGAACAGGTAAATGGTTGAGGAGAGGGGACTTGCCAGATAACACATCGCAGATGATCTGGGGTCAGAACCGTGAACCTATCGATCTCATGTCCAATGCACTAACCGATGTGACTACAATGATTTTCGTAATAATCGATTTATTTGTGGCGACATCTGTACTCTCTATAAATTGCTACGGCATCCCAAGTCGATGTAATGAGATTCCAAGTTGTTATAACGAGATTTTTTCTCGCTATAATAAAATGTTTTCTCAGTGTGACGAGAAGCGTTTCTCGTTTTTCAGAGATGTTTTCTTGTTATAACGAGATGAAAAATTACCCTTTGTCCTAAAGCAGCAAGCGTACTATCGCCATTCTGCAGTCAACACTAAGGCTTGAACGTAACTACTACTCCTAATTCTGGTTCTGCCCTATCTACTTGCTTAATTGATGGTGTTATGTGGGTTTTGTGACATTTTCAACAGCTGGGTGGTAGCGTAACAGCCAGATGTAATGCCGTAGGAAGGTGGAGTCTCCGGAATAAAAGCGCAGAACTTCCCAGCTTACTACCCTGCCAAACTAGGTTACCATGTGCATCATCAACGTACCAAATGACTTGCCTCAGTGCACTGCTTCACTAAACCCCTGTCTTTACAACTGGTATTAGGTGTCTAGCCTACGGACACAACACGGTTAGTTAGGGTTACGAGGCATGAACTGTATCTACTCCAAATCAATGAGCCGCGGCTTCCCACAAAAAAAAAAATCATGAAACAGTTTTGCAGTGTTTTTCTTCACACAAAAGCTACTAATACTAAAGTTACCGCAACCAGTTGTATCGTGCATTATTAGCTTCATGGCCGTCAACGTTGCTAAAATGTCGCGTGACCATCGCGACGCAAGCAACATTATAAAAAGATCTCCCAATAATAATATGTAAATTGCTTTATCATGTTCTTGTTGTGTATGAACGACTTGGGATTAATAGGTTGTCAATACCACATTCAAAATTTTCCCTAGTAAATAAACGTTCAATAACAGCATTCAGCACTCTGGCTTCGACATATGTCCGGCCAGTGAGCGATGGTTCCTCACATTACTACTATTGATTTACATAATTTTGCTCAATGTTCTTAATATCGCCACATAATGTCATGTATGGTGAACCACCTGTGATTTTCTTCATTGAGGTAGATCCAAGCCTAAAACCAAGTTGGCCTTCGAATTTTGTCTCGAAGAGCAAGGATAACACCGCTAACTCTACTGGATAGAGCAACAAGTTTTCTTACGCTTATCTCAGATGGGACGTCTTTCAGAATATGACTGGAGATATAAATTCGTGAAGGGGGATATTGATCAATAATATACCGGAAAAAATTACAAACATTCTGAAGATGGTATCTGGATGAAGGATCGTTTCTGATGCTTCTTTATCCCATAAATGTCTGTTTATTCGAACAATAAAAGCCTTGGATGAATTTTTGCTTTATTCACCCAGTAGGGTGATAAATTTTCCCCATAGGTTTAACACTGAAAGAATTTATTCCTACAGTAAAGACGGACTTGTTGACCTCTGACCTCTACTGTATTCGTGTAGTTTAAGTAACAGTTCAATTGTTGTTTTCTTTAAACCTGTTTGAAAGTATTACACAATGCCAGTAGAAAACACTTCACATTGTTCATTTAATAAAGTAGTTTTGCAAGTTTAGCTCAGGTTTGTAGGGAGATTATTTTTAGACAGAAATGTATCACCGCGCCTTCTTTATTTTGGGCAATTTTGCTTGTCTTCGGATTGGACCTATGAGCTCCTCATTTCTCGCTGTGTTTTGTAGCGAGTAACAGCATGATTTCGCCACGACTGCCCTGTACAAGATTTATGGGATAAAGAAAATAAACGTATAGCGTTTTCAAGTAAACAAATTTTATTTAATGCTCAGGCATCAATTCACGCTGAAAAATTAAGTCATATTCCCCTGTCGGTCGGCAAAACGAAATATCAAAATGATATTTAGAAATCGATATTTCATCGTAGGTTCGGATGACGAATCACATGTACTTTAAACGAGTCAGCACATCAGTAATGAATTCTAGAGTCCCAAATACAAACGAATTCGAATAATTGATAGTGACAGTGACTAAATCAATTCATTAAATCAGCGGTTTCAAAGTTTGACTTTCTCATTCACCTTCCAGCGAAAAGCCGAAATCACTTTCAAATTTCTTCAGTTCAACTTCACACGTCTTCAGTGCATTGAGTTCAAAAAAAATAAAATGACGTGTCTTGTTATTGAAAATAAGAAAGTGGTGTTTTTTGTTATTGTTCTATTTCTTCGAAACACATTGCGATTATTTCAATTCGCCAGCCTTGGTAAATCGAAAAGTTAGGGGAGAAATAAGACGGGACTACTTTTTGTGCGGATATTCACACATTCCAATGGTTGGAGTTTGGTTGTTGTAATTTTTGTATGGACGCCGGTTCGGCACATAAATTATGCGCCTTAATGGCAAATAAAGGCCACAAATTGGAGAGTTTGTAGTCGTAGAGCATTAAATAAAAAGAAAATTCACGAAAATTTGATGAATACCGAATATATCTCGTTCGTGGCTACAAGAAATATGAGGATCTTCACTCGCGACTGCGTCGCTCGTGAAGATCCTCATATTTCTTTGTAGCCACTCACGAGATATTTTCGGTATTCATCAAATTTTCGTGAATATCCTCTATATTCTACTCGTAGAATTAAGAATGAAACCTTCTCCACAGAGGCTCGTCGGTTTCATTCTTAATCCTACTCGTAGAATATTTTTTTTTCCTTGTAAACACTACACTCTTATTCTATATTTCTATAATATTTAGAAAAATATTTGTAGGGAGTACTATTGAGCGAGCATTTTCCGCTACTACTTGTGGAACATCGCCATACATATAGAATAAACGTAAACGTATTGGGTTTTCAAGTAAAAAAAATATTCTACGAGTAGGATTAAGAATGAAACCGACGAGACTATGGCGAGTCGGTTTCATTCTTAATTCTACGAGTAGAATAAATATTTTTCTTGAAAACACTATACGTTTATTTCGTTTATCCCATAAATTTTCTACAGAGCAGTCGCGGCAAAATCGTTCTATATATAATTCGCTACAAAACACAGCGAGAAGTGAGGAGCACATTGGTCCAATTCGCTCGACCAGCAAAATTGGCAAAAATAAACAAGGCGCAGTAATACATTTCTGTATAAAAATAATTCCCCTACAAACTTGAGCTAAGCTTGCAAAAATACTTTATTATACGAGCAGTCGGTGGTGTTTTCTACTGGGATTGCTTTCAAAAAGATTTAAAGAAATCAACAATCGAACTATTAGTTATGCTAGACAAATGTGGTAGAGGCCAGAGGTCAACAAGTCCGCCGCTACTAGGGGAATAAATTCTTTCAGTGTTAAACCTATGGGGAAAATTTATCACCCTACTAGGTGAATAAAGCGCAAATTTATCCGAGGCCTTTATTGTTCAAATAAACGGCATTTATGGGATAAAAATAATCTTCACTCTCACAGTCGGCGTCTTCTTCACAGTTTTTTACCTGTGATGATGATGATGTTGATGATACTCTAGATGGTGGATCATTTTGACCAGTAGTGTTTGGACATTCGGTATTTGAACGATCAACATTTAGACTCTCTGTTTCATTTTCCAACTCAGGCACAAACATGCTCACATAATGCTCTCCTCCATCTTCAGGGAAGTACCCCAGTGTAAGAGTTTGTAACTGAGGATCAAATATATTTGTGTTTGAGACGAGGGTGTTTGAATCTGGCCCATTTGCAGATACCACAAGTTTTTGTACATATTAAATTCCCTTGCAATAGCCTGTAGCGCCAGATGGTCTCCATAGGTTGAAGGTGGGCACATTTTGTCAAGATAAGTTTCAAAGGACCCTTCACTGTCTGAAAAATGAAATGCTAGTAATGGTCTTTGTTACATCTAAGATGGCTAACTGCTGTCTGATGCAAAGCCAGGGCGCTTCTGTGGATTCCTAATCTACTGAGCGATCAGCTACAGCCATGAACAGACAGTTTCTATCGCCCAATGGATCCATTAGATCGTCTACGTCTATGTGGCTGTTGGAAACAAGTTCGTTAATATTGTCTTGATGAGTTTTGGGAGTCAGAAACATTTGATGATGATCCTTTTTTCGATCAGTTCCTTTTACTGCTGTGTCTTTTTCACAACTTTGGTTCAGTTTCGCGTGACTAGCTTTCCTGTGTAGTGGTATCAGAAACTTTTGTCTGTGACGAATTTTTCTAAATCTTTCCTGATAGTATAATTTAGCTTGTTTTTTTCTTTTTGAGCTCATCAGCACAAGTTGTACTCGTAATGTTCTCCACTCGGACCCACTCTTGTATTATCTTCCTTGCGGATTTCTATAAGTGACCATATATCGGAAACTTATAAGGTTTGTCTTCGTGACCCGAGCATTCAAAATGTAACGTTATTCTGGCATTCTTGATACACCTGTCTGGTATTTTATCAACACTTTTTCACCTGTTGCTTATAATGAGCGTGGGTTTTGTTTCAAATGATATTATTATTCTGTCTGCACATTTCCTAGTAGCAGTAGCAGCTGATTGTCTGATGTCATCAGTTCTTTTCTGCCGATTATCGAATCTTTTCATGTGATACTCGCCTTGCTGTAAAAGTGGTGCCTGCTCTTTCGGGAGCCGACCAAAGTATACTTCAAATGGTGATTTGCAAGGAAGTACTTCTTTTGGCTCAGTGTTCATTGCGTACGCATATGCTAGAAGTTCTTTCACCCAGTTCTGTCCTTTTCTTTTCATCTTGTGAAATTGAAATTCCATTTTTTTTTTGGCGCAAATTTTTATTTAACGGTTTACAATTACTCTGTGATTGAGGGTGATAAGCTCTACTTGTGATTATCTTAACACCTTGTTGACGAAGATAACGTCTTGTTGACGCTTTGAATTCAGTTTGATTGTACTATTTAATGGCAACAGTGTTCAAAAAAGAGAAGTTTAAGCTCTTTGCATACGGAGTCACTAGATTTATTTGGAAGAGGCCTTAGAAACTCAAAGTGAAAAACACATCCAAAACAACACTAGAATGCACTGATATGTTTTTGATTGATGGCATACTACACTAGACTGCATTGAAATAAGATCAATTTGAAGTCTCCCAAACACAAACTTTGCCTCCATAGTTGTTAGAATTGCTTTGTTGGTGAGCCTTGCATTCAGGTGATAGTAAGCTTGATTTTTGCTCAC
This sequence comes from Pictodentalium vernedei, assembly GCA_031216915.1. Classification (NCBI taxonomy): domain Eukaryota; kingdom Metazoa; phylum Mollusca; class Scaphopoda; order Dentaliida; family Dentaliidae; genus Pictodentalium; species Pictodentalium vernedei. The sequence continues at coordinate 782,034,360 of CM062297.1, read as the reverse complement.
AACCGACCTAACTATTCTCTCATTGAGACCCGTATATTTATGTTTTAAACGATGGCTCAATCCTCGCGCATCTTGTCCTTTGCTTTGAATGAATTCTTCTTCCACAATGTTCTTTGAATTTGATTTGTTGATTACTTTTTTGCCTTGGAAGAACAGTACGTTCTGAATGTTTATGTTAATCACAGAGAACTCCTTGTCTCGTCTCCAGTAATGTATCACAGCATTTTTCTGCTTTTTGTTTCTTTCTTTACATGGGACATTGAAATTTTTAGTAATCAACGCCACTAATGTTTCGTATTTTTCGGGATCAACTGGTCTCATTCCTCCCTTGGGCATCATGAATTAATCACTCTGGAAATGAAAGGCAGTTACAACTGTACCGTCAGGAAGTTTCTGCTTGAATCCTTTGCGAAGTTTATGACATGATTCCACAACGACTCATTGGGGAAATGAACCTAGATCGCCAATCCCGGGTCGCTTACGATGTGCTCCATTGAAGTATTTTTACGTTAAACACCCAAAACGAATTGGAATAACACAGTGAAAACAAAACAAACGTAACGGTATTTATGACAGTGTTGTACATGATGAGAACGTCATATTACATGCCAACATTACTACGGGTATGAATAGACTAAAGTTGAAAACATGGACCAAGTCTTAGAGATAATTCACGTCTTACGCTTCGTTCGCTTGAAATGTTAAGCCGCTTCGTTCGCTTGAAATTTTAAGCGGTGCGTTAGCGTAGTCACAACGTCATACTGTGCCTTAATCAGATACATAACCAGTTATACTAACCTTCCAGTTGAAATGCCGTCAGCTGGTTATCCACACATTCGTAAATACAGTGCGCTACTGTCCTAAATGCGTGATTTAATTTGATTTGTTATCCATTGGCCCGATCACACAGTTCCTTCGTTGAATCTTCTCTTGCTCAATGCACGTGGGCTAATAATCTGCTAAGGTGAGCTTTTGTAACCTTATTCTCAATATTCTGAAGTGAAATCAGGACTTGAAAGACAGAAGGTGGAAAATCAGTGGCTCCTTATCGTAGACTTGCGACTTCATGATAACGGAAGCGCACAAGCGCGTTCTGTTGGAAAACGTCAATCCAATCAGCTGCCATCTATTTCTTTTCAAGGCACACGTTGCCGCTATATGAAGTAAATTGCAGTCATTCCATAGCACACAGTTTAAACGAGCAAAACCCCACAGTAGAAGCTCAACCAGTTACCATAACGGTTGAAATCTTTGGGAAGAGGATCAATCAATGTCAGAAAGCCTGTTTTCTGTGCATCATCATTAACAAGAACCTGACCGTCAAGACGTCTTGCGACAAAATATGCAGCCTTCTCGAAGCCCTCGATGGTTATAATTGGAAAGATGGGGGGGGGGGGGGGTGATATAGGGTCAAGTCTGAGGCTCTTCAAGAGCTTGGTCACGTCCTCTTTCGACTAAGCTGCAGTAGTCACACACATATACTGTGTTAGCCGGATTAAAGCGCACCAAGTCAACGGGTGCAAGCTCTCAACCTGGCGCTAGGGTGCCCGAGACACCCGCATCACTCAACTCAGAAGAATTGGGCCTTGAAACACTCCACGAGGGCCTCACCGGCCTTGTAGAAAAGACTCTCTCTCGTCTAAGCGTGAGCAATCTCATAAAATGGTACCAAAAGCTTGATAGAACCCAGCCCGGATTGGGGGGGGGGGGGCAGGGAATGGGCGTGCAATGTGCACGTGGGACTTCGGGCCCGGGCTGTAAACTAAAAATCGGTTTTCTGGTTGTCGCCAAGAGAAGCGTTAAGGTGTCTGACCTACGGCCCAAAGATATTCTCCTGTTGCCTTGCATGCCGGACACGCTAGTGGTATATTATATAACCAACCTATCCTCACCCACTTCCGGTCCCCCGCTCCTCCCGGACCCCAGCACCCCCAATGTTCTGTCGCTGACACAACAACTATAGGTTCAATGGCCAACTCTAGTCGCATGGCTATGTGCAGTGCGCACCGCTTGCATACCTGGCTGGTGGGGATGCTTAATGCAGGGTGTATGTGAATGGAAAGAAAACAGGCATCAAGAGTGGGAAACTGTTAGAGGAGCTATGACGTTGGCGACGTCATGGTGAGCGCACTGAAGTTGTCCGCGGAGCTTAGTTTCTGGACGTTTTTCGGGACTAGCGAGAAGGCTGTGCCGCTGAGTAGCCCAGGTCCTAGATTAGTACGACTGTTCTTGGGATGTGCTAGCTGCGTTTGCTGGCTCAGTCGGCCAGGCTCAAGAACCTCAATATCAACAGAATTAACGGACAAAAGTCTAGTGAGAGACTTTCCTGATGACAATGTCAATTCCCTTTACCACTCGGCGTTATACATACAAAAAATAATAATAACACGTTGTTCACCCAACCAGTTCAGCTGCTTCACTCAAAATGTCTTTATTCATTTCAGCGAGTTAAAGTGGAGCGCGGTGGCACATTGACTACAGTGTCGAACTTGAGACCGAGGGGGTCAAAGGTTCGAGCCGGGTCGGTGTCTTAATCCGGATTACTAATGTGGGAACTCGGTGGCAAAGTGTGCTAAGACGAATGACACGCCGATGGTACACACGCCTTCAACCAATGATAACGCAGGCTAGTACGCTGGAGAGTCTGACAGTTACTCGCCACTGTTCGGTGGTTCTATCCCAGTACTCCGGCTTCCTTCGCCGACACGATATGACCCTGGCTGTTGAAAGTGTCGATAAACCCCAATAAATAACAGTGCGTTAAAGCCTAGTAAAATCAATACGTCAAAAGCAAACCACTTCCACTTTTATTACAAAGTGCGTTGCAACTCTGACCCTGCCCCTACCATAAAACTACTAAAGCTGAACAACATTTTCATCATGAATACGCTTGCATGGGAAGATTCCTTGTTGATGCATGGCTGAGGTAATATAGTGAAATCCATAAAACCCAAGGAATGCAAAGTGAAGTATTTTTGTTTCCATATCATCCTGCACGAGTAGTATGTTCTGTTCCCGTATTGGTCCTTTATGTCGCCATCTACCTGACCCCCCACCCCACACACACATACACACTCGGCCCCACACCACCCCCACCCCCCCCACCCCCCAAAAAATTCCTATCGCTGACACAACCTCTATAGGCTCATTTGCAAACTCTAGGCGACTGTCTATGTACGGTTCGCATCGCTTGCATCGTAGGCTGGGTGTGGATACCCACTGCAAAGTTTGTATAGAAGCAGAAAGGTCGGGAATCGACAGAGAAAAATGGTTAGGGTAGCTATGACGTCGGTGACGTCATGGAGAGCGCGCGAAGTCATAACGGCGTTGATCGCTGTCGGTATCCACAGAGGTGAGTGACTGGGCGTTGATGGGGCCCAGCAACACGCCTTGTTCTGTTGCGCAGCCCCTGGCCTATGTCAATACCCTCGTAACACTGTCCGCACAGTGATAGCCTTTCACAACATTCGCTTCAGACCAAGTCTGCCTTACGCTATGCCATTTCACACAGAACTTGGGCCAGTAGTGTGATTCCCGCAGTAAAATTCGACTGTCGCTATCCCACATCATGGTAGGATCGCCGAGTGATTGTGTCGCTTTCGGTCGGGTCACTTGTTGGAGGGCTTCTGGTATAGAGTCACTGTTGGGTGCAGAGGGAGGTGCGACTGTGTAACTCTCGGTCGAGCGACTGGTTGGAGGGCTTCTGGGACAGTGTCAACGTTGGGAGCAGAGGTGGGGCTACAGTGTCGCTTGCCCGGGACACTGGTTGGAGGGCTTCCGAGATGGGTTCACCGTTGGGAGAAGAGTGAGGGGGACACTGTCGCTGTCGGTCGGGCCACCGGTTGGAGGTCTCTGGGTCGCCGGGTCACTAGGTCAAGTAAAGTAGGCCAGGGCTTCTGACGGGGCAGCGACGGTGGCGCTCTATGTCGGATTACTGGGAAACTAATGAAGTCTATGGGGTGATGCCTCAATGAGGTCTCTCCTCATAGTCACGTCCTCATCTTGCCGCCAACAATCAATAGAGAGCACAATCGGCGATCACTAGGCATCCATAGTGATCGCCGCTGGCGATCACCAGTAATCATCTTCGCTACGAGGATTAGAGGGCCGTAAGGCGAGGCCCCAATGAGGCCTCACCTCATAGCCCTCATATCCCCATCTCGCCCCCAACAATCACTGGATATCGCCACTGCCAATCAGCAGGGATGTCCGTGATCTTTAGTGATCGTTGGGAGCGAGATATGGATGTGAGGGCTATGAGGTGAGGACTCAATGAGAACAAAAATGGTGAAATGATCACTGGTGATCGCTAGTAACGATCACTAGAGATCGCCATAAACGATCACTTGGCATCCCTGGTCATCGCCAATGGCGACAACCAGTGATCATCTCCCCGTATGATGATGTGAGGGGTGTGAGGAGAGGCCTCAGTGCGGCTAGTACTCATAGCCCTCTAATCCTCATCTCGCTCCCAACGATCACTAGAGGTCGCCATAAAAAATCACTATCTATTTCTTGTCATCGCTACTACTGATCACCAGTGGTCATCTCTACAAATAACACACATTTACAGTATGTGTTTAAGACATTCAGATCCAATATGCTATTAATAATTGTATAATACAATGATTTTGTTTGATTGCTCTGCTTGAAAATATTTTATTACATTTTGCAACGTTTTTCTGTCGATGTAGTTGCATTTTGTAACATTTATTACATTTTGCAACGTTTTTCCAGTCCATGTAGTTGCATTTTGCAATAAAACTTCGAACAAATACAAAAACTCGCTCAAATACACGTAGAAATGCGCATAACATACCCGAAGACAGTCGCAGAATCATAGAGACATAAATTTATTTTAATAGTTGTATAATAACATGACTTAGTTTCTGATTGTCCCTTTGAAAAAAAGTGGCCCTTTAAAAAAAAGTTTATTACATTTTGCAACATTTTTTCCCGCCCAAGTAGTTACACTTTGCAATAATTATTACATTTTGCAACTTTTGTTACAAAGTGGGTTGTAACACGGCGGTGACAAAACGACCGACATTTGCGGTGGGTGATCGAGTGAGAATTTACAAGTGGAAACAACATTTTGAAAAAGGTTATACGCCTAGATGGACGGAAGACATCTTCGTGATGGTTCGAGTGTTCTCAACCGATCCCATCGGTTATGGTATCACAGCAGTAAATATTTTCCCATAGGCGAGCATTATAACGTTAAACAGAAAAAAAATTATGATCGCATCATTTTAATTTTGGTATTCAAATATCTTTGTCAAGTATAGCCCTTCAGACAACTTTTTCTCACCCGTAAACGGGGGTTCAGGCAACAAATAAGAGAGAAAAACAGACAGGAAGGGAAGTTCCGGTTACATGCACGTATTTTTCTGGGAATTTCCAACAAAACCACATCAAAAGTCAAATGTATTTTTTTAGTCCAAAAGCCATCAAATCAACCACGATGCTGGGACTGGGAAAAATCCAGACGATTTTTCCAAATCTAAAGTACTGAATCAACTGTGGATGAAAGACACTACCTCCGATGCAACTACCGCGAATGTGGGTGCAAGTGTGAGATTTAAACACGTCGTCCAAGCGTCTTTGCCTGGGGAACATTCTCGTTCAGGATTCCTCTTAAACACATCTTTGGATTCGCCGAAGATTAGGACAAAATCATCTATGGATTAAAACACAGTATCACACTAGTTCATAAAAATGACGACGATATCGTCGTGAGAGCTTTCACAACAGATCCGGGCAAAGTACATCTAAACAAGGTGTCGTGTTTCATGCCACATGTACTACCAAATTACGAGCAAAGGTCATCGAATCAAAAACCAGATTACATGTTGGCTTTAGAAAAAGACAGTGTGATGTAGCAAACGTTCCGACGTCGACATAGTTCGATTGAAGATTGTTTGTGAAATCTTCCTCGGAGAAACCGCGTTTCACCATAGTGGGATTTCGGACAGAAAGGATCGTATCTCAAGAAAAGAATCCATCTCAATTCGATCATTGCAACTTGCGAAACAAGTTGCAATGAGAATCCATAGGATGTATGGCGATGCAGCAGACTTCAGATCGAAATATCATCCAATAGACGACTTGATAAGCAATCCAAATGTAACACCCACCGAATACAAGACGCTCTATCCCATGTTCGTGTTCGTTGTTAGTAAGCAGAGTGCAAAACTCAAAAACACCGTTCTAGACATCATCATCAAGATGCAGTTCGATAGGAACGTACCTAGACAAACTGAAGCATTTGCAGTTATATCCGACAGAGTGCTGACGTTCCAATCGGATGGGAATAGCATGTCTGTCATTCAACAACTTTAAAAAAAAAACTGAAAAAAATTAAAATAACATAAGAGAAAACCTTCAAAAAATTCTCCAAAAACTTAAAAATAACTTCAAAAACCTTAAAATAACTTTTGAAAAAACTTAAAATAACACAAAAAATTTACGCATAAAAGGAAGTTTGAGAACTTTAGAAGTATTTAATAAAGTTCTTAAACTTCCTTATTGTTTTCCCCTTCAAGTATTTCACACATGTTCAATTCGATTCATAAACAGTATTTTTTTTGTGCATTCAAAGGATCGCATTCGATCAACACAGATATTATAGAAGAAATAGCTTCAGGATTAGTCGTTTACCACCATGTTGACAATGGCTCTATTTCTCGAGTCACTGGTAGTCAGACTCATTCGAACGATACGTCCACCTATCGGCATAGGATATCCTACCTGACCGTTTAGCGATCCATTTCCGAAAGACCATCCCGATTCATCACAATCCAATGCACCATTTTCCTCAGCTCACACAGTTATCAACTGTCTGGCGGATTTTATTTTTTCCATGACCCAAATCATCGTGTAGGCGTCAGTCATCAACTCGGGTCGGGTAGATTCGTGATTCGACTGCGTTCGAATCGTATTCCGGATTGTACTCGAGACCAAATAGTTTGTTATCGTTCATGTCGATGCCGGTGTAACAGGAATGGAAGTCCGTAGGAAAATTAGTCCCTCTGGACTATTATTCCGAGGAATTATAGTCCTAGGTCTAACATTTCTAGGAATAGTAGTCCGCCGGACCACTATTCCTAGAAATGTTAGACCTAGGACTATCATTCCGCGGAATAATAGTCCAGAGGGACTAACGTTCCTACGGACTTCCATTCCTTTTACACCGGGTTCCATCATTCCTCCCAACTGTTTGTTGAGATAGAGATTCACATCTTCTTTGAGATAGGTTTGAAATTTAGTGAGAGTAGAATCTGCGTAGCCTTTGTTGACTGCGGTCGATTCGGAATCTGCCAGATTGACGATCTTATTCAATGCGGCATTCAGATCAGTTGTCATTTCATTTTTCTCATTCAAAGTATTGATGATCTTTCGTTCCGTGACATCTTCGTGTTTTTAGTGGCAGCATCACTCGAATCCACAGGATCTGCCACATTTACCAATCGTTTAGATTTTAAGTCTAGATCATCGGTCATGTTTTTATCCAGGCAGTTATCTCTCGCATGATCTACACACTTTTTAGTGGCGGCGTCGCTGAGTTTTATCGGTTCTGGAACATTATAAAGCTCCTGATTATTCATGTTTAACGGTTCCTTTTGAGGTTCGTATCTCCTTACGAAATGTTCGTTCAAATATGTAACAGACACTCCGCCATCACCTTCAATCTTTCTCTTTTTTTCACAATTTCATCATCAGTTCTTCCAAATTTATCGACTGTCATTTTTTTTTCTATCTAATTTACTTTTTTTTTATTTAATTTTTTATGTTTTTCTTATATCTTATTATTTGTATGAATTTTTTTTCTCTCTCGCAATGTAAATCGTTGAGGATGTCTTGAAAATGATGTTTCGAAGACCATCTCTTGAGAACGTAGAGACACAAGTGTCCACAAAACATTTGATCGCGAGGTTGTACATGTTCAGTATTGTAATGAATCGACAATCTTAAATAATCCGTCAACTCTTTGGGTGGTGAAATTCATAACTGTCGAAATAATAATTTCTTCTCTCGTTCTTGAACCACGCCACCCAATGTGTGCCCTCACCTGAAAAAATCGTCCAGGTTCAAAATTCTGCATTCGTCACAATCTCGCGGTTTTCTGGGTAATGCATGTCTGTAAAAAACACTGTGGAAATGTTTTATTTTTAATGCTTTGACAGGATCCAACAGATCGATGTTGGACAGAGGTTTGTTGGGTAAGATGACACTTTCTACCGATATGTTTGTATTTTCCATTTTCCAATTTATTAGATTAGGTTACTTTGAATTTTTTATTTATTTACTTTTCTTGGCTATTAATCACCTCATTTACATTTTCTGTGTCTTATCTTCCAGATTTCCTATATTTTGACCAATCAACCTTGTTGTGTAATCACCCAATGCTTCTTGCTTTTGAGGAATGACGGACTTTGTGGAATAATGACCATAAACCAACGTGTTTATTCCACCCGATTGCATGATTTTCTTATCATCAACAGCTGATAAAGCAATGTTATTGATTATTTCCGTATAGCAAACGAGCTTGTCACTTTGAATCGTGTTCATCGTCTTGTGGACATCTCAATTTTCGAATAGACATTTCGTGTACTCTTCGAATGATGTCATTATTCGGGCATTTCTTTTAGCACCTTTACTTTTCTTAATTGCCTCCCCATCTAAGTGGTGATCGTACAGTTTCACCTTTAAATCCACGAATTCCATGATCTGTCTTCCTTCTGCCTCGTCCTTGAATTTTTCAACCACCTTTTTGTTCACACCTAAAGGAATGTTAGATTTGTGATCACTGGGATAATTGCTCGTGTTGAATCACGCATCAACATCTGGAGATATATCTCGGTAAAACGCCCCAGTCTCTATCTCACAAGCCTGACTATCCGTGTCAGTAAACAACAGTTTGGCTTCCGAATCGTATTTCTTCTTGATGTATTCGTAATGAAATTGATACATCAACTGTTTGCTGATGTCTAAAATGCACGTTCCCAAATAAATCAGTTTGTCCAAGGTCAGACGGGTCTGTTTCATGTGAACGGCCATTAGAGTTTCACCAAAGATGGTTTGATGTTAATAGTTTGGTTTCTAAACGTATTTTTTAGCCTGACTATCTGTCAACACCAGGTGAATGTCAGTCCTTTTTTGATATTTTCCATCGATTTTCCATATACACAATTATTCATGAGTTTGAAAAAATCTTCTCGAATTCGGTCATAGCCTGCGTTCTCAAATTCGTGTTAAAATCTGTATAATTCTTCATCCAAGGCTCTTCATCAAATCGGATGATGCGATGGATGTTGATTAATTTCATGCCATGGTCTATGTAAAGTTTCAGATTTTCGCAACAGCTTACGTATTTATGTTTGTCATATAAATTTGGAACAAGTTTATCGACTTCATTCATTTTCATTTGTTCAGATGTTGAAGGATAATCATTGTGCGAATCGTGCAACGTTAAAGGATCATAAAGATCCACCTCCAGAAGACAGGGATAATGTCTCCAAGTTTCCATCTCTTCACTATTCTGGTCCCATTTAAAATTCCCCGTTTGTAACGGTTGTCTCATGGTCCAACCATATAAATTATTAGCTTCTGGATACGTTATGTATTTACTCAGTTCTCGCGCATCGAATCCGTCTTCCACGCAGGAATTATTCGCTTTTGCGTATCTGTGAGATATCGTCGACACTCCACCTTTCACACCCTTTTCCAACATGAGCAATAAGTCCACGTCGGGTAATAATTCCAAGCGGATTTCAGTCATCTTCAATACTGCGTCCCAGCCCAAGCCGAGATCTGTGTAATATCAAGCCAGTTATAGATCGTAATGTCTCCAAGAGACGTCTCGAACATTTTCCAACATGTTTGCTAAAAGAAGGACGTCGGTTTTCAGATAGAGATCGCGATAATCTCTCATGGATTCATGTCGAATATTTCCCACACTTTCTGAGCGTGTTCATAGTCGACTTTGGAAATGTCAGCATCGTATAGTTTCGAATAAAAATGATCTTTGAAATGTAGCTTCTACTCGTCGAATCTGTACAAACCGTCCATGTAATCGTCGGGATAGAGTCCTTTCCTCAATACGCCGCTCTCTAGTTCACGTTCATTTTGAACGTGTTAAGTGGTGATCTTGAATTTCTCCTTTCCTAAATTACCGACTAATTTTTATAAACTGGTCGACCTGATATTTAAAACTCTTTCACTAACTGACCTCTATGACGAATTCTGCCGAGCCCTCGACGACGCAAAAGAGGTTCGCGTAGTCTTCGGCGATAAAGCTTTCGATAAGGTGCATGTTGGTCTCATTCGCAAGCTGGAAAAAATTGGAGTGTCAGGTGACCTACTAGCATTTTTAAAATCATACCTCTCCGACAGGGTCCAGAGGGCCGCAATTGCCTCCGAGACCTCGTCCCGGTGTCCGATAAACTCTGGAGTCCCTCAGGGGTCGATACTTGACCCTTATTATTTCTCATATATATCAATGACATAACAGATAACCTCTTGAGTAGCATTCGGCTCTTCGGTGATGATACATCATTGTATCTAATAGTTGAGAATCCAACCCAAGCAACAACTGTGATCAACCAGAGGATCTGACTACAATAGAGCATTGGGCCAAGACGTGGTTGGTTGAGTTGAATTCTAAAAAATCTGAGACCATGCTCATATCGCGCAAGGTTAGCCCTGCTGTGCACCCACCACTGTTTCTTGGTAATACCCAGATATCGGAAGTTAAAAATCACAAGCACCTGGGAATTATCTTAAATGATGCATGTACGTGGAATGATCACATTGAACATATCTGCGGTAAAGCATGATCTCGCGTAGATTTACTGAGGAGGCAAAAGTTTACTCTTGACCGCTGTGTCCTTGAAAAGATTTACTTTGCCTTTATATTAGGCCTCTTCTTGAATATGCAGCACAATTTGGGACAATTGCACGGCGAGTAATAAAAATGATTTGGAAAAAGTACAGTTGGCTTCAGCAAGGATAGTGACTGGCGCAACCATGAGTGCTAGGACTTCCGCGTTGTACAATGTAGCCCGCTGGGACTCACTTGAGGAAAGACGTCGCAAATGCAAACTGAAACAATTTTTCCGAATGTTCCACCATGCGACGCCCCCATATATTGCTAATAAGGTACCTCCAACAGTCTCCTCCACCAGCCGATGTCTCAATCTCCGAGCAGGTAATGACCTCCGAGTTCCCTTCTGCAACACCCAACTGTACCAGTCTTCATTTATACCGAGAACTACAAGCCTATGGAACGACATACCTTTATCAATCAGAGAGAATTCATCAGTGAGTAATTTCGCAAGTTATCTTAACAGGGGCAATCTGCGACATCCATCTTTTTGTGGCCATGCAGATTGCGGTTGTGATGCAGTAATCTAAGCACCCATTTATTCAATAACCACCTGTCGCCTTCGCCCCTGTGTCAGTGTGGTGTCCTCGAGACAAGCGAACACTTTCTTTTGTTCTGTCCTGTCTTTGAAGAGGCACGTAGGTCAACAAAAAAATAACTTCCATTTGCACCAGATGTGACAACACTCCTATTTGACTCCGAATTCCTTACCAGTGAAGAAAATTTGTCTGTATTTGAAATGGTGCAATAATAATTTGAATAGTAAACGCTTCCAATAATTGCGACCCTACCGCTGCTCACCTTATAGTTTACAATGGGTGGAATCAGGGCCTAGTCGCCTTCTGGATGATCTCTCAACACAACATCTCTTTCAAGGGAGCTCCTATCGTATTATCCAATTATCTCTTCTGTTAATGGTCCATCAAACTAACCTGATGATCACACTGTTGGTTTTTTTTTCATGGGGGGGGGGGGGGGGGGGGGTCCGGGTTATTGTTGCCGCGCTGTGTGCAGCGGGTGACGAGCGGTGGTTCGTACATTATTGAACAAGACATTGCATGCTAATGAATAATGCGTCTTCCACTTGCAAGACACTGTTCGTTTCCCGGCGGTGCATGGTGTTGGCTGCGGTCCTCCGGAGTCGTGTCACTTACTGAAATGAAAAACGTTATCAGCGCTCGCACCCCCCCCCCCCCCCCCCCCCATCCGTTGTCCATTAGAATACCCTCGTCTTATATTAGCGTTAGGCTGTAATCTTGCAGACTTGGGAGACGGTTTACTTAAGCATTCAGCTTTCGTCCGAATCCCCTACTACAACAAGTTAGTTTGACATTTCAGGTGTTAATTGTATTCACTGAAATTTATGTACAAAACATTCAATACGTTTACACTTGTTTGCATGTATACAGTTAACTTATCTTTTTCAATAAATATTGTTTAAATTAAACTAAACTCTCCATGAAACTTATTTCTCTCCTGATATCGACTGCTGACATTTCTCCATCTGTTGTTTTTTTTTTCTTCTTCTTCTTTATATCTACGACTATCCATTTCGCGAAAGATATATAGAATATACCCAAAGTAGCTTGGTGTACCAAATGTTCACCACGAGGGGTAAAGTGGTGTTAACTTTGGGTATGTTTTATTTATACTACGACCGTCAGATTATTAAGAGTCGCTATTATTTTTTCTCCATTTTACTGAGCACCAGACGTACATACGAGCGAATCTGTGTTTGTTTACACGAGCATCGGTGGACGGTACTTCCGCTATCAATTTTATCGCCGAAACGAAATGAAAAAAAAGAAACTGAGCCTTTTTCGTTTAAATAACAAACTAACTTACTATTTCGAGTTATGCATGCTTTATTAACATGAGACAATGCATGTTTGTTAATTTTTGGCATCTTATGGGGTAAACCCATTTAAAAGTGTAATAGATAATTGCCACTTCTATTTCACTCTTCGCGAGGCGACGTGCGATAAATTTAGACAAGTTTGCATTCAGGTCGACGTCACCAAAGGTCAACGGGGATGTAGTTCTACTGTAGGTGTAAATTTTTACTACTGAAATCACATTGCAGACGTGTTCATCGCGGTTGGTGTGTAAAGCTAAAATGTATGTCATAGGCTTATTCATATATAGTAGAATAGGTAATCATGGTATAAATGTATTGTTCATCGCTCTTCGCGATGCAGTTTATATTTATCCTTCGCTTACACTACCGAGACTCTTCAGAAACAGATGACTGTCGTAACCCAACAGATTATGAAATATCACCGGAAAGAACTTGGCATCTCGATATTTTAAATTGCAATTACTGAAATTTACATGTGTAGTGATCTCTCACTTTCTTGTATTTGGGTGCCGAAGTTTCGGTGAACGATTCTATGCAGATTTGACATTCGGTGGCGCTCTTATAGTCTTTCATTTGCTCCTCTGTGGTGATCATCTTCTCAGGAGTTTTAACCCTTTACCCAACGCAGAAGATATCAACATTTATTATTTTAAATATAATTTTTTGAAATTTTTCAAAAAAATTCAACAAAACAATATCATGTGACCCCTCGTTGGAACGAGCTCGTTCCAACGAGGGGTCACATGATATGGTTTTGTTCAACTTTTTTGAAAAATAATATTTTTTCAACTGCTGAATTTGCATATTACGCGGGCGGATGAGGCCGATTCGTTGGGTAAAGGGTTAAATTGCTCGTATATTTTTTTATTTGAAATTCCAAATCTTCCACAAATTTTCGAGCCACGTCCTCCTCACCCCACTGTTTCGTGTAGGTGTATGCACCCGAGGAATATTGATCGTTGGAAGAACATTTTATATAAAAACAATAACCAGACGGAGTGTGCGTCTGATAGTTTTCGGTGTAACTCTGACGATCGTCGGTCTGACATGACCTCATTTCACAGTGAAATATTCGAAGTCGGCATACACAACAAAAGGTAGTCTCATTCTTCTGTTGTGACAGGTTGTGATGTATGAATTTGATGTAAGTGTGAAGTTTTGGCATGCATTGATTTCAGTTGCAATACTCCTCGTGACATTCCAGCGATTCTTTGCTGTGGAAGAAATTCAAACAGTTAAAACAGGAAAATCTTTCTCCATAACATTTAGTAGTCTGTGCTGACGGTAATCGAAAAACAAAATTGTTAAATCAATTTTTTTTTATGTTATAGTTCCTACAGCATTTTTCATATCATGATCGTAATGTTTTTGATAAAAATTATGCGTGAAGCCACAGCCGACATAGGACAATTCACACAAGCGAAGCAAAAAAAGAGTCTCTCACTTACAAAAGAAATCAATTTCACTCGTATTAAATATTACACAGCTGATAGTAAAGTGTTAAGCAAAACTGATAGAAACACCTTCGTTTGGGCAAGACAAAACTGATTTTTTAGAATCAACAAAGTCTACTTGCTTAAAAAAACTACGTCATGGGTGTTATGGAAAAAGAGTCTCTCACTCACACAAAATCAATTTCACTCGTATTAAATATTGCATAGCTGAGAGTAAAGTGTTAAGTATAACTGATAGAAACACCTTCGTTTGGGCAAGACACAATTATTGTTTTTCGAATCGAGAAAGTCGACTCGCTTCCATGCATGAGGAACAATTGATTTTCAATTTTGTTTTTTTATATTTTTCTTCAAGTTAAAAAAAATTGATTGATCAATTTCGTTTCGTTTCAATTTTTCTTCGAGTTAAAAAAATTAATTTCAGCTAAAAAAATTATTTTCAATTAAAGAGATTAAAATCAGTGAAAAAAATTTCTTATATATATAGGAAGTAAAAAGAAAAATTTTAATTAACAAAAACATTTTGTCATATTATAATATCGGGAATAAAAAGAAAATTAAAATTAATTTAAAAAATGACAATGGAAAAAATCGAACTGAAAAGAATTGCTCAATACACTGATAATAAAACGTTTTATTTGAACCTAATCCAATCCAATTGAATGATGTCGAAGTAATAAAGTTTGAATATAAATATGAAACTCATAGCATGGGATTAACACTGAACGATGATCAAGAAATTTATTTTCAGCTTTAGAAAACCCGTCTCACAAACTCTTGAGAGAAGGAAAAAAATGTCAAGAAGTTCAGTCTGATCTTCGGCAAAAACAAAATATATCCGAAAATTGATAAAGGTGTCGAAAATCGACTCGAAGAAGAAGCTCTAAAGAATGTGAAAAAAATTAACAAAAGTTGACATGATCATTTCACATCTACACCAGACTGAAAAGGAGAAAATGACAACTCGCATACAGATAAAAGATGTGACTTTGTAAACAAAATTGAAAGTTATTTTTCCTAAATAAATATTTAAGTTTTTAAAATTTGTTTGTTTTCTTTAATTTATTATTATTTTGATTTGATTTTCTTTGTTTTGTAAAAAAATATTTTCTCTTAAAATTGACCGAAAGGCATAAAAAAGCAAAAAAAAATTTCGGCTTTTGGTCCAAAATTTTCTAAGTCCCACGCAGACCCAAAATTTTCAGTGTAAAGAAAATTTTTTTTTTTCTCTTAAAATTGACCGAAACGCATAAAAAAACAAAAAAAATTTCCGGATTTTGGTCTTAAATTTTCTAAGTCCCACCCGGACCCCAAATTTTCAGTGTAAAAAAAAATTGTTTTTTTGTATTAAAATTGACGGAAACGCATAAAAAACACACAAAAAAATTCCGGATTTTGGTCCAAAATTTTCTAAGTCCCACCCGGACCCCAAATTTTCAGTGTGGGACTTAGGAAATTTTGGACCAAAATCCAGATTTTTTTTTTTGTTTTATATGCGTTTCCGTCAATTTTAAGAGAAATTTTTTTTTTTTTTTTACACTGTAAATTTGGGGTCCGGGTGGGAATTTTGGACCAAAATCCGGAAATTGTTTTTACTTCTCTTCGTCTTATCGCGAATTGGATAAAAAATCATTCCATTCCCATTCTCCCTTCTTTCATTAACTAATAAATGACTGTTGTGACGATACTCATTTATGCGAACACATTTAGGCGAAATCTAGATAAAATCCTTTTTCATAATGTTATCCAAATATTTATATTTAAAATAATTCATTTTTTCATTTTTTTTTCTTGTTTTAGGATTTTCCCACCATTCAAGTTCTTTTGAACTAGATTCTACAAAACTTATTTCCTCAACCTCATTCGAGACATTCCAATTCTTGATTTACAACCTTTATCTTTTCTATATTCAATATCAAATTTAATGTATTTTTTTCTTCTCCCAATTAAAACCGAATCGTGCCGATTTTTCAATTTCCATTTTTTTAATTTTATTTTATTTTTTTTTTTTTGCTGAAAAATCAATATTTTTTTGCAATTTTTTTTTCAATGTTTTTTTTTTAAATCAATTTTCTCTTAATTTAGTGATTTTTTTTTCTCCTTCACAAAATCGAATATTCTCTGTCCACTAAATAATGCAAAATACACTCTCGATTTTGAGTTGTGAGATGACTCGCTCTCAACTGAAAATCCGTACATTCTAATTCAATGGGTCTCGGTTCTCCTATGTACAAGACCGTCTCCTTCCAAATTCTCATCAAATCGTGCTTGCCGACCATAATGTAATGCCAGCACGAAACACATAATGATCACGTCTGAGTATTTCATGTCTTGACAGTCGTGACCATAGTCCCATTCGAACTTGCAACCGGAACGTCTTTTCTTCACGGCTCTTAGAATGTTTTTTTTTCAAGAGATGGGAAAACGTTCTGTAAAACACTTCGTGAAGAAATTCGCGACCCTCTACTCTTTTTCGTCTTTTCATTCCGTCTATGAATCTATCCATTTTTTATTTTATTTATTTTTAAATATATATAGTTTTTTCCCTTTGTTTAGAAATTAAATTTAAGTTGTTTTTTTTCTGTATATAAGATAAAAAAAATAACGAAAGTTCCTATTTTTAGCTTACCCCTCAGCCCCACCCCGTCGGTAAGTGTCGTATACTTCATATTCGAAATATTGAAGTCGAGACCTTTAAAATGATGTATAACACGACGACTACCTTTCTAAAACCTGAGTTTTGAGGTCCCACCCCTCAACCCCAACTCTTGGGGAGGGAGAAATACCAATATTCGGACTACACGCGTCGGGGCCATTAAAATGATGTATCACATGATAACCTTTCTAAAACATGAGTTTTTTTATTCCCCCTCAGACCTACCCCCGAGAAGAGTCGATCATCCCATTTTGCCTATACAGACTGAAGCCTTTCATCTGATGATAACAGCCTTCCTAATACCTAAGATTTTTTTCAGAATTTCTGACAAAATAATAATATTGGAAGGAAGAATAAATTAGAATTAAACAAAAAAAACATTTTAAAGTAATCATTTCTCGGATTTTTTGCCATTAACCCCCTGCACACTAATGTCAAAATTTGAAGTAGCCATTTTTCCCATCATGCAACTGGGAATTTAACCAATTCAGTCTTGTTTGACAGAGCTCAATGAGCACTGTCAAATAAGATTTAATTGGTTAAATTTCTAGTTGCATTATGGGAAATATTTGCACCCTGAACTTTAGACATTTCGACTCAGTGTGCAGGGGGTTAAAGAAGAGTGATATCACTCAAAAACGTCTATTACATATACACCAATATATAGAAAAAAATAATGAAAGCGTTCCTAAAGGTTGAGTTCCCATCTTTAAATTTCAAACATCAATTGCATATATTACAAAATCCCCATTGGACGTCGAAATACAAAGGTTAAACACAGCAAGTGGTCATTAGTTTAATGGTGCGTAATGAAAACACATAAAAATAAAGACATTTTTTTCAATATAAAAGTTAAACCCTTCTTTCACCAGATGGGAAAACGTTCTGTAAAACACTTCTTGGAGAGAACCGAAATTAAAAAAAGAAATTTTTAAATTTCGACTCAGCGCTGAAACATCAATTGCAAATATAACAAAATCACTTTTGGGAATAACATGGGGCAAAACCATATCGTGTGGGAACTCGTCAGTCCTGGCGGTGTCCAAAAAGTCGCGCATTACAAATTCCAATGGGAATTTTCCACTGGAGGAGAACTTCGTCTGTTCGAGCCCACTTGTGGGATTGAGATCGAAGGGAGCGCATTACAAATCCCTATGAGAAAAATGCACTGAGTGGTGTGCAGAAAAGTTAGTCAAATATCCTGGGCCGGCGATCTTGACACTTTTGCAGTTTCACATGGACATTTACATGGAAAAAAGATAGTTTCCTTCGAGCCCACTTCGAGTTTATTTTCTTTTTAATACCACCCCTCCCCCACCCCTCTCCATTGAATAACCTTAGTCGAAATACGAGCCCAGGTGAACATTGACTAAGTCCGATTTTAGCTGGGCTCGAAAATGTTTCAAGCTAAATTCCCATTGCTTTCAAGCTTAAATTTTGAGGTGGGCTCGAAATGTTTTTTGCTGGTCTCAAATGCTAATTTATATCTACCTACGATGGCACTGTCGACATCTCGTACTGAATTTGCTGATTATTCTGAACACCCTCCCCACCCCCTCCCGCGCCGTATAAATTTTGAGGCACTTTGTCTGTTTCAGGCCATGGAAGTTTGACTAAAGTCTGCAGCGGCTTCCATGTGATGTAACCGCCCATATATTAATTCAGCCCACCGGTCAACGAAAACTTCGTAGAGGTTTTCCGCAAGGGCGCCACATTAATGTCTGTGGGGTACGTTTTTAAATTTTCTTTTGTACTGGACGGGCTTTTTCGGAGGTAACATCGTTCTTTTCTTGGTATAAGCTCGTTCATCAATAGTTTCTGGTCGAAATGTAACTGTTGAGGTATGCGAAGACTGGCACGTGACGAAGGTTTACTTGCCGTTGACATGCTGGAAGCTGGCAACAGACAGCCTTCAGTGGCTCAAATTCTCAACGCTAATTAATCGGTGATTAGCAGGTTGTGGTCACGCTACCGTCAGACAGGCAATGTTGATGACAGACGTCGGTCAGGTCGTCCAAGGGCGACAACTGCTAACCGGGATCGTTTCATCCGAACCACAACATTACGTAACCGCCATCAAAGTGCCTCAGAAATTGGACAGCAGCTGCACCAAGCGACAGATGTGCGAGTCAGTGGTCAGATTATCCGAAATCTCCTACATAGCTGGAATTTGTACAATCGACGACCTCGAATAATTCCACGTTTGAGTGAACGTCAGATCGCAGCAAGGCGTATTTGGTGTGGAGCACTGGGAAATCGTCGGTGGAGCAACGTTGTGCTTTCCGATTAATCGAGGTTCACTCTCGACTTCCACGACTGGCGAAACAGAGTGTGGCGACTTCGGAACGAACGATATCATGACGTAACCGTTAGGCAGCACGATCGGTTTGGTGGTAGATCGGTTATGGTGTGGGGAGGCATAACTATGGCAAGCAGAACAACATTACATATCATCCAAGGGCGTGTCACAGCGCAATTCTATCGTGACAACATGCTTTCAGATCATGTGGTGCCATTTGCGCGACCTCAAGACCGTCGATTCATTTTCCAAGATGGCAATGCAATAGCACATAGGGCCCGTGTCGCTTCAGAGTTCCTCCAGGAGCAGAACATCACTACACTGTCTTGGCCAGCACTAAGTCCAGACCTTTCACCAATCGAGCACGTCTGGGATATGCTTGGTAGGCGCCTACGACAACGCCAACAACCCCTACCAATGTCCAGGAACTCGCCGCTGCACCGCAGGAAGAATGGAATAACATCTGTCAAGCTGATATTGGACGTTTGGTGAGGAGTATGCCACGTCGGATCCGCGCTTGTCTCGCGAACCGAGGGGGATTTTCAAGGTATTGAGGTCTTGGACTGAATGTGGTAAATTCTCTGACTGGCCGTCCATGTCTTCTACAGCTCAGTACGTGGATTGTGTGCTTGTCAAACACCCAACTATCGCTGAAATCATTCACCAGATGTCACAGAGCAATGCCTCAACTGTCTTTTTTGATGAATATATAAATATATTTCTTCATATATCTCACTTTTATCAAATATCCCCTACTTTTTTAATAGTGTATTATCATAATACATTTAAATCGCAACTTATTAATTTATTTATTTATTGGTGTTAAGGTCACATGTTTCTGCACAATGGCCAATCATGACCACGACAGTTTCACGGGTGGAGGAAGCCGTAGTACCCCAGAGTGAACCACCGAGCAACGGCGAGCAACTGTCAGCTCCCCAACATAGTAACTCCACACAGACAGGGTTACCATTTGTTCAAGACAGGTGCACCATCGACGTGCAATACGCCTTTGTACACTGCGTCACCGTGCCCCCACGTGGACAATGGGGGTGAAGTATCTAAGTCGCAACTACTGATGAAGATAAATATGTAAAAGATTGATTGCATACCAATATTGTTAATAAAAGTGTCTCTCACATCTGTTTCTAATTATTTTTTACTAAACATTATTTTCAACATACAGTTGGGAGCCGGGGATGTGGGGGTACATATCTGTGTAGGCATTTCACCGAATCACCATGAAAACTCTGTAGCCCTCTTTCTATTAGATCCATCTGGCGAATTACTTAATTCATTTGAATTCGGGGTGCTGGCGGGCCGTCAAATATCAGTATGGTAATGGTATCACAACATGGCCACTCACGCGAGCGAACATGACAGTTCACATCGTGTCATTGAGTATTTTCCGGACCAAACTTCATATGTATGGCGTATGGTCAGACAGGCACACTTATTGATTTTGCAGGCAAGAGGTTCAATGTCAAGGTCAGAGATCACACACTTCCTTCAAATACAGTATTGTCGCTAGCAGTCACCTGTTTCAGCTAGAGCTACCCAATTCCAATATGGTATTGAGAGACATTACGGCCAATGATCTGTGGTAGTCGTTTGTCACAGGACAAGTTTAGATAACTACAAAAACTATTGATTTTTTAGAGCTAAACGTAAAAGGCGAAGGGCACAAAGGTCATTACAATATGTTTCAATAAGACTAAAATCCTCCTCCTCCGATTGGACGAGAACCCGCTTAGTATATTCTTGTGTTTATGGCTCCAGTGGCAAATGTTACCGTCTGACACCACCACGCGAAATATTGGAAAAGAAGATAACAATTGGAAGAGATTCAAAGAGAATCCTGCTTATAAAATCGTATTTTACAAGGCCAGTGATCATTCTAAGAATGTATAACTACATCCCCAATGATCCATAGCAAACTGATTGTATGTTTTGAATGTATTATATTATATACATCTTATTAACAAGTATTTGATTGTTTTTAATACCTTTTCTCTCTTTCCTCACCAATGAGCTGGCCCTGCAAAAACTTCAAGTAAAACGCTCAACGACCAAACCATTCTCGAGGTGGTCGATAATTCCCGAAGAAATATAAATAAAAACTTCGTGTGCTGCACGTGGGAAAAATCTTGAAGAATGAAGCGGTTTGTAAGTCATTCAGTTGAAGAAATAATTGGGAAACGGGTGAACGTGATTCCCCAAAACACGAAAGAGGCCAATTATGTAGCTGCAAGGAGAATGTTTGGAAGAAAAATGTCAAGACAATGATTTTGAATATTTCGACATTCTGAAATTGAACGAGTATCTTGGCCATTTCTACATGGATGCTGGGACGAAAAAAGGAGAATTGTACAAGGCCCCTACATTTAAAAATATGCGACACGCCCTGAACAGGAACTTGAAAGCCCCACCCTACATGAAAACATTTGACATTATAGCCAATCCTGAATTCGCGGAAGCCAACTTAGATGTGAGTCTTCCATGGAAGACCTGTGTCGCCTGGCGTTTCAGACAGAATTCTAAGTGGAAAAGGGGCATAACTCTGGAAAAAAAATACAGCGGTTCAAAAAATAAAATAGGAGGTGCACAATGCCATGATGTGATAAAGAATCACTGAAAGTTTCATCAAAATCCATTCATAGGTTAAAGAGGAGTGGCGGATAAGAGAAAGTGTGACGACAAAAGTAATCCCTATATGTCGCTCCCCACTTCATGGGGCGGCGACACAATGAATGTTTCAAGACAGCATTGGCAGAAATAAAAATGTGTTGCAAAGGTGAGATCGTTCATTATGAACAGTTCAATGACAGTGATCTCACAAAAATATATAAAAGTATCTACCTGCCATCAAGAGCCTACTGTGGTCTATACTATCGTGTACAAATGAATACCTGGTTGTATTTCTGTCGCCGGCCGAACGAAAATGTGGAATTTATTACCAAGGAAACTTTCTACATTTGTAAATATCCCGATTGCAGAAGATTCGTGGTGAAAACCCATGACGAAATGTCCAAGAACTACCGCGCTGGCGACAAACAGGGTATTTTCGGGACATATGCCTGTTGATCCCGAAGACAATGAATACTGCCCAGTGAAATGCTTCGCCACTTACCCGAAAAGTTGAATCCTAACTCAAACCGGCTGTGGCAATATCTTAAAGATAGTTTCACTGACGCAGATGAATGTTGGTACCAGAAGAAGCCAGTTGGACGCGAGAGTCTGAGAAAGTTCATGACAACATTGAGTGACAAAATTAATCTTTCGAAAAGGTATACAAATCATAGCATTCGAGTCACAGTTTTAAGCCGAGTAAACTTTAATCCTTCTCAAATAATGCCAATCACCGGCTACAAATCTGTGTCATCGCGAGCCATGTATCAGTGCAAAGATGGCAATGGGTGATGCAATAGCCGGGAGTGTTTCACGTGCACTGGTCCCAATCTCTCGAACTAGACCAACTGAATATGGGATGCTAATGCTACGCGCCCAGAGACAACTTTAACTGCGTGCATTCCCCCCCCCCCCCCCCCCCCCCCTGGAGGCAGTTGAAGAAGAATTCGTGGACGGTGTATCAGTCAAGGAATTATTCCCAGTTTTCAATCTCTGCACGTCCAAATAATATCACACAGTTCCGTGTAAACACCCAAATGTTTAGCGGGTGCACAACACACAATCTCAATATCACAAAAAATAAGAAATGAACACGCCACTTCTTCCGAATGATGTGTTGTTTGAAACTTTTCAGTTTACAATTTGAACTGAGGTGGAGTCAGCTCCACCTTCCTCTAAGTCATTGAGTTTTTGTTGTCCATGGACGGCGTGGGGTACACGAAAGGTTTATTTCATTCAAATTGCCTTGTTCATTTCACGAGGTCGACTAAGGGCTATCGATAGCGTTTAGTTGGAACATATACGTCAGTGTGATGAATTGACGGTAACATGGTCTGAGGTTTTCTGCTCGGAGTGTCGGTTCATCCTCGACGCGAGGTTGAACATAAACTCCGAGCCGCAAACCAAAGACCATGTTACCATCATTTCATCACTTACAACTTATAATATTTTCAACTCTTCCAACTTCACTGTGTCCTGTGTAAAGTTAACATGAACATCGAGCCGCAAAACCTCAGACCATGTTACCATCAATTCATCACAATAACTTATAATATTTTTAACTCTTTCAACTTCCCTGTGACCTGTGTAAAGTTAACAGATTTTAATATGATGATATAGAGGGATCCCAAGTGCGTTCACTTTGGAGGTCAAATGTCACAGAGGAAAGGTCAAGGTCACAGTGTTGGAAACATATAGGATATGCCATTAAGAGGTAAGTAAACGTCTCGGCCAAGAGTGCATTAGTTTATTTAATTATTTTTTTATTTGTTTGGTTGAAACATATATTGAATGAAGGAAACTTTATTTTGCAGCATACTCAAGTACAATATCAATTAACAAATAACAACCCCGTCCGGGACGACCCGCGTTGTGTCCTTGGGCAAGGGGGCAAGGCACTTTATCCCGGTTGCCTACATGGGGCACGACGACGCTGTGTACTAAGGCGTACTGCACGTCAATGGTGCACATGTCTCCAACCGCTGTAACCCTGCTTGGGCAGAGCTTGAACAGAGTTGGAATGTTGAGGAGCTGACAGTTGCTCGTCGATGCTCGGTGGTTCTCTCCGGAAACTCCGCTTCCTCCACCCGTAAAACTGTAACGGTCACGGTTAGCCATTGTGCATAAGTATGTGGCCTTAAACACCGTTAAATAAATAAATAAATATAACAAATAACAAAGTAAGTGTACACTGAATGGAAACGGCATATCCGGGGAGGTTGTCTTCCTGCCATTCAAACACATAGGACGTCTTGACATCAAAACCTTTTCGTTTTGTCTTTTTCTTCAGCAGTTCTTTTGCCTAAATAAAATAAAAACACTCCCTATGCACGAACCTGAGACATTTCTTGCTAAAGTCGCGCCAGTTTAACCATTTACCTAACATGAAAAGCAGACGACACTTGCAAAAAAAATTCTTGAATAACTAATTTTTTTCATTTTTTGTCTCAAAAACATAGGTTATGACCCCTCGTTGGAACGAGCTCGACGAGCTCGTTCCAACGAGGGGTCATAACCTATGTTTTTGAGACAAAAATGAAAATATTTTGAAAAGTAATTGGCGATTTTTGAGAATAGCGCTGGCCGGTTTTGGCCGCTACGTTGGGTAAAGGGTTAAAAGATTAATAGTTTGAAAGAAGACATAATGGGTTTGGAGATGATATCAGTTTATTAGCTCGCCTGACTTTCAGTTTGGAGCTATAGTGATCACTCACCGTCCTCACCACCCGTCGTCCGACGTCCGTGAACATGGTGTTTGCATCTTCTCCTCCCAAACCGCTGACCCAATTTAATTGAAATGTGAGACAATAGTTTGTTACGATATCGCATTTTGATTTTGTTCAAAGCAAGTTGCCTCACCCCTCGGTAGGGTCACGCCCACAAAGTGAGCTTAAATCTTAAAAAATCTTCTCATGAACCAGCAGTTGCAGAGACTTGATATTTGGTGTGCAGCTTCCTATTGAGGTGTAGACTCCGATTTGCTCAAGAGAAGTTCGAGGAGCTATATTTGCCTTCGTTATGGGAGGGGCAAGAATTTTCGCCCCGCCCAAAATTTCTATTTTCCAAACCGACAGGCTGATTGAACCAAATTTGATTTGAGGGATTATTGGGTCATAATTACTTAATTTATGCAAAAAAAAAAATTCCCGTCGACCATGGGAACCGCAGTAGCTAAAAATAGAAAAAAAATAAAACGTCCATATCTCCAAAACTACATGGCGCTGAGAATTCTTATTTGGTGTGAAACTTCCTTAGGACGAACAGAATGAAATGGTAAAAAAAGTTGATATAGGTTTTATCATGGGTACTTTTTCGGGACTTTAAAAAAGTACTGAGTCAGCATTTTTTCACACTGTGGGTAATGGAAAAACCACTGCTGCTCCAAAAGCTTTCAAATTTCACATATAACATCTTTGGAAGAGTGTTTCATATGTTTATTGAAAACAAATCCCTGGGTTCATATTTAGGTTCTCTATGGGAGCCCAAATATTTAAATTAGGGCACTATGAGGAATATTTTTTGCCTCTCAATTATAACTTAGTTCAAAATGAGGAATTTTCTTTAAAAATTTTCTACTTCCGATCCAGCAGTCGGAATGTTTTGATATTTGGTATGCAGCACCCTTAAGGGGGGGGGGGGGGGGGATTCACGTTTGTTCAAGCCAAGTCTCTGGGTTCATATTTGGGCTCACTGTGGGGGCTCGAATTATAACTTAGTTCAAAATGAGGAATTTTCTTTAAAAATCTTCTTCAAATCCAGCAGTCGGATTCTTTTGATATTTGGTACGAGAACCGTTTACCGCAACGCCACCGCCCCCCCCCCCCTAATTTTGATATTAGGGGGGGGGGGTTGCGGTGGCGTTGCGGTAACCGGTTCTCGTCAGATCACCGAAGTTAAGCAACGTCGAGTCCGGTTAATGCTCGGATGGATGACCGTCTGAGCGATCAATTCGGACTCCCGCGTTGTGTCTTTGGGCAAGACACTTAACCCCGATTGTCCACATGGGACACGACGACGCCGTGTACTAAGGCGTACTGCACGTCGATGGTGTGCATGTCTTCAACCAATCTAGCCTTGCCTGTGCTGCAATGCGGAGTAACGATGTTGGTGAGCTGATGCTGCTCGTCGTTGCTCGGAGGTTCTCTCCGGGTACTCCGGCTTCCTCCACCCATAAAACTGTCACGGTCATGATTAGCCATTGTGCATAAGTATATGACCTTAAACACCAATAAATAAATAATCCTTAGGGGGTGAGATTCAAGTTTGTTCAAGCCAAGTCCCTGGGTTCATATTTGGCTCTCCGTGGGAGCCTAAATTATAACTTAGTTCAATATGAGGAATATTCTTCAAAAATCTTCTTCACATCCACCAGGCAGAATCTTTTGATATTTGATATACAGCATCCTTACAGAGGTGAAATTCAGGTTTGTTCAAGCCAAGTGCTCGGGTTCATATTTGGGCTCCCTGCGGGAGCCCGAATTATTACTTAGTTCAATATGAGGAATATTATTGAAAAATCTTTTCTTTTTAGATTCCCTGGTCAGAATCTTTGGATATTTGGTATAAGCTTTTCTTAGGAGGGGCAGATGCAACTTGTTGGAATCAATTCCCTGTGTTGATATTTGTCAGGTGAGCGCCCTCAGGGGCCTGAGGTCTTTTGTTTAAAAAGGCAATCGGTACAACAGGAATTGACACAAGTGATGATAGAAGAATACGAATTTAGAGCTGTACTGATTTTCGCCTTTTCTTAAACAGGGACCCACTGTATTGTTGTGTTTCCAGGTTTAAATGGTTCCTAATTATCGGAAAAGAATGAAGCAAGAGATGCGCCTAGAAAGGTGTTTTCGGTTTGAGGGTACTCATACTTACAGATTGTCTGGTTTCCACCACAGAAGGATTTATGTAAGTTTCAAAAGTACTGTGAAAAGACACAGGCAGTTTATTATGATACCAGTCACACATAAACAAAAGAACGTGTAACTTACATAGGTCGTCGAATTTCCGCATGCCACAATTTTGAAAAAAAAGTTTCGGAATGTGAGGTATATTTTCTGTTCGTAATAACGCGAATGGCGTTTTTTGCAAGGTTAGAATTCTTTTTGTCAACGGTATATGACCCCAAACAAGTATACCGTACAGCACATGGCTATGTATGAGTGGGAAATATAATGTATTTACGTCCTTAAAAGGGAGAAATATTTTCGCCCAATGCAAGCCGAAAATTTTCTACTCATTTTTAAGCAAACCTCAGAGGTGTGTTGTTTAATTTTATATTTTCGTCCATGTAGACTCCATGACACTTAGCTGATTTTTCTTCATGTTGGTTAGTAATTAATAGAATATCTGTACTATTCAAGGCGATCTTTCTATCAACAACATTTTAGGAATTATTTTGTGGATGCAGCCCGTTGGGGAGTCTGAAAGTTATCTCGGTGGTTCTCTCCGGGTAATCCAGATTCTTCCAATCGTAAAACCGTCTGACAGGAGGTGACCCTGGCTGTCGAAAGTGCCGTTAAACCACAATAAATAATAAGTAAACAAATACATAAATAATAAATAAATAAATTTATTACTTCTCAATGTGTGATTTACTGGGATTTCCGGGTTTGATTATAAACGATAACTTCACAAGTGAATTATGCAATCTACAGTTGTGTCATGTATCCGTGCGCGCAAACTAAGACGCTTTGCCGTGGGTGTAATGGGGATTTCAATGTTTTTGGGGTTTTTTTTAACATGAAAAGCAGACGACACTTGCAAAACAAATTCTTGAATAACTATTATTGTCATTTTTTTCTCAAAGACATAGGTTATGACCCCTCATTGGAACGAGCTCGATGAGATCGTTCCAATGAGGGGTCATAATCTATGTTTTAGAGACAAAAAATGAAAAAATAATGAAAATTAATTGGCGATTTTTGAGAATAGCGCTGGCCGGTTTTGGCCGTTGCGTTAGGTAAAGGGTTAAATAATATAATTATCGTTAATAATGAAGAGTAATAAACAGAGTAATCGTTTGACTGGACTGGTTACGTGAAATAATGCATTCGAGGCGAGGGACTATACTGTAAAACACTCGTGCGCATTCGCGCACTCGTGTTTGTACAAACTCCCTCACCTCTCATGAATTATTTCACGTAACCAGTCCAGTCAAGCGATTACTCTCTATAAATTTCTGGATACAGCAGTATAATTTCGTTTCTTAGCATTCAGACATAGTTCTTTTGCAGATCACCATTCACTTATCTTATCTAGTTCATAAGTGGCCTCATCTATCAAGTTATCTAAATTGTTTCCAGATGCAAAACATGTAATATCGTCTGCAAAAGACAGCACATTTAGCAGGGTTGAGTGTCTGATGTCGTTAATGTATAAAAAGAAGAGGATGGAGCCTTGAGTGGAACCTTGAGGTACGCCAGTTGTGCCTCCACTCCCCCCCCCCCCCCTCCAAAGTGTCCAATGTGCTATTTATGAAGGACACAAATTGCCATCTGTCTGTTAGATAATCCTTGAACCAAGAATTTGACAACCCTCTTATATCATAGCTATAAGAGTGGAGGGTGGACAGTGGAGTGTCCTTGCTAAAATCCAAATTGATGCTTATATACGATGCTTTGTTCCTCTAAAAAGTATTTAATCATGCGTAGATTACTTATTCTAGTATTTTTGAGAATGTTGGATCAATACTAATGGGGCGGTAGTTAATGAATAGCAGTGGGTATGCGGATTTAAAAATGGGCATAATTTTGGCTTTTTTCATTTTGTCAAGCACTCTGCCTATAACGAAAGATAAATTGATTATATGAGACACTAAACCTGCCGCCTCCTCAAGCATTGTTTAATAATTTTGTGGACATATCGTTGCTATCTCGTATTTCCATCTACGATGGTGGATTCTTGTCATCTCTTTATAGCGGGGGAGGAATTCGCTAGAATTGTGCACTTGGTGATACCTTCCTGAAATTTGGCATGATGTAAGGGTAGGCATCAGAGATTTCAAAATCGATCGGCTACAAGTTGGCACCATCCTCTAGCCACCACTAGCAGCGAAATCCAAAATGGCCGCCAAGCGGATCGAAAAAAAAGCTATTTTCGCCGATCGCACAACTGAAGCTCCAAACCTAACACCATACATGTGCTGTAATTGATGTGAATGATGGAGTGAAGCCCTTGGAACAAGTTGGGGGGAAGATTAATGGATAATGGGATCAGAATTTCCGTCGATGTGTGCGTCTGTGTGTCTGACTGTCAGTATGATCGTCCGTCCGTAGATAAATTAGTGTTGAATGTTTCTCGGGAATGCAATGGTCAAATGAACATGGTATGAGAGATTCCTGTCAACACATGAACAAGGGTACTCGATAGTATGCAGCAGTGGGGATACTTGGACATTTGATAATCCAATTAAAGTGACAGTCTATTCTCAACTTCCGGCATTTTCGATAGATTTATTTTCTAAGAAAATAAAACTATCAAATTTCTAGAGGAGTTCTGGTTCAATCTCAACACCATAGCGACACGTCTGCCAGCAAGGGCAGTGCTGGAATGAACTCGGGATGCATTAGTTCCCGTTGTTAATTATACAATGTTATCTTGCCAGTATAGAACATTGGCAAAATGGGACTAGAAGGGGTGAGTGTATGTTTGCAGTCATTCGAGGTACAGGAATATTTTTTGACTACAAGTAGTATTCTTCATTTTCGGCCAGTTAAGATGTGGTGTGTTCCAAGTCAGGATTAATGTTGCCGACACTTAATGCCCATCCCTCATGGTATGCTACTTTACCAGGGATATAGAGATATAGCCACCACTGGGAGCCAAAACATGACCTTTGATGTCGATGAGTGGTCGAAATGTTTTAGCGAATAACTTATCGAAATATGATCCGGTATGGCAATTTGATACCTTACGTTAGATTTATTAGATCAACTCAGGTATGGATTCATTGAGACATGAGTGCGCTACAAGATGAAGGATTTCCAAGTTGATTTGCTATGGAGTAGGAACTGACTAGTCACATGTGGCCTATGGCCAGAGAAAGACAAGGATACCATATATAGATGAACACACGGGTGAACGAAGGTATCAACTGTTGTACAGAGGCAAAATAGTTGGGGATATTGTATCATGCTATGCATGAATTAACACCGTCTTGTGCAGTAAATAACAGACTATTTTCCGAAATCTAAAACTGTATTCCTATACCCCGGACAATGTAGCAAGCCACATGGGATGAACATTTGTTAGCAAAATCAACTCAACTAGAAACATGACATGTGTTAACTGGCCGAAAATGGAAAAAAAAATACCAGAATAGGAGATGACTGGTCCTAACATGACAGTATACTACTCAATATTGTTACAACAGCCACCTTCACACTTACACAAAGGTGTGCACCTTAATCCAGCTTTCAAGCATTTGCAATTGCCCTTGCAGGCCTTGGCACAACTACAGTGGAGCATCAGTGCACATGCAGCACTTGCGTCTCCTAGGTGAGTCCAAAATGGGACCAGAATATTGAGACGTGGATTCCACTCCCATCCGTACTGTGATGGGTCTGGCACACATAAGTGTTTCTGCAGAGCACGATGCCAAATGAAAGATGACACAAGAATTACCCTTTTTACATGTTGATACAGAGCTGCTTTGGTGGGCGGGATGTTTTCCATAGACTTAAGGCCATGTGTGAACATATGCCGTCTCGCATCATTGACACGTGTACTGACACAACTGTTACTGTACATCTGTATGGTGAGTTTTTCGATATGCTGCATATGAGGGGAATCCTCTGAAAAGACTTGCGGATTCTCAGTCAATTCTATCATCATTTCAGTTGATGCGGGAAAATTCATCCATGCATTCCATCCTGTCTTCTTCCCAATGCCGAGCATGCTGGATGTTACATCACAACCTGTGAAGGCGTGGAAGAAAGTCAGGGCCTTACAGTAATCAGGTCCAAGTTGTGAAGCTATCTCATGAATTGGCATATCTTTATATCTGGTGAACATTTTGTGCATGTTCGGAGCGTTTCGCTGAATTGCTGATCAACATCTGTGAAATAGTACAAGCCACTCGAGTCTTGGCATTAACAGTCTCATCATCGCCTAAGTTCTGTATACTACATGTGCCCTCAAGTAGAACTCTAAGAAGAGTCAGGAGTGAGTTGGGTACAGGCTCGCTCAAGCAATAAGATGAAAATGATCCCGTGAAAGGAGCTTGAGATATGAGTATGTGTTTACGCAGAAGAAGACCCACATCAACTATCTTTTTTGCCTCTTCCTCAGACACTATACGAGTTAAAGATTCGGACAACAAGGAGCCAACTCGAAACCTACTTGAAATAAACACATCTCTACCCTGTGTGAAGGCGTCCCAGCCATCGCCCAATTTCTGCAACAAATGTTCTTTGAATCGAGTGGAATGTATTTCTTCACTAAGCCAATCAGAACCGACTTGCTTCAACCTCCGACTGTACAGATTCTTGAGATCGACAAGCTTCATCGCGGAATCGTTGTGTTCAACAAATGTTATGAGCTCTGCCATAACGAGAGGGTCATAGGGCAGGCCTGACGCGGAATGTTCGGCGTTCTTCGACTTTTTAGATTTAGCCGCTCGTGCTTCATTGGCAAGCTTACAATAACAGGTTTTGTGATAGTAAAGATCACTAGCAGCGGAATCAAATGCTGCATTGACCCGAGAAAAAACAACCCAGTTCTCGGCTTCCTTTGCCATAATTTTGAGTTTATTGTTATCAGACATTGATCTGCAAATAGGCTCACTGCTGTCACCTTCGCGTTTGTGACAATAAACACACTGGGGCAGTTTCCTGTCACAGCCAGATTCAAAACTTGTCCGTGTTCTTTTAGGACTCAGCGTGGAGCAGGATGCCACTGCCTCATTTCGCTCTCGCTTGTGTAGCACGCGCTGTACGATGTGAGTCCGAATACTGTCACGGCATGTCTTATGATATATTGCCTTATTCGTCAACAGTGACATCGACATACACTCATCACTCTCTCTCATCAAACAATCAATGGTCAAATTATATGGAAGCTCAACGCCATTATCTAGGAAGCGCGTTATGTCTTCCTCAATAGCTTTATAGGCGTCATGAAAACGAGATTCTCTATACGGACGCATCAATTTCTTGGAACTGTCTTGCTGGCAAAAGCAACAACGTTCCCAGTCAGTACTAGTCCGTACACGAAGAGGATTCTCACTCATTCTGTGAATGATTTTTGTGAACAATCGCGTTCTCGAATTAATTTCGACAGACAAATCAGAATTGCTTGCGGAATTACGCCAAACAAGAGATTGTATGGCAAAGAGACTGCTTCATAAAGAGCGTTGTTTCTCCGGGATCAGCGTCATTCAGGTTTGCCTGAATGACGCTGATCCCGGAGAAACAACGCTCTTTTCAAGTTCCAAGAAATTGATGCGTCCGTATAGAGAATCTCGTTTTATTCTACATCATCTCCCACGTCTGTTTCCAACACGTGCGTGGATCAGAGTTCACTTTCGCGCCCTTACAATCGGATGTATAGTCGGTAGACCGTCGAAAAGGAGGTTCCCTTCAGCCGCTGGCGGCCATTTTGGATTGTG
The DNA here is from genome assembly GCA_031216915.1 of Pictodentalium vernedei. Classification (NCBI taxonomy): domain Eukaryota; kingdom Metazoa; phylum Mollusca; class Scaphopoda; order Dentaliida; family Dentaliidae; genus Pictodentalium; species Pictodentalium vernedei. The sequence goes on along the minus strand of CM062297.1, from coordinate 782,001,977 downwards.
CCGCTACTGGTCGCCACCGGTCGGTGTCAACTTGTAGCCGATCGTTTTTGAGAACCTCATAGCCTACACTAACAGTGTGCCAAATTTCAAGAAGGTATCACCAAGTGCACAATTCACCTGTATGTGACGAATTCCTCCCCCGCTATTACGTTTCGCACAGTACTTTGAACTCAAAAGCGGACAGAAAACTTCAAGTTGGCAGCGATCCTATCGAAAAGTTCTGTCCCCGTTCTTCCCCGAACATTGGAATCTCATCGGTCAAAGAAGAATTGTGGAACGTTAAATCTGAGATGTTATTTTCGTTTGACATTCTTGATGCGAACATCATTGCGCAGCGTCTTATTTAGGAAATTTTGACCCAGCTTATATAAGCACGTGGTGGTGGAATCGCGATCTAATCGCGACAAATACCGCTTTTATGATCCCAGTGCTGTACACTACTCTTCTAGTGCCTTCATTTGATGAGTTTTGAGCCTCTGCGAAATAAAAAAAGAACGACAATCGCGTGTGGACGGGTTTAATCGATATGGCACTTGTATTATTTATTTATTTATTTATTTATTGGGGGTTAAGGTCACATACTTATGCACAATGGCTAATCGTGACCGTGACAGTTTCACGGGTGGAGGAAGCCGGCGTACCCCGGAGAGAACCACCGAGCAACGACGAGCAACTGTCAGCTCCTCAACATTCTAACTCTGTTCAAGCTCCGCTCCGCTCGGCAGGGTTACGGCGGTTGAAGACATGTGCACCATCGACGTGCAGTACGCCTTAGTGCGCGGCGTCATCGTGCCCCCATGTAGGCAAGCGGGATAAAGTGCCTTACCCAAGGACTCAACGCGGGTCGTCCCGGTCGGGGATCGAACTCGGGACCTCTAGCATAGAAGTCCAACAGTCTACCATTGAGCCACCGCGCTCCCACTCACGTTGTAAGTTACGCTGCTGGATGCGGCCGATTCGTTAGGTAAAGGGTTTAACGAAAAGTATGATTTACAATATTCTTGCTTGTTCTTGTCGACAAACTGACTGAAAGAGTTAGAAAATCTTTATCGAGGTTCAAAATGGCACCAGAGGAAGTAAATTATTTCTTTACAGGGTCGGGAAATGTATGTGCTGACAAAACAAATTCAATACTGTCTGGGCTGGTAATTGCTTTTTGTTGTGGAGTTGCGGAGAATCACATGGGAAAGATATTTAAATGTTTTAAATGTTTCTAATACGAAAAAGAAGCATATTTCAAGACCATTATGTAATTTGATGTGATTTGTAGTTCAGCTGAAAAGACATTTATTGGGGATCATAAATGGAATACGTAGACTAAACTGCACAGTCAAACAGTTGCGGTGGTTTAGTGGTTAGTTCATTAATTTTTAACCCTTTGAACCTTAATTGTATATTCTATGCCAGTATTTATTTATTTATTTATTTATTTATTTATTTATTTATTTATTTATTTATTTGTGTTTAGGGTCACATATTTCTGCACAACGGCTAATCATGACCGCGACAGTTTTAAGGGTGGAGGAAGGCGGAGTACCCGAAGAGAACCACCGAGCAACGGCGAGCAACCGTCAGCTCCCCAACATACTAACTCCACACAGGCAGGGTGTGCATTGGTTGAAGGCAAGTGCACCATCGACGTGCAGTACGCATTAGTACACAACGCCACCGTGCCCCCACGTGGGCAATGGCGGTGAAGTGTCTTGCCCAAGGACACGACGCGGTTGCCGCAGATGAGATTTGAACCGAGGACCTCTCGGCTTGCAGCCTGCACCTATACCTACTGAGCCACCGCGCCCCATTCTATGCCAGTTCCGAGCCATCAACTAGACTAGTAGAGTATCCATTCGTTACGTGGGAGAAAACCTAATCAATACTTTCAACGTGCAGCCTTAGGGCTGCACGTTGAAAATCTTGATTGGTCTACCGCCCACTTTCACTGAGTAGCAATCTACTTTTTGAATTTAGGTAGTACCATGATCCTGGGCCGGAAAAGCGGTCATTCGGGTTCAAAGGGTTAAACCGAAATGTGGAGAGTTCGATCCTGACCAGGGGTAACTGTGTCGTGACCTTGGCAAGGAACCGAATCGCGATTACCCACTTGGGACACGGTGGCGCTGTGTTCTAAGGCGTACTCCACGTCGATGGAGAACTTGCCTTCAACCATTGCCAGCTTGCCCCAAGTTAGTAAGTTGGAGAATCTGATAGATGCTTTTAGCTTCCCAGTGATTTTCCCCGGGTACTCCGGACTTCTCAACCCGCGAAACTCTCTAACACGAGGCGCCCTTGCTGTAGACGGTGTCGTTAAAACCCAAATAAATCAAACAAACAATTCATTTCCTGAAGGTATAATTGCTGAAAAATATGGTATACAGATTGAAATGCACAGATTAATGAAGAACTAACAAATTAATGACATATTGTAAAATAGTCTGCGAAAGATAATATACTACTCAAAGTTTGCTAAGCACCACATATTTGACACATAATTGTGCAATTTTCTTGTGACACATTTGCAATATTTTTGGTGGATATTATTGAGGAATGTATTGAGATGGTTCCCAGTGTTTACATTAGCTCTCTTGACAGGCAGACTTTTCGTGACAGTAATGGGAAGCATGTAACCCTTGATTTCATGATGTTTTCGTGTACTGTCTACATGTACATGAGATGTGTAGGGAATTCAGTCTTCATTTCAACACAAACCCTTGTGATTTAATGATTGAATATGGCGAATGCAAATGTAAGAAGACATTTGTCTTAAGCAGAAATGTGGTGGGCTGTAGGGATGGTGAGTAGTAGGAGATGAGGTAAACGGGGCACATTTGGGGACCCCGCAGGGGACCCCGGAAGTGACGTCATGTCACGGGATCTGGTGGCGCCATGTTTGGTTGTCATGGTAACCCGCGTGAGCGGCCATCTTGTGACGTCATCTCCATAGTGATACGTGGTGTGAGTGCGCATGCGCAGGGCGTGTTGTTAGGGTGACACGTGTTTCCGTCGTCCATTTTGTATACTGGAGGTCGCCATCTTGGTTTCTATGGTAGCACGTGGTTGCTATGTGACCTAAAGTCTTACAACAAGACGGGGGTATTTTCGGAGGGTATGTTCGATTGAATCGGAGTATCGCGAATTACCACAAACAACACGACACTCCCTCCAAATCACCCAAAATCCACCCAAATCACCGAAAACGACTTTATTTACTATGGATTCCCCATTTTATCGGTATAGCACGTAGTGCTATAGTACCAAGGGGTACAAGAGGTGTGTTCCTTTGTAGAAGAGTAATTTTCTGGTTCGGATTTCCCCCAGAATCCTCGTTTAATTACCCAAATAAACTCGACAAGTTGTACTATTTCGAATTCTTTCAGAATCCTATTTAGGATCGCGAAACTTTTGGTTCATAATAGTAGCACGTAGTGCTATAGTACCAAGGAGGTACAAGAGGTGCGTTCGATTGAAGTGGAGTAATTGTCTAGTTTTGTATTTGCCCCATGCGGTTTATAATAGTACCGAGAGTGCTCCGTGGGTACGTTCCTTTGGACTAGAGTAATGTTTTTTTCCCCCAGTAAATTGAATAAGAGTAGTGCTATATGACAAATTCCTTTGGTCATTACCCAGAATCCTTTGCTTCTACCATTTATAAAGATTACAAGTAGGGCTCATATGTATACATGAAAGCCACGGAGCTAACTTCAAGTTCCACCATATACTCATGTGAGGATCTACCCATATGTGTCGTGTGAGGTCTAATTTACTATCCCTATTAGCCTTATTTCAATATTTGAGGATACATTTTGGGTTTGTTAAAAAAAAATAACAACACAATTTTTTACATTTTAATTTCTTTTATTCAACAACAAAAACATACAACTTTTTATGGAATCTTCTATGGTATGTAGATTGTCAGATATTCATAAACAGTCTTTCGGCAGATTGGACATCTTCTCGGGGGTTTACAACAGTCTTTGCACAGGCACAAATGGTTACATGGTCGCGGAGCGACATTGGCTTCTGCTAATAAACACACACTGCATTTCGTCCTCCGCGAATCATCTTCTTGAAAGGATGTGTTCATATCTTCTTTGATGACCATTTCTTCTTCTTTTTCGACATCCATGAATTCAGATGGTAAATTATGAATGTAATAACAGTCTGGAGAATATTTTCTGTGTTCTTCTATAACATCATCTTCTGTTTCCCAGAAACGAACAATAATACCACAATGAAAACATTGAGTTCTGCCTCCTGTCCCCAAATAAAAGAATCCAGCTTTTGTCAGTTCATTCGGGGTTTTCACACTTTCACTTTGTAAGATGAATTGAAATTTCTTGAGACGATTTTCCTCCAATGTATACTTGATGTGTTTTGGTGGTCTTTGTTCTGGTGTCTTTCTTATATTCTCTTCTCCATGTAATAACTGCTCCAGTACTGGTGGTGGAACATCACGAAAATACGTTTCGAATGAAAAGCCCATTCTCTCTACAAAGTCTATTGTATTTCTTATTTCTTGGTTTCGTGATTGATAATCATTCAGTGCCATCTGTATCAACGATGGAATAGTGAACATTCTTCAATCTTTTTTATCTTCATTCTTCTTTGGTTTTCTTTCTCTCTTTGGTTTGGGTTCTCCTATTTCAAGGCTTCTCTTTTTTGCAATATCCACTGCTTTGGTCACTTGTTCCCAATCTCTCGCAGTAAACTGGAACCCAACGTCGTTCTTGAACAGAATTTGTAAATCGTTGTTAAGTTTGAAGACGATCACATTTGTAGACATCCTTCTTCTTTGGCTGTCGAAACAAAAAATGAGCTGAACACCAAGTCCACTCTTTTTTATAGTTTTTTCTTCAATACAGCGACATCTAGTGGCTGGTTTCCTCTGTGACGTCATTAACCAACACATCATTATCCATTAGATCAGTCGTAAACATGCTGGATATGGTTTCCATCGGTACACCGCGACAGCGATATTTCAAGTAAAATAGGCAGTATTGTCCACACACTGGTAATGGTCCTTGAAGGTGTTTTGTATTATACTTCCAATATCTAGAATTCTTCTTCAGGAAATTCTCAAATGGTCTGTGTTGTGGTGGTAATCCATAGGAATCAAAGTATTCTGCGTTGTGGTGACTCACAAAGAGAGCCACTCAATGTTCTCCTTTTCTGTGGTCTGGATCCGTGTTGGCTATCAAAGCCGCTGGTCTGTGATCTGGTAATCTTTTTGGTAATTTGTTTCTTGCAAATACTCCCAAACATATTCTCTTCAAACAACTATCTGATCGAAGTGCATTCTCTAACTGCAACGTGTTCATGTTGAGTGATCGAAGATTACTTGTCTATTCTTGTCCACGTCTATGATGTTCTGAAATTCTGCATACACCAGTACGTTGATTGTGGTTGGTAATGGGTTTTCGAAATTGACTTCAAGTCTCAAAGTTCCTCTCTTCGCCAGTTCGAAGTGTTGTCCATGTGATAGGTCTGGAGTCATGTCGAATACGAATAAGGTGTATCCATTTATGTACTCTTCTCGGTTGATGTGATTTCCTTCATTTTCATACATTTGTCCAGTTCCTTGGAACAGGGTCGCATAACATCTGGCCACTTCTTGTTGTTCGAATCGAGGTTGTAATGGTTTGGCTGGAATCTGTTGGCCATCCACGTACAAAGCCAAGTAATTGATTTTGTAATTCTTGAAATAATACGGATTCTTTGAAATGTTTCCATTGAAAGCATCGTTGTCTACACATCCCACCACGATGCGTTTAGGTAGTTGGCCTAAAAATAAGTTGTCTTGTGTAATACTCAGATTTCCTTTTGGCACTGATAACACCTTGGTTTCCACACGATCGATAGGATATTTTGCAGTTGCTTTTTGTCAGTGCTTTCTCGTGAGCCATTCTCACGAATGATTGGAGTCTCTCTTTGCGTACAAACATGGACACATCTAGAATTTTGATCTTGTATGTATCGGCATCGCCCATCAGTGCGAAAGCATCTTTGGCTCTATTCATTTTAACATGAAGATTAACTCCATTCAGCAAGTAACGAGTTTGGAAAAACATGTCCAAATGTAATCTCCCAGTCATGTCCACGATTTTACTTTTTTCTATAAATTTCTTTCGAAGAAGAAATCTCTTGTTATCATCTGTCAAATCTTCCATGTGTCCGGCCGTTTCCTTGTACCATAATGCATTGGTCAGTTGTGACTTCTTGGCAGCTGGTTCATAACTCAACAAAGTTTCTACGAAAGCTCTGTAGTGATAAGTGTTGTTGGAAGGACATACCAGTTTTTCATTCAAGCTGATATCGATTTGATTAAATAAGGAATGCATCCATAAATTGACTGGGCACACATTGGCATCGGGTTCAATTGATGCCCCATTGGAAACTACAACCTTTGCTTTAACATACAAATATGTCTGTGCCAAATTTAAATAATCATCTCCTGAGCCTGCAATGTGGAATTCGATTGGCCCACTGTTTCCTATAGTCGCCAAAGGCCTGTGTTCAACCCATTGCCCATGTTCCACACTAGTCTGTGTTGGTGGTATGGAAAACAAGTCGAGTTCGCTGTTGACACCCTCACAAGATTTTTCATTGATGAGAGACATCATGCACCAAGAACGTCTTGGGTCTGTACAGTTCACCTTCGTTTTGTCGATTTGCCTGTTTTGCGTGGTGCAGGCCTTTTTATAATTTTCCAGCCGGGTGGTTTTGAACCACCAACCACTTCATTCCAAGCTCCTGCGCCAGCCTCTTTGACTCTTTTGATTGCTGCCTTCTTAATATTTTCCCCTTGAATGACATCTTCGGCAAAGGCCGCTCCTTTTCTCAATAACCGTTTTCCCACGGTCCTGGCTGTAGTTTTCAATAAAGGTAACATCATATTCTTCAGTCCTCCCAATATACTTCCCAAACCATAACCTCTCTGTATTTGAGCTCCAGAAAAAGCTGCTAGACCGTTCCCAGCTTGTTTCGTGTAATATTCTTCGTATAATTTGGACTTACAATACTAAGTCATGTTTATGTGAAATGAAGAGATCTACGATTTCTGAAATGAAGTGTCACTGTCACTTTCCCGAACTCGAAAGGTAATATGGCACCTGTGTCGTCCCTTATATACACCTGGGCGGTACTGAAATTGTTTCGTTCTACTGGTACATAATACACGTTCTCAAAAGTTTTAGAGATGATATTTCTATATTTTCCACGTACATGTACGATACGAAGAAGGGGGTATTCTTGTATCTCCCACGACTTGGTCACGAACCAAGTCACAGTATACATAGAGTGAATAAAATCCTTGGTTGACATCAGCAACTCTGGAAGAATTGTAAGTTCCTGATTTAAAAACACACACATTAAATCCCAAAATATTTTGAAGAGTATGGCTCAATGTGACCACGACTCCATCACGCACAATGATACGAACTTTACTAGCCACTTCATCCAATTCAAAATCTATCTTATCGTATCGTGTCGAGGCAAGAGTAATTCTTTAACACCATTGATAGCCCGTATCACATCAATGGGATCCGAATATCGACCTTCCTTGAGAGTAAGTCGATAATTCTTTTTCGAAGACCAGAACACTGTAACGAAAGCTTCTTCCCCACGAATATTGAACCAAGTATTTGGATACTGGATCTCTACTAAACCTACTTCCCATTCACCCGTGAGATTCACGGGTTGTGATAACTGAGTGGTGTACGTTGTCAACGTGTTTTTAGGAAACACGTTCATAGAACTATTACTTGGTAGAGTCAAATAAAACATTACTTTTTCTTAATAGTTGGATTTGGTAACAAATATCCTATGCTACTACTGAAGAGAGCAGTCCACAACTTGCTGTCTGTGTTCTCGAGAGTGAGATTAACGACACTGGTAATGATGATGAGGTACAAAATGATTATTTGTGAAAAATAAGTGATCTCGCTCCTTGGAATTCTTTTTCCAAACAGAGGCCAAGAACCGTTCGATCCTTCTTCCATTTTGAAGAAACCTCAGAGGTTCACTTCCTTTTATAGGCGAGCTGACTCTGCTTGATCCAGGAATTGAACGAAGTGGGATATCCTAACCACTTTACGAACAATTCCCTTTTCTTACCACGACTACGTTTCTTGAGTACGTGTTCGATTTTGTAAATAGTTTTATGTGAAACTCGCTGAAGCTCTTCAGTGTAGAACGACCCTTTCAATACTTCTCCATTATCATCTTGTAAGATGTGTGTGACTGGATGTCCTTTTTTGATGGCTACCACCGTGAATAACTCTTCAGTCCAATTGGGCAAATAACCTTTCTCAAAAGTTTTCTTAACTTTACTGATTCTCACTCTTTGAATTTTGGAGTCTTGTGTTTTATGGCTTTGCCATACAACCTTTGCCAAACCTCTTCTTGGTTTTCAAAGTTCACAGCAATTGGGGCCATACCTATACTACGATGATGAGAATGATTATATGATTTCACCAACTTTTAAAGTGGAAAAATTAGTGTATCGTTCTTGGTAAAATATTTCCACATTTTGGTTTTCAAAGTTCTGTTAAATCTCTCTACTATGGAACATTTTGTTTCCACATTTTGTGTAGTGAAAAATTCGACTTTGTGATCTTTGAGAAAATTCTGAAATTTTCTGTTTAGAAATTCTTTGCCTTGATCAGTTTGTAATTTTTCTGGTTTACGACTTTGTTTGAAAATTTTACTGAAAACCTTCACGATGGAATCACCAAGTTTGTTTTTGAGGGGTATGACACAAGCATATTTACTAAACACATCTATACCTGTCAACAAAAATTTTATGTTTTTGTTAAATTTACTTATGTTCGAAACATCTACCAAGTCAGCTTGCCATTGTGCATCGGTACCACTAACTATTACTTTCCTTCTAGGAAATGTACGACGAACAGGTTTGTGAAGAGTGTAAGTGTCTTGAGTCTCCAACCATTTCACAACTTGTTTAGTTTTTTTCTTGGACGCTCTACGAAGAGCATCTATACCACCAAAACTACCAGGAGCTTCAGAATCATAGTATAATGCTTCCATGACTGTCTTGTTCAAGTGACAGCTCTATTTACACCCTTTTTCGGTCCATTTTGGCGTTTCAGTTTTCTTTGGTTGTTTAGGTTCCGACATTATCGGTGCCTGTTTTATAAAATCCCAACGTTCTTTGTGACCAATCAATTTTTGGGGTATGTTACTATCTCTCAAAGCTTCGGCCAATACTTCCCACCCCTTTGGTTGGAAAGATTTTCGTCTTCTAAGTAAATCGTTTAAAAGATGTTACATTCGACCCTACCACTGTTTGATCTTTGTAGATTAATTCACCCTTCGCATTCCAAAATATATTTGGGTCACTTGTAATACGATTTAACAACAACTTTCCCTTTCTTTTCATTGTCATAGGTACAGAATCGAGAATGTCTTCGTCTTTATTATTTTTCTCGATTTTGACTTTAATCGGTCGAGGAGCCATTACCTTTTGTTGAAATGTCAAGTATCTTTGTAAAATTTGATTATAATGTGTCATCTTTTCATCAGCTGAAAGAAAAGGGGCATCGAGAATATCTCTCATTTCTCGATCCAATGATGAAACAGCCAGTTCATTCGGTTGACTTGGAGTCTCTTGTAGACGTTCCAATAACCTTGGTTCTACTAAAGCCATCTTCTTTGCATATTCCATCATTATCCAAAAATACCTTTAACAGCACCCAACAGTACAGAAGGTAGCAATGTCCCCAAGAATCCCCCTTTCTGCAAGATTTGTCTCCTCTTATTTGCCACTGTCCTCACTAGTTGTTTCTGACGAACGAGTTTGGTTCTCTGAGCTTTGGTCAAAGGGACTGCGCCTTTCAAGATATTCGAGGCACAGTCACACAAACAAGTAATCAATTCTTTGTCTACATGTTTTAGTATGGATTTGACGAGTGTGGGTTTCGATTTATTAAGAATCTTGAGAAGGGCGATGTTGCGCTTGAGACGGTCAGACATACTTCTGACTTGAGACGGGCTTGTTGCTCCCCTTTTATACTTTTCGGAGGCACACATATTGGGTTTCCCCTGGGAAAATTTGACTTCGCAATCTCATGTGTTCAGGAGTATCTTGTTTGAGATCTATTAAAAGGTAACCATATGGGATCGAAGTGGCATCTTCGAAAACTTCTCTCAGAAACTTGGAATGACCAGGATACATTTCTGCTGCCAAATGTGAGATTTGAGAACGATCACTAGGATTTTTAAACAAGATCACGTAATGACTATTGAGAGCTACAGTCCTATGGACTTTATTTTTGTCGAATAAATTTTGAACAATGTACATCACACTAATCTTACGGTGATGACGACCTTTAGTAAATACTCTAGACACTCGAACATCTGCATCGAGCATCAGATCATCCAATATGACTAAACTATCATATTTTAATTCTTGAGGGAGACCCTCTACGAATTCTACTTGGGATAGAGTATTGTATAACGGTTGCCATTCACTATAACACCAAATGATGTGATTTGGAACAGGTGATATAATATTTTGAATGTTTTGAATAACTCGATTTTCAAGGGATGATTTACCACTACCTGTGAGACCACACAATAAACAAGTGAATGGATGCTTCCAACGAGGATCCATGTTTGTTGTTTTATGTGGGAACTACTCACCCTTTTATACGTTTTTGGGAAGGGGACAGCGAGTTTAAAACATGTGTATGCGTGTACTGCATGCAGGGGAACTAAATTTCATTTTTGTTGAAAGAAAAAGGTTCGTCCTTGCCCAAAAGTAACCTATCAGGCGACTTAAAGACATCCAGGACACCTTTTTCTGTGGTTGCCAAAACAAAATTCTGGATAAAATGTTTCGTCCTTGCCCAAGGGAAACTCATCAGGTGGCTTTAGGGCAAACACGACATTTTTTTTTTTATTTTTTATACTTTTTTTTTCTTTTTTTTTTTCTTTATTTTATAAAAAAAACATCTATTTACATCTTCATACTGAGTGGTTTCTTGAAGGTCATGCATTCAATCACCAAATCCATAATATAACATCTCTGTTCATTTGTGAGAGGTTTCTCGACCATATCTTCATACTCTTTCTGTACTGGTTGTGAATTCATTTCAGAAGTATGATCGTGCCACAGCAGATGGACATCATTCTTGTTAACTCTTTCAAGTGCTTCACTAAAACATGTTGTAATCTTCTCTTCTTCAGACACCATGAGGAAAACATTATGCTGAATCTGACTTGGATGATCGACTGTACATCCATAACATTTTTCTTTTACTACAGCGTCAATATTCTCTTCCACATAATGAGCATATGACAAACAAAGTTCATGTTGCAAGCGAACTTTCCTGAGTTCACTATCAATTTCATCAACTATCAATGGTAGTGGTTTGGTTCTTCTCACTGTGATCTTCTTCTTCTTCAAAGGTGGTTCCCTTGGCTTTTTGAAGTCATCAGAAGGTTTAGTATCTTCAGTTAAAGCTCTGTGTTGGGTGTTGATGGCTGCATCTATTTCATCTATTTGGGATTTCAGTGCATTCCATTCTTCTAAAGACAGTGCAATCCCAGTCTTCGTTGGATAAGGTTTCTGGTCTTTACCCTCAAAGTATCTTCGAACACGTATCTTCAGTTCACCCTGGTACTGGGTGACATTAGTGTAAGTCTGCTTGCTACCAAGTCGGAACATCTTCTCTGGTCAATGGTTCGATCGTGAATGATGCCAAGTCCATTCTTCGTCTAATCTTATATATCTTTGGCGGACGTGTTTGAAAACACGACCACAGTTCAGCAAATGTTGATCGATATTTTCATTCTTGATTGGAGTTTGTGTTTGTTTCGTCTTGGATTATAGGTTAAAGTTATAAAAATTAGAAAATTAGTATAGAAAGTAATGGAAAAGAAACAATAGGAATACATTAATCTGATTGGTTGATGAACTTCGATCTGATTGGTCAGTTTGGCGATCAAACTGCAATCTTGATCCTTAAACTGTAGGATATGGCCCTCTGCATTTTTATACTGACTTGGGACAGGTTAAGCTACAAACCTCTGTCCTATGGAGATAAGTTAAATAACTTGAGTGCATTCCCACCACCTACAGTTCGTACTTTTTTTTTATTTCAATCCTGTAAGAAGTGTCCCTCTGCATTTTGTACTGAACTTGGTACAGGTCAAGTATGTCTGATATTTGTCAAGAAGACAAACATCAAATAACTTGAGAGCATTACCACCCCACAACAGCAATTTTTTTTTTTTTTAATTTTTAATTTTTTTTTTTTTTATTTAAATTTTTTAATTTTTTTTTTTATAAAAAAGGTAGAAGGCAATTTCTTCAACAGAGAATGATGATGATGATGAATTGACAACATGAATTACTCCATTGGTAGGGATAACCTAAACATTTTTTTAACTAAATATAATTGGGCATCATCCGGTTCCAATAGGGGTAACCTAAAGGATACCAGGAATCAACTGTTTAAAAATTATTTTTTTTGGTTATACTTTGCCTACACGAGGAGTGTACAACATGAATGATAATTGTTGAAGAATAAATTTACTTCCATAAACTATTTACAAATATGTACAAGTAATTATTTTCACCCTCCCCCATGAGAAAAAAAAAGAAAAAAAAATTTTCATCTTGGATAACCATCTCTGTAAATATAAAAATAATATTGATTGGGATAATTTGAATATAAGAATTAGGCTTACCTCTGGATTTCTGTAAAGATTGTGGAAGAATATTCACTGGTTGTAGAAAAAATTATATTGTCAATGGTAAAGTAGATACACCGTCATCTTGAACTAGTCGTTTTGGATAAAAATAAGATAAGCCGTCTTTCGTCTGTACGTAAGTAAACATGTCATTTCCAGTAAGTCTAAAGCCTTTATTTTTTCCTGTTTCTGTTTGTTTGTTTGTTTGTTTGTTTGTTTGTTTGTTTGTTTGTTTGTTTGTTTGTTTTTTATCACTTTTAAATATGTTTCTTTTGTTAAATCATTTTGTCTTTTATTTTTTTCCTTTACAACTCAGTTTGTTTGATGGGCCGAAACAATAGTAAATTTTGCTGCACAATCCAATAACTCCCTCTCCCTCCCATTCAATTTTAAAAAGACCCGTGGTTCTTTTATCGAAAGCTTTCCTGTCCCTGCAGCATTGAGATGGTATCCAGTTATCTCCCCTTAATTTAGTGTTTACATAATCTTTCATATTTGCATCACAGGCTTCTGAGGGTAACCATTTATGGGCTTGGCGATAGAATGATTCTTTTTTCTCTGGACTGACTACTTCTTCAAGGGAAGATCCAGAAAGGGCTATGAATAAGCTGTCTATGTCCGATTCACGAAGTTCAAAATCCTTACGATCTACAAAAACATCCAAAAAACCATAGTAGAACTGGAGCATACGTAACTTGGCATATTGATACACGAAAAAACCAATGTGGTGGGGCAAGTCAAGTTTGATTCTGCTTTTATTCATTTCAATTTCATAAAGTTCTTCATTGAGGGTGTTCAATTTCCGAAAGGCCATATTATTGATGAGGTTGGACACATTATCTTCATCACAATACACTACATTCCTATGTTTTGCCTTATTAGTGACTGTCTTCCCATAGCCCGAATTACCTAATAGCTTCATCGTGTCAGCTACGATGGCTTTACTTGGGTCAGAGTCCCCTTCCCGTCGGGCCTGTGATACTTGATCACCAAATGTTTGGAAGCACGTCTTGGGCTGGTACTGGATGACTTGATACACCCGACTGACTACCAGTCCGTGCTCCAAATACCATTTCAATAATGGTGTAGCCAGCAAGATTTTTTCGCCAAAGTAGCTACCAATGAGACTACGGCGAAGTTGGCGCATAATGTTGTTGGCTTCAGCGTAAGCCTTCACGTGTGGCCCGATATCTTCCCGAGAAATATTTGTATTTTTGAAGATTAGTGTCATTTCTTCAAAATAGGGCTTCAGTTGGTCGGGTACAGAAATGTCGCACTCCACTAAGCCAAAGATATTACCTGTGCGGAGTTTCTCGAGAAGTTCGCTGGATGTCATTGAGCCATCCACCGAAATCCCAAACTTTTCCCAGAGAAAGGTCTTTAAGTCTGCATCGGTCTTCTTCTCCTGATGCCACTCACATTCCCAGATTTCTATTATATCATACCCAAGGCTCTGTAGGTACTGGGTGGTTCCCTTGGTGTTTTCCCTAAGCTTAGACATGGACTTCCCCCGTACTGCATTGTGAGTGGCCAATGTACCGTCCTTCATATTCAGATAACATCCATGACCGTGCCAGAAACATCCGTTAAACTGATAAACAGTTTTGGTGTCTTTACACCAACCATCTACGGGCACTTGACGTCTACCAATCTTCTTTTCTATATCATTGTATTCGTGTCGGATGTGGACACCATCCCTGGTAGACATATATTTCGGCCACCGATGGGCCATCCTACCGTACTTATGGGAATATTCTGGTTTAAAGCCCGTCTCTTCCTTGCTTCTAATGTAGCAACCTGTTGGGATTTCCTGCATTAATGACCATAAGTACAAGGCGTTGGCATCATACCCTACAACACCCCCACATCCCTTTGCTTTTGCGCCATACTTAAATTCACTTATGTTGGTAATATTCTTCTCGTGATAACGATTGAATATAACAGAAGCCCCCCCCCCCCCCCCCTACAATATTGTCCTTGATGAGATGATGTAGATCCTTGTTCTTCTCGTTGATGTTCTGAAGGATATACCTTCGTCGACGGTACTGAATTAATATTTTAGCGTCAGTCCTGGAACGCTAATACCATCCTTAAACATATCGATCCCCTTTACAAGTAAAATTGTGATTGTTTCTCAATAGCCTCTAGGAATGGCTGGACATCTCTATTATTATACCAAATCAGGAAGTCCCTAAATGTCCTTATCCCATCCCACCCCCCCCCCCCCCCACCCACCAAACTTGCTGGCAGTAAGCATATTCTTCTTCGGTAATGTTTTCCATTTTATTTTTAAAGAGCTATAAAAGGAAACATGGGGAGGTAATTCAGTAGTGTCCAGTTTATCAATACAGACAATCCATTCATAGGGAAAAAATCCTTTAGTAATGGAACACCCAAAAGCCTTGAGAAATTTATCATAACTAAATCCAGGGGCTAAGTAATTGCAAATATCTAAAAATTTCAAATGATCTGTTTTCAAAACCATAAAGTTGTTACTTTTTTCACAACAAAAGGCAGTGGGTCATACTTTTTCAGATACTCCATCAGTTCTCGTTTAATCACGTTCACATCATATTTTCCAGAATTAAAACCTAAGACGGGCATTTCCTTCACGTAACGATCAAATTCGGCCGCTAATTTTTCAAATGGGTGGGGTTTGGAATCATCTGTACCTTCCTGTGTCAAAGCATCTTGAATCATTTGCCTGAGGGATAATATGGTGGCCATGTGAATCTTTTCCATGAGAGAGTGACTTTTCTGAGAAATTTCCATTAAATAATTCATCATATTTTCAACCAATGTCTGTGTGTCACCATCAGTAATAAAACATTTGGGATTAACAAAATCGGAGACATTACTACATACACTAACACTGAGGGGTTTGTGTTGAGCTTCCCAGACAAGAGTATCAGTTGAAGTGGGGAGAGAAGTTTTATCAAAATAACATTCAAAATCAAATGTAGCCCTATAGGGATATGATTGTAAGTGTTCTGGAATAGCAATACCTTCTTCATGTAACTTTTCAAAAATGGTCTTTGGGGTGTGATACATACCATCAACATACTTATAAGACATATCATCGGTACAAGAGAGCTCATGGCGTTGCATCGGCCATGCCGATTTCCACAATTTACCATATTTACGACAAGCAAAGGATTTAAAATATTGATTAATGTCAGTGATATAACTAAAATGGTTCTCATATCAATTGACATACATGGTATTCTCAAAATTCCTATTAGACCTATGTACAATTTTAGCCAAAACTTCATCATCTTCCAATAAAAGTTCAAAAACTTCAATATTCACTTCAAATACTTTTTCTATTTTGGGCAGTTCATCTAATTTCACACCAGGAAAGTTATCGTTTGGTTCATTTGTGTATTTACGAAACAGGGTCGGAGTAATAGTATTCAAAGAACGGCGCTCACTTCCGCTCCACAGGGCTAAACACCGGAATAAACAGAGATTGCCATTGTAAACAAAATGCTGAGCTTGATCACTGACAAGGGCAACAATCGAATGATTTTCCAAAATATACTTGGGAAGATTTTCAGGGACCCCACCAATTGGATGATTTTTAATCTTGTTTACATAAAAAAGTTACGTTGGTTAATTGGTGGACAATCCATTTAGAGTTGGATCTTTGCTGCCTAGCCAATTCCAAAATGTCTTCCTGTTCAATGTCTTCAAGGAAATTTCCAAAATCTACAGCATTCTCAATAAGAGGTGGCCTATCAAGAACCCGGGCATTATTTTGTGATGGGTGATAAAATTTTAGTTCTTCTGTTTCATTATTTCGTAAAATGAAGCCGTAGCTTAAATTTATTTTTTTGAGATTGAAAGATTGTTTTTATTTAGTTCAAAATTCATGGTGGATAAATCAGTTGTATCTAGCCTGTAATTAAAAAATGTCCTGTATTTTTCCTATTAGTTATGTGATGGGTCCGAATAGTATTCCAATTCCTACAATAAATTTCTGAAATTTCACCACTTGTTTCTGCCAAAAGGCCCTGATCAAAATCAATGGGGTCAATATCCAAAACAGCACGGGTTTTTTTCAGGGTTGTTTCCGGTCGTTCAGAATTCCGTTTCTTGGGGAGAGTAATAGGGAGATGAGCAGTGTTTTTATGCCTATTAAAATGTAAAAGTTGTTTAAATTCCTGTCCACATTCCAAACATGTATATACATCTAAGGAAGTTGTTTTATGGTTATCTAATTTATCTTTCCTAGTAAATGTTTTATAGCAGTTGTTACAGTCAAGTGTCTCACCTTGTCCATGAGCTGTCCGTTGATGTCTATTCCTGTTCCGTCGATCCGTGAGTATTTTTCCACAATCCTCACATCAAAATCCAGAAGTCTCCATAATCCTTGGAATGAATGCACAAAAATAGCACACACAAAAAAACAATTGAATAATCTGAGTACACAGAGATGATCCTTTTCCGTCAAGAGATGAAAATGGAATGAAGCCGACTCCACAAAGTCGCTGAATTTATTTAGACGTGACGGACGTGTTTGAAAACGTCATGACGTCACAGCGTTTTTTTATCGATATTTTCATTCTTGATTGGGGTTTGTGTTTGTTTCCCATAGGATTACAGGTTAAAGTTGGGATAATTAGAAAATTAGTATAGAAGGTAATGGGAAAGAAACACAATAGGAATACATTAATCTGATTGGTCGATAATTCTGTTATTTCATTGGTCAGTTTGGAGACCCAAAAAGGAATCTTGATCCTCACATTAAAAAAAAAAAGATAAAGTTATTAAAAATTTATTAAAATAGTGATGGGGTCATTTAAGGATGTTACTAAAAATAGAAACTATATAAAAAAAATAAAGGATTCTGGGTAATGACCAAAAGAATTTGTCATATAGCACTACTCTTATACAATTTATTGGGGAAAAAAACATTACTCTAGTCCAAAGGAACGTACCAACAGGGCCCACTCGGTACTATTATAAACCACATGGGGCAAATACAAACCAGACAATTACTCCACTTCAATCGAACGCACCCCTTGTACCCCCTTGGTACTATAGCACTACGTGCTACTATTATAAACCAAACGTTTCGCGATCCTAAATAGGATTCTGAAAGAATTCGAAATAGTACAACTTGTCGGGTTTATTTGGGTAATTAAACGATGATTCTGGGGGAAATCCGAACCAGAAAATTACTCTTCTACAAAGGAACACACCCCTTGTACCCCTTGGTACTATAGCACTACGTGCTATACCGATAAAATGGGGAGTCCATAGTAAATAAAGTCGTTTTCGGTGATTTGGGTGGATTTTGGTGATTTGGAGGGAGTGCCGGGTTGTTTGTGGTAATACCCCCGTCTTGTTGTAAGACTTTAGGTCACATAGCAACCACGTGCTACCATAGAAACCAAGATGGCGGCCTCCGGTATACAAAATGGACGACGGAAACACGTGTCACCCTAACAACACGCGCTGCGCATGCGCACTTACACCACGTATCACTATGGAGGTGACGTCACAAGATGGCCGTTGTTAACATGACAACCAAACATGGCGCCACCAGGTCACGTGACATGACGTCACTTCCGCGGTCCCCTGCGGGGTCCCCCCAATGTGCCCCGTTTACCTCATCTCCTACTACTATGGTGGAGCAAGGGGCTACCCATCGACAGGTTGGTGAAGCCCTTGGTGTGCACCATACGGTGATCACCAGAGCTTGGGCAAGATTTCAGCAGTATGGCACACCAGTCAGGCGACATGGTGGTGGCAGAGACAGGGCAACATCTGTAGCTGAAGACCGGTTTTTGATCATTCAGGCCCGTAGGAACCGCTTTGATACAGCAACCCAGCTTCGTAGTGACCTTCAGAATGAATCCGGGGTACATGTTTCAACGCAGACTATCCGGTCAAGGTTGCACGAAGGTGGTCTCCGATCGAGAAGACCATGTATTCACATTCAGCTGTCCCAGAACCACCGCCAGGCACGATATGAATGGGCCATGGATCACTTTGGATGGGCAAGAGAAGATTAAAAACCTGTCCTTTTTACAGATGAGTCAAGGTACTGCCTAGACAACACAGATAGGCGTTCTAGGATATGGAGAAGATCAGGAGGGCGCTTCCATGCAGCCAACATTGCTGAGCATGACCACTATGGTGGAGGGTCAATAATGGTACGTGGCGGCATCAGCAGGGGTGGACGTTCAGAGCTCTGTGTCCTTGATCGTGGTGCATTGACTGCACAGCGATATATTGTTGAGATCCTGGATGTCCACGTCAGATTGTATGCAGGTTCAATGGGTGATAGATTCATTCTGATGGACGATAATGCCCGTCCTCATGTTGCCCATGCTGTCCGGGAGTACCACAGGAGGGAGGGGATTGAGTGTATGGACTGACCAACAAGATCCCCTGACCTCAATCCAATCGAACATGTCTGGAATGAGTTGCAGCTTAGCTTGCAATTTCAGTCCGTCCAGTCCAACCAAGAACTGTCCAGGAGCTTGGTGCCATGCTGGTCCAAGAATGGAACAACACCCTACAAAGGACCTCCTGGAACCTGATTGGGAGCATGAGAAGGCGTTGTCAAGCTGTAATTAACAGTAATGGGTCTCATACTCGATACTGAACCCATATCAGTTCGCTCCGTCAACTTTTTGGCAAATTTTAAAAATTTCCTCTTTTACCAATAATGTCCATTTTCGTATTCAAAAGCTAAAAAATAATGTCAAACACAAATAAAATCTTAATTCCTGTACTTAAATAATTAAAGATATAATTAAATAAAAAGTATATACACTTTTCATAACAATATTTCAACTAAAACGTAAAACAGGTATTTGGATATACTTGGTGCTTAGCAAACTTTGAGTACATATGAAAACAGCTCACACAAACGTTCCATATTAACCGGCCAGACCGGAAATATATTGCCGAATATCACGATAGCGAGCTGGGTTTCTTATGACTAAAATCACCGAAAATCTATCTATTGCACGCCTGTTCTATGTAATCCCTATCTACATCAACACTAAATCAGGAAAATGAAACTCTGGAGAACTATTTTTAAATAGAAGCGAAATTTCACTGGAATGTTCTACAATACGTGTTACGCAATTACAGTTTGAATCCCAAGATACAGCTGAAAATCGTCCCATGAGTTCCAATGTTCTGCGTTCCAGTAGGCACATAGAACATATTGGAACTCGGGGACGAAATAGTAACACGGGTTCCCCTTACAAAATTTGGTTAGCGATAAAATGTGTTCTTTTTGTTGATAGTTGTCAAATGAATTGCTGAATGTCCTAATAACTGTTTTTTATAGGTCTGAAGGCGTGTAATAAACACAGAAAGGCACACGCGTGTAAATGGGTTGATCAATAATTTTGGCACTTGTGCCATGGCGGAAGGATAAAACTCGGCCTGTGGCCTCTCGTTTTATCCTTCCGCGTTGGCACTCGTGCCATATCGATTAACCCATTCACACGCGCGTGTTTTTGTGAGACAGCACAGTAATGCAAACATTTTTCCATCCATATCCACAGAATCGTGATAAATAAAACACCATATTATATCATTTATAAATTTGAAATTCAGCCAGGCATGGCGACAGGCTCCCCTCCCTGTCCAGGCCAAAATTTTGAATAGTTTAAATGTTAAGCCTCAAACCACCAACATTTTCGGCTGAGGGTGCCTTATTGCCCTTAAGAGACGAATTCCAGACGTTAGAACCTGAAGGTTATCCATTTTGAACACAAGGGGAAAGGTTGCATTCGGTTGAATATTCATAGGTAGCAGATGGGAAATTCTCCCTCACGTCTAATCAATCAACTGTATTGCCGCTATAATTTCATGACAAACCTTTATCTCTGTTGATAGTGTTGCAGTACAGCGCTGTGAGAACGGAGTGCGATCTTATTGCAACACCTCACACCAGCGACCAGTGGGTTCATATAAAAGTATTTCGAAAGCATGTCCAAATCAAGAAAAAGATCAAATATAGCATTTGTAAATGAGGGAGCGGGAGGGGGGACTGGGTGGACATATTTGGGGTGGGCGGGTGGTCTAGTGCCACAAAAATGCGTAAACAGTTAATGCATTTTTTCCTTTTTGATTGTAATGGCATCTTTTGCCCCGCAAACAGTAACGTATTGATTTTTTAACAAGTTAGATTCTACAGTGTTTATGGCGGAGAGCAGACAGGGAAATTCTTCCAAATCGCGAACCTATCGAAAGATTCTGTCTGCTTTGGTAATCATTGTGCTATAAAACACTAAAATGGAGATTTCGATTTTTATCTCCATTTTTAGTGTTTCATAACCCTTTGAACCCTCGTGGTATCTCTCATGTCAGTTCATTGACAGCAGTTGGAAGAGTTCATATTCATTATTTGGGGGTGGACTAATCAGTATTTTCAACGTGCAGGCTTGGGACCGCACGTTGAAAATATTGATAGGTCAACCCCACACATGCAGTTACCACTCATTCTATTTAATGTAATTATGACGTATCATGTTCCTGGTTCGGAAAAGTAGCCGCCTCTCGAGATGAAACGGTTAAGCGTTTCCAGGCTGTTGAGTATTACCCGAGTACAAAATTTCGTGAATAGATAACCAAGAACGCTAACACCGTTACAATCGGACCAAAAATATACTCTGTGCGTTTATAATAATAGCTCTTTAACAAAACATGAATTACGATACTTGAATATAAGCCTGTAAATTCAAATAGCCAACCAACTGAACTCGTCCTTTAGAATGATTTTCAAGAAAGATAGTTTCCTTCCCCCAGTGATCGTTTTAATAAAACAAACCTAAAATTCGGTTGGTTACAGTTAAAACTAGAAATCCTGTGATGAAATGCGCACAAGTAGCAAGTCGATCTGCGTGTTAATCTACGCGTTATGGCCACAGTAAGGCCACACATTCTGTACATATGGCCTGTGCACAAGCAATGTTTCAGCCAATGGACCTCCGGGTAACCCGGAGGTCTATTGGCAGAAACATTTCCTGTGTTTGTTATGAGTAACCAGGAGAACCTGCCGGGCTTTGGATGCCATTCGATATGGCAATTGCGCGCAATTCTTACGCGCAATTAAGCCTAGATAAGCGCACAGTTCGTGACAGGACTTCTAGTTTTAACTGTACAAAAATGAATCAACGGTGTGAAACAATACAATCATTGTTCTTTAGAGTGATATGACACTAGATTAGAAAGCATGTTTATAACCTGCTGACGAAGTTGGGAGAATGGTTTTATAATGGTATTCGCCTGTCAGTCCGTCCGATAGATTTGTTTGTTCACCCGTCACACGTATTCCGCTTAACATCTCCTATATTTCTTGTCGTATTTTCAAGACATGTTGTGTGTAGTATGATTGCAGAGTATGGATGTACATGCGAAAAGGAATTTTCGAATCCGCAGTTTTTCCAGCGTTATGACCATTTTTAAAATGTTTGTCCGCTCAATGCCTTCTACAATTCTTATCGGATTTTAACGAAATTTTGTGAGAATAGTGAGTATGAAGGGTTGATGTGAATGTCTAAAAAATGTTTAATTCTTAGTTTTTTCTCTTCCGTTATTGTTAAATGTTCGGTGAAAATGTTTGTTCTCTTAACGTTTCGTACATAATTTGTGTGCATTCGAGTATGAACTGTAGATGTGGACAGGGATGTTTGATACCGCAGTTTTTTCCCAGAGTAATGGCTCTTTGTATTATTAAATCTTTATTAGAATATTATAACTGTTTATCTAGGTAACTTCCCAATACTGTTGATGTGTTTTTTTCCAAACGCAATGTATTATGAAAATGAAGTGTAAATGCTCATTTCCACAGGACTTATCGATTTGATAAATTTTGTTAGAGTTATGCCCCTTTTAATGATCAAATGTCTAGACAAAAAAAAACGAATGTGCGTCTTCATGGAACTCCTCGTTTTTAGACATCGAACTGAAATTTTGCACGTCTGGTAAGTTTTGATCAGGAAGAATGGTCAGGATATATTTTTCGCCAGATGTTGTGTCAACCCTTCCATCAAAGCATTACTGGAATGCATTTAGACATTTTCTGAGGTATCGGGCCGAAATTTGGCACCTTGGGGTAACGGCGTATCAGAAGTAATATCGACAGGCTGATTGAAATTTATGTGCGACGTTGAGTTAATCGTTCAACCATTAATTCTTCAAAGTGAACAACACTTGGATTCATTCCTGCACTTTTGGACGATATCGAGATAATAATTGGGCACCTGGAGCTGAAATATGACACCTATTTCATCATACGTAGAAATTAAGTTAGCAAATGAAAACGATTGTGCTATGTCCTATACTGAAAATAAGTTATATAAAATTATAGTATCTGTTCACATATGTTGGACTTATGCATGTTGTAGGCCGAAACGTCGGCGCGGGATATGGAAGTCGTTTGATTTCCTTGTGACTTTGAAGGCTGAAATCAAGCTATTTATTCAGAAAATAATAGGAACCATGGACAACATCAAATTTGTATCTTTCTGTGCTTTCTGTGCTGAAGAGTAATAGCTAGGTGTGATCATGTTATTAGGACGTTTTCAAGTATAATAAAGTGCCTCAATCAGGTACAATAGACTGTAATACCGAAGTGACAAGCGAGTTAGTGAACATATGTGACGAATTTTTGCGACAGAAGGTCTTGAATAGAGAAACTTATAAATCGATCATAAATGCGTTGAAAGGGGAAATATAAAAAAAATAATAGTAAATAAAATAGGAAGTAAAAAAATATTAAATTAAATTAAATTACAAAATAATTATTATTCAGTTAACCTTTTACCTAACCTGAAAAGCAGACGGCACTTGCAAACAAAATTCTTGAATAACTAATTTGTTTCATTTTGTGTCTCAAAAACATAGGTTATGACCCCCTCATTGGAACGAGCTCGTCGAGCTCGTTCCAATGAGGGGTCATAACCTATGTTTTTGAGACAAAAAAATGAAAAAATAATGAAAATTAATTGGCGATTTTTGTGAATAGCGCTGGCCGGTTTTGGCCGTGACGTTAGGTAAAGGGTTAAAGAATTAAATAAGACGATAGAAACAAATATGTTAATTGACAAAGAACCGAGTATTTATGAGATCTTACGTCAACGGCGGGTCGGATCTGCTGAATTTGATGACGCGTGCCTTCACCAGTGATGTGGCTAAACAGATCGCTTTCATCGCCTTGACGGTCAGAAAGAAAACCGCCATGGACGTGGGTATAAAAGCCGCGACGGAAGCCAGCACTAGAAGCGCTTCGGAGATGGCAAGAGGAGTGCCGATTTAATTCACAAGTTGATAAGGCCAGCTAAGCCAGCGAAATTATCGTCGAAAGCGGAAAAGAATCTAGCGAATATGAAACTTGGAAATTTCAAGGGTTCTAGTGTCGTGCCGATACTGGAACTCGCTAAGACGTTGAACAGCGGATCTGGATTGAAAGAAATATAAACTGAAATAAAAAACCGAATTTATTTTTTTTTATATAATAAAAAAGTAGAACAATTAGTTTTAAAATAAAAGCAAAAAAAAAATAACTTGAAAAAATACGCAAAGAGGATGGAAATAAAACATTTGTTGTGGAATGCAGCAAGGACTGAGAGGTCGAATCACAAACTCTTTCGTCAAAGCATAAGAGGATTGATAGTTGGAAAATCGAATTGTGGAAAGACGAATATGTTGATGAACCTGTTGTTGCGACCGTAGTGGTTGGATTACGATAGATTGTTCGTATTTGGCAAGAGTCTCCTTCGACCTGAATACGAATTATTGTGAAAAAAAGCTCTGAGCGCAAACTTGCCGAAGGACGCTATAATGAGAATCTTCGATAACCGAGAAGAATTTGGAAAATGTGATTCATTTCAAGAAACGTCCAGAGAACTCGGAAACGATGACACGTCCAACGTGGAATGTCAATTTTACGAAAATGCGAACGACGTGCCGGATCCTCGAGACTTGAATTTTGTGCACATAATTCTCATGGTATTCGATGACCTGATGTTGGAGAAACAGACTCGGTGCGACTCTTACTATATTCGAAGACGTCACAGCAACGTGGACTGTTTCTATCTATCTCAAAATTATTTCTGATTGCCGAGACATAACATTAGAGAGAATGCGAATTTACATTGTCCGTTTCGTCAAGATTTCAAGAATCTCAATCACATTTACGATGATCACGTGGCCAATGACATGAGCAAAAAAAGAATTCAAGAGATTTTATAAGCTGGTGTGGGATTGCACACCTTATAATTTTGTGGCCATCGATCTGTTGAGTAGTAAATACTATACAAAATATAGGAGGGGATTCCACGATTTTTATTTTCCGGACGATTCCAATTCATAGTGAGAATAAATACCATATTAAGTAGAAAGTAAAAAATAAAATAAAATATATAATTACTAAAAATTATTTTAAAAAAATGTTGCGAGACTATGAAACTTAATTATCAGAAAGGATAGTCGAGAACACGAAAAGAACGGCCGATAATACGACTGCAAAAGATTCTTTTTGGATCGTACACTGCAAAAAATATAGCTTCTCTTTAGAACCAAAACTGGTTCTAATCTTGTCCTTGAGATGGAACCAGTTCTGTTTAAACAGTATTTATTTAAAAAAAAAATAAATTTATAAAGATTAACATTAAATATTAACAGAATTAAACATAAATTGAGGGGGTTTCAGTCGTAAGTTTAGAGCTTATACGAGGTTGTCTCAAATCATTATTAAGCAAAAGAGATATGAATAGTTGGCATATCGAACCAGTTTTGGTTCTTTTCAGAACCAAAACTGGTTCGATATGCCAACTGTTCATATCTCCTTTGTTTCAAAATGTTTGGCGACTGAGTTGAATAATCTCCAAGTTTACTGCTGAATCTACTCCAGTTCATGTAATATTCTGTTAAAATTGAACGCTAATCTTGGTAAATTCATTTGATTTGAAATAAATACTGTTTAAACAGAACTGGTTCCATCTCAGGGACAAGATTAGAACCAGTTTTGGTTCTAAAGAGAACCTATATTTTTTGCAGTGTCGTGAGCGATGACAAGACTCGATTCATAAGGAAATTCAATCCACCGATCGAATTGAAGAGGGATAAGAATTACGAGGTGGACCTGATAAAGCTGGAGACGAACTATTCGTTTCCCAACATCACGGAGAAAAATAATCCGTTCAGATCTTCGAACGGAACGGATTGGCATTCCCAAAGGCAGTTACGGCATAGTCGATTTGAACGAAAAACATTCACACCCGTGGAAAGTGATCAGTCCAAGGCGGGCGTAACGGCGGGCGTACTGTACCATCGACATGCAATACGTTTTGGCACACCAGGCAGGTTCTCACTTCCGCAATTAGGATTAAGTGACTTTTCCGAGGAAGCAATGCGGGACAGAATCGAACCTAAGACCTTTCGATCAGATAGTTCCCATCTTTGCTCTTAATGTTCGTTTTATGATTAAAAATGGCCAGATTATGTTCTGATATGAAGAAGAGATTCGATATATTATGCACAAAATAAATATCTTTCCTGCTTCTGCAAACTTTTTTTGTATTTTCATCGTATGTATTATATTTTGACCCTGCAGTCGCGATACACCCTATTTATTTTTTTATCAGTGTTTACGGTCACTTTCTGCACGTTTGTGTGCAGCATGGGGATGGCGTCAAGTTTAGCCAATCATTGATGTCTACTTCTCTCTCTCGAGATCCGAGCTTACAGATGAGCTTAACCCTTTACCTAACATGAAAAGCAGACGACACTTGCAAAAAAATTGTTGAATTACTATTTTTTTTCATTTTTTGTCTTAAAAACATAGGTTATCACTCCTCGTTGGAACGAGCTCGTCGAGCCCGTTCCAACGAGTGGGCATAACCTATGTTTTTGAGACAAAAAATGAAAAAATAATTAAAATTAATTGGCGATTTTTGAGAATAGCGCTGGCCGGTTTTGGCCTGTTTTGACCGTTACGTTGGTTAAAGGTTTAAAAGGACAACTGTGGGCTCGGCTCTCGAGAGTGATAAGTGGTTTGTAAGTTTTTCGGTACCAACAAATAAACCCGATCTGAAAGAATACATCCTGTGAATATACCAGTCATACACCACTTCCACTTAACCATGATTTTGAATATGCTGTGAATATGTTCAGCCATGTAACACCCCCCCCCCCCCCCCACCTCCCCTCTCTCTCTCTCAACGATTAGTTTTTACACAACTAGAATTCAAGTGAACCCAGTTCTGCATGGAAAGTATACATCCAGTGAATATAAACAATTTAACAACTACTTCTCTCCCTCGAGGTCAGAGCTTGCAGTTGAGCTTAAAAGGTCAGTTGTGGGCTCGGCTCTCGAGAGTGATAAGTGGTTTATAAGTTTTCAAGATAAATATATACCAACAAATAAATCCAACCAGAACATCAAACTCGTCCCAGTTATATCTGCAAGAATGCATCTTGTCAATATGACCAGCTTTCCAACCCCCTCCTCCTTAACCCTTTACCCAACGTAACGGCCAAAACCGGCCAGCGCTATTCTCAAAAATCGCCAATTAATTTTCATTATTTTTTTCATTTTTTGTCTCAAAAACATAGGTTATGACCCCTCGTTGGAACGAGCTCGACGAGCTCGTTCCAACGAGGGGTCATAACCTATGTTTTTGAGACAAAAAATGAAAAAAATTAGTTATTCAAGAATTATTTTTGCAAGTGTCGTCTGCTTTTCACGTTAGGTAAAGGGTTAAATATCACTTAAAACATCGTATATATTGAGTATGATCCTTAATGAATAAATCTACCCACCCACCCGATAATTTGTCATTGGTGCTTTTTAGCTGGAAGTGTTTAAAGTTCCGTCTTGACACACTGTAGTGTATCACATCTCCAGCTATATAATCTGTTAACAGTCTACGATATTCTATATTTCAAACATAGATCAAATGCCTTTTCCGAACCAAACTATTTTTTCCGATATAACTGTACTACCGAAGCCATGTCTTTTTGTCACCTTTAAATGATGTGGCGTAATCAACTCCTTCTGTCACGAGAGATCCGAGTCCACGGTTGAGCTTGAAAGGTCGATTGTGGGCTCGGCTGTCCAGAGTAATAAGAAAGTTCCCATGTGAATATATACAAACAAATAAATCCCATCAAAACAGGAAACTCGCCCAAGTTCCATATATGAAAAAATACATCCAGTGAAAATGACCAGTCATGCAACCCCCACCCTTCTTAACCGTGGTTTTAAACATGCAGTGAATATATTCAGCTATATACCCCCACCCCATCCATCTCTCCACTACTAGATTTTTACAACCAGAATTCAAAGAAATCCCAATTCTGCCTGGAAAGTATGCATCCAGTGAATACGACCAGTTAACAACTAATTCTCTCTCTCGAGGTCCGAGCTTCCAGTGAATACAAAAAAGGTCAATTATGGGCTCGGTTCTCGAGAGTGATAAGCGGGTTGAAAGTTTCTAAGTGAATATATACCAAGTAATAAATCCCAGCAGAACATGATTTTAAACTTGCAATGAATACGTTCAGCC
The DNA here is from genome assembly GCA_031216915.1 of Pictodentalium vernedei. Classification (NCBI taxonomy): domain Eukaryota; kingdom Metazoa; phylum Mollusca; class Scaphopoda; order Dentaliida; family Dentaliidae; genus Pictodentalium; species Pictodentalium vernedei. Next base: position 781,973,724 of record CM062297.1, on the reverse strand, counting down.
ATTTTAGACCCGCTTTCAACTATTTAGTTTTTACATAAGTAGAATTCAAAGAAACCCCCATTTCTGCCTGGAAAGTATACATCCAATAAATACAACCAGTTATGCAGTTAAAACTAGAAGTCAGGTCACGAACTGCGCACTTATCTAGGCTTAATTGCGCGTAGGAATTGAGCGCAGTTGCCATATCGAATGGCATCCAAAGCACGGCAGGTTCTCCTGGTTACTCGTAGCAAACACAGGCAATGTTTCTGGTAGTGGACCTCCGGGTTACTCGGAGGTTCATTGGCTGAAACACTGCTTGTGCACAGGCCATATGTACATAATTTGATAGCCTAGCCTTACTATGGTCATAACGCGTAGATTAACGCGCAGATTGACGTGCTATTTGTGCGCATTTCATGACAGGACTTCTAGTTTTAACTGTACAACTACTCTCTCTCTCTCTGTGTCCCCCCCCCCCTCTCTCTCTCTCTTTCTCTCTCTCGCTCTCTCTCTCTCTCTCTCTCTCTCTCTCTCTCTCTCTCTCTCTCTCTCTCTCTCTCGTTCTCTTTCTCTTTCTCTCTCTTTCTGGAGGTTCGAGCTTACAGTTGAGCTTAAACGGTCGATTGTGGGCTCGGCTCTCGAGAGTGATAGGTGGTTTGTAAATTTTCAGGTGAACAAATAAATCTCACCACAACATGAACCACGCCCAGTTCTTTCTGAAAGAGTTCATCCAGCAAATAGGACCAGTTAAACACTTCCCCCTTAAACATCACCTAAAACATCGAATATATTAAGTACGCTCCTTTATGAATAAACTACCCCCACCCTCCACCCGATAATTTGTTGTTGATGCTTTTTTTCTGCAAGAAAGTGTGTGAGGTTCCGTATTGACACTACAGTATCACACCTCTACCTGTATACTCCAATAAACTTCTACGATATTCTACATTTTGAGACAAACATGAAATGTACTTTTTTCTACCAAACTGTTTTTTTTTCTGATATAGCTGTATTACGGAAACCATTCAGTGATGCGGCGTCACCAACTCCTCTCTCTCGAGATTCGAGCCAGCATGAGCATGCAAGATCAGTTGTGGGCTCTGCTCCCGAGAGTGATAAGTGGGTTGAAAGTTCTCAGGTGAATACATACCAACAAATACTCGCCCCAGTTCGGGCTGAAAGAATACATCCAGTGAATATGATTAGTCATACAACCCCCCCCCCCCCCCACCCACCCCCTCCCCCTCATTAACCATGATTTTAAACATGTAGTAAATATGTTCAGCCATATAACACCTCCTTACAACTATTTAGTTTTTACACAAGTAGAATTTAAAGGAACCCCAGTTCTGGCGGCAGCTCTGCCTGGGAAATATACATTCAGTGAATATGGCCAGTTGTACAATTACTTCTCTCTCTCTCTCTCTCTCTCTCTTTCTCTCTCTCTCTCGGTCCGAGATTACAGTTGAGCTTAAAAGGTCGATTGTGGGCTCGGCGGCTCTCGAGAGTGATAAGTGGGTTGTATGTTTTCAGGAGAATATATACCAACAAATAAATCCCATCGGAACATGTTCTGTCTGAAAGAATTCACCCAGTAAATATGACCAATTATACAACCCCCCCCCCCCCCTCCCCACACACACCGCTACTAAGTATCACTTACAACATCGAATATATTGAGTATGATTCTTAAGATGCTATATAAGTAAGAGAATTTTGTTTATTTTGAAATTCCCACCTCTGATATTCCTTAAATTTAAGTTTAATATACACAAATTATACTGAAAAATGAAGGTTGAGATATGTAGAACTCAAAACACATATGTAATCAACTCATAGAGTTGACAGCAGGCACCACTGGTTACTGAAATTGTGCTACCGTATTCGTACCAGAACTGATAATAAATAATATTTCACGAGAATAAGTTGAAGCCGAATATGCTTCACATATCCAAGAACAAATCTACGGCATCAAAATTCTTCAAAACGCAGCGACAGAGCTGCATGGGGGTAAATTCCAAAATTGTCGGCTTGGTTTACATTGTAAATTACTTTCGATTTCCAGCCAACGTTATCGGACGTTATTATATAGAGATTGCACAGTTGCCATATTCTGTGCAAGGTATCATGATACCTGTTGAAATTGCTCAGAATTACGATTTTGTTTTTCGATGGAAATTCGTGGTATTGAGTGATTTGCGCATGTCCATCGAACATGGAATCAATCTTCAATAAAAAATGCAGACAGTGTTGTCCTTTTCCAAAATGCACTCATATCGCTGCACTCTAAAGTGTTTTGATTGCCAAGCTTTGTTGTTGAATATGTGAAGCACATTTGGCCACAAGTTGTTCTCGTGAAATATTATTGTATTATCATTTCTGGTACGAATACGGTAGCAGACCTCCAGGAACCAGTGGTGCCTGCTGTCAACTCTTTGAGTTGTTTACGTATATCTTTCGTGTTCTCAACCTTCATTTTGATGTATAATTTGTGTATATTTAATTTGAATTTAAGGAATATCAGAGGTGAGAATTTCAAAATAAACAAAATTATCTTACTTATATAGCACCTTAATGAATAAATCTACCACCCCCCCCCTCCCCACCCCCATCCACCCGATAAATTGTTATTGATGTTTTTTAGGCTGAAAGTATGAGGTTCCGTCTTGATAAACCACAGTGTATCACACCTAAAAATAGGTTTATATGTATGTGTGTGTGTGTTTATATATTTATGTATGTGTGTATGCGTATATTTTATACAACTGCAAATACCTTTACAAGAATTGCCCTTTCCTTTTATCCATAGAATGACCCACTGCATTACCTGGAGTGTTCAACCTGATGAAAAGTAATCAATGAACTTACAGAACTGAATTTCCCTTCTCATTGAAAAAAGAAGACAACAAACAATTAATAGTAACAACTCAAACTATCCTCATGGAATATCATTTGACGCTGCGATCAACTACATTCCGTACCGGCAACAAAAACGTCCCCCCCCCCCCCCCCACTCCTCAATTGCAGTGCCTGTCCATGCGTTGTGCAGGCAAATTATATGGTGGAAATTTTGGGCCACACTTTAACCCCAACTACGCTAACGCATTTTGTTTGTAATTGGAATCTATCAAATCATTTTGCGCCTTTTTAAACGACTAATTATAGTTTAACACCCCAAACTTGCACGGCAATAGGACTGAATTATTGCAATCATTTTAATCACTGAGTTTCTTTCTAATCGTTTCCTGTGCAGACAAAATTGCACATCAGTAGTATGTCTCATATGTTTGAGGACCTAGTTGGATGATCTCATTTGAATGATCTCATGTGACGTCATGTCACGTGCCCCACTGGCGCCATGTTGTGTTGTCATGGTAACCCGCGTGAGCGGCCATGTTGTGACGTCATCCCCATAGTAATACGTGGTGTTAGTGCACATGCGCAGCGCGTGTTATTAGGGTGATACGTGTTTCCGTCGTCCATTTTGTATACTGGAGGCCGCTATCTTGGTTTCTATGGTAGCACGTGATTGCTATGTTACCCAAAGACCTATAACAAGACAGGGGTATGTTCGGAGGGTATGTTCGATCGAACAGGAGTAATTTCCCGATTCGTAGAATTACCCAAATAACCCCCGACAAGTTTTACTATTTCGAATTCTTTCAGAATTCTCTGCTTCTATCTATATATGCAATAGTTTTCGTCTACCTGACCATGTTCCTTGGTTCTGGAGTATACTACAGTAGAGTAGAAGAGCCTGTTAACTGGAACAGCTTTGCTCTTTATTGTTATATTTAGCTGTTCTGGTCTGTTTTTGTTAGTTCTTACCCTATTCCAAGTACTCCTGTTATTTTATTTATATAGATCATTTATATAGATTATAACTAACCAATCAGATTGCTTGATTTCCCATAACCTGTACTTAATCGTACAGAGTTATCTCCCCTTGTTAACGAAGTTGTATCCGATTCTCATAGCCTCTATATCCAATGACAATATCCCCGGGAACCCCAATTTCGGCACCCCTTTTTTGAAAAACATATGGCCTTCGGCACCACTTTTTTGTCGTATGAGGCCATGAGGGCTATGTAAAAGCCCTCGATGAGTCCTAATTTATTATCCCTCATAGCCTCATTGAATTTTGAGGTTATGAGGACCATGAAAAAGCCCTCACTGAGGTATAATTTACTACGACTCTTAGCCTCATTTCAGTATTTAACAGCCATATCCCCAGGCACCCCAATTTCGGCACCCCTTTTTGGAAAACATATGGCCTTCGGCGCCCTTTTTTGTCATATGAGGCCATGAGGGCTATGTAAAAGCCATCAATTAGTCCTCATTTATTATCCCTCATAGCCTCATTGAATTTTGAGGTTATGAGGACCATGAAAAAGCCCTCAATGAGGTATAATTTACTACGACTCTTAGCCTCATTTCAGTATTTAACAGCCATATCCCCAGGCACCCCGCTTTCGGTACCCCTTTTTGGAAAGCATATGGCCTTCGGAACCCCTTTTTGTCGTATGAGGCCATGAGAGCTATGTAAAAGCCCTCAATGAGTCCTCATTTATTATCCCTCATAGCCTCATTGAATTTTGAGGTTATGAGGACCATGAAAAATCCCTCAATGAGGTATAATTTACTGCAACTCCTAGCCTCATTTCAGTATTTAACAGCCATATCCCCAGGCACCCCAATTTCGGCACCCCTTTTTAGAAAGCATATGGCCTTCGGCACCCCTTTTTTGTCGTATGAGGCCATGAGGGCTATGTAAAAGCCCTCAATGAGGCATTTTATACAGCGTTCAATGTAAAATACCTATAAACAGGCTATATAAGAGATTGCGTAATTAAGATTCCTATCCGACTCCGTAAAGTTGGATTCCGTGTTTTTACATAAACACCCGATGGTATTCCCCTCCCCTCCTACAAAAATAAAAACAAAAATTTCTGTTATATTTTTAAAATTTATTGACTTTTCTGTACACTGTTATATAATTCAATGTTTCTTTGTTCTGTTATCTTCATTGTGTTCGATCTTCGTTCAGCCCACTTCGATCTTCTCTTCATTCTTTTTAGTCTGTTCAGTTTTCTTCTTCGATGTCTGTTCTGCTCAACACTTCATCTTCGTTCACTTTGTTCCCTCCGTTGTCATCACTGGTTCTGTATCTTGATTGTTATCGGCTGTGGAGCTTTATTGTAGAATTCTCTATAGCGCTGTAAGATCTGGTTGTAGTGACGAATCTTCTCGTTCTCGTTCATGGTTTGGGATTCTATGATCTTTCTCATTTCTCTGTCCAGGCCCATCGCAGCAAGCTCATTTGGTTCTGTTGCTGTCGATCTAGTAAGCTTTCCAATAAACTGGGATCGACCAAAACGTATTTTTTTCTTCACTTGTTGGATTATGCTCTGGTTCTGGGTTCTTCCCTGTTCCGGCCATTACTGTAGGAGGCATTTCTGTTGGAGGTATTGGTATCCACGGCTTTCTGGTCGGATTATTGTTATTCACCTGGTACGGTTTTGAGAGTTCCAGTGATTCCAGTTGGTTTATTCGTTTGCATTCTTCTCTTTGACCAATTTGTGTCCAATGGTTTCCGACATGTTCAACATATTCTCTCTGATGATCCTTTGGTCTTCTTTTTGAGTGGATCATCTCATGTCTTCTCAGATGGTCTCTTCTTTTGAACATCTTTGCACACCTGAAGCATTGGAAGCGTTTAGGTCCGCGGATGGATAATTTATGACGCAACAGACTTTTCTGATGAATGAAGGATATCTGACATTTGTCGCAATTATGGAGTTCACCCATTTCTGGAGAGAAGTGAAATAATGTAATTCGGATGTTTCACCCCTATTTATACCATCGGATGTTTATGTAAAAACACGGAATCCAACTTTACGGAGTCGGATAGGAATCTCAATTACGGAATCTCTTATATAGCCTGTTTATAGATATTTTACATTGAACGCTGTATAAAATGCCTCATTGAGGGCTTTTGCATAGCCTTCATGGCTTCATGCGACAAAAAAGGGGTGCGCCATATGTTTTTTTCAAAAAGGGTTGCCGAAATTGGGGTGCCTGGGGATATGGCTGTTAAATACTGAAATGAGGCTAAGAGTCGTAGTAAATTATACCTCACTGAGGGATTTTTCATGGTCCTCATAACCTCAAAATTCAATGAGGCTATGAGGGATAATAAATGAGGACTCATTGAGGGCTTTTACATAGCCCTCATGGCCTCATACGACAAAAAAGGGTGCCGAAGGCCATATGTTTTCCAAAAAGGGATGCCGGAATTGGGGTGCCTTTTGGGTATGGCTGTTAAATACTGAAATGAGGCTAAGAGTCGTAGTAAATTATACCTCATTGAGGGATTTTTCATGGTCCTCATAACCTCAAAATTCAATGAGGCTATGAGGGATAATAAATGAGGACTCATTTCCAAAGTGTGATTTACGGGGATTTCCCGGTTTGATTATAAACGATAACTTCACAAGTGAATTATGCAATCAACAATTGGGTCATGTATCCGTGCGCGCAAACGAAGACGCTTTGGTGTAATGGGGACTTCATTGTTTTTTGTTTTTTTTTAACCCTTTACCTAACAGGAAAAGCAGACGACACTTCTTGAATAACTATTATTTTCATTTTCTGTCTCACAAACATAGATTATGACCCCTCATTGGAACGATCTCGACGAGCTCGTTCCAATGAGGGGTCATAACCTATGTTTCAGAGACAAAAAATGAAAAATAATGAAAATTAATTGGCGATTTTAGAGAACAGCGCTGGCCGGTCTTGGCCGTTACGTTAGGTAAAGTGTTAAATAATATAATTATCGTTAATAATGAAAAGTAATAAACAGAGTAATCGCTTGACTGGACTGGTTACGTGAAATAATTCATTCGAGGCGAGGGACTATATTGTAAAACACTTGTGCGCGTTCGCGCACTCGTGTTGTACAACGTCCCTCGCCTCTCATGAATTATTTCAGGTAACCAGTCTTGTCAAGTGATTACTCTCTATACAATCAATTCCATAACCCCCGGACAGTGAACGAGGTCCGGTTTTCGGCATTTTCTAAATTGATTGTATGCAATGTGTGTTTTCCGGTTTCTTTTGAAGGTGATGGTCTGGAATTTTTACAAATGTGTATAAAGCTCACTTCACCTCCGCCCTACCCGAGAGTCTGGCCAAAATCAGTTTATTGCTCGTTTCAGTTGTAGCATGTGGAGGAATTGAGGAAGTTCCCTACACACATTTAATCTTTTATGTTAATATTTGTTCTCATTTTGCTTTTTATTTCTTATTTTAGTTCTAAGAAATGTGTATGTAGTTCACATCACAATATACACCCACTGATTACAAAAATCATATCTTCTGTAACTCTTGGAGAAAACAAACAATACAGCAAAAAATGCATCTCATTGACTGAACAGCCTCACAATTTCTACTCATACTTCGTTCAACCATACCATGGCGGGTAGTATAACACTAGATGAGATTCAGACAAGCGACGAGTATAAATTTTTTTCGGAAAATTTAGTGATAAAATCCAGAACCCATCCGACGAAGATGTGAATGAATCACAGCTTGCCGACCACCACAATACTTGTAAATACTACATGCCCGAGGAATTTCGACGAAACATATCTCGCATCAAGACGTCTCTAAGCATATTTAACCTTAATTGTAGAAGTCTCAACGCCCAATGGGATGCCTTGAATAACTTACTATATACTTTGCAAACTGACGCCAGTACGTTTGACATCATCGGGTTGACAGAGATATTCAAAGGTCCTGAAAAAATTTCTTATAATCTAGCGGTTTCCTAAAATATCCTAACTAATGTGCGGATTGATGATGGTAGGGGAGGTGTTAGCCTATTTATAAAGGGAGGTATAAATTATAAATTACTCCCCGACTTGACCGTTGTTATACCCCACGTTTGTGAAACATTATTCGTGGAGATCTTTGGCAAAAACATTCCACCGACTATAATCGGTGTAATATACCGGCCAAATTCTCAGCCTAGGGCTGACCTAAATCTTTTTCTAACTCAACACAGATCAATAACTGTCCTTATTAATTCAGAAAATAAACAATGCGTCTTACTTGGCGATTTTAATATTGATTTACTCAAGATCTCTAAACATAAACTAACAGATGATATTATCGATAACATGTTTTGCCTGGGATTTCTGCCCACCGTGACAAAGCCGACTAGAGTTATAGAACACTCTGCAGCCCTGATAGACAATATTTGTGTTAACAAAGTCAGAAGCTTCAAATCCGGAATTGTTATTACAGACCTAGCCGATCACTTTGGAATGTTCTACTTAGAAACAAGTTTAAAAACAAATATTGACAGACAAACAATAAAGAGAAGAAATGTATCCCAGGAAAATATTAACACTTTTAATGGGAAGCTTTTGGAACTTGACTTCAATAATGTGTTAATAAACGCTCATTGTCCCGACGAAGCATATACGAACGTCATATATCTGTTCCTACAAGCCTTCAATGAGAGTTTTCCCCTGTAAGAAAGACAGCAAAAAAAAAAAATAGATATGTCAAAAAACAACCCTGGATGACCAATGGCTTAATAACCTCTTCAATAAACTATCTTGAACTCTACCACAAACAACTGAAAAGTCCTACCGTTGAAAATAACAGCTCTTGTAAACAGTTCTGCCAAGTCTTCAACAAAATAAATCGGAAAACTAAAGCCTCTTATTATAACTCTATACTTATAGTAAATCAACAAAACCTAAAGAAAACATAGCAAATATTAAATGAAGCAATCCAAAAACCCCATTCAAAAATTAAATTATCAGCAAGTTTTAAAGCAAATGATACAGAAATCTCCAATTGTCGCTGAGCTCGCGCGAGAATTCGATAACTTTTTCACTAGTGTGGGAGAATCTACGTCTGGACATATAGCAGCTTCTAATAAACATTTCACGAATTACCTTCAAGGTAGCAGTCACCCAAACAGCTTATTTACTGAGTCCACAACTCGTGACGAAGTTGTCAACATAACTAAGAGAATGAAATCTAAAACAAGCAAGGATTGCAACGAACTGACCTCTAGACTCATCAATGAAATTATGAATTTTATTTCTACCCCCATATCACATATAATAAGCCTATCTTTCGAAACTGGCATAGTACCCGAGAAGATGAAAGCTAAAGTTATTCCAGCTATTTAAATCACGTGACGCGTGTATTCTCAATAATTATAGACCAATTAGAATACTTCCCATTTTTTCCAAACTCTTTAGAAAAGAGTATGCAGATTCGCCTTGGCACATTCCCAGTGAATAATAACACCATTTACCAACACCAATACGGATTTAGAAAAGGACATTCCACAATTCATCTGATACTACACTTTCTGGATCATATAGCAAAGGAAAAAAAACAAACCCACTAAGGATATTTCAATCTCTGTTTTTTAGACCTGTCAAAAGCCTTTGACACAATAAACCATGATATTCTCCTCAAAAAGTTAGAGTTTTATGGCTTCAGAAGTGTAGTAAGCAAATGGTTTCAGAGTTATCTCAGTGATAGCAAGCAATACGTAGAGTATCTGAACAAAAAATCATCAAACACCAGAATTACCCACGGAGTTCCATAGGGTTCAATTTTAGGGCCTGTTTTATTTTTGTTTGATTTACAATAATAACATATCAAATAGTACTAACTTGAATCCCCTATCGTTTGCTGATGGCACAACGGGCTTTACATCCCAACATAATCAAGAAATCTTATATCAATCTGTCAACACTGAACTCGAAAAATTAAAAATGTGGTGCATAGCTAATAACCTACTTCTACACGCCAAAAAATCGACATATGTCATAATCAACTCGCCACACACCAAACTTAAAAATAGCAATATTTATAATTAGCATCGGTAATAATCCTATAACCAGGGTGGGTATCAAAAAAACATAATCCTCTGTCCATTTTTGGAAGTTCGTCTCGACGATAGGTTGAGTTACTCCATCCACATGGTAATGGTTTGCACAAAAGTGGCAAGAGATGTTCGGGCAATAACTAGAGTTAAAACAATTCTGCCACAGAGAGCATTATTCACCCTATATTATGTGATAATTCATAGCCACTTCCTGCTTGGTATCCAAATATGGGGGCACGCCAAACATATAAACAAATTATATCTCCTACAAAAAAGAGCAACCCGAATAATAAACAACAAAGCTTATAACTGCCACACAGATCCCTTGTTTTTAAAAGATAAAATACTTAAAATCTAAGATCTTCATACATTACATACATTATTATTGGTGCATGACTGGTATAACAATGCAAAACCTACCACTTTTAATAATTACTTCACCACTATTACAAACCAAGATGGAGTTGTAACTAGACAATCAGGATTATTAAAAACAAACACGCACAGGACCAAGTATATTTAATGGCTACCAGTGGACCACTTTCCGGCATTATAGAACACGTTAAACAATGAAATACGGAACATACACGATAGAAATGTTTTTTCATTGACGTTAACTAACTTATTAACAGGCTCCTATTCCACTTCTGTCTCCTGCACAAATCATTATTGCCAAGATTGTAACGTTTGATTAAGGTCTCGCTCGACTCTGAATCTCATCACTTTGTTGTCAAATAGCTTATTTCCACATCGCTTAACCCTTTGAACCCGTGAGACCACTTTTCCGGTCCAGGAATATGATACGTCATAATTTCACTAAGAAGGATGGCTGCTAAAAGCATGTGTGGAGTTGACCAATCAATATTTTCAACGTGCAGCCTTGGGGCTGCACGTTGAAAGTATTGATGAGTCTACCCTCAAGTAATGAATATGGACTCTTCCAATTGTCGCCGTTGAACTGACATGGAAGATATCATCAGGGTTCAAAGGGTTAAAGGCCGCTTCTCTTGAAGTACGGACATTGTGTGCGATGTGGTGATGTGACAATTAGCGCTTTTCATTCACACTTGTGGTACGTTATGATGGTGTAGAGCATCTTATTCACGTCACTCTTTGAATCCTTCAGTTGAGTCAACAAAGCTAATCAATGAGACATTGCCTCACCGGACACAATTCTGAAGCTACATGTTGATGAAACGGATCTGTGTCTGATGATTTTGTGTCTCGCTCGCCATGACAGTCTTTGCATTGTCATTCAGCATACCTGACGAATCTCTGGTTGTCACCATGCTGCGCCTCGCGAGGCATTCTAGTTGCCTCCTGTGAGATGAGGCCTTCTGGTCATTTTTCCCGTTGATGTAACCAAACAGAGAATGGTGGGTACTCAGGACGTTATGGATTTATTTAAATTCCCCATTTTACAGAACAAATAGTAATATTTACTAAAATGAGACAAATTATTTTTCTGTGGTTTGTAGATCACCAAGAGATGAATCCGATTTACATTAAGAAGATGGCAGGTAGACAGCCAATCTGGCTATGTCCTCTCCTTGTAATTTGTGTACCACATATTTATTTATTTATTTATTTATTTATTTATTTATTTATTTATTTATTTATTTATTTATTGGTGTTTAAGGTCACATACTTATGCACAATGGCTAATCATGACCGTGACAGTTGTACGGGTGGAGGAAGCCGGAGTACCCGGAGAGAACCAGCAAGCAACGACGAGCAGCTGCCAGCTCCCCATCATCGTAACTCCGCACTGCAACACAGGCAGGGTTAGATTGGTTGAAGACATGCGCACCATCGACATGCAGTACGCCTTAGTGCACGGCGTCATCGTGCCCCCATGTGGACAAGCGGGGTTAAGTGCCTTGCCCAAGGACACAACGCGGGAGTCCGAATCGATCGCTCAGATGGTCACCCATCTGAGGACTAACCGGGCTCGATGTTGCTTAACTTCGGTGATCTGTCGAGAACCGGTCACCGCAACGCCACCGCGCCCCCTTTTGTACCACAAAATCAATACATATTGTTCATTATTTGTATCATTATTTGTAATTCCCACATGCTTTCCAATTTATTGCACACTATTATGGTACATTTAATGCAAAATAAATATTGAATTGAATTGAATTGAATATGTTACCCGCTTTAGAAGACTTCCACTCAGGTGATGGTTCTGTTTTAACAGTAAAGCAGAACTTGTTTACCACCGTAAGAACGCACTGCTTCCACTTTATGATGTTCCCATGGGAAAGTGGTGATACAAGAAAAAGAATCACGTTCAAGGAAATGTCTTTAAGTTTAAAAAATATCACCCGACTCAGATTTGAAATCAGCCCGCACTTGCGTAATTGACAACTAATGTTACGAACGGTCATATCTGCGCGGCGGTATTCACCAAAATCAACATTCAGTTTCATTATATTTGCATCGCAAACATAGCTTATGACCCGCCATTGCAACGAGCTCGTTGAGCTCGTTCTAATGACAGGTCTTAAACTATGCTTTTAAATCCAAAAATAAAAATATTTATTTATTCAAGAGAACAAATTTGCAAGTAATGTCTGCAACTCTAGGGACTAGGGGTAGGTACTCCGTACATAATACAGACATGCTCGATTCCAAAAGCGACACTACTTGCTGTAGAGTGGGGAAATCGTGGTGTGATCGAAACAGAATCTTGCAGTTTTGATTGCTTGTTGGGGGTGGGGTGCTAAGGATTTTTTTTTTGTACAACATCTTCCTCATCTCAACTTCATAGCAGCAAATAGTCTGTTTGTTTGCAAGTCTACAGTACGGTCCCTGTGGACTGGCCACTTTCCACAGGTGGGCAATATTTCCACGGACACACTAATATTAGATTCCAAACACCAATTATAGAAATAATCATCAAAAACTTAATTAATAAAGCACCGGGTACAACTGTACTGTATGGAAGTAAGAATATTTTCGTCGCAAACATCAAGAGTAACGCATGGTGCGTTGCGTAGGCCATTACGTTCTACCTGCAACAACTCCTCGCGAGGTTTTATATTATTACACATAGAAGAGTCGTCACACTATGCAAAATTCTCTTGGAAACCCATGCGGCGATGTGTGTGGAGCGTAAAAAATAGAACTTTGTTAATCCCATTTGCAATGCAAATCAAAACGCGGCGCAAATCCAACGAGCAGTTGCTTTTGTAACCATGACTTCGTCTCAGGTCACTTGTGCGTTGTCGTGTAGAATTGAAACACAGGGTAAGGTGAAAGCATGGCTTTACGGGGGTCAGTGCTTTGAATCTGCACTGCATTGTCGGCGTGCGTTGTGAATAAGATTAAACAATTTCCAATTGCTAACGCTTTGCACATATCACCTCATGGGTTTCCAACATAAGACTAGGCTTAATAGGCCATGAGCCGTACCCAGAAATTGTTCACTAATTCCGAACCACGCAATTCATTCTGTACTCACGCCTTATGTACTCATTAAGGGGATGTCTAACCTAACTTAGGTCAAATTTCAAGAAATTTTCTCCAAACTCCAAAAATGGCTAGAAAGAAAAAAACCCTAGTAATTTATATACCAAACTGTCTGGAAAGAAACATTGAACATGCGGAAATTGACATTGGCCATGGAATTACTGCCATGTGGTTGATAGCACTGCCTACAAGTCTGCTATGCCATAGGTAAGAGAATATTTTTTTACTATAAACTGCCTTAAAATAACTGAATAGTTGTATTTTGCAATCTTTCTGGTATAGACTCGGAAGAAATCTTTTTGTCATTCATAAGAAGAATAAGCAGTAACATTAATTCCAATCCATGGTATCTACAATTTCCAAATGCTGCCATTTTGTTTTGTTTTTTGTTTTGATAAAAAAAGTTCAGCATGGGTCAACACCAAACAGTTCAGAGCAAAGGGTATGGAGGCACAAGTGACTTCATGAATGAAAAATAAAAACTGCGCAATATGAACACTCTCTAGTAATTACAGTACGTGGACAGTGGATTGTAACTAAATCACCCGCGGAGTGGAGTTATTACCCAAGCTATAACTTTCAAATGTTGTACATATCGACAAAAAACACAAGCAATGTTTCAGTCAATGGACCTCCGGGTTTAACCCGGAGGTCCATTGGCTGAAACTTTGCTGGTGCTGGTTATGCTTTGCAAAACAATGCAATTATTCCTCGGGTGGAATCTCCACTCTGCGGGTGATTTAGTGATAATACACTCTCCACGTATTGTATACCAAATAATTCAGTTGAAGATGGTTGAATATTCTTGGCAAATTGACAAAAATGATTTCATTGATAAACTAGGGATAAAAAATACCCTTATTTATTTATTTGGTATCATGTGGATCCTTTCTGGTGTTAAGCTATGACAACTGCCATTTAAATACACAAATAAAGTGCACTACTGCAACAAGGGTTAGAACAGCCAATCCACGATAAAAAAAAATTGTATCGACCAACTGATTGTGTGATTGTTCATTCTACGCTTCACTTTGCCTAATTTATTTTGAAACTATCGTCCTCTTGTATTACCTTCCTGGGAAGGTGTACCACTTATTGGAACCGGCCGATTTGACAACAATAACTGCTTATTTGTTGATTGAATCCAATCTGAATGGCTGTCCATGGAAGACGAGAACAAAACTACGATTATTTCGGTTAATGATTTCATTTATCTGTAATGTCATTAGTGTTCTGGCCTTATTTTGGTAATCTATCGATTTTAGCCACGAAGGAAAGCTGACATGCCTTTTCGGTGGCACCAATTTCATATTACAAGGCTTAAACGATAAGATCGGTGTATATCGATTTGACACTAAATGTAATTGCGTGCCAAAGAAAGTTAACGTTACGATATTCCCAAATTTCCCCGAATATGGGCAGGTGAAAGCATTGTTGTTCTCTTTCTTTTGAAATCATTTGGACCGGAGACAAACATGGAAATGGAAACAGGAAGTTGTGATAAATATAGTTCGGCCTTCAATTAAGATGATAGCTTCGTACCAACTCAAGTATGACGAGTAATATTAATATTTGTGTGGATGTATTTTTGTTTTGAAACCTATTTATCCAGTTTAATATTTACGTATCGGTAACAACCAAATTATCCTTGTACTCTAGTCATTATTTTGATATACAGTTAAAACTAGAAGTCCTGTCATGAAATGCACACAAATAGCGCGTCGATCTGCGTGTTAATCTACGAGTTATGACCATAGTAAGGCTATCAAATTCTGTACATATGGCCTGTGAACAAGCAATGTTTCAGCCAATGGACCCCCGGGTAACCCGCGGTCCATTAGCAGAAACATTGCCTGTGTTTGCTATGAGTAGACAGGAGACCCTGCCGTGCTTTGGGTGCCATTCGATATGGCAATTGCGCGCAATTCCTACGCGCAATTAAGCCTAGATAAGCACACAGTTCGTGACTGGACTTCTAGTTTTAACTGTATAAGATGACTCTATTTAATTCTTTTGTCAGTCATTTGTGAACTGGTGAAAATTTCAAAACCTTTCCCAAAGTTTTGAGGGGACCTCTTAAGGAGTAAACAAGGACCAAAGTATAGCCAACTTTTCCTATTTTACGTTGAAATTGAATCGATAAACAGTCCAACATTTTGAAGTAACCTAAAAGCGGAACGTTACTAAAGGAGTCTGTTTACCGAGACCCACATGGGCTGACATCTTGTACAAAAAAACAAGTCCTAATAGATTGAAGACATGTATCGATTGATGGCACTTACTAGAATGGCTCATGGCTAATCATTTTTGTTCGTTGAACATTTGGTTCAGTTGAAATGGCCCCTCATCTGAGTCATACTGCCATTTGATATTGAGCATGGCCGCTAAAGTAAGTCAAGATCACGCTCTGTGAGAGAAAATACCCCTTTTTGAAGCGGTAGTTGCGTGAAATAGCCGCATATTTTGAACAAAAACCCTATGGCCAACGCACACGATATCGACAATTCAATATTTTAATTACTGTTTTTAAGAACTTTTCAATATATTCCAAGAAAACCATATCATGTGACTCCTCACTGGAACGAGCACGATGAGCTCGTTCCTATGAGGGTAGCATGGTATGGTTTTGTTGAAATTGTTGAAAAATATATCCTTTCAAATTGCTTCATATGAAACTTACGCGGGCGGATGCGGCCGATTCGTTAGGTAAAGGGTTAAAAGTGAAACTATACAAATGTAATAAGGTGAAAATATTTAAATTAAGCAATTTCCAGTACGGTCGCTGATTTAGAAAAAAAAACAGGATGCGGAATCGGATCACTAATTACCGGTAAAGTATAATGTGTTAGCTTTGCATTCACGGACTTGAAACAGAAAGGTGTCTTGGATCCTAACACGATTCACAATATAATATCCTCACCATCGTTATAATTACCATACATACTCCATCAAGAGAGTTCAGAGTGATTCAGAAATGGTATTAATTGAAACTAATCATCATCATCAGCTCAGACGATGAGATCTCATACGGGGAATAGGCTAAATAAAGCGTTTCTCCCACATACATCCGGATTTCCTGCTGCCTGCCATCACATAACCCCCATGACAACCTAGCCTTCAGCCTGTATTCCATTCTTATGCCACCAATGACCCAACTAATTCAACCTCTGTTGCCTTTGTGCCACTCCTGATCTTACCCCGACGGAGAGAAATCTTCATTGCCAACGTCAGGATAGGCGCTACGTGGGCTTCCGGACCACAGCCCTCCTCAATCTTTCCAGCTCCCATAAAATATGAACCGCAGTCCTTAATTCTTCTTTATCAACTATCCTGGACTTGGCTCAGCCTCCGTCGCCACGTACCTCCCCTACCCCCCCCCCCCCCCCCCCCCCCACACACACACACAAACACCCAACAACGAATTCATTCATGTCTATTTTGCCAAATCGACCTCGCCCTAGTTTCCGACAAACCGTATCTTATTAAATTCTAAGTCTCCTCCAATTTACTTTTCATCTCTTGGGAAAGACCTCTGACCTTATCTGTGGGAACTCTCTGTAGGTTTGCAAAGCTGCCACCGAACGGTAATTGTCTTCGGTCTTCCACCGTATCATTCAACAGCTTCCCCACTTTTTACCTTTCCACTAACTGATGGTCGACTTCATTTACCCAGTTTATGACAAACTTTGACCGGTAGATTAACATCTCTTCCGGGGAACTGGCCCCCATCCTGCACCATTCACCACCAAACATTTTGACCCAGGCTTCCGTTTCATGCAGTGATATTGCCCCCGGGTACACCGCGTTACAATCTATTTCCGCCCAGATACATTTATTCCCTGTTTCTGTCCTGGGCATAAAAGTGACGGGTACCCCGCGCGGTTGATATAGCGGAGGCTTATCACAAATGGTTGCGAGCCAAGATGTGGTGGTCATTACAACTGCGAGTACTATTCTTTACTCTTGCTGAACACTTTACCCTTCATTACCCCGCGAAGCAGGATCAACCCCTTTGTCTGGTACCCTGGCATAACTAAATTAAGTTTGTCTTCTTCGACTCTCTCATATGCTATATGACATTCCTTCCTATATTATCCCGTTCTCTCATATAGGCTCTTAGCAATCATTCTACCAGGTCTCACTTTGCGCGCCCATTCTCCCAACCCTTTATCTCAGAAGGGACACTTGTTTCGGTCTCTTTTGTGTTTTTCACACCCAACACATTTAATTTCATATTGTGTGGCTAAGCGAGGCTTTCCTGCCTGCTGGTCTCAGTTGCCCTTGCTGCTTTTTGACTGTTGGATTCCTGGCCAACCATGTTCTGATATCAGCACTGTTATGTGCCCTAGTATGTGGCCAATGGCAAAGTCATACATGGGTTATTCGGTGTACATGGCTACTACCTCGGTCAAGTATGTATATCTAGCCTGAACCTCGCATGGACAAACACCGTCTCATCGATTAATATACATGGAGAAGACCCGTTAACGTATTGTCCTTGACCAGCGAATGTATATTCTGAAAAAGTCTGTCCAGTTGAATATAAAAAATAGTCGATTGAATATTTAGTGGCTAGAGTGGTTAGAGACTTTAACAGCGTCAGATTCGTTTACGATTTTAACTGGTGACTTGAGTGGGTATAGGTAATTTGTGCAGCTGGTTAGGGAATGTGCGCGTCGTGCAGCTAGTGCTGAAAGAGCCAGGTACAAATTGAGCAGCCCATTATCCGTAAACAAATGGTGCAATATATTGTGTTTAGTTGGAGACCCGAACATTCTAATACCAGGCAATCCAGCGACAAAACATGTTCAGGCTCAAAGACCTCCCGAATAATTGTATAAGGAATCCGGTGCTATTATTGCCTATTTATTTGTTTACTCTCTTTTCGAGCAGTTTGTGCTCCAACTTTCGTTGATTTAATGTGAATTCCTCATACGCACAAAGATAAACAAATATTATTTCGTGCTGCAGTTATAGATCTTCCAATCTTAAGTATTTAATTCGCCTTGAAAACATAAAAATGTTAATACAACTGGTGAAACATCGCGGCGCAATCATAAAACTACAGCTGTCAGAGGCGGACTGGTCGTATGGTGTACCAGGATAATTCCCAGTGCCCCCCCCCCTCCCCTATCGGGGGCACCCTGGGGGCCCCAAAATGGATGCAGACCAAAACCTTTTGGTGCATGAAATTTCGTGAAAATGACTGAAAAGCGAAATGGATCTGATTGCACAGACAGGCGGTATATCAAAATGCTCTCTATGTGGACTGCCATTGGCATTCCAGATAGAGGTCATTTCGATAGCCAGCAACCTGGTCGGCCTTTGACCGTTCAGATGCAAGGAAACGGAGTTCTTTGAGTTTAAAAACCAAACTTTTCTCTCATTGGGCCGAACTATGATCGGCCCAATGTATCCGCGACCTCCCTTGATTCAACCATTTTTTGCCGAATGAGTGATGAAGATGAAACAAAAATGCCATCGAAATGACCTCTATTAGGACTGCTATTGACCGCTCAGATGCAAGGAAGCAGCGTTCTTTCAGTTCGAAAAATCGGATTCGGACCTTCTTTGCATTTCCCGGTAACTTTTCTTCGCCCAGTCTGCCCCTGACAGCTGTGGTCAGTCTTCATTCACAATTATTTAGTAAATATAATTGTCTAATGGTACTGGAATTGTCATCAAAGGTTTGGTTAAATAAAGTATCCACTGAGAAACATTTCTGGCGTTGATTCAAATAAAATGAATGTCTATGGTTTTGTCAAATTCCATCGGCCGGAATGTTTCAGTTGGTCGGAAACACAAACCGAAGGGTCCCTTTTTCGGGCAACATAAATAGTCTAGTTGATAGAATCTAAAAATCGGCGATGGACATATTTAACGGATAACTGGTTGAAGACAATAATATCGACAAATTCGTTTCAAAATTTGCCTACCGCCAGTCGAACAAAAAATGTCCGAAAGTTCTGATGAATTATGGAGTGTACCCACAGACGTATAGAATATGACGTCATTTATTTTTTGACGCCCCTGAAAACTGAGTATTCGCTGCTCTATTCCGAATACTCGACATTTTTGTTTGTTGTCGTGCCATGGAATGGTTTCGGCAAATAGTATTCATAAATAATAACAAATAGAGGATATGGAATGAGTGTTTTTCTCATATAATATTTATGAAACGAGTCTAAGAATTTTCCGTTTTGGCGAGCCCAAACGGGAATTTCGGACGAGTTTCATAAATATTATATGAGAAAAACACTCATTTCATATTCTATTTATCATATGACACACACACGCACAAACTAGCCACTTAGTATGACTTTTTAACCCATCACCTAACTTGAGTTGCAGACGGCACTTGGAAAAAACATCCTCGTATAACTAAAAATTTTCATTTTTTGCTTCCAAAACATAGGTTATGACCCCTCATTGGAACGAGTTCGTCGAGCTCGTTCCAATGAGGGGTCATAACCTATGTTTTGGAAGCAAAAAGTGAAAATATAAAAAAGAAAATGAATGGCGTTTTTCTTGTAGGTAAAAGATTCATACAATATAACCCACCCTAAAGAGGACAGATAACGTAAATTCTGCCTACTGAAATTGTGCAAATGTGACCCAGTTGTATTTTGTTTAGCCAATCAAATTGTCCAGTTTTGAAATTGACCAATGAAAGCTTCCAACTCCAATTATGCAAATTAGAAAATGTGGCCCAGTTGTATTTTGTTCAGCCAATCAAATTGTCTAGTTTTAATTTAGCTTTTTTTATCACTGATTAATATGAAAACAAAATATCAAATGCTTTAAAGTGAACAAAACGGACGAGTCGTATGATAAATAAATGTTCCGATCACAACATCAATGTAGCAAGGACCGCGGATAAACGGTTAATATTCATCTACAGCCCGTAGTTAGTATGTGAAACCTTCACCTAACGAATCGGCCACAACAGCCCACGTAATTTGAAATATTGTTTTTTAAATTCAACAAAACCATATCATGTCATCACTCATTGGGATGAACTCACTGAACTCGTTCCATCGCGGGTTCACATGATATGGTTCTGTTAAAATTTTGGAACAATTTGAAAAAATAACATTAAAAAATAATTCATTTTGATATCGTCAGTGTTAGATAAATATACATTATCATGACCATATGCATGTCCTGTAATTTGTATCAGATTCGAGGTCGTGTTTATAATCAGATCGCAACGAGCCTGTCAGGGAGAGAATCTGATACAAATTACAGGACATGCATTTGGTCATGATAATACATTTTTCGAACAATCCCGTTACATCAGGCCCGTTTCCATCGTTTTTCAGTTAAAATTCGGTTGGAATTGGTCAAAATTTTGAATTTCATATTTTAGTGCGTAAAAACAATGCATATAATGATATTATTTGTCATAGCGCGGTGTTTACCGGAAGTTGAATCCATATGATACGGAATCAGAAAAAGTCGTCTATATGATACGGAATCGGAACACATTATGTGATACGTACCGTTTCTCGTGGTTATCAGGCAAAACTCTTTTTGATTGTTTGATAAATAGTTAAGAGAAGGGTTCACCTGATTCAGCACTACAAGTATAATAAATAGCCAATAAATGTGATAACCAATCAAACTTTTTGAAAAGGGTTTTTTTATATTTTTTTACAAAACTTCAAGAAAGAACGGGAGATTTATTCTTCATCAAAACACTTGTCTCTACAAAACACGAACAGTGGTAAGAAACAATATATTTTATACACTCTCTCCTTTTCTTCTGACGGCACCACACGAGTCACAAACGATGTTGTGGTGTTGCGTTTGCACTGGGAGATCGAACAAATCCACAACCGTTCTCCTTGAGCTTGACAGAATTAGTTGTTGATGTGCTTGTCCGGCACAGTTTGTTTACATTACCCATGGATATCGCTTCGTATCTTGTTGATTGTACTGAAGAACTCCTGTCAATGTTGGTGAAAAAGTGTGAACAAGACAGAGCGCTGAGTACACTGTAGAACCCCTTGCGGAATGTTGGGTTCATCCAACAATATATAACTGGATTCAAAGCGCAGTTACTTAATGCGAGCCAATGACTGAACAGCCATATCACGTGCACATATTTATGATTGTATATGGTCGGGTTCTGATCTCCAACAAGTGTTATTGTGTGCAGTGGAAACCAACAAAGGGCGTAGGCTATCACAACGACTATTAGCATCTTGATTGTCTGAAACGAAAAAGAAGACGAATTAACCCTCAGTATACTGATAGCAAAATACGGACCTGTCAATCAGCAAAATGTTTCCCACAATGCGAGAAAGAGTTTAACCAATTCAATCTTGTTTGATGCGTGCTCAAACAAGATCGATTTGGTTGAATTCATTGTTGCATAAAGTGAAAAAAAATGTAGGTTGAAGTTTTAACGTTTCGACCTCAGTGTTGGAGAGTTAAATCCCGTTCACATAATAAGCATATACATATCTAGTTTCGTTATAACATATGTTGTATCTAGAAAAACGGGTTGCGCTAATATCGACTAATAACGACTCGCCATTCCCAGAATAAAGATATGCAAATTCGATATACATGTACAGTACGTGGAGAGTGTATTATCACTAAATCGCCCGCAGAGTGGAGATTCCACCCAAGAAATAATTGCAAATTTGTTACAAAGCATTACAAGCATAAGTGAAGTTCCAGCCAATGGACCTCTGGGTTATACCCGGAGGTCCATTGGCTGAGACATTGCTTGTGTTTTTTGTCCACATGTACAGAATTTGAAAGTGATACTTCGGGTGATAACTCCACTCCCCGGAAGATTTAGTTACAATCCACTCTCCACGTACTGTATATCCACGGAAGTGTAACTTACTTGCCTTCTACCTTATCAACCGGAAAACGATATTTACAAACACTTTCAAATTTGCCTAAAATTTAACTAATAATCCCTCACAGTAACGCGCTAGTTTCAATGCGGATTCACGAGTTACGTTTTGGACGCGAACAGTGAAAACAATAATAAAATTTAAATGGAAAAATTCATCATTCAAAAAGTCTATCGACATTAACTGTTATCTTCTTGCTTGAACAATGAATGTATCATTGCGGGTATGGAAACGAATCGGGAGCACCCGCCCGCAAAATTTTAAAATGAACAGTTGAAATATTTTTTTTTATTTAATTTCAACAAAATCATATCATGTGATCCCTCGTTGAAGCGAATTCGTTAAGCTCGTTCTCATAAGGGGGTAGCATGATATAGTTTTGTTGACATTTTTAAAACATTAAAACATTTTTTTTAAAATTGACATTCTGTGCGTTGGGTAAAGGGTTAATCCAACCCGCATGTATACTATGCACTTTCTGAGCCGTACTGTTACTGAGCTGACTTGAGCAATGGTCCTCTGTAATCTTAGCAATTAAATATTTCGAGCAAATGTGTATCTACAGGCGGATGAAAAAAGGTCACTAAAATCTGACTGCTCAAAATCACTTCTTTATATTGAATGGAGACTTGCCTCTCATCTGCCGTCAGTGTTAAGTTCGATGGTGGGTTTTGCTAACCAAAAGCGGATTGGTTCCAGATACCTGCTCAGGAAAAACAAAACAAATATCGATCTGCTCACTTTAGTTGCCTATTGGCGCTAACTGCGATCCGGTCGGCCTAAACGTGAAGGTGAATACACCCACATGTTCACAAATGGGCCGAAATGCTAAGCAAATGCACACTTACAGTACACCAGCCGTAATATTTCCACAGTCGCAATAATATTAGATTCCAAACACTAATTAGAGGAATAATCATCAAAAAATTGATTAATGAAGATTTTATTCCCCAACAAAAGGATGAGCCTTTAAATAGCGCTGAATAATTATAATAATAATAAATGTAGTTTAAAGCCAAAAATCATCTAAGAGCTCTTGAGCATTACAAATAAAATTCTGCATTTAACCATTTACCCAACATGAAAAGCAGACGACACTTCCAAAACAAATTCTTGAATAAATAATTTTTTGTCTCAAAAACATAGGTTATGACCCCTCATTGGAACGAGCTCGAAGAGCTCGTTCCAATGATGGGTCATAACCTAGGTTTTTGAGACAAAAAAATGAAAAAAATAATGAAAATTAATAGGCGATTTTTGAGAATGGCGCTGGCCGGTTTTGGTCGTTACGTTAGGTAAAGAGTTAAAATGATAAATAATATTTAAAATAATAGATTAAGAAAAAATCGTAAAAATCGCATCGCTTACATTGCTGATCGAACGTGAAAGAGGAAAAGACGTTGTTAACAATTTCAAATCATCCGCAGGCGGTATGTGAAGTTTCAGACCTGCGTGACCTGTGGCCGCGGGGCTATGCACATTACAAAAGCAGCCTTTTTATTGAAAACTGTCGAAAATGGCCTAAAAGATGGAACAAATACGCCCAATGGCATTTACCCCATGCAGTACGGCCGTTGTGGACTGGTCACTTTCCACGGGTGGGCAATATTTCCACGGATGAAATAAAATTAGATTCCAAACACTAGATATAGGAGTAATGATCAAACATTTAATAAATGAAGCACCGGGTACAACCCGGTGTTTCATTAATTAAAATTTTGCTGATGATACTTTTTATTACCTGGTAAACGCATGCGTGGACACAACCCACGTGTGGATTACGACCAATCCACGGCGATTGTACTGAAAACTGCAAAGTTCTTAAGACTTCGTCTCACCATGATGACTGATACGATCCGTAATGACAACCCTCAAGATTCCATAAACAAACTTCTAATATGACGTTACTTCAGATATCAGGCATTGAGCTTGCCATGGGTCCAGGAAAGTCTAATATTCTGTACGTCTTTTCCCAAAGTTTTCTGTGCAGTAGCATTTTCTTGTTGGGGTATTAGTAGTATATAAGGTATGAATCGTGCCTGATTACCCGAACTTTTGGGGGGGGCAGCTAGTGTTAAATTCCCATAGGAACCGGACTTTTGGGGGAGCAACTTTGGGGGAGCAAAAGTACGGCTTCTTGCAGCTGGATCCACCAAATGGTGTAGGTACTGTATATATAGTATGCTATGGCATGTATAGTGAAATATGTACGCATGGGGCTATAGGTATATATTATGGGTAAGTGATGGAAAGATGATGGTGAAGATGGGTTTTCTTGAAAGTTTTTCCCGCGAAACATTGACGTTGCTATTGACGTCGTGACGTCATGATGCTCACGCGACGTCATAGAGATGTTGACCACTGTTATTGTCCAGTATACAATCTGACATAACGTTATTCGGGTCAGTGGATGTCGGGCTTCTCGTATGGGGTGGTGGCGACATAGTAGTAGTGGTATATATGCATGTAGGTCCCAAGTTAGCCCTTAGTACTATTAATCCACCTTATGCTTCATATTATCCTATGTCTGCTATAGCTAAGTCAAGCAGTAGGGTGGGTGGGTTTTAGTGTGGTATTGCGAGATAGTCATTGGTGGTTTAGATTGGCAGTACAGGATGAATGATCTGTTGGTCTATTACCCCCTTAGTACTATTAACCTACCGAATCCTTTGTATTATTTTATGGCTGGTATTGGTAGTTTAGTGTTTGGCCAGGCAGTATTATGCTAGGTTGTTTAGAACGGGTGGCATAGGATGCATGGTATATACCCCTGTAGGTCCAGTCCTCGATATTATTAACCAGCCAATTGCTTTGTACTATTCAATGACTGGTATAGGGAGTACGTTATGACAGGTGAAGTGGTATTGTGGAGTGGGGTTGGGGGTAATGCCTGGCAGTATAGAACAACGGTATAGTATGGGCGATATATACCTCTGTGGGCCCCTGCAGGCCCCATGTTAGCCCGTATATACCATGCATCCTATGCCACCCGTTCTAAACAACCTAGCATAATACTACCTGGCCTAACACTAAACTACCAATACCAGCCATAAGATAATACAAAGGGTTCGGTAGGTTAATAGTACTAAGGGGGGTAATAGACCAACAGATCATTCATCCTGTACTGCCAATCTACACCACCAATGACTATCTCGCAATACCACACTAAAACCCACCCACCCTACTGCTTGACTTAGCTATAGCAGACATAGGATAATATGAAGCATAAGGTGGATTAATAGTACTAAGGGCTAACTTGGGACCTACATGCATATATACCACTACTACTATGTCGCCACCACCCCATACGAGAAGCCCGACATCCACTGACCCGAATAACGTTATGTCAGATTGTATACTGGACAATAACAGTGGTCAACATCTCTATGACGTCGCGTGCGCATCATGACGTCACGACGTCAATAGCAACGTCAATGTTTCGTGGGAAAAACTTTCAAGAAAACCCATCTTCACCATCATCTTTCCATCACTTACCCATAATATATACCTATAGCCCCATGCGTACATATATCACTATACATGCCATAGCATACTATATATACAGTACCTACACCATTTAGTGGATCTAGCTGCAAGAAGCCGTACTTTTGCTCCCCCAAAGTTGCTCCCCCAAAAGTCCGGTTCCTATGGGAATTTAACACTAGCTGCTCCCCCAAAAGTCCGGGTAATCAGGCACGATTCATACCTTATATACTACTGGTAATGAAACGTCATGCCTGTAAAGGTTGTTTATTCCCGTGATGAAACAAAAATCAATACCAGCTCAGATTTATTGCTTATTTTACAAAACGTGACAAATTGAATTTTTTCGACAAAAAACCAATAAAAATTCATTGTTCGGCTTGTTAAAATGATCAGTGCGCGAAGCAATAACTAGTACGTGATAATTTTAAAAAATAGACAATATTTTAATTCAATTACCATACTTTAACGATACTCAATAATGTAAGTGTTAACTTGTCTGGGTCATAGTGGCTTTGACGCATTTATGATTTACTCCTTTAACCCTTTACCCTACGCAGACGATATCAAAATTTATTATTTTAAGTATCATTTTTTTAAATTTTTCAAAAAATTTCAACAAAACCATATCATGTGAGTCCTCGTTGGAACAAGCTCGACGAGCTCGTTCCAACGAGGGGTCACATGATATGGTTTTGTTGAAATTTTTTGAAAAATAATATTTTTTCAACTGCTGAATTTGGATATTACGCGGGCAGATGCGGGCGATTCGTTAGGTAAAGGGTTAAACTAGTTTGTAGCGAACCTTTGTACTGGGAGCCTAAAGTATAGACTCATAATAATTAACCCTTTACATAACTCGAAAGGCAGATGACACTTGCGAACAACATTCTTATATAACCATTTTTTGCAAGATTTCAACTAAACCATATCATGTGATCCCTCATAACTTTATTAAATTGCTTGCGTCGTTTTTTTTTATTTTTTGTGTATGTGAGACGTAGCACTTGCCTTCTATATTACAGATATAGTACTACGCTCACAAAAGCGGACAAAGAATTGCAGCCAGATCTCGACTGGGTAGCGATCTGGACAAAATTCTTCGTGCGCCATTCTGCACCATGTACTGTAGGACCCCACCTTGAAAAAAGGTTGTTGAAAAAGAACTGAAATACCGTTGGGGCTCATATGCTGTTTTCGTTTTCTGTTGACCGTGCAGTATTTTATTTTTCATTTATAAAATCTCGATCTTATAGTGTAAGTGTGTCGTGATGAAATCGTGATCTGATGGAGAGAGAGAGAGAGAGAGAGAGAGAGAGAGAGAGAGAGAGAGAGAGAGAGAGAGAGACGTTATTACTGCGATATACACTAGGTGGAAATGTGGAAAACTGTGCGGTGGAATTCAATCTTTGTATAAGATGTTTCGTGTGTAAAATGGTGCCGAAATGTTTTAGTTCATTATTGAAATGCAATAAGAGTCACATGTTAGAGAATGTCAGTCAGCAAAGGGGCATAATTGTCCTCTCATTGTAGCGCCGTTTGTTTCAATTAGGCGTTCGGTCTAGAGAGTTGATATACGCGGGTTATCATAAGATTTCATTTCGCCATCAAAACTTAAGTCAGGCAACAAATATCAGCACGAGACACTCCATCTCAGTTCATGACCTGAACGCTAATATAACATAAGGAAAATAGTTGAAGTTTGTCAGCCGGGTCGGAATTGCACTTCGCATTGCTCGAAACAGATAGCGAGAAAAACCTTCACTGTCCCGGATCCTTTCAATGGTTAAAATCCCAAGATGTCACATGCAGAAAGTAACCATTTTTGACAGGAG
Organism: Pictodentalium vernedei; assembly: GCA_031216915.1. NCBI lineage: Eukaryota > Metazoa > Mollusca > Scaphopoda > Dentaliida > Dentaliidae > Pictodentalium > Pictodentalium vernedei. Next base: position 781,946,155 of record CM062297.1, on the reverse strand, counting down.
GCAGAAATCCTGGAAGTAGTTTTGAAATTAAGTGTAAAATTGAGCTTCGTGAGAGAATAATGTACGCCACCCAGATGTTATTTCACACCTTGTGCAAGTAGTGGTTAATTCAATCTACATGTACTTTAATTAATCCCTTCAATCATGATTAGTTTAATTGCATACCCATACCCTACAACCTAACAATTCAGTTCAATGATTTGTTAACAAAGAGAGAGAGAGAGAGAGAGAGAGAGAGAAGATTGTAATGAAGTTTATATCTGATTTGTTTTTGTTTAAGTAATCACCGTGGTGACTCAAAAAAGTTCCAACACAGTCAACCAGGCTGGTTAGTCTGCTTTAGAACAACAGCATAACATTCACTGGAAACATAAAAATGAATTTTTTTTTAATGTGGCGGATTTAAGATCTCATTCAGTCCTTTTCAATCCCACGGAACGACTTGCCTTAAAACAACGGAAATGCCTTCATATCAACGACATTTTTTTACCAGAATTCTTTTAATTTTTCTTGTTCTTTACTTTTTAATCTTTAATCCTCGCAGGACCGGGTTTTCTTTCCAAGGCATGATTTCGTCCCATTTTTGTCTTATTATGAGAGGGCTATACGCGAGGAATCGATGATAAAATAACAACTGTAGTCGGCAGCCGAACGATTGCAGGCAACAGTTATTATTGTATCCTCCCTGTATATTGATGTATATATTGGACTGACCCATCTCAGTCTAAGCGCACACAAGGGCGATACTATTCCAGGACACGAGGGCTCAAATGGATAACATCGTTTACTCAAATGAATCATATCGATCCTAGTGAACTCGGTCCAAAATGTTTAATCAAATCGTGACTTATTAGAGATCCCCAGTTTGTGGGTGTTTGTCCAGAATGTTCTTCACAAAGGTATTCCAGTTTTATTTCGCGTTTGTAAAAATGTAGCCTCGAAAGTCTGCGTACGTTAGTGACGTCACGTGGGCGTTGTTTGAGTGCATTGTTGTTCTCGAGTGATATGGAGATCTCGCCCAAAGGGAAAAATATTTTAACCAGAAGTTTGCCGAGTGTCTGGATCAAATATCTTTTCCGGAGGATGTGATTTACATATTCCAACCCCACCTAACTGGAGGATGATTTTCTCCTACGACATTCTACATAATGTCATCGACATCGTGCGATAAAAAATTACTGATCTACCGATTGAGCGTAAAGACAAATGAATTCCATACGCGAAAAGAGTATACAAAAAATTCCGTATATACCAAAGGAATACACTACGAAAACGAGCGTAAGCTCACGTCAGCAATGGGTTGTTAACATATTGGAGCGAGTTGAAATTGCTAACATTTACATGACGTCATGTGGCATGCAGTGGGGCAAAATCATTCCCGAATGGTGTTGGGGATGGGTGGGTAGCTGCATTGATGTAAACGACGCGGGGCGCCATCTTTGTTTACAAAATGCAGACGACGGTGATATAGTCCAGCGACCATTTAATACTCAAATGAGGATGGTCACGTGGGGTTGGTAAGAGATCTGTCTCACTAGGTATCTTACCCGGGGCACTCGTATCTCAATAGGTAGAAAAGGCATTGGGAAATGAGACTGTTGTTTCCCAGCGACCTCGAATTGATAAGCAAACTGACGCAGAACTGAGAATGTGTTTGTGAAAATTATATAATTAACTGTTTTGTAAACATGTGTTATTTCTTCTGCGATAAAAAAACCCATCAGGGTTAGTAGTGTGCATCACGTATGAAACGAAGTAATATAAATACATTTATTTAATTCCGATTAACCTTGTTGTTCGGTGATATTCAAGGGTTATTCTAAGTATAAAGATATTAGAACACAAAACGAGCGCTGCGCAGTGTTGTAATAAGAGTCAAGTCTCGCCCCGCAAGCCTCCTGTCTGGATAAAATATATTTCCCTTTAGGCGAGATCTCCACATCACTCGAGGATAATAATACTCCCAAGCAATGCCTACGTGACGTCGCTAACGTGCGCAGACTTTCGAGGCGACATTTTTACAAACGCGAAATAAAACTGGAATGCCTTTATGAATAGCACTCTGGACAAACACCCCTCAAATTGGGAAGCTCCAATAAGTCACAATTTGATTAAACTTTCTGGACCAAGTTCACTCGGATCGAATGATTGATTTAAGTGAACGATGTTAATCCTTTGAACCCTCGTTCCAGGAATGGTATCGCCCTTGTGTACACTTACAGTGAGATGGATCAGTCCAATATCAATATACAGAGAGGATAAAATAAATGCAGACTGCAGTTGTTATACCCCCGAAAAAATGTTTCGGGGGTGTATAGTCGAGGTCTCCGTCCGTCCGTACTTCCGTACGTCCGTCCGTACGAACATTTTGTATTATAACTCGAGCATTAATTGTCGGATTTTAATGTTCTTTGGTATGGTGATAGGGCAGCTTGGGGGAACGGATGCCCTCATACCTAGCGTTTCGTCCACTCATGTTTGGTAGAGTTATGGCCCCTGTTTGTTTTTGGCCTCTGTTCCTGAATAAGGTAAATTGTACAATAGCCTACAGGATTGTTTGCATGAACCAATTCTCTTCAAACATTCAGAAGTTATTTATTTACATGCAAGTCCGACTTTGCTAACTACGGGGGCATCAGCAAACGCGTTAGCGTTGCTCTTGTTATTTTATCATCTATTCCCGTGCACAGACCTCTTATAATAAGACAAAAAATGGGACGAAATTATGCCTTGGGTCGAAAACTCGGTCATTATATAATCCAAAAATTGTTCTCGAATATTTCGCATTTCGTCACTAATGACATTGCTGTAATTCAAAATTCATTTTACTCACGTAAAACTATTGTTGGGGGCGGTCTTTAACTCTTTGCACACTGATGTCGAATATGAATTTTTCAAGCTGGACAGCCAGAGTCACCTCGCGTCGGAATGTGTAACGGGTGGAGGATGGCGGTGAACCTAGAATGAACCACCGTGCAGCGACAGGAGACTGTCAAACTCTTCAACGTACTCCGTAGAAGCAGGATTAGATTGGCTGAAGGCAAGTGCACCATCGACGTGCAGTATGCTCTGGTACACGGTGCCATCGCGTCCTTACGAGGGAAATTGGGATTAAATGCCTTGCCCAAGGATACTATGCAGTTTATCACGGGTCAGGATCGGTTTGACTTCCAATGCCCAAACCACTGAGCCACTGCACTCCTAACCGAAGTGGGATGTGTTCTAAGAGTTCAGACACAGCAGTCTATTCGCTATAGAAAGTTAGCTATCAAGCATCCTCGAAAAATTGGAATCTCGCCATATTTGATATACATCAATTTCGCGAAAACTTCTGAAAGCAGTATGTATAGATTAAACCGATGTATTTAAGCAAAATATATTTTGCTTCTTCGTAGAGGAAGTGAGACTCAAAGACTTTCGTAGAGAAAAGCAGTGCATGAACATCTATTTTCCAGTGAAGAACAACAACCCCTGTTGTTACCTTTTGTTACTTTTATAGAAGGAGACTTCATATAATAGAATTGCTTCTACCTTCTTGAAAATACCATAACCACAAACAAAAATACATAATTCAAACAACTCATTTCTTTTTGTCCACAACATAACCGAAGACGCCTCAGTGAGATTCTAGGACCCTGTTTGAAAGTGTCGTAACTGGATATTTTTCTTTTTTCTGTTTGGTTATCTGTTTATGTGAGTTGGTAATGAAGTGGGCATACTAAATTGGAACAGATAACTTTAAAATGCAAATCTGAATGATTGATGTAGAAAAGTTCTATTGCCGTCCTGTCAACTGTTGCTGTTAGAATTGCCAACTTTTATCATCGCTTTCCTTTTATCTTCCATAAATGAACTGAGAGTAATGATGCACCTCTTCGATAATCAATTCGTTATTGTTAGTCGTTTTCATCCATGGATCAAGAATATGCAGTGCAATAAAGTGCTTTGCACTGTTAGGAAGTGCAGCATTCGGGATTTAAAACGAATCGTGCGGCAAGATGGTTGCAGGAGAATAATTCACGACTTGGCTGAAAGAATAGTGGTATAGACACAAAAGGAAATACACACGCAAAAGTCAATTTGGTATCCCCTTCAGCATTTGAATATCTGAATAGCTAATCATAACAGCGCTTTATCTAACAATCATATAGATTTTGGCCTGAAAACCACGAGAAACGGTACGTATCACATAATGTGTTCCGATTCCGTATCATACAGACGACTCATTCTGATTCCGTATCATATAGACGACTGGTTTCCGGTAGCGTTACGGGCTATCAGAACAGGCGCATGGATATATTCTATGTGTGTTTCAGTGATCGACCCAACATTATGTCACAAAAATGTTTAAAAATAATTTAACCCTTTACCTAACAGGAAAAGCAGACGACACTTGCAAAATAAATTCTTGAATAACTAATTTTTTTCATTTTTTTGTCTCAAAAACATAGGTTATGACCACTCGTTGGAACGAGCTCGACGAGCTAGTTTCAACGAGGGATCATAACCTATGTTTTTGAGACAAAAAATAATGAAAATTAATTGGCGATTTTTTGGAGAAGAGCATTGGCCGGTTTTTGCCGTTACGTTGGGTAAGGGTTAAGATTTAATCTGTTTATGTAACAGACCTCTTAGATAAATGAATTATCGTGATAATGTGCATGTCCTGTGATTTGCATCAGATTCTCGGTGGTGTCCAAAAATGGGATCACAACTCGCCGGCTAAGCCGGCTCGTTGAGATCCCATTCTGGACACCACCTCGAATACAAATCTCAGGACATGCACATTATCATGATAATCTGTATATACCACACATTATCGAACACCAACTCAGGCCACCTGGCAAATTCCTTACGTGATCGGGCGCTCTTATGGGCTATTTGTTTACCCACTTTTCGTGGAGATTGCACATATTCTACTGTTGATGTAATGTGATGCATATGTTATTTCGTGCTACAGTTAAAGATATTCCAATCAATGCGTATTTATTTCACCTTAAAACATCAAGATATTAACACAATTAGTGGAGCAACGCGGCGTGTTCATAAAAGCACGACATTGACATGTCTTCATTCACAATTATTCAGTCAACAAACATGTTTAATGTGTTGGTGGTGGGATCAAAGATTCGGACAAATGAAGTCTCCATTGAAAAACATTTCTTGCAATCCTTCAAAGAGAACGAGTGTTTACGGTATTTTTAAATACAATCGGCTGGAATGTTTCAGTTGAAATATTACATCCAGCCGATTGAATCTAAAATGGGCGATGGACTATTTAAGGGCTAGACTGGTTCCAAACCAATTTCTTGCAATCCTTCAAAGAGAACGAGTGTTTACGGTATTTTTAAATACAATCGGCTGGAATGTTTCAGTTGAAATATTACATCCAGCCGATTGAATCTAAAATGGGCGATGGACTATTTAAGGGCTAGACTGGTTCCAAACCATAACATAGTCGAATTCCTTATGTAATTTGACTGGTGGGTTGATAGTTAGTATCGCACTCTAACGATTGGTGCGAATCCTTCGGCAACTATATTGACTATGCATTGACGTGGCCGTTGATTTATGAATGTAAATCACAGACTTGCACTTTCGATAAGTGTCGGTAGACCTGTGGTCCAATAAGCTATCAACTGGCGATCGAAAGCACATTTGCAGCGTTAGAAGCAACAAACAGTTGAATAGTATCCGTAATAATGTCATCCACATAAAAGAGATAGTTTTGTACCATGCTCTATTTGAACGTAATTTGCAAAGTTTCTGCATGTTAAACACAATTGCTACTTCCAGCTCATGCGTTGAATAAGTGACCGTGTAACCGCACTGTTGCCTAGTCAATCCTGTTTTGAAAATGACTTCCCTTTCTTATAAAAATAAGCTCACTGCTTCACTTAACATTGAATCTCCTTTATGCAGACTGCATACGTAACGCGCAGCGCAAATCGAATATTCTATTTCTCCAGTTGAATCTCCCAAGCATCCTCTGTCATTTGTTTGGTATACTTGGTGTTGAATTCAGCAGGTTCAGCACTGGAAACCTACATCTGGCGCATGTTTTCGAAACAGACAGAAATCTATTTGTTAACTAGTCTGCTTGATATTAAAAAGTAATGTGATGATGTCTTGAGGAGGGGGCGACAGACCATACGACCAATCGGCCTCTAATGACAAATTGTATCTTAGGCTACAAAAAAAACTGTTTTGCTTCTTAAGCAATCCCTCATTGAATTTGAACCCTCTCATTGGACATTTTTATTGCCTTTCAGTGTCTTCCAATATTAGTACAAACTCAGGGAGACCCGGAAGTTTCTATATTTTTTGATTGATGCATATTTATTTAGTTGCGTTTCCAAAATATGTTTGCCTTGTTATGATTTATGGGATTGTAACGAGGCAAATTCCCATAGATTAGTACTTTTTCTTCAAAGATATATACAGAACCACACTTATGTTTGAATGGGTTAACGATTACTGAACGAGAGCGAGTGGCGCAGGGATACCACGAGAGCCGGTAGGCCACACTCCACACGCTGGCAATTTTGTCAGAGAACCAGTCTTAAGTCTTTGACCTTGCCACTTGTAGAATCGCTGTTGATTCATTTTGCTCCCCCAAAAATGTCGCCCGGCCACTTAAAACTCAAAAGATTGCGTTCATCATATCAGCCGTCACAAATTATGTGGTCTGAAATGTGTTTTCAAAAGTGGGTGTGCAGGCATCATTATATCTGGAGGATGGAAAATGTACAAGGATTTTAATTCAAATACGGTGCGAACTGGCCGCTCTGTTTAAATTTCGTGCTTTTTAAACTGAAAGTGAAACTAAAATAGAAGTTTGAACTCTGCTTGATTTTACATGCACTAGATCTACTATCACTAGACTATCGCCTATCTCATGTGGACATCGGTCATTTCTGTTCTGCACTGTAACAAAAGCACACATTGGACGAGAAAAGACATTTTGTGCAATAAATTACCCTTCCGGGGCATTCATTCAATCGTTCAGAGTAACTGAGGCAGTTTGAGATTCCATTCTGAGTGAACTTTGCAGTCTTGGTAAGTTAGCACTTTATTTTTCAACATTATAAAGTTTCTGACTTGAAATTTAGCCTCCTTCTTATTTACCTCAAGTCTTGATAACTGTTGTTTGAAATGGGCTGCACTTACAAAATAAAGTCTTTAGGTTGTCCACATTTATTACAGATACAACATGTATACAAATGGAGAAATATATTGCGATAACTGCAAGAAAGTGTCATGTCTTGTCTCCACAAGTAGTTTAGACTGTACACCTATTTTACACCCCCCCCCCCCCCCAACTTATCTATAACCTGACAGCATTTTCTCGAAAGCGAAATGAGTATCCAACAGTCTTAGTCAGAGGCTCAAAGAGAAATCAGGGGGGCGGCGGGGGGGGGGGGGGTGTTCTCAAAGTAAGCTCCAACTTATTTTGGTTGATAATATTTTCAAAGATTGATTAATGTTTACATTATTTTGTGCCAGTAATAAAACTATACTTCACCAGTTTGTTATCTGATCGGGTCTGTCAATATTTTTTTCTTGGTATCTGGTTTCAAAACAAAATAATTTTTTATGTGTCTGTTCCAATATCTTGTCAATCTTAAATTTGGAATTTGGTATTTTGAATTTGCATTTAGTAAGAAGTTTTAAAGAGACTGAGAGAATGTGACTAATGATAGGCTTTTGGACATTTTCTGGAGATGGAGGCTGGCCAATCAAACTGCCCTGAACTATTGTTTCAAAATCAAAATGCAGACTCTTTCCTCGAATTTGCCTATGCAAATGATCTGCCCACCACCCTGATATTTGCCAAAATTATAAAAATATCCCCTCCCTCTGAACAATCTGTTCTGAAAATACCAGTCCCTTTCAATGAAAACTGCAAAAGTAACTGCTTATTGGTGAAGGGGGATAAAAGTGCCGCAACCCTTATCCCATCCCATACACCCATGTAGCTAATTCATATTGGGGACATTCAATTTAAGTTTTGTTGCTGATAATTAAAGCAAAATAATACCCTTGTATAAAACAGAAATACTAGCAAATAATTCTTAACTGGTCATTTAAAAATACACATCAATCTGTGTCTGGAAAATATTGTCATATTGACTGTGTTTTAAATATTCTAATACTTATTTTTGAATTTCATGGAAGTCATCTCATAAAAGTGACAATATATTGCATTCATCCCACCACATGTATTTACCACCCCTCCCCTCTTCGTGGTCTCATTCCCATCCTACTCAAGACCGTTCAGAATTTCAGTAGTGGGTAGCTGGTAACTTTTTTTTTTTAACTTCCCCAGTACAAACTCAAAAAAAGTCATATATTAGCAATACTACTTCCCCTAACCCCCCCCCCCCCCCCCTCCCCGCAAAAAAAAAATAAAAAAATAAAATAAAACAGTTACCCAACAGGCAACACCCACTGCAGCACAAAAAAACATTGGTTCCACAAATGTAAACTACTTAGTTTTTTCTTATAAAACCAGGCTTTTCATTCTTCCGAATTTATTTTGTTTTTTGAGCGAGTGTGGGAGAGGGGGGGGGGGGGGATAAGGATGGAATTGGTGATAGTTAATCAGTAAATGCATGTACTACTAGCTGCCAAACACCTCACGCCAGTCAAGGCGCTTTCGGCGTGTCGCCGCCTGTTTTTTCCGCTTCATGGTAACCAGTTTTCAAGATTGATTTAGTCTTGCTTCCTGAGAACTACTTGAAGTAAACATGCTCTTCAAAGTATGTTTGCGTTAGCAAACGTGCTGCTTCATTGCCGAAGTGTGAATCGAATAGGATTATACAGTAGACCTCGTATCGACTCGTCGACAGCACGTAGCGGTGAGGGCAACATTGTAACAAAATTTTATGCGAACTGTACAAGTGGCTGGCTGAAATATCGAACCCAATTGTACTTTTTTGCTCTAAAATTAACCAAGTTTTCCTCGGTTTTCAATAACGGAGCAAAGGTTGAGTTTCACTGTTCAATTTCTTGGCAGAGATCACGTGTCTTTCATGACTTTCTATAGTTTTTAGCACAGTTGTGCATCAAACATTTTGGTATGAGAATCGGTAATTCCGACAGATAAATATAGCCGATGGTTCTCATTGGTTATGTCCCACTGAACGCTGCAAACTATAAGAACTAGTCTATCGAGAGAACTTGTGCCCGCGAAGGGTACTTTTTATCAGATCGCACGAGATCTTTCTGGTTAAAATTACCGCATGCCCCTAAAATCCATGTGATCGTGACAAATACAGTTACGGGTGTGTAATAAAATATGAAGAGCATCGAAAGAATATGAAGACTTTGAACTGCAGTACCTGCGGTTTCTTTTTAGAGGAATGTTTTATTTTTCAAATTAAAAATGAATTTATTTGTATAAATATGCACTTTATATATTTATGTGTGTAAAACGACAGCGGAAATCCTCTCCAAGTCTGCTCACTTTTTGCAAAAGAAAAATAAAAATTAAAAATAAAACCCTCCCTTCTTCACTGATTTGAAAAAAAAAATTGCCTGAGAATCAATTAATTTATTTCGTGCGGCCTTATATTCTACACAACTAACATCACACATATTTTGAACACTACAGTTAAAACTAGAAGTCCTGTCATAAAAAGCGCACAAATAGCAAGTCGATCTACGCGTTAATCTCCGCGTTATGATCATAGTAAGGCTATCAAATTCTGCACATATGGCCTATGCACAAGCAGTGTTTTAGCCAATGGACCTCCGGGTAACCCGGTGGTCCATTGACAGAAACATTGCCTGCGTTCGCTATGGGTGACCAGGAGAACCTGCCGTGCTTTGGATGCCATTCGATATGGCAATTGCGCGCAATTCCTATGCGCAATTAAGCCTAGATAAGCGCACTGTTCGTGACAGGACTTCTAGTTTTAACTATAATGTCCTGTTTTTTAATTATTCCTGTTGAAAGAATGCGATGCTGATTATTTTTTATCTGTTATTGCGTGCACACGCCAATTTCAAAAAGAAAAATATTGCCAAAAGGCAATTTTCCACTGAGTTGAAGAAAAAGAACGTTGTCACGTTTCTGGGTTTATTGCGTGTATGTCAGTGGCGTTTAAAGTGAGCCTTTTATGATTTGTCAGTATTAATTTCCATTTTATTTCACATGCAAATTCAAGGCCAGCTTGGTGGATTTGAGATCGCAAGATGAATCATCATTCAACAAAGCACGAACAACGCCTTTTCTCGGACACGTTTAATGTGTTTGTTTACGTTAAGGATAAAAAAAATGTTACTTAACCCATCATGAAAACTGCAAATATGGGAAGAAAATTGAAGTGACTTTAAAACGTAAAAAACATCCATCAATTCCCCAAAATAAATGCGGTGGTTCTAATTTTTGTAGCTCTGCATACCAGTAAACTTCTATAAAATTCTGAAGTACTTTAATATTTTAGACGTTGATGTTGGGTGATATATATTAGTGCACAATTCGGCCTCAGCGGTTGAGAGTTTTCAAAGGGCAGCAATATATTTTTAGATCTGTTTTGGGGATTACATTGCCCAGATTTCGAGATAAGTACAATTTGAGCACATTTAATCAACTTTCCCGCTGCAAATTGATCAATTTTTTTTCAATATTGATTTGTTGATATAAATTGAGATTGTTTTTCTTCACAGCAGCCATGACTAAATTTGATGAAAAATATCTTGAAAATACTTAGCAGGCTAAGAGTTAAGGAATAAACCTGTAAAATTCGCATCGCTCAGATCATGAATTGAAATGTAAAAGGACAAAGACGCTGCGTACAATTACAAACAACCAAAAAGTGTGTATGAAGCTTCAAAGCTGTATCTTGTATAACTACGAAGGTATGAGAGCCCTAAAATCACCGTTCTAACCCTTTGAAACCGAACGCCGACTTTTCCGACCAGGAATTTGATACGTCATAACGTCATTTAATAGGATGGCTGTTCAGTAAATGCGTGGGGTAGCCCAATCAATATTTTCAACGTGCAGCCTCGGGGCTGCACGTTGAAATTATTGATTTGTCTACCTCAAATAATGAACATGGACTCTTCTAATTGCTGCCATTGAACTGGCATGAAAGATACCACTAATGTTCAAAGGTTTAATAAAAAATGTAAAAAAGGGTAAAAAAAGCTGGGAGGAGGGAAGAGGCGTAAATGTAAAAAATGGCGAAAAATTGAAAAAAATTAAAAAATACCGGGTTTATTTTTTTTTTAGCTCTACAAAATACGTTCTTTTGCAAGTTGCTCAGAACCTTTTGATTTAGCACTTTGACCCCATCTTATATTAGGGATTGGCTCTCTGCAAATTGTATTTATTTGTTATCATTTTTGTCTACATGGAATATCATAGATACTTCGAACAAAACCCAAGACATATATATTCAAATAATACATCGAACAAAATAGCCTACATAATTTACCCTTTTCGATCCTGAAGGTGTAATCCATGCCAGTTCAGAGCCGTCAACTGAAAGGTTCTATATTCGTTACTTGTGGCTGCACGTTGAAAATTTTGATTAGTCAACTACACGATTCACACTTCTTTATGAGTTCAGGTCGTATCTCGATCCTGGTCCAGAAAAGAAGCTTTGGGGTTAAAAGGGTTAAGGACAGGTTGAAAAAGACGGCCATTATTCTCTCGTTGTGTTATTCCCAAAATTCCTGTTCGATATGACTCAGTTCCTGTATTGCACTTTTGCTCGGTTGTATCCGTATTTTATAACACCGCCGATACAAAGGCATGATTTTAACAACGTGAGGAAATGGATAGGTCGTTCGCGACATCCAGCAAAATGCATTTTCAATTTTGTCATCAAAACATGGCTTATGGCACCTCACCTCTACGAGCTCGTTCCAATGAGGTGTCAAAAGCTATGCTTTTGAGAAAAGTGATAAAATTTCAATGGCGATCTTTTTGTAAATAACACTGGCCGCTTTTGGTGGTATTTTGTGCAAAGGATTAAAAAAAACTGTATTTGAGAAATGAAAGTATGAAAATAAGAAAACGTCCTGGCCGAACGACCCTATTTTGCCAATGTTTTAACCTGAACCAAACCATTTTATTTTCGCTTTAATAGTCGAAATTTGGACGTTCCTTACATGACCCTGTTCTTGCATCGGCGCGGGTTACGTCATAACACGAGTTGCCATATTCGTCCGTTCCAACTGACGGTGTGTATACAAAGACCAATGTTCATTTAGTGATTGATAATTCACCCAAAACCCTACTTTCAGTTTTCTTATTTTTTATTTTTTTTTATTTATTTTCATTTTGGCGCGGGTTACGTCATAACACTAGTTGCCATATTCGTCCGTTCCAATTGACGGTGTGAAAACAAAGACCAATGTTCATTTAGTGATTGATAATTCACCCAAAACCCTACTTTCAATTTTCTTATTTTTTATTTTTTTTATTTATTTTCATTTTGGCGCTGGTTACGTCATAACACTAGGTGCCATATTCGTCCGTTCCATTTGACGGTGTGTATACAAAGACCAATGTTCATTTAGTGATTGATAATTCACCCAAAACCCTACTTTCAATTTTCTTATTTTTTATTTTTTTTTATTTATTTTCATTTTGGCGCGGGTTCCGTCATAACACCAGTTGCCATATTCGTCCGTTCCAATTGACGGTGTGTATACAAAGACCAATGTTCATTTAGTGATTGATAATTCACCCAAAAGCCTACTTTCAATTTTCTTATTTTTTATTTTTTTTATTTAGTTTCATTTATTTCTTTTCGTCTCAAAAACATAGAATATGATCCTATATTGTAATGTGCCCAACGAGCGCATTCCAATGTAGTATCATTAGCAATGGTTTGATTCAGCAAATGAAAAATTATTATTCAAAACAATGTTTTGCAAGTTTCATCAGCTATTTGTGTTTGGCACAAAAGTTAAAAGTTTGAGATTTTTTCAAATTTTCGATATTTTGTTTTTTTTTATTTCTTTCGATAATTTAGCATTTGTTTAGTTTACTGATTTTGTTTTGCACTACTAGACGTTAATTTGCAAGCCATCTGTTGTACACTGGGGCCAAGACCATAACACTTTTACAATTGTATTTTCCAGAATTGTATTTTCTAGTTACGACTTTAAATGGGCTGAAGTGAACCATTTGCACTTTCAAGACTCCAGCCCTGTGTTGAGGGCAAAGATTCAGAAAATGACCGTAAACACTGATAAAAATAAATACAGTGTTTTTGCGACTGCACGGTCAAAGGGTAATGCACATGATGGAAATACAAAATAAGTTTGGTACCAGCACGAACTATATTTATATTGTGCATAATATTCTCGAATTTCTTCTTCATATTAGAACATAATCTGACCAGTTGTTAATCAAAAGAAAGAATACAGAAAGCAAAGATGGGAAAAATCTGATCGAATTGTCTTAGATTCGACCCTGACCCGCATTGTAACCTTGGGTAATACACTTAATCCCAACTGCCGAAGCGAGAACCAGCTGGTCAACATTTACTACATTTTGTATTGTGTCGGCAATAATCTGTGGTTGAGAATTGATAGTATTTAACGAAATAATTGCTTGAATGAGGTTGGCTTGGAATATTATAATCCCTGATGGGTATGGGTGTGGGATGGGAAAATCTCACCCGAGGGCAAGATAGTTGGGCCAGACACGAGGCTTGCCGAGTGTCTGGACCAACTATCTTGTCCCGAGGGTGAGATTTTTCCATCCCACACCCGTACCCATCAGGGATTATTTTTCTCCCCCACCTAACAGCGGTTACGTTAGCCAGAGGTAATCGGCGGTCACGTCCTGATATAATCAGCTCATTCGGTATTCGTTGTTTTGAAAAAAGTAATGACACCATCGGAAAGAGCATGCAAAAGTTACGTATATACCAAAGGTATATAACACGAAATCAATTAGGAACGGTGGCATCTTGGGGTTTAAAGAGTTTTAGAGCATCAAACTTTGATCACACGGCATTCTGATGATGTCAATATGAATTAGATGGTAGCAAGAAACTGATACGATATGCATAACGTCATAATAACGTTATAAATGTATAACGTCACGTGGGCGGGGTGGGATACATCTGTCTCTCCCTGCTATCTCACCCTGGACAGACGTATGTTACACATGCAGTGGGAGGAGAAACACCAGTCTCAAGAAACGATATGTCGAAAGTGAGTTATTTCTGATGAAGGTTATTCTCTAAAGTGATCCCATATCGCCGTCAAAATCTTGTCCCTGAAAAGTAGTTTGACTAATTACCAATGCCCACAAATCAATGTATAACTCTTGTTTGTTGCATGAGAAAAGTGTCTCACCCATCGACATCTTAGAGGGGCAGTGGTTGCTACAAATAAACAAAGGAATTTGATCGAAGATTTTCAATTTTCCGACGCTTCGCAATCGCCACTCGCTATTTAACCCTTTACCCAACGTAACGTCCAAAACTGGCCAGCGCTATTGTCAAAAATCGCCAATTAATTTTCAAAATATTTTCATTTTTTGTCTCAAAAACATAAGTTATGACCCCTCGTTGGAACGAGCTTGTCGAGCTCGTTCCAACGAGGGGTCATAACCTATGATTTTGAGACAAAAAATGAAAAAAATTAGTTAAGGAAGAATTTTTTTTTGCAAGTGTCGTCTGCTTTTCATGTTAGGTAGAGGGTTAAAAGAAAAATATACATTGTTGTTGGTGAAAAATGAGTATGATGACGATGCATTTACAATATATTTTAGTTATTACTGACAACAATTAAATGTCGAAATTCGAACGCGATACCCTGTTACTACAGTACAGTCGCCGCGGACTGGTCTCTTTCCACGCGTGGGCAATATTTCCACCGACGGAATAATATTGGATTCCAACACAGACCATAGGGATAATCATCAAAAATTTAATTATTGAAGCACCGGGTACAACCCGGTGCTTCATTAATTAAAATTTTGCTGACGATGATTTTTTATTACCTGGTAAACACAACAATAGACATCTCTGGCCACGCGTGGATTACGACCACGTATCATGGCGACTGTATTGTAGTTTCGTGCTGAGTTAACACCATGGCGTTTGCCGAGATGAAAGCTGCTACGCTGTGAGTACATTCACAGTGTATAGGTTTTCAGGCCATCAAACATTATAGATGGGAGGAGATATTGAGTTGATTGGCTTGACGCCATCTTGGGGCGGGGGCGGGGGGCTAGATTGAGGTGCGATATTTTTCGAGATCAGTTCTCCAACTAGAGCGCAATGCAGAGCTGTCATCATACAATTTTTTACATTAGAAAACTTATAACAATGTCAAAATAGAATGCTCAACAACACATGGCATTACAAGACGGACATTATGACTAAGTCGGAAAGACTGTGCTGATACTTCCAGCTTATGCGGTGAATAAGTTACCGTGTAACCGCTCTCTTGCGCGGTGGCCTAGTCAATTCTGTCTTGAAAATTGTCTCCCTTTCTGGTAAAAATAAGCTCACTCTTTCACTTCACATTGAATGTCTTTTATGCCGACTTACGTAACGCACAGCGTAAATCGAATAATGTATTTCTCCAACTGAATCGCCCAAGCATTCCTCTCATATCATTTGTTTGGTATACTTGGTGTTGAATTCAGCAGCTTCAGCGCCGGGCGCCTACATCTGACGTGTGTTCTCGAAACACACAGGCGTCCATAGTTGGACTTCTTTTGTTAAATAGTTTTCTTGGAATTAAAAATTAGTATGATGATGCCTTCAAGAGGACCCAACGGGTGTAATTTCTCGGCAGACCATACGACCTGTCGGCCTCTGATGACAAATTGTATCTTACATTCTACACAACTAACATCACACACATTTTGAACATTCATGTCCTGCTTTTGAATTATTCCTTTTGAAATAATGAAATTCTGGGTATTCCCCCCACCAATTTCAAAAGGAAAATATTCCCAAAGGGCAATTTTCCACTAACTTGAAGACAAAGAACGTTGACACGTTTCTATTTTTGTTTCGTATACAGTACGTGGATTATCACCAAATCATCCGCAGAGTGGAGATTCCACCCGAGAAATAATTGCAAATTTGTTGTAAAGCATAACCAGCACCAGCAAAGTTTCAGCCAATGGACCTCCGGGTTAAACCCGGAGGTCCATTGGCTGAAACATTGCTTGTGTTTTTTGTCGATATGTACAAAATTTGAAAGTTATAGCTTGAGTGATAACTCCACTCCGCGGGTGATTTATTTACGATCCACTCTCCACGTACTGTATATCAGTAGCGTTCAAAGAGAGCCTTTTATAATTTGTCAGTATTGATTTCCATTTTTATCACATGCAATGTAAGGCCAACTAGGTGTATTTGAGATCGCAAGATGAATGACCAGAAGTCATTCAACAAAACACGACCAACACCTTTTGTCGGCCTAGTTTAATGTGTATATTTGCCTTTAACCCTTTACCCAACGAATTGCCCGCATCCGTCGCGTAATATGCAAATTCAGCAGCTGAAAAAATGTTATTTTTCGAAAAATTTCAACAAAACCATATCATGTGACCCCTCTTTGGAACGGGGTCGTTGAGCTCGTTCCAAAGAGGGGGTCACATGATATGTTTTTTTTTAAATTTTTTGAAAAAAGTTAAAAAATGATATTTAAAATAATAAATTTTGAAATCGTTGGGTAAAGGGTTAAGAATACAAAATCTTTCTTATTCCCTCATGAAAACTGTAACAAGGGGAACAGATTTGAAGTGACATTAAACAGTAAAAATGGCGACAATTCCAAAAATAAGTGCATTGGTTCTAATTTTTGTAACTCTGTAAACCAGTAAAATTTCATAAAATTTCGACGTTGATGTTGGGTGATATATATTACTACACAATTTGGCCATAACGGTTTAGAGTTTTCAAGGGCAGCAATACATTTTTAGATCTGTTTTTATTGAGGATTACACTGCCAAAATTTCAAAATGGTGATTTGCAGTGTATTAGTTATCAGGCCATTAAACATCATAGATGGCAGGAATTATTGAGTTGATTGAAATATGACGCCATCTTGAGGGGAGGAGAGAGGAGGGGGTTAGATTGAGTTGCGATGTTTTTCGCTGACCTTCCGGCAAGTCAGATATATAGAGATCAGTGCTACTACCAGAGCACAATGCTGACCTGCCAGCATATATTTTTTACATTAGTACATTGCCAGTAATGTCCAAAGACAGTGCTCTTCACCACGTGAAAATATATCGGACAATCGCGACGCTTCATGAGGTATAACAGAGTTGTTTGGGTGTGGGGGGGGGGGGGGGGGGGGGATTCGAGACCACAAAAGATAAAAAGTCTAGATACACGTTTTTTTTCATTTGACGATTAAAATTAATAGTCCATTAATACCGCCGTAGTTTGTCCTTCTGGCTCGCCACAAAACGATTGTCTCAACCTTTCCAAATCAATATCACTTCTGCCTCAACTGACGTTCGCATGCCGTGCGCAGACTTTTGAGAAGGCAAGTTTGAAAACAAAAATAGAAATTCGAGAACATTTCCGCTACACATTTGGACAAACATTCCTTTAGTCCGTTCGAAATCATTTCACTCAAAAATTTTCACGGAAGTAGCTAGTCCACCATTAAAGAAAAACAATCTGTGCCCGGGAAAGCAATTCACAGTACAGTTGAGTGTAGACCCCTCCCCCCCCCCCCCCCCCCCCCACACACACACATACATCCGACGTTGTACAATATTTCTAAGATCTAGAATACTATGAACAATCAGAGAAAATGAATATACAATACGTGGAGAGTGTATTATCACTAAATCACACACAGAGTGGAGATTCCACCCAAGCAATAATTGCAAATTTGTTGCAAAGCATAACCAGCACAATCCAAGTTTCAGCCAATGGACCTCCGGGTTAAACCCGGAGGTCCACTGGCTGAAACATTGCTTGTGTTTGTGTCGATATGTACAAAATTTAAAAGTTATAGCTTGGGTGATAACTCCACTCCGCGGGTGATTTAGTTACAATCCACTCTCCACATACTGTAGACCTAGATATATCTGAAAATGTAAGAGGTAGATGGTACTATGTAAGAAATATTGACAAATGAAAAATTAAAACTAACCAGAATTTGTGTTTTAAATTTCCATCAAACATCCCCAGAACATGATTACTGAATGTCTAAATGTTCCCAAGCAGTATGGTAAACACTTCACAAGAAAACACACTACAATAATGGCGTCATTAAAAAAACTTGAAAACATTCTTCAAAATGGAATGATGAAGAAATTAGATATTTCTGTATAACCATGTGAATGAGTGTCATGGTGTCCACGTCCTTCAAGTGGGGTTGTTCATACGTTTCAGAAGTACCACTGTGAACTGTGATTGCACGTTGACTAATTCGAACATGTAACCTGGCAAAGCCTGCTGTCATTAACAGCTTTCTTTATATGGACGCCATGACACTCATCCAAAAGGTTAACAGACATATATCATTTTTGTCATCATTGAGAATGTTTGTGGATTGTTACCTAAACTCGGGAACCCCGAATTTAGAGAGTACATTCTTAATTATGGTGTTTTTTGTTTCCAGGAAACAAAAATAGGCGCAATCGATGAATGAAATTGCTGAATTCCATGTTTATGAATCTAAATACCGCCACAGGCCAGCTATGATCAGATTGAGTATAATAATGAAAGTAGTCTGTGATAACGAAAGAAGTCTGTGGGGTGAATTGGAATTGGAAAAAGCTGAAGCGTTCCCAGGAAACGTATATTTATCACTTGGTAGCCCCAGTGTGATACAGGGGAGCTATTCGGTGAATTATACTTGTCAATAATAGAAAGCAAAATGAGATTACCAATGTCGAAATTGTCGGCGATTTTAACTCAAGAGTTGGAAGGTTTAACGAACTCTCCACGGGATCAAATCGATTCCTTATACTGACATGGATACACTGTTAACAGAGAAATATAAGAAAAAAATTCTAATACATTTGGCAGAAAGCTAGCAGAGTTGTACAAAAAGTAATAATTTGTTAATTGTGAACGGCAGAATAAGTGAAGATGGAAATGTAGGTGCCATAACTTGTAAAGGCGTAAGCATTATAGATTATCTGATCTGCAACACTGAGTTCAAAGAGCACTTGTCCGACTTTACAGTCGGTGACTTCAGTGAATTAATTACTCTCTGATGTTCACTGCACAATTATTTTCATAGATGATTGCTCTGTTTACCAACCAAATGTGCAGATTTGTGATACAGAGCAATTAACGATTCGGGATAACAACAGCTTCAATAACTTCCACGACGACGAGTGAAACGTAACGTTCCTTCGCACAAACAAGCGGATTGTTGATATCGATGTTATTATAGGGAAAGGGACCCAAAAACGTTAACCCTTTACCCAACGAATTGCCCGCATCCGCCCGCGTAATATGGAAATACAGCTGCTGAAAAAATATTATTTTTCGAAAAATTTCAACAAAACCATATCATGTGACCCCTCTTTGGAACGAGCTCCTCGAGCTCGTTCCAAAGAGGGGTCACATGATATGGTTTTGTTGAAAATTGTTTTTAAAAATTAAAAAAAATGCTATTTAAAATAATGAATTTTGAAATCGTCTGCGTTGGGTAAAGGTTAAGGGAATATCAGACAAATATTAGTCAGCCACTTTTTATACCACAATATGTCTGTCCGTTTTCAAAGTTACACGATATTGTAACTTTAATTAATTTTATTTGCAGCACAAGCATATATTTATATACTAATCCATTGAATGCATCATAGTTTCAAAATATATCTTCCAATATAAAATTATTTGCATGTGCCGCGGGGAATGACATAGCCAGATTGGCTGTCTTCCTGCCATTCCCCGAAAGGAAGATGAACCAAGTAATGATGAGGACTTCATCAAAAAGCTAGATTCCAGCCATCGTTTTGACGGTGTGCAATGGTCTAGTTGTTTAGGTGTTGGACTCCTGATTGCCAGGTGGTGTTGCCGAGGGTTCGAATCCAGGCGAGGGTTCAGCTCGTTCCAACGCCGAGCTATTTCCAACGAGGGTTATTACCTATGTTTTTGAGACAGAAAATGAAAAACATTAGTTATTCAAGAATTTTTTTTGCAAGTGTCGTCTGCTTTTCATGTTAGGTAAAAGCTTAGGCGAGGTACAAGTAGGATTTGGGAAAGATTAATCCACAACTGATCATCTATTATCTTTTTTGCACTCAGGGAATTATTGAACCTGAAAAATCTTCATTGTGCTTTCACTGATTTTTCTTAAGAGTTTGAGATGGTGTAACGTGAGCAATTGTGGAAAAAGCTTACAAGTTCATATGCAGATGGAAAATAATTGTAAATAATAAATAGTGTACAATAATATCAAATCCACAGTTACGACTGATGGGGAAAACTCGGAGTTATTTTCTAATCACATCGGAGTGAGGTAGGGGAAAAACTTTGCACCGGTTCTGTTTACCATCCTTTTGATTGGTCTAGAACTATTTTACATGATAAAGGTGTAGTGGTTTATGTATAGAATATTACCAGTACTAACCAGACAATCTCCAAGTATGCCTACAACACCTGGTACTTCTACACACTAAAAACTAAAGTGTTAAAACTGACACTTTCAAGGTGTTAAACCCATTCTAACTCTTAGAGTTTGATTTTAACACTCAAAGTGCAATGCTTTAAGCACTTAGACATTACAATCGTCAGACATCTGAAACTTGAATGGATGGCACTTCCCATGTGTCTAGCATTGGTGGTTCTTCCAGAATCGTCCATAATTTGATTTGCGCTTGGTGGGTACATAATTAAAAGGACACAACGCAGATGACGCGGATCAGGCTCGAGAGTTCGAGCCTGATCCGCGTCATCTGTGTTGTTTCCTTTAATGTGTCGCGACATTACACGTGTCAAGTGGTATTATTGTAACACCTGTCAAATTCTGGGATATCTACACTGGAACAAAGTGCTAGTTCAGCTCTTAGTAAGTGTTAAATACAGCACGTCAAGTGTAGTTTTTAACACTTTAGTTTTAGCGTGATATATACACTGATGCGCTCCTTTCTAGCTCCTTTCTAGCTCCCGTAAAAACTTTCAAAATACACTGAATAATTTCTATATATACTGTAAGCACTGGAAGCTGGAGGTCATCATAAATGATTCGAAAGTTTTAAAATTTGGATCTGCACTGGCAAAAAAATTTCAATCGCAAATAAGGCACGCAGAAACCAGCTCACACAGGATATTGGCTTAGAAATTTATGAAAAAAGGGAAAATTCCCATTTTAGCACACGGATGTGAAATATGGGGCCATGAGAACTTGCGAAAAAGTTAAATTAAATTTTTTAAAGTTTATTCTAAAACTTAAAAAGCCAACTGCAAATAACTTTATATATAGGGAACTTGAAACCGATAGGGGTCTAAATACAAATACGCTGCTTAAATTATTAGGCTAAATTATTATCTTGTAAAGAAAACAAAAGTGTATATATGTATGTTCATGTACGAAAGAACGTTTGCAGGCGCGGGCGCACACACACGTTTGCGAGTATGTGTATTCGCGTGTGTGTAGGTGTGGGTGTAGGGGCGTGTGTGTAAAGGTAGATGTGAATTTATTACTTAATTATTTACTTATTTATTTATTTGTGTTTACGGTCACATACTTATGCACAATGGCTAGTCGTGATCGTGACAGTTTTACGGGTGGAGGAAGCCGGAGTACCCGGAGAAAACCACCGAGCATCGACGAGCAACTGTCAGCTCCTCAACATTCTAACTCTGTTCAAGCTTCGCTCAAGCAGGGTTACAGCGGTTGAAGACATGTGCACCATCAACGTGCAGTACGCCTTAGTACATGGCGTCATCGTACCAACATGTAGGCAACCGGGATAAAGTGCCTTGCCCAAGGACACAACGCGGGCCGTCCCGGACGGGGATCGAACTCGGGATCTGTAGCATAGATGTCCAACAGTCTGCCACTGAGCCACCAAGTGGATGTGAATGAGTGAGGGGCATTCGAAAGAGTGTGTGCTCTGGAGAGGCTGTATGAGAGTGCGTGAATGAGCATGCGTGTAGGTACATGTCGGAACAATAATAAAAAATACAATAACTTTTACTTGGAACATCTAGCATTCCAGACCTCCTTCCTTACACCAAGGTACACATATACACATTTTTCACTGTAAGGGAAATTGCCCTTGTATTATTTTACAACAGCGCGCCTTGCAAGGGGTGGAATATTTGTGTCAGTGCTATGTGTATAAAGTGACAAACTAAGAAAACTGTATATTATTTGCAAATGTTACGACAGTTTAATCGACTAAAATACTTGCTACCCATCGAGAACAGTAACCACACCATAATAAGTAATAAAATCAGTTCATAAGAACATTTGTGCGTGCGTGCGTGCGTGCGTGCGTGCGTGCGTGCGAGCGTGCAGAAATTATCTATTAGCTTTTGTGGTCTCAGTACTGTGCCCTGTATCTTTATTTGGTTATCAACGATTTCTATTGGACGGGGGGACACGAGTGGGCACATTCTATATACATAATTTCCCCTGCCCATGAATGAGAAAATAGCCATATATCAACGCAAAGATACTACAAAGATACTACATGCTTTTTATGATACGCGCTTTGGAGAAATTGTAGGCCTTTTCGGTTGAACCACTAGTGAATCCCCTAAAACCCAAATGATCTAATCCCTAGTATTCCCAACACCACGTGCACAAATGGCAGAAATTGTCTTAAAATAGAGTGATAATTTCATAAAAATTTAATATGGCGAGTAGTACCACAGAGCATTATTATAAAAGTTCAGTTTTTTTTATCTTTGTAATCTGAAATTACAGTTGGACTAAACGTCACGCTGACGTGAAACATTTCTATACATGTATCTCCCATCCGGGAGATATCCAATTTCACAACTTGAGCATTTCTCGATAATTTACAGCTGAGCGTGCAATAAATGCTGGTTCTAATCTATGGAAATCCCCAGCCTAGTAATGTTTTCATATAGATGTATCTCTAAATTCCTTCAAAGAGAACAAGCAAGTTTTCAGCGATGGAACTCGCGGTTCAATAATCTAGAGATCCAGTTGGTGCAGTTTCGCCTTTTTTCTGTTCTCAAAATTCAATGCTTTTTCCGATGAAACCTCATGACGTGGATATTTCTTAGTGAATGACTGTACCAAAAGTCCTACATGGTTAGTGTATCGAATTTAACTCTACCGCTCTTGACAAAAGGTGAATATAAAAATACACATGCTAAGAATGGTGTTCCGGAACTTTCCGGATCTGTCGCACTGCTTCCGAAGATGATATGATGTTCTATGCTCTCAGACCACCCTTCTAATTCTCCATAGAATTCGATGTTGTTATGGCCTGGGACCGGTCTTGCCCTGAAATAGCCCACCCCCTTTGTTTAGATTCAATTGTCTGGAAAAGTTCAGTGGGTCGAAAAAGCGAACCTAGTGTTCGTTTTTGCGACCAGCTGAAATATTCCAGGCAATTACATCTAAAAAATACAATATCGAGGGAATAAACTTTTCACAGTCATGACTAAATTTGAGTGAGTTTTTAAGAACTTTACCAATACCATCATGGTTGTGAATGTGTAAAACAGTTACGGATTGAGACTCGTCACAACAGTAGTTTTATGATTACGTCGCGTAGTTCCACTAATTCTGTTAATATTTTGGATGTTTGCATAGTGAAATAAATACCTACTGAGTGGAATTTCCATAACCGGAGCAAGAAAGAAAGAAAGTTTGGGGCTGAGATTGTGGGTTATAAAGTAAGTTGTGGCTTTTCTTGCCCTGGAGCAAGAAAGAGTTGAAGAAAAGGTTAATTTCAAATCCCCTTTTATCATACTGCAATGATATACATGGCTCAAATCTGTACTGCCCGGATTGTGCTGTCTTGTGTACTTCCATTCCAAAGCATCCGCAGACCGGTGCCCCCCCCCCCCCCTCTTCAAGCCATACAGTCCCGTAAAAGCTAACACCAACAAGATATTGCAAAAGGTTTGACAAGGTTTGCTGACAAGGCTCGCTTATATAGATTACTAATTTTCATTTTCAATGTAACTTTGTCTGGTATTCTCGTCCTGAGTGGCGCCATCGGGTTCCGCTTGATCCTTGCATTTGATAAATGTGCTGTACACGACCAGTCTGCTCCGTGCATTGGCACCTTACGGTATTAAATGCAGAGGATGAGCCGATCCAGAAGGGGCTAGCCCAATAGGTTCCTTCCACCACACACACCATTCGATCCATTTAAAAAAAAACATTTATGGTACTTCATGATGTTGCATCACAATTTTATTTCATTTTTTCCCTTTTCGATCTAGATATTCCTTCCTTTTCTTTCTGTACTTTCTTCTACATACCTGTTCCTATCTACCTACCTCTTACTCTCTTTCTCCCTCACCTAGGGGAAGGCAGGAAGACAGCCAATCTGACTATGCCTCTCCCTGCCGGTATACTTAAGTAAATTGTTGGTCTCAAACTTATTGGTTTGATTTCTGTATTGTGATTTGTACATTATATGTAAATTGTGTTTTATTTTCTGTATACTGGTGAAATAAAATATATCAAATATGTCAAATATCGTTGAGATCAAAAGAATATTACACTACACCAACGATTGCCTGCGTGCAAACTTCACAAAACGTCGGGCAACAAACAGCACACAACAGCGTCAAATTTCTAACAGAATCAGACTGGTGTACTGAAAGCTTGACGATGTACCCCCACGTTTCAGGTACCAGTCTATGTTATCACTTCACAGTCTTGTCCTGGACACATATAACAGACGATACCAGCAAAAAGAAATTTTGAACAATCATTGATTTCTTTCCAGCAAGGGTTCCTAACCTGTGTCTTTGAGACAAAAAATGTTTTTAAAAAATTAAATGAATTAAATGAAAATTTCTATGAAAAGCGTTTGTCGATTATTGCGGTCACATTTACGCTAATTAAAAGGAACGTGAGTAAGTAATATTTATACTGGCGCTGTACCCGTCCTGTCGCCGACTATGTCTGATGACCAAATAATTGGTTACTTCTGTTATGCGAAGCCAGGTGCTTAAAAATTGAATTTTAAGGATATGGAAGATGAAAAAAGACATATAATTCTCTTGTAAAATCAACAGAAATGCTAGTTATTTTCTATGCCAAGTATATACATGAAAGTGGCATGTCTGAGCGGTTTATTAACCAAGCAGATAATTTATCTTTTAAAATCTATCTGTCCCGGGGAATTTGGTGGTAATTTGTTTTCCAAATCCCTTTTTGTCTAGACATAAAAAATTACTACACAGAACGACAAAGAGACCTGTCGACTTCAAGTGACTTGTGGCAGTACATGGATACTAAACATGAAGTCAACATTATCACATGTACTCACAAGGATTTGTTATTTTGCCTCTGTTTTCTGTATTCCAAATAAAGACAATTCAGTGATATCTGGACTGCAGTGATTGGAAGAACGGTCATCGTTTGCCCACTGTTCGCCACGAGTTCATTTGGGTGATCAATGCTGTCTTTCGCCTTTATTACGAGACGTTAGGCTCAGAAATAACAAGAACGTTTAAATAGATCGCCTTCTGCATTCATTTGTCAACTCTTCCAGCACCAGGATATGATTTTAATAATTGCGACCAAGCTCAGCGTCCTTCAACTCTGTCGACAAATTATTGCGACTAGGGGATTGACCCATGCTATGCATGCTTTTTCAATGGGTTACATTTCAAGTTACCCCCTAATATCATGGAGCGTTCTGACTTATAAAGTGTTTTACCAACACGTGTAGGGAAATGGTACCATTTCCTGTAATTTATGTAATCAGAATCGGCGCGGGGTTAATGACTTTAGGAGCACAGGGCTTATATTTCGACGAGAAACCGAGAATCGATTCGCACAAAGATTCGCGCAATAAAACCGACGAGAATCCATGTAGATTCTCGCTGCACCTCTGCTAGGATTCGCGTGAAAAGAATTGAGTCAATTTAACCCTTTATCTAACACAGCGGCAACAAATTAACCAATAGAAGGCTAACACGACCTGAAATATCCTGACACTATGTCAATAAAATTGCACAAATATGGCTGTCTTTGGAACCGGCTCACTGAGCCGGTTCCAACGACAGCCATATTTGTAAGATTTTATTGGTAAATATTGTTCATTTAATTATTTTATCATTTATTTATTATTTATTGCTTAAAAATTATCAAATTTAGTTTTAAAAATTAAAAAGGTGTGTTGGGAAAAAGGTTAACATGTGTTATCAGTATACAACAGTGGTTGAACCATGGTGGCGTCGTGGGATCCTGGGACACTCATAGTAGGTATGGATTCTCGCAACCATTTTCACGGGAATCCAAATGGATTCTCACAAATTTAGACGAAATATAAGCCCTGGAGCATGAATTAATTGGTGAATCGCCGAGCTAGTTGTTGGTATTAAACCGCTCAGTCTTTAGATCATCACACAATTCAGCTTAGATGGGGATTATCACGATCTTGAGAACAGTATTCCAGAAGAACTTGAAGTTGCAAGATCACAAGGACAACAAAAGAACAGACACCTATTGTTTGTCTGTTAGGGGTGCTTTGCAGGGGCAGTTTCTATATACCCGCTCCGTACTGTCCCGAGTTAAAAATTGCCAAATTCAGCACGTCTCTTCATTACGCAAAAGCAGTTCCATCCAATCAGAAGCAGGGCACTACGACAGTTTCTGCCTCAGTCGTCATAGTTCACCTAACACACGTACAGCTTGCATTCTGAAAAGCTTTCCGTGGCTTCCTCCCTGTCATTCCTCTCGGTTACTCAATTGGTCCGCTGGGGTATTGCTACTTCCCCGATGAGCCATTCGTTTGACTTAGGCCCCCATTCATTATGTATTTATCCAGGTTATTTAACAGGGTTATTAGACAATGGACATTTGAGTGGTCTACTTGCAGACGCACAAACACTCAAATTTCTTATGTCATGACCTAAACAGTGGTACATGGATGGAGTGTGTCTCCGTGCGATTTGGGTCAAGCGCTTCAGCCGGACGGCTATCAACTAAACTTACTTGACACAACAAATGATCCACATTTCTCGGAGACACATTCATCCAAATAATGGTACTAGACGATGAGTCTCATTTAAGCCACACCAGGCAGTTTTTTGCCTTGTACATATAAAAATAATAGAAAGATCATGACAATTTCGGTATAAACACTCAATCAAACAAAATTATGTATGTAAACGAGGTTTGAGAAATAAATAAATCGGTTGTACTTGTAGTGTGCCTTTGTTGTGAGTATATAAACTGTCTTAAACCTGTACCCAACGCAGACAATTTCTAAATTTATTATTTTAAATACCATTTTTTAATTTTTTTTCAAACAATTTCAACAAAACCATATCATGTAACCCCTCTTTTTTCAGCTGCTGAATTTGCATATTACGCGGGTGGATGCGGGCGATTCGTTGGGTAAAGGGTTAAGACACAATTGCAGATTCTCGACAAATACCGCAAATAATTGCCACCAAACATGTCTATTTATTTATTTACTTATTAAGGTTTAACGACACTTTAACAGCCAAGGTCATATCGTGTTGGTGACAGAGGAAGCCGGAGTACCCGGAGAGAACCACCGAGCAACGACGCGCAGCTGCCAGCTCCCCAACATCGTAACTCCGCTCTGCAGCACAGGCAGGGTTACATTGGTTGAAGACAAGCGCACCATCGACATGCAGTACGCCTTAGTACCCGTGTCATCGTGCCTCCATTTGGACAATCGAGGTTAAGTGCTTTACCCAAGGTCACAACGCGGGAGTCCGAATGTCCAATTGGTTATATCGGATAGAAATAGACACACGTGAGATAGGTCACGTCAACCTCAAACATAAACGACAAACAGATTAACTCAAATATAGTAAGATGTAAAGTTGAAACTAGAAGTCATGTCACTGTATTGCGTATTATTGTGAAGTAATAGTGCGCTGAGAAGTGCACTTTTGTCCCTTGCAAACTGCACCATTTGCGTAATTCATTTCCTGTAGAAATACATGGTACCCATCTCTGTACAATTCTGTCCTAGTAAATAGAGATCATTAACGTCACCCCCAACATCTTCTGGGATACATACACATGTAATGACGTAAACGGATATTGCTGTCTGTCAGTAATTTTGTTAAACGTTCGCTTCCATATGTTTGAAACGCAGCAGCTTTTCCCGCATAAATAGAATTGATTGAGATGTTTTGTTAAATTAACTGACCATCCGCTCTTATGTCTTGCTAGGAAAGGTTCAACATTCTCGTTAGTGGAAATATCCATTACCTTTTCCTCTCTCCATCTGTTCCAGGTCATCAGCTGCACAGAAAACAAGAGTGACTTATTCTGAATGAGAATGACACGGATTATTGATACCACATTGTACCAAAATTCCAAAATAACAAAATTGCTGTTCATTATTTTATAGTGTCGTTCACCGTGCATCTCGTGTTTTAGAGTCGTTATATGCAACGACCATATTTGCATTATTGGTACGTTTAAGTGAATGCCCGCCTAACCATTTTTATATTTAATCCTTTGAACTCTGTCGGTATCTTCCATGTCAGTCCAATGTAAGCACTGGCAGAGCCCACATTTATTATTTGGGGTAGACCAATCAATATTTTCAACGTGCAGCCTTGGGGCTGCACGTTGAAAATATTGATAGGTCTATCCCTCACTTTGACGTCCAGCCATCCTACTTAATAAACGTATGACGTATCATATTTCTGGTACCGGAAAAAACGTTCTCTCTCTCTCTCTGGCTCAAAGGGTTAACTATATGTAATTAAACATCCTTTGATCATTTTTGCTCTTAGGATACCCTAGTTAAAATTATAAACATGTTTCAAATGGATTTTTGTTCATTTGTGTGCTTTTATAATACACTATTTTTATGTTATAAAAAGAGGTTTCAAATGGATCACATTATTAGTTTAATTTCACTTTCAAAGAAAATGAGGAGAGCAAATTAGCACTAAAATGAAAATAATGTCATTCACGATATAATGACATTAGTCTATGGCGTTTTTTTTTTAAATAAGTGAGGTTTGTCTCGTAATAATGCCTGTATTTAGACTCCACTCTATATTAGGGCGGCGTATTAGCGCGATATGTGCCATCAGCATTAAAACAGGTTTATAGACAATTACTCCAGTTCTCAGTGTAATGACCCGAGCCAATGGGGTGTACTACTCAGAAGAATTTTTAACCCTTCAAATCTCCTAACATTATAAGTTATTGTGTGAATTGTTGGAAATGTGGTAGGGGTTGCGGCTTAGAATTTATTTACTTTTTTAATGTTTTCATTCAAATATAATATGGTATTTTGTACAGTAAGCAGAAATCATATGGCAGTGCATACATTAAGCAGATGTTACACTCAGGCGTATATAGCAATAACTGTTCACTGTATAAATGTCTACAGAAATCCAGAAATGATATTAGAAGACTTTATGAAAAGAAAATAAGTGGATATTGAGGCATAAGATGGAGCTACTTACCACTTATTTTATCACTTTAGGGACAAGACGCTTCGGAACGAAAATGTCGTTTTGTTTTTCTTCGGTTGTATGATTAGGATGCAATGAGAAAACGAAAAACAGAACAAGATTATTTTGAAATCGCAAGCTAATTTCCAGAAATCATCAAAAGAAACACGTCCATCACCCAGTGGGCCCAGCAATTCAATTCAATTTATTCACTCTGGAAAACCAATAATGGTATAAGAGGTACAGATATTTACACATTTTTATATAAAGGTCAGTTCGAGGAAAATCGAAGAAACGGTGAACAAACTCAAAAAGTGTCGCCGATGCCCGATGCCCACTCTTTACCTGTTGTGTCCCATGAACCGCGCTCATGGATTGTCGTCAATTAGCAGTGTACATAATGTAGTATGCATAATTTCCACAGCTTACCGCGGTAAGTTGTGGCTTTTCTTACCATTCTATTTTAAGGGTTTTATTTCATGTTATACAGACGCCAGCAGTAGTGTGAAATGACCCTCTGTAAGACCGCCTTTAAGAAAGAAAAGATGAAACTGACGAAAGTAAGGCTGATCGGAAGGTCGCCACAGTCGGTAGTCGACGACAAAACATGTACTTGCGGTTCATTGCGGGTGCGTCACACACACGGACTCCCGCGCATATACATACAAACATATATATACATATACATATAGACTAACACAAAGATCCAGCGAAAAGTTTAAACTTTAATTTTCAGGATCTTCACCATTAGGCACCATTGGGCACATCGGGTTTTTCTTGTGATTTTATAAGAAAATCATACATATCTGTTATTGATACAAGTGGGATTATTGACCTTTCACTAGTGCTATTTAAAATATTCCAGTAATCACGGGGATTACTCTTCTGTGATGCACGGAGTCTGCATACAATATGTCTATTATAATCCCTGACTGCTTGTTTGATACACTGTTTGTACATTTTGCTTTTTGTACGTAGAATTGCCTATACAGTATACCTTTTCTAGCCACATTAAATTCACGCCTGACTATTTTGCATGAATTATTGAACCATGGCTTCTGATCAGCTTTGGGCTTAGTTATTTTCGTGGGTCCAAATGAGACGTTTACCGAGGACAAAAATATTTTGCTAATTTTTTCCGCAATGTCGTTGGCCGTATTCTGAGTGAATATATTAGCTTCTTGCTTAACAAGTTCGATGATTTTGTGCAATTAGTCTACCAGTTCTTGGTCGACGTTTTGCACAAAATCACCAGCCTTATTAGCGGACCACAACTTTGGTATGGGTGACTCCAGGTTCATATGGTATTGGTCATGGTCTCTATTTGGCCTGTTTTCTAAATCATCCTCGCTGGCTCTAGAAGTGTGCATTAATGATAAGTTCAGTAGGACTGTGGGCACCGGACAGGAGACTCGAGAATTCAAGTACTGAAAAGTTATGGATATTCTGTCGGAAGTTTGCTGTTGCGATACAGTAGTCAACAACACTTCTCCCTATACAGGTTAGGTGCCCAACCCCACAGTCGTTTCCCAATCGCCCATTAACTATATGCAACTTGCACGCCTTACCCAGAACGATAAGCTTTCGACCAAGTTATTAATACTGTGACTTTCTACCGCTAGGAATTTTAAGTTTTTGGAAGAATGACACATCTATTAAATCAACAGGGGTGTCGAGATCAGTAGAACATAATCTGGGCTCAAGCTCATCGGGCTGATCAAAATCCTGTAATTCAGAAGTCCTTGCGTTAAAATCGCCAAACAGGGAGACAAAATTGCATCCATTGAATTTGCCAAGTAGTTCTTCCTCCAGTTCATAGAAGGAGTCGGGAGATGCATAGACGCTACACTCAGGAGGGATACAAACAAATCCAAAGATACAGTCCCGCGGGGTATTTGTTGGCCTTTTAGAAATTCTAGCCCACAAAATGCACGTATTTTCAGATGGAATAAAAGACACGAAACGCTCCAGTTCTGACCTATAAAATAAAATTATCCCCCGATCGCCTTTTGGCCAGCGTTTTTCGATTTTGTATTATGCTTTTATATCCTGGCAAGAAAATAGAGTCAGCATCATCAGTTTTTGTTTCTAGTAGGCCTATAATGTCGTAACTTCTTACTAGTTCGATAAACTCTGGGCATTGCAATCTAGTTGCAAGGCCACATGCATTTAGCCTACATATTCGTAATGTATGGGGGGGGGGGGGGGTGTCTCGACAAATGGCATCACTTGCGAGTCCCTATCTCGAAGGTGTTGAGGAAACGCGGCCTCGTTTTGCTGGGGAATGCCTATCTTCGCTATTTGGCGAAGAACCGGGTGTGGTTTGTGCTTTTTCAAAAATGTCAGCATTTACGGTTTGGGGCTGAGATTGTGGGTTATAAAGTTTTTTGTCGATAAATAGTTTGTCTTCAACCAGGCGGGTTTTCTTTCCGATTTTAATGGCCTTTCTCAACACAGGGTACGACTGCCTTCTCTTCTGTTCTACTTCAACTGGAAATTGCTCATTAATGTAAAATGAAGTTCCTTTTAGTTTTTTGCTGCTTTTCCGCACAACTTCGCGGTCCTTAACCCTTTACCCAACGAATCGCCCGCATCCGCCCGCGTAATATGCAAATTCAGCAGTTGAAGAAATATTATTTTTCAAAAAAATTCAACAAAACCATATCATGTAACCCCTCGTTGGAACGAGCTCGTTGAGCTCGTTCCACCGAGGGGTCACATGATATGGTTTTGTTGAAATTTTTTGAAAAATTAAAAAAAATGATATTTAAAATAATAAATTTTAATATCGTCTGCGTTGGGTTAAAGGGTTAAAAGGGAAAAGTTTGCAACAATTGGGCGTTTGCGAGCCTCAGATTTCTGTTCAATACGATGAACTCTTTCTGACTGACGCTATGCATGCGGGTTACTGTCAGCTGATGGACGGTCATTTACAAGTTCACAACTTTCACTCACAAGATCTGCAGTCTCGAGTAACGACATACTAAAATGTTCCTTCGTTCCAGTAACAGTAATTTCAGTTATATTTGACTACTGTGTTGTTTAGGTTTTCAACTGGTACATTATCATTGCAATCGCTGTGGACAATTCAACAGGTACATTTTCAACTGGTACATTATCATTGCAATCACTGTGGACAATTCAATGACAGTAAAGTACAGAACACTCAAAAGCAACGCGAACTGTTAAAAACAGTAACTCAAAACTCAAGACAACAGAAGACAATATAACGACACAAGTCTCTCGTTACGGACCAATAGCTCATTCAAGTGGCCTCAGCCGTAACGTCATATATCGATCTTTTATCGATCGACTCAAGTGAGGATCAAAATTTTGGCCGAACAATCTGATTGAAGATTGAATTTTGAGAAAGTTAAATCTTCGAAAAACACAACTTTTATACGACGTCTCGCTATATTAGTACTAGAACTACATTCTGTATGCCTTCTGTAGCCCTCTTGACAAAAATCACTTTCCATTCCATCATATTACACAAAATTTCTCAGTTCAATTCAAGCAAGAAAGAGAAGGTGTATGCTGTCTTTTAAAATACTAAGCCTCTGAATAACGCGCCCTAGATAGCCCCCTTTCACCTAAAAGCCGGACGTATCTCACATTGGAATAACAGTCTCGTCCGTTGACAGTAAACAGTGCCCAAACTTGTAGCAGCAGCTTCTCAAAATTTTCAGTGTTATTTTGTAAGAAATCTGCCGAGCATAATCATTGTCTTTTCAACTCATGAAAAGATGTAAAGAATGATTAAATCTTGAAGCGACGTAAAAAATGGCAATAAATCGAAAAACTAAAAAACAGCTGTCTCTTCATTTTTGGAGCCCCACAACATAATAAAATTTCAACAACAAAAAATCCGAATCATTTCAATTTTTGACCCTATGGCTCTCTATGACGTCACTCGAGTGTTCAGCCATAACGGTTGGGAATTTCATAGGACGGGGCCGCATTTTGAGATATGCTTTTTTTCTGTGGAGATTATATTCACAAAATTTCGAAAGGCTAAGGCTCAAAACGAAGTCGAAAAGAAAACGTAGACAAAAAAACCCCGTAAAATGGCCTCTCTGACATCTGGTGTCTCAATTTGAAATGAAAACATAAAGCTATATGTGTCGGAATCTCGTATGAACAGGGCGCAATTGGGCTCGCGAGCCTTCTGCTTTTAATTAAGAACGTGGAAAATAGGCTAAACTTCAAAGTGACGTAAAAACAGCAAAATGGCGTTAAACCGAAAATAAAAAAACAGTAATATCCTAATTTGTTTAGCTCTATAACACACTAAAATTTTTAAAAAAAAGCCGACGCATTTTTATTTTTGACCGTGTGACCCACTATGATGTCACCCCAGAGTTTGACCATAATGGTTGGAAATTTTCCTTGGAATCCACGATACTTTTAAGTTTGTTGTTTTTGTTTGTGGTGATTATATTCACTAAATTTCGAAAGGCTAAGGCGTTGTACTTATAACTCCTCACATAACATGAAAAATAAACGCAACTTGCAAAATAAATTCTTGAATGAGTAATTTTTGTATCTTTTGTCTCGAAAACATAGGTTATGACCCCTCGTTGAAACGAGCTCGTCGAGCTCGTTCTCTCGAGGGTCATAACCTATCTTTTTGTGACAAAAATGAAAAAATAATGAAAATTAATTGGCGATTTTTGAGAATAGCGCTTGTCGGTTTGGGCCGTTACGTTGGGTAAAGGGTTAATTAAGAATGGGTAAAATAAGCTAAACTTCAAAGTGACTTATAAACGTCAAAATGGCGTTAAACCGAAAAACAGCTATCTCCTAATTTTTGAGATCTATAACACACTAAAATTTAAAAAAATCCGACGCATTTTAATTTTGACTCTTGACCCTCTATGATGTCACCCCAGAGTTCGACCATAACAGTTCAGAATTTCCTAGCACCACACTTTTAGATATGGCTTTTTTGAGGAGATCATATTCACAAAAGTTTGAAAGGCTAAGGCTCAAAATGAGGTGGAAAATAAAAAGTAGAGAAATAAAAACGTAAAATATGGTTGGGTGTCTCAGTTTGAGATGTAAAAAGAAAACTATACAACTGAAAATTACCATAAATATGGCAAAACAAAATTAAACAATTTATCTCAGGAAATTTTTTTAAAAAACGAATGAGGGAGGGCAGTTTTTATTTTTATTTTTTATTCCTGATGGAATTGTCGCCGATGCCTAAAACCCAGTTGTGAGCGCCTAAAATTAAATACTAGAGCTTTCATGTTGATTTCGCTGATAGCTTTTTTTTGTAACAGTGATTATACAACCTAAAATCAATACAGAACAACTAAAATGGAGATAAAAAATAATAAGGGGTTTTTGAACAGGTTGAGTGCCAGAAGCCACAATTCGGCCTTCTGAAAAAATTAGGGTGAAAAAGCCAACATTTTCCTTATCGATGTTTCGTATTCAGTCAAACGTAAATATTAGTTTGTTTATATAAATTTGTTCTATTACAAATTATCGGAGAGTGCCTGTTCGCACTCTCCAATATTTGTAATAAAACAATTTTTGATAAACAAATTTAGACCACTAAAACTAATCTAGCTCTCAGCCAGTTAAATAAATATTTATGTTGTACATACATATGAGAATCGTGTCACATTTCGTAAAGAGAATAACAATACTGTATTAATATATACGACATAATGCACCGCAGATCGCGATGTGATACCTATGATAGTGTTATACA
Source organism: Pictodentalium vernedei (assembly GCA_031216915.1). Classification (NCBI taxonomy): domain Eukaryota; kingdom Metazoa; phylum Mollusca; class Scaphopoda; order Dentaliida; family Dentaliidae; genus Pictodentalium; species Pictodentalium vernedei. Next base: position 781,910,887 of record CM062297.1, on the reverse strand, counting down.
ATTTGAATTTTGCCTCCAAAATAAATATGACGAACGCGGGCCGAAAAACCGAATGCGCCGGTGCCCGAGAAACAAAAGCTTAATCTTCTTTAGCTTATGTGGGGGAAGTTTCATAACTGTATCATATATAAATACGTCAAAAATGGAATCACAAGAAATTTTTAAGGGCTTTTATTAACCCTTTACCCAACGTAACGGTCAAAACCGGCCAGCGCTATTCTCAAAAATCGCCAATTAATTTTCAAAATATTTTCATTTTTTGTCTCAAAAACATAGGTTATGACCCCTCGTTGGAACGAGCTCGTCGAGCTCGTTCCAACGAGGGGTCATAACCTATGTTTTTGAGACAAAAAATGAAAAAAAATAGTTATTCAAGAATTATTTTTGCACGTATCGTCAGCTTTTCACGTTAGGTAAAGGGTTAAAAATTGTAAAATAATTGAAATGACGTAAAAATGTAAAAATGGCGACAAATCGAAAAACAAAAGAAACCAGCTACCTCTTAATTGTTTGATCTGTACAACATACTAACATTTCATGAAAATCGGCCGACATTTAATTTTTAATGACGTCAATAACGTCAGAAGAAAATTCTGCCGCAGCCGTTCGGTATTTTCCATGTCGGCTCCACATTTTCAGATAAGTTTTTTGTTGGAGATGATATTTCCAAAATTTGAAAGCGGGGTTCTTGATACAGGTGTAAATATTAAAGGATAAAGAATATGAGTTATCTCCGCCAACATGTATGGAAAATGGACTTTAATACCTGGATGTCGGTTTTTAAACACCGAGTCGCAGGCGAGGTGTTTAAGTGAGATATCCGAGTATAAAATCTCCATATATCATACATGATGGCGAAGATAACGTTTTTGTCCAGTTTGAAGCACAATAGAAATAAAGTGGAAACAAATTTGTGGACGCGTTTCTCACGTTCGGCAATCAGTTGTATCAAACGCGTGAATAACTGTTTTGTTTTTAAAACACAAAAGCCAACAGATAGAGTTACATCCCTTTTACTTGGAAACGCGTAAACATGTCGGCTATTCTGTTATCAGATTTGCTCTTATTTTATTTTTTCTCAAGTTCTTTGATTTAATTATTCGACTATTTAATTTATAACAGCAAAATATGATCGAATTGTCAGAAATCTGATGATATTTGTGACTATTTTCCGGTTTGTTGGTTCGATTTTTATATCGAGGCGAGCGAATGCGAAAAGTTCCCATTTGAACCATATACTTCCCATGTGTCGCGTTCCCTTATACCCTGCATGTTGCACGCTCTCATATACCTTGGATGTTGGGTACCCCCTTTGCAATGGCTATTTGTCTTGGGCATTCTGACCAATCAGAAGACAGAATTTATCGGGATATAGGGACAAACATGTTTGGCGTGACGTTTGTTTTGGATCAAGGCGGAATATAAAAAAAATCTGATAGCGGAATGTTTAGTGTTGGATCAACATTTACAAGTGTGCCCCATTTGGTTACTGTTACTTTGGAAGTGTGACCGTGGTTCGCTGAATGAAGAAAAAGTAAAAATGAATCTAACGATCGCTACAAGTCACCAACTTCGATGGATGACTTAATGACACATGGAGGACAATGTTTCCTAAGCGAATTTTAATAGGGAAACAGAAATAATCAAATGTATGTTTAACTACAGCAAATAATGAATTCCTCCTCTCTTGAATGGCTGATACATTTCTATACGTGAAACTACATTAATTCGAGACGTTTGTAAATTTGTAGCTGTTCAATGAAGCCCGAAAAGGTGGGGGAGCACCCTTTCGTTCTACGTGAACAAATGCAGCGTTTAAAATAAAGGATGCAAACATCAACGATGAGGAAAGTATTTTGGCGAGTGTAGAATAATATAAAAAAAGTTATGCTACATTTATGTTCTAACGCGTTCCACCAATTTATTAAGACTGTTTTTGAAACAGTACATTCAAAAATAGGCATTTTGTTGTTTCTTTTTTGTTGTTGAAAAAGCTACATTCAGAAAGAAAACTCCGTTATCGAATCACCGTTGGTTATAAAATAATTTATCTTACAATCAACATGTATTTTGTCTGTATTAACTCCGCAACTGTCGTGTATCCGACCCCCTGATACAGATGTTTGTATCAGGGGGTCGGATACAAGCACGTTTCTTTCACGTGAGTTCCATTTTTTTTCTTTTTGTTCATCCGTACGAATAAATAGTTCGTTATATATTCGTCTACATTCTTGACTTATCCCCAATATATTGTAAGATAAAATGATTATTACCATTATGTGGGTGTACAAAATATGTATCCGAGTCTCGCTCCGGGGTCTAAGGATAGATCACGACTCGTCTTCGACTCGTCGCGATCTGCCCTTAGAACCCGGAGCTCGACTCGGATACATATTTTGTACATCCACATAATGGTAATAATCTCTATTTATCTTACAATCAACATGTATTTTGTCTGTATTAACTCTGAAACTGTCGTGTATCCAACACCCTGATACAGATGTTTGTATCAGGGGGTCGGATACAAGCACGTTCCTTTCGAGTTAGTTCCATTTTTTTCTTTTTGTTCATCCGTTCAAATAAATAGTTTCTTATATATTCGTCTACATTCTTGACTTATCCCCAATATATCGTAAGATAAAATGATTATTACTATTATGTGGGTGTACAAAATATGTATCCGAGTCTCGCTCCGGGTTCTAAGGGTAGATCACGACGAGTCTTCGACTCGTCGTGATCTTCCCTTAGAACCCGGAGCTCGACTCGGATACATATTTTGTACATCCACATAATGGTAATAATCTCTATTTATCACCGACTCTTATATTTTATTGTAGAAGAGTAGTGTTGAGAATATGTCTTTAGGGCTTGTGAGATCATCCGTACCTTTATCCAGAAATGATCACTTTACAAACATAGTTTTCCAAAACAGGTTAACTTTTTTACTAATCACTTCCAGCCCCTCTTTGTGAAGATGCCAAACTTTGATACCGCCAAATTTCTCAAGATCGTGCAAGAAGAGCGGCTTGGAATTTATGTTCAGCCGAGACGGGGAGCGAGGTTGAACATACGCACCGAGACGCAAACTGCAGATCATGGTACAGTCAATTCATCACAGTAACGTGTATGTTCCAATTGGACCCACCTATAGCCCAAAAACCCACATCGTGAAATTAACATGACAGCTTTTAAAGATAAGAATTTAGTAAATAAACCTCTCGTGTGCCCCACGACGTCACTGGAAAAATAATCAATAAATCACCAACTAAAGATTGAGGTCACTCAATCTTAGTTCAAATCGTAAAATGATTTTGTAATTTAAACAACCTTCTACTCGGAACATCTCTGCTTGATGTGTGAAAAATATAGAAAAACGATACTGTTTACAAATCACTCCGTCCATTAAATAATTGCGAAATGGGCAACCTGACATCAACTATTTCGCGTGGTAAAGTCAAAGTCGGCTTTTGATCGTTACGTTGTGCGGAGGGTTAAGAATTTTCGGATGATTTCGGCTAAAATTATGTGCACTGCACTCCATCCCTGAACTACAGGTGGGAGGTCGAACCACAATAAACCTTAAGGAAAAAAAATCAATTTCGTGTAATATATGTGATGTCAGTTTATGTTTGCATTATGTTATGTTATCTATTGAACATGTATGTCATATACCCATGTATGGGGATGAAAGACAATAAAATTATTATTATTATTATAACGTTAACATATTATACGGAGCTGAAAAACATAGAAAAAACTACGTGAGTTCTTGTCCAATCAGATGTCGAGGGTTTTAGTCTCATTGGAACATGACGATTTGCTTGATCAAAAATTTGACATTCTACGGACAAATACACAATGAACCTCTTCTTGCTTGGTGTGTGTGTGTGTTTTAAACATTAATTTTCTCAATTTTCAGAACTGTGATTTCAAAGCGAATGTAGAATGTTGACTCTGTTGCGATCCGGCAGATATTCTCTGTCCGCACCCCCCCCCCCCCCCCGACAGCATAGCAGATCCCAACCTGTCACGATTAAACGCGAGAACATTTATCTCAGATGTTGCTTTCATTTGTTTTTCTTTATTCGGTCTTCATGGGGGCGCGGTGGCGTTGTTGGAACCGGTTCTCGTCAGATCACCGAAGTTAAGCAACGTCGAGCCCGGTGTTAGTGCTTGGATGGGTGACCGTCTGAGTGCTCGATTCGGACTCCCGCGTTGTGTCCTTGGGCAAGGCACTTAATCCCAATTGTCCACATGGGGAACGATGACACCGTGTACTAAGGCGTACTGCACGTCGATGATGCGCATGTCTTCAACCATTCTAACCCTGCCTGTACTACAGAGCGGAGTTACGATGTTGGGGAGCTGGCAGCTGCTCGTCGTTGCTCAGTGGTTCTCTCCGGGTACTCCGGCTTCCTCCAACCGTAAAATTATCACCGACACGATATGACCTTGGCTGTTAAGGTGTCGGTAAACCTTAATAAATAAATAAATAAATAATTCAATCTTGATAGCGAAATATTTTATTTGCCAATTATTGACCCACTGATGTAAACATGTGGCAACAAGATATTACAATTTTATTGAAAAAGGATAATCCACGCGTGGGGAGTGTTGTCCACTCATGCGATTACCAGGTAATAAAATCATCATTAGCAAAATGTTAATTAATGAAGCACCAGACTAGTATGTCTCGGGCTTTTCACCCTTCATTTGGGGGATCTCATCGGATGATCTCATGTGACGTAATAGTCACGTAACCCAGTGGCGCTATTTTGTTTTGTCATGGTAACCCACATGAGTGGCCATGTTGTGACGTCATCTCCATAGTGGTACATGGTGTTAGTGCGCATGCGCATCACGTGTTGTTAGGGTGATACGTGTTTCCGAAGTCTATTTTGTATACTGGAGGCCGCCATTTTGGTTTCTATGCTACCACGTGGTCGCTATGTAACCCCAAGGCTTCTTATAGAATAGGGGTATGTTCGGAGGGTATGTTCCTTTATACGAGAGTAATTTCCCGTTTCGTAGAAATACCACAAACAACCCGACAAGTTGTACTATTTCGAATTCTTTCAGAATCTTCCCGACCATCTTCGTTTGTCGTGGAGTATATCCAGTAGAGCAGAAGAGCCTATCAGCTGGAACAGCTTTGTTTATTGTTACTATATTTAGCTTTTCTGGTCTGTTCTTGTTAGTTTTGACCCTATTACGAGTACCCTTGTTGTTTTATTTATTTAGATTATCCAATCACTTCACTTTACTGGCGCTAACTAGCCAATCAGATTGCTTCATCCCCCGTAATATTTATGCAGAGTTATCTCCCCTTATTGCAACGAAGTCCTATACGATTCTCATCACCTCTGTATCCAATGGCCACGTCCCATGGAATTCCTTTTTGCAAAACGTCTCAGGATATGGAATCCCTTTTTTATCATATGAGGCCATGAGGGCCACGAGAAAATCCCCCAATGAGGTCAAATCTACTATCCCTTTTAGCCTCATTTAGGTTGAGGCCCATGAAAAAATCCCTCATGAGGTCTAATTTACTATCCCTCTTAGCCTCATCTCGGTATCTGAGGTTACCTATGACCTGGTATTGTATTATTTGAGGATACCTTTTAGATAATCCCTTTTTTATCTTATGAGGTCCTGAGGGCCAGGAGAAAATCCCTCAGTGAGGTCTAGTTTACTATCCCGCTTAAACTCATTTCGGTTGAGGCCATGAGGGCCATTAAACAATCCTTTAATGAGGTCTACTTTACTATCCCTCTTAGCCTCATCTCGGTATTTAACAGCCATGTCTCATGGAATCCCTTTTTGGAAAATGTCTGGCCTTCGGCACACTTTTTGTATTGTATGAGGTCATGAGGGCTATGAGAACATCCCTCAATGAGGTCTAATCTACCAGCCCTCTTAGCCTCATCCCTGTATTCGAGAATACCTTCATTGTACATTGGAGGATACCTTTTTATAAGATATTTGTTGTAGAAACCTTACATCTGGGTACTTCATGCTACATCCGGGTACTTCTGTTTGGAAAGGTATAAAAAGGGTGCTAGCTCGGCTTAAACCTCACTAGTGTCCTGACCGTCGTTGAGTGAAGTCATGTTACCAGTCTGGTGCAGATACTGTTATTTTCGAGATCGGACAATGCCAGAAGTTGTTTACCTGGTCATTCAGTGCTCGTGGGCATGAAGAACATCACTGTCAAAGAAGAACAGAAAAGCAGAGAGATACCGGAGAATCAATGACGGACCAGAATAAAGTACTTTTAGCATTTTTACGCCTTGTTAACAAGGGGAAAATCGATGCCGTTCTACGCGCTGCTGATGAATATTTGATTACCTGTTTATGTAAATGTTCTACCAACATCTTCGAAGATAAGAGTCCACTGAATTTGATGACCTGCGAAAATACGAACATGTATAGAAGCTGCTGACAGATGATGGAATTTCTACCGATATAAAAAGAAGTATATTACGAAAGAGTTGTTTTCTCTCGGCGCTTATCACCCCAGTCCTAGCTCTCAAAAGGGTATAAAAGGGATGTACCAACACCAAATGCTCATTTGTTCTACGAGCACGTAAGAGTGAAGTTATGCGAGTCCATTGCTGCAGATATTGTGGAAAGGCCTTTTCCAGATCAGACAATATGCACAGACACGAGAATGATTACTGTCCCATAAGGAAATCGGAAATATCAAACAACACTGCAAGACTAGACAGAAATTCAGATACACTGCGAATCCTACTTAATGCGGATTGACATGAAACCAAGACTATGATAAAGACGTACAATGATGATTTGATACAATGTATATGTGATTGTGTCTCGAATATCCTGAAGGGGCAGTACCTATAACCAAATCTCAGAGAGCTCAGCTGATCCCATACAACCACCAGATTGGGAGAATTGCCTTACCAAAAAGAGAACTACCTTATCGGGAAAAAGACGGATCATACAGAAAAGAGGATTTTTAGGAAACTTAACCAAACCCATCGTCAATGTTCTGTTCGCTGTACTATGAAGTGTTGTGCTCGTAAGAAACTTATCATTTGTAATCTGACCTTCGAAGAGAGCGGACACAATGCAATCCAGTTATGCACCAAAAGATTGGTCAAGAGATTTGGACACCGATGAGTCGTCGGAACTATCAGAAAATATGGCAAACATTTCTAACGTGCACTAGGGTATTAATGTATTTCACACCAATGGCTTCTCTGATAGTCTTTTGAAAAGCTAAATATGCTGTTTCAACTGCATCTTCTCTCCCATTCCATCATCGAAAAACTTGTTCATGAGGATGTCAAAATCGTCTTGGTATTTGTCATAGGCACTTTGAACGATATTTCCCATCATAGAAACATCTTCTTTTTCGCGTGGAACGGCATCGATTTCGCCCTTGTCAACAAGGCGTAAAAATTCTAAAAGTACTTTATTCTGGCCAGTCATTGAATCTCCAGTATCTCTCTGTTTTTCTGTTCTTCTTGGACAGTGATGTTCTTCATGCCTACGAGCGCTGAATGATCGGTAAACAACTTCGTACAATATCTGCAGTGGAGTCGATGATGTGTCATCTGGTGTAATCTGGCATTATCCGATCTCGACCTTGCACCCTTTTTATACCTTTCTAAACAGAAGTACCCGGATGTAGCATGAAGTACCCAGAGGTAAGGTTTCTACAACAAGTATCCTATAAAAGATATCCTCCAATAGTACAATTAGCCCAAGAACATTAGGTTTCACTAGGGAAAAAAATCGGAGAAAGCTGATTTTTTCAGGGAATGTCGAGTACATATCATTGAACGATTAGACAACAGTCCCCTAAAATCCCAGTTGAACTTTTTTTTCTACAGCCTTTTTTCGAAAACGCGTTTGAAAAAAATCCAAAAAAAATCGCACGAACTTTGTAACCTCGAATTGATCCAACTGTATTTTTTGTTTACGCGTATTTCGAGCTACATAATGTCTAATATACGTTTACCTAGAGGAAAATGTGCATTCTGTGACAATTTCTGCGAAAAATTATTGAAAATTCACAAAAAAGTATCGGATTGACGCAAAAAATGACGATTTCCCTAACGGATTTGCCCAAAGGGTCGTAGTACAGAACGGGATGTTAGTTGGGCAGACGATAAAAAATCCACCACCATTTGAAGACTTTTATCATTGCTTACAAAATAGACATTATGGAAGACCCCCTCTGCTTCTGGCCGAGTTCCCCTTTTGGCATAAAATTCGTCAGCATGAGAACTCAACTATTTTCGGGCTTAGGACCGAACAGACACGTCTGTGTCTGGCAGCATTAGATCAATAAATAATATTTACAAAATGTACAAAAATCAATAAATAATATTTACAGAATGTACAAATCAATCAACATGGATTAAGTTACATTGACTATTATCAACGCTATATACAGAAATGACATGACCTATATACATATTATTCATCGAACTCAGAAATTTCCGACAGGACAGTGTTTCTGTGGTTGTTACAAGAATCCGAACTGCAATTACACAAATCTGAGCAAGAGAGTCCTGCCTTCTTACACCCACACCTTTTTGTACAAGCACTCTTGCAACCACAACTGATCAGATTCAGTAGGTTATCGGGGGCACATGGCTTTGTGGCTGCAGTCGGTACAAGAAGTTCATTGTCTAGCGACCACCCCCAATCCGTCGGAGGAAGCGAAGTGCCCAGCCATTGTTGGACCTGGAGATAACATCTGTAGGCATGTTGTTGTGCAGCATCGCTGCTTGGTGTGAGTGAGGCTAGGTCGATGGGTTTATTCAGTTCAGATTTTGCTACATAACGCTCGTAAGTGACATATCTATATTGGTCGAGAGAGGAAACAGTTTTACTCCCGTATAAGATCAGGAGAAGTTGTTCCCCGGCAGCGGCTACTGCACTTGGTGTACTGTCATCCGCCAAAATTGTGTTGACATACTGTTGTGAGTCGCTAGTAACATCGGAGACAATTGTACTGAATACTTTCTTCTTACCAACTCGAAAGAGTGCAGAAGTAGTGTCACAACCACTTATAAGATGTGCTACAAGGAGGTTGCTTCTATTGTCACCCATTTTGGTTGCTATTTCACTAACTAAAACTAGTAAGTTTGGGGTAATGGAATACATCATGTGAATATTACATCCCGGTTGAACTCGAGAGGTAAGAATGACTAACAAGTCTGTGTCTGTTCCCACAACGACAACATTGTTGTCATCTTGAGCGATGTCAAGTGCAGTTTCGGCTATCAGTACATCAGCATCAGCCTCGGCCTGCTTGTACTGAATATTGATAGCAGATAGCTCCTGCAGTAGAAGATCGATCAGTTGGGTTTTGTTCTTGGCATTTGCAAGGAAATCGGATTGGGGTGTGGTGGCTGATAACTCGGGTGAGATATTGATATCAATGGAATACCTGTCTTTAGATCTACGGGCTTGTTCCATGCCCTTTGTCGACATTGTACAAGCATAACCATCAAAAACAACCACGACGTTCGCCCCAAAATGTCTCACTAGATAATTGGAATATGATGTACATATGTCCTTATATGACGACTGTTTAGGCCATACAACTGCCCTCAATAAAAATCCACCATCTACAACAAACAGAGAATGTTCTGGGATTTTAGTTTGCTCGGAACCGTATGTTTTGAGGATCTTACCGAGCGTGCTTTTCTGTGTCTTCCTCATTCCAGCAGAATCAAACAATGCTGGTGGTTTCGGGGCGAGTTCATATTTGAGATACTCTTCCATCTCTGCTTGTGACTGAATAACACATGTGAAGCGGTTGAACAGAATTGTGGGGTCAATCACTACCTAACTTCCACGGACTTTGATGCTATTTGCCATCGATGCGAAAGACTTCACAGTGTCAACACGTCGTAGTTTGATGCTGTTGAACGTTTTGCTTACAACATTCGATACGCAACATTCACCAATTTTGCGAACTTGGTCACAGTTCACAGTTCGTCGGCCACAGGCCCGGTCGCTATAGAGACTAATTGTAGTGGATCTCTATTCTGAAAGGGGGAATGCACTCTGAGCCAGTTCAATAATTTGGTGATATCATTGGCATCAGTCAATTGTGAACTTTGACGGAGATCCCGATGTTGTTCGCCATGTCCAGTGTGAACATGAACAAAATTTTCGAGAGCATTACATATCGGAAGGCAAAGAGGTAGTCCATGTACCCATTTCGCAACAGTGCTATCGGTTATTCCCCTGCCATGTGTGAGACCACCAGGGAGCTTGAACATTCTCATTAAACACTGCTCTATGGTCTGATCAGAATATATCCCGTCCCAGAATTTATCTGAGCGCCTTATGGTAAAGTAACCTTTCTCAGTGAACAACTTCAAATCATCCTGTTGCATTATTTCTGTTAGCTCATTCATCTGCTGCAAATAGAGATGAGAACTTTTTGCGTATGCAAAATGACCACCTGCGTGAAATACTGGAATCATATTGCGAACACAATATGTGTGGAGTTCCCAGTCGCCTGTGCGCTCTGCTCTCAAAACAACTGGAGAAGACCTATTTGCTCGTAGTATTGTACCCAAAGCTTTCCTGTGCGTCCTACGGACGCATTCTGGAGCAGTTCGTGTAATTTTGACAGTAGATGGTTGACACTTTCTTGATTGACAGCGTCAGCTGTTGTACAGTCACCTCTGGCAAGTCCACAGAATATTTCATTGACTTCTGTGCAGTCTATGTTATCCAGTGTTCGGCTTTCTTCAAACACAAGTTTTGTAATGGCAATTTGTGTTAGCAAATGGGCACGAACTGCTCTTGAATATGCATGACCACTGATCAAATGATGGATTGACCCACCAGCATAAACAGTCCCCCAAAGTTCATCCAAGCCGCTACCAGCCATGATCGAACCAATTGCCCCTAAATATGACATAATCATATGGAAGCCGCCGAGTCTAACGAAAACTTTTGTCAACTTATCTGACGAAGACACAATCTCCACTGCTTTGATATAAAGTGGTTGGTCAAACGTCACTGGACAAACGTTCAGTCCCTGTTTCTCACATTCAGTTTGCATCTTGAGTGTAGGCGAACACCACATTATGTGATTTAATCGAACATGGAAATTGAAACAATGATGCTATAATACGGTATTTGAATGAGAAAAGTCGATGCCGTTTGAATTTGAGTTTAGGGGGTATGGTTAATATTTCACACGTTTCACCAGTTCATTATGGAATAAATGACTATTGTTATATATCATTATAAAGCCACTGCTTTTCTGCAATTTTTGATATATAATTTAACTCCCAAAGTAGTCGTAGATTTGATTTAATGGACGTTGTGTACCGTTGTGTGTATGAAAACAATAATTTTTTTTTCGTAATTTTGTACATTTTCGTGAATATTTCACCATTGAGTGTGAGGATTGGTACAAAGTTGGCATTTTCTGTTGGGGATATGTATTCTCAATATAATTCAGCACGATATTTATGATTCTCACCCTACTAAGGCGAATAAGAATGAGAAATATGGAGCTGGGTCGAATTTTTTTAAAATTTTTTTTTTTCATCAAAAAAACGCTATAACTAAAAAAGCTCAACTCGGATTCGCGGGGACTTTTCACACTTTATCCGCAAAGTGTGTCCCGGAAACATATAAAAAAATCAGCTTTCTCCGATTTTTTTCCTTACTTTCTCATTTTTATGTCTAATGTGCCTGGACTAAATGTCAGGTGTTCTCGAATACCGAGATGAGGCTAAGAGGGTTAGTAGATTAGACCTATTTGGGGGATTCTGTCATGGCCCTCATGGCCTCATACGATAAAAAAGGGTGCCGAAGGCCAGACATTTTCCAAAATGGGGATTCCATGGGACATGGCTGTTAAATACCGAGATGAGGCTAAGTGGGATAGTAAATTAGGCCTCATTAATGGATTTTTTCATGGCCTCAACCGAAATGAGGATAAGCGGGATAGTAAATTAGACCTCATTGAGGGATTTTCTCATGGCCCTCATGGCCTCATAAGATAAAAAAGGGATTCTCCAGACGGTATCCTCGAAAGATATCCTCAAATAATATAACACCAGGCCATAGCCATCCTCAAATATCGAGATGAGGCTATGAGGGATAGTAGATTAGACCTCATTGATGGATTTTCCCATGGCCCTTATGGCCTCATACGATAAAAAGGGATTCCATAACCAGATACGCTTTACAAAAAAGGATTCCATGGGCCGTGGCCATTGGATACAGAAGTGATGAGAATCGTATAGGACTTCGTTGCAATAAGGGGAGATAACACTGCATAAAGATTACGGGGGATTAAGCAATCTGTCTGGTTGGTTAGCTCTTGTAAAGTAAACTGATTGGGTCTAGATACATGAAACAACATGAGTACTGGGAATAGGGTCAGAACTAACAAGATCAGACCAGAAAAGCTAACTATAGTAACAATAAACAAAGCTGTTCCAGCTAATAGGCTATTCTGCTCTACTGGTGCATACTCCACGACAAACGAACATGGATGAAAGACGAAAACTATTGCTTAGATAGATAGAAACAGAGGATTCTGAACGAATTCGAAATAGTACAACTTGTCGGGTTGTTTGTGGTAATTCTACGAAACGGAAAATTACTCTTGTACAAAGGAACATACCCTCCGAACATACCCCTATCCTATAAGAAGCCTTTGGGTCACGTAGCCACCACGTGCTACCTCCTGTATACAAAATGGATGACGGAAACACGTATCACCCTAACAACACGCGGTGCGCACGTGCACTAACACCATGTATCACTATGGGGATGATGTCATAACATGGCAGCTCACGTGGTTACCATGACAACACAACATGGCGCCACTGGTTCACGTGGCTATTACGTCACATGAGATCCCCGATGAGATCCTCCAAATGAGGAGTGAAAAGCCCGAGACATACTACTCATCTGGTTGTTTGTACCTGGTGCTTCATTAATTAAATTTTTGATGATTATTCCTATAATTAGTGTTTATAATTTAATATTATTGCGTCCGTAGAAATATTGCCCACCCGTGGATGGCGATCGATCCGCCGCGGCCGTACTGTAATTACTAAGAAAGCTTACCATTTAACCTCATCTTCCTCATGTTTGATAACATTAGTACGCTCATAAACATATCTCACGAGGTCTCTTAGAATAGGTTTAGCAATCTTGTCCCACAATATCTGAAGATACCACTGCCAGTATTACTGTGACATATACTGTCTTCCACTTATTCCACTGAACAAGAGTACGCGCCCTTAAGTTCTCATTTGTTAAAACTTGAAACAGCATAACAGTGTTTACGGTACAATTTGCTCTAGAAATGACGACAACTGGTTGACAGTACCAAAATTTAGGAGTAATATTTTACATTGGGCGGTATCCGTCTCCCTGGACATACAGCACACGGAACATATGTTACGTGCATTTTTTATATTAAATTTAAAAAACTGTTCTACTTTTTACCAACCAAAGCACCCTTATATTATTTTACTTCATCCCGGTACGTAATGTAATGTAATGCACAAAGTAGCGCACAGAAACCTCCGATACAGACGGATAGGAACGCGGTAATTGAAGGTTGTCAGTTTGTAATCGGAACTCCTTCCCTCGCCCCCGAATCCCGCACTTCAAGTTACGCATGGCATACATCCGCCGTCAACCAAAAATGATTTGTGGGAGGAGATAGTCCATCATCAGGACGTCTGGCCACCTCCACACTATCCACAAACTCACACATACAATTTGAAGGAGTCAAATATACGTAAATCGATTCGAATCAAAACCTCTGACGATGCTCAAAATAATCTAATCTGGAGCCACTCAGGACCCTATGTTGAAGGTATACGCTCTTTGCTTTTTGTCTAGTAGAAAAAACCTGATGAGCATTAAACTGCGAATAAATGGATGGGATGAGTTGATTACGTTGAAAAACCTGAAGATTGAGTATGTTGTAACAAAAGACAGTTAACTGTGGAAGGTACATGAGCCACATTTCACAAAGTTGCACGTCTGATTTTGATTATTCTCAGCCCAAACCACTGGAATAGAATCGGTTACGCTAAACACGGAATAAAAACAATTGGAATACATTACTCCTCGAGTTGGGATAATAATATCACAGAAACTGCAAAGAAATTCGACTATACGGCCAGGGACGTCACAAGGATGACTTATTTTTTTTTTTTTGGGGGGGGGGGTGGGGGGGGGGGGGGAGGTGTAAACTAGAGCTGTGGGTTAACCGAAACCGAACCGAGGTTTTTAGTTTTTTTAAAAAAACCGAAACCGTCGACATCCCGTAATCTAAGGTTTTTCGTTTTTTTTTATTAAATACTCTCTTGCTGCAGAAATTTACAGAATGTAGCCATCCCATCCTAGAGTAGTGAGAGTACCCAGACACTGCGAATGGCAGTGTCTGGGTACTCTCACTTCTCTGGGAAGGCTACATTCTGTGAATTTCCGACATTTCAGTTTAGTTGTGTTTGCAGCTTTCCTCAAATTGCGTGTAGGTGTCAGACCTCGGAAAATGGCCAAGCACAATAAAAGTTCTGTATATTTAGGTAATTATTATATTGGCCTTCCTGATTCTTCATGTATTATAGCTTATTTCGGGCATTCATTGAGTTTCACTCAATTTCACTACCATTCAGTTATGACTCCGGACATAAGAATGAGTTGTATTGAATTTTACTTGGCCTCATGAACAAACCGAAAACCGAACCGAGGTTTTACTCCACCTGAAAAACCAAAACCGAACAAGAAATTTAAAAACCTACAGCTCTAGTGTAAACCTGATTTGTCCGAACTGTGACGATACAGGTCACAACCGACTAATATTCAACTGTAGATGAGCTTATTCACAGCCATAACTTTATAAGATATTGTGATGAATTGACGGTAACATGGTCTGCGGTTTGTGGCTCGAAGCTTATGTTCAACAGGGTCATGAAGCGCAAACCTCAAACCTCAGATGCTTCGCGTCTTGGTTGAACATAAGCTCCAAGCCACAAACCTCAGAGTATATTACCGCAAATTCGTCACAATGACGTATACGTTTCAATAAGACCCTGCCCAAAGCCCACATCGTGAAAGGAACAAGGCAGCTTCAATAAACAAGGCAACTTTAACGATAACAAATTTAGTAGACAAACCTCTCGTGTACCACACGACGTCACTGGACAACAAAAACACGATAACTTAGATAAAGGTCGAGGTTCCTCCATCTCTGTTCAAATCATGTGCAAGTTCATGTTTTGAACTGAGATGGAGGAACCTCGACTTTTTAAAAGTAGGTTGTGAGTATACATTCATAGAATGATCGCTGGCATCGAAAAATACAATTGTATAGACAGTATGTACCTCGAATCTCCTCCCATTGTAATCATCTTGACAAATAGTTCACCTGGTGACGCCAGGCGGTAACATATGCCACTGGAGCCGAAAACATAGAGAGAACTATGCCAGCCCTCGTCCAATCAGACGGCGAATATTTTAATCGTATAGGAGCATTGTGTATTGTAATCGCACCATGCCTCAAAGGCACATAGGCCATCATTGTTATATTTTAGCGTGATCGCCCATCTATGGCCGTGCACCCCACTCCCAAGCTCGAACGGTTTCTCCCCCCAACACCCCCACCCCAATTCATTCAGGCGCTTCATATGTCATTCGCCGACTTTACCCGGTGACAGGCTAATTTTCCTATTTCTGTCAAGCAAAAGCAGCTGCTTAAAGGATGAATTCTAAGTATATAGCATGAATGAATGAGTGGCCTTTATTTGGTACTATACATGTATGTAACACTGAGAATATACAAAATTGTTTGAAATTGTTAGAATGTGACAAATACACCTCTAATTCCCCTCTAGGTGGAACAGTTAAGCTAGCTGTTTTTAATGTCAAGTTTATACACGAACCTGCCATGTCTGTGAGGTTTAATAACGGAGAAGATACTTCATGTAATATATTCATTAAAATCTATCTGTCCCGAGGAATTTTGTTGTTAATTGATTTTCCAAATCGCTTTTTATCTAGAAACACTAAATTACGACAAAGAACGACAAACAAAGCGATATGTCGACCTCAACTGACTTTTGATATTACTTGAAACATGAAACATGAAATCGGCATTATCTCATACATGCACAGGGTTTTGTGACGCCTCTGTTTCAGTTTTCCAAATAAAGACTGTTTAGTGATACAACGTCTGCACAAACTGGATGTCCGGTCGTTTCGTTTGCGTACCGTTTGCCTATAATGCATCGGGTGTCCGAAGTAGAGTTTGGCCTACCTTTGTCGATGAATAACTGTGATGTAACACACTGTTGGAAAGGGCTCTCGGAGCTCTTTCCAACCGTGTATTACACACAACATATTGGGTCAAAGAAAGAAACTCATTAAATTAGGTGCAGTATTTCCGGGTTTACCAAATTGGGTATACAGTGACAAACTACATTCCCCCAACAGGGTCTTGTGCTCTCCGACTCTGGGGCTAGGGTATTCCTCGACAAGCGCACAGTAAAAGAGACGGCTCGACATCCCCGATAGGTAGGCTATAGCCCCCGGACTCCACCCCGATGCCACCACTTCTTCCGATGAGAACATTATGCCCTTAGTGGATGGAACTAACGGGTTCAATATGCATCTCGATATAATTATTCTAAAACAAGAACCAGGAGAACTGGGCAACTCTTCATCGCGATCTCTTACATTTGTACTTAAGTCTGTTAGTAATTCTGTTAAACGTGATTATGCTTAAAACGCCGCAGTTTCCATGGGCTTCTCATATAATCCTTTGGGTTGACAATGGCAAAGATATCAGTACTGAATTGCCACTTCCATAACTTAACCACTTACGCCCTGGTGGCAGACTGGCGACGTTTCAAACAGAAATTTATCCAACAATGCAATTTGAAATTTAGGCAATTCAATTCTATTTGACTGAGTTCCATGAGCTCTCTCACACAAGATTGAATTGGCAATTTCTAGTTGTATAATGTGGAAAATGGGCAACTTGAATTTCGATGTTATCAACATCAGTATGCAAGGGGTTAAAATGTGAATGAGGGGTTACTTGTAAAATGGGTTGCTAAAGAAAGTATAACCCTTTTCTTATGCCTTAATTTATAATTCGTAATGGTCTGAAGGTTCTTCTTCAACATACCAACTACTGGAGATAATTGAGATTGTCTCTACATCCCAATAAATTCTGTCTTTTGACTGGTCAGAATGCCTTGGACAAATAGCCATGGTAAAGGGTGCACCCAACATCCAAGGTATATGAGAGCGTGCAACGTTCAGGGAATAAGCGCAGGCGAAACATCGGGTATATGGTTTAAATGAAAGCTTTCCGCCTTTGGTCGCCTCGATGTAAATATCGAACCAAAAAAACAGAAAATAGTCACAAATATCATCAGATTTCCGACTATTCGAGCATATTTTCCTGTTATAAATTTAATAGTCGAATAATTAAATCAAACAACTTGAGAAAAATGAAATAAGAGAAAAATCTAATAACAAAATAGCCGATGTGTTTACACGTTTCCAAGGGAAAGGGGTGTAACTCTAGCTGCTGTATTCTGTATTTGTAAAAACAAAACAATTATTCACGCGTTTAGTCCAATTGATTGCGGATAGTGCGAAACGCGTCACACATTTGTTTCCACTATGTTTCTGTTGTGTTTCAAACGGGACAAGAACGCTATCTCCGCCAACATGTATGGTATTTGGAGATTTAATATCTGGATGCCTCATTTAAATACCTCGCCTGCGGCTCGGTGTTTAAATACCGACATCCAGCTATTAAATCTCCATATACCATACATGTTAGTGGAGATAACTTATAATGACACGATATCAATTAACATTGTAATTCCTTGCGTGAATGTGATACTCAAATCCACAGGAACCCTAATTTTAAAAACTAGAGATGCCCACTAAAACATTTTGAGGATGTAATCCGGCCATGGTCTAGGAAAAATGTTACTCATGGGACAAGAATCTAAATTCACATAACTTGAGTCAAGCGCCATTAAAACCATATCACACGACTTTACCTGTACTTTATATTCAAAGCGCAAAATCTTATAAAAATGCACTGCTGGAGATTCTCACGTTATTTGCCCCTAATCTTTTTCGTTGAAGGCACCATGATCCCATGTCTGTTTATTAGGGTTTAACGACACTTTCAACAGCAGGGTTCACATCGTGCCAGACAGTTTTACGGGTGGAGAAAGCCGGGGTACCCGAAAAGAATCACCAAGCAGCGGCGAGAAACTGTCAGATTCTCCAACTTAAAACTCTGCACGCAAAGTATGAAAGAGCAACATGAAAACTGTGATCCCCTACAGACTTCAAAAAGGGGACACGCGATGAGTCCTACATGCTCTGGGTGAAAAGGTACTTGGTCACATCCGGGTGGGCATTTATCTATATCACAACCAGCTAGTTTAGTGGACTCGGGATGACCCAAGAAGAAAATTTGTAGAGTGTGGACCACCGAGTAGACTACCTGGTAGCACATAAATTTTTAATTTTCTTCTTAAATCTCTGTGTTTTCTTGTTTGTTTTCTGTTTATATTTCTTCTTCTTTTTGTGTTTAATTTATTTTCCTGGAGAGGATGAAAGACCAGTAAATAAAGATGTTGAATATGTCCACACAACGAGTGGCCATATTCCCAATCCCCCTTAAGTACTACTGTTGTTGGAATATCTACATATATATTGAATACAGTGGTAAGCTGGCACAGTTACAGATCACCAAAAAGGTCTGAAAAGGCAGTTTTCTATTTTTTAAATGGGTTTCAACTGGGAACAATAGTCCAATGCTCAAATTGATTGGGACAAAAGTGTAACAAGATAGCTTTTATTTGCTTATACTACGCCACAGGAAAAGAACTGTAGTTTGTGAAATGATGCGCGCATCGATGATACAAATACACGAATATTAAAAACATTAAGTTTTTATATGAAGTTCCCATCTCTCTCAGTGTTAAATGCCTGAACAGCTTTACCAAATTAAGGAGAGGTAAAGTTATAGAGAATCGCATCAAAGGAAACATTTTCTTGGCCATGAGTACTGTATTCAACGGCGACTCGACTATTTTTAGGCAAGTCAACCAAACAAGGCGGAATATTCCAGAAACGGAATCAAAAGTGGTTTCGGAAACGAAACCTTCTTGAATACAACTTCTATCATCAGGTCTCCGGTACAGGACACTTGGGGATAATACTATAAAACTTTTACAATTGTATTTTCCCGAATTGTATTTTCTACAAGTGAATATAAACGACGCAAATGAATCATTAGTTTAAACAATATTTATTCAAAAAAGTTTGTTATTTGTGTACAGAGTTTAAATGTGTGGCAATTTAGACAATACAGGTTATAGATAAAATACAAAAGTACACAAAATAGCGGCAGACATAAGTTGTTAGCGTAATGGGGGAGGGGATTCGACATGAAGCTGATAGCTTATGTAAGTCGTCTCCCCAAATGAATCATTAGTATTTCAAAAGGTATGGCAATTTGGCAACTGGCAAATTGCCACATCTTTGGAAATGCTAATGGTTCATTTCAATTATATATTTCCATAAATAAAAAATACATTTCTGAAAAATACAACTGTATTACTGTAAACGTTTTTTATTATGCCTCACGTTTGTAACATCAGCCGTGATTGGTTAATTTGACACCTTCTAAAAGTCATAGTTTTGGGTCAAAACACGGGTACTATCGGAACGTTCTTCCCTGGAGACAAGAGAACAAAGAAAATGTAAGCTCCACTTCCATTGATCAGCGTCGATTACTCAGGCCCTGATTGGAATTTCTCAACACCAAACACTGGCGCAGTGTCCGTTTAACTCTTTTCGTCACCAATAGACACAAACTTACTAACAAATATATCATATTCAGTGGGTCTGTTTTCAATTTTAACTGCAAACAATGAATTCAAAAGAATCAGAAATATTAAAAACTCACGTGTTGTTCACCACTTCAGTGAATCCTGAATGTGAGTTATGACTTCAATCAATTATATTTCCACAACTCCTCGGCCTCACTGAGCCTCCGCGTCAAGTTCAAAATAAATTGTTTCACTCCACTTAATTCTGTCAAGTGTCGTTGTCCAAGAAACATGAATTTATATTCCATTAATTTATACCACTTATCACACAAGCATTAATAATGAATTATAACATGAATAGCATGATGCAGTTGTAAACACTGGCATTTGGTGATACAGAAACTCCCAAAGCGACGGCGCTTCTGACAAGTCATTTTCGAACAGACGTAATTCGTTCGAAATGTCGTCATGTTTTTGGATTCGACTACATTGTTATTACAAGATTGACGGCATGAACATTGCAGTTAACGCTTAACAATGAAAGTTATTTTTTGTTCGGCATAATAAAATAATTAGAACGTTTCTTTTCATGTTCTTTTCGACCGATAGAACATGAAAAGGAACGTTCTAATATTATAATAGTGTTGGTTCCTAGTGGTAGACTAAGACTTCAAGAGGAGACACTTGGTAGGATTTTGAGAGTATCTCGACGATTTGAAAATTTTCGAATCTGATTTCGAATCAAATCGAATTTCGAAGCTTCGTAGCGGTCTAGTGTATTCGTTAAATAATCCACTATGAAAATTAGGAGGACCTTCTTAAAGACATGGCGAACAGTAATTCGCGATGGAGGATAACTGTAGAGACTACAATGGTGGGAGACGACCCCCACCCCCGGGTCTCTCTATTAAGCAACTATAACTGTTTTATGCAATTGATTTCAAACAATAACCTAGGAATGAATGGAAAAAAGAAAAATTTAAATAACAATGAAAATAACAAGCAAACGTAGCACATAAAAACGTTAGCACGGTTTGCAACGGGTTTTATTCCATCATTAGTAATTATGGTGATTGCAGATGCTCTGTCTACTGGTAAAATAGGACCCAGTCACTCATGCTTGGGGTGCGAGTCCTCTAAAATAGGCAACATGGGGTATAAACGATTGACTGCCCTTTACCTCCATATTGTGGTCATGGTTAGCCATTGTGCATAAGTATGTGACCTTAAACACCAATAAATAAATAAATGAATAAAGGAGATGGATGTCTGAATAGCGCGACGGGCATCCCGGGCGTCTAGAATAAGCCCGATTTCTCTCGACTGTAATGAATTTATTTATTTATTTATTTATTTATTTATTTATTTATTTATTTATTTATTTATTTATTTATTGGGGTTTAACGACGCATTTGACATCCAGAATCACCTAGTGTCGGACAGTTTTACGGGTGGAGGAAGTCGGAGTACTCAGAGAGACCCACCAATCAAGGGCGAGCACCTGTCAGACTCTCCCCCACCCCCAGGTACTAACTCCACACAAGTAGGGTTAGCATTGGTTGAAGACAAGTGCACCATCGACGTGCAGTACGCTTTAGTGCATAACGCCACCGTCCCCCCACACGGGCAATTGGGATTAAGTGTCTGTAATGAATCAAATCCCAACTGATAGCTATAATGATGATTGACAACAACGTTTGTCAAGGCATGCATTCATAAAAGTTATTTTTTTGGTGATGTTGTTGGAATATTCGTCAATCAGGATTATGATTTAAGACTTGTAGGACATTTTAGTGGCTAAATAAAATGCACATAGTACAGTCGCCGTGGATTGGTCGCAATCCATACATGCGTTTACCAGGTAATAACATCATCATCAGCAAGATTTTAATTAATGAAGCACCGGGTTGTTTCCGGTGCTTCATTAATTAAATTCTTGATGATTACTCCTATAATTAGTGTTTGGAATCTAATATTATTACGGCCGTGGAAATATTACCCACCCATGGAAAGTGACCAGTCTATGACGGCTGTACTCTATGTAATAGTCGTGACGCAGTTTCGGATTTAGTTTACGTGTACCGTAGTCCAAACTGAACACGCTGGGATCTCAGCCGTCCGAATAAGGTGCTACAGACCTCCAATGTGTATGAATGACTGTGTGAGGGACATTATTTCAAATATCGAATATAGTGTCGTGAGAAAGTACATGATTACAAGCAAGAGCGCTTCAATATCTAAGGCTAGAATCCAGAAAATGTCCCTACTGGAAAATTATTGGTGTGGGGTGTCACAACCGATACCCTCATCCAGTTAGTCACGCATGTGGGCGCGACGGTTGTCCATAAGCCGAAGTCTGCAAGTGTAATTTGCTTTGTTTCCTACTTTGCATCATGTTCTGTGAAGCCTCCATGAGACACATCTCAAGCTTTAAATATTCTTTTCTCGATACAATATTTCAGAATTTCGTCCAATTAGAATGCATTCCACCACATTAAAACTCCTCTTAATGTGGCTTGAGGAACAGAAGTCATCTACTGACGTTTCCGACGTTTGTAACGTGTATGTGTATGTGTTGACGAATGACTATTGGAGGTTACTGAGTTCAAAATCAATCAGAGTTACAAGGCGTTTCAACCCTAAGGAGAGCATCATTCAGTTAAAACTGGCACAAATTAGTTCAAGAAGTTCTTTCACTGCAGGGTAATTACCCAAGTCAACTTGCAATTCATGAAATGATGATGTATCGACTAATGTAAAGCATGAAGCTCGTCATTATATACGCGGAAATGGTATAATGAATATCACAGTATGAGTCATTTAGCATGTTAGTGGCTCATCTTTATTCTGTGGAGATTGAATTCAATTTCACTTAAGCTACCCGGCATGTCTACTCTTTAAATCATATTTAACCTCGGCAAAGCACTATAAAACATACCTCGGAAAGGACGCTGCATTGACTGGTAATACGCGGGCCTTAATTTTACGGTAACGACTGTGGTGTAGGCGCGATGGCCCACTGGTGAAAGTATTGAACTTTAAACCGAAATGTCGTTGGTCCGATCCTGAAATACGCCATCTGCGCTGTGTCCTTAGGCGAGATACAACGGCACACGGAGGAGGGGGCTGTGTAGTAATACATACTGCACGTTGATAATGCACTTACCTTCATCCGCTGCTAACACACTTTGTTCTGGGTTAGTAAGGTTGATACTCTGACAACTGATCACGCTGCTTGCTGGTTTTATCCGGATACTCCGACTTCCTTGACCCGTACCCTGTCTGACACGATGTGACCGTGGTTGATGAAAGTGTTGTTAAACTCCCATAAACAAACATACGACTGTCGCAGTACTGTATGAAGAGTAGTTAAACGAAATACCAAATGGGGAATACACGGGTTTAGCGGTAAACAATCCTTGTTTTCAAAACAAAACGCTGCTATTATAATATTAGAACATTCCTTTTCATGTTCTATCGGTCGATAGTACCTGAGTTTGTGTGATTTTTGAAATAAAACCTGAAGCAGCTTCACACAAACTCAGGTACTATCGACCGATAGAACATGAAAAGAAACGTTCTAATTATTTTATTATGCCGAACAAAATATGATTTTCATTGTTAAGCGTTAACTGCAACATGTCATCAGTCTTGTAACAACAATGTAGTCGAATCCAAAAACATGACGTCATTTCGAACGAATGACGTCTCTTCGAAAATGCCGTCGCTTTAGGAGTTTCTGTATCAACAAATGCCAATGTTTACAACTGCATCAAGCTATAATTCATTGTTAATGCTTGTGTGAAAAGTGATTTAAATTAATGGAATATAAATTCATGTTTCTCGGACGACAAGAGTAGATAGAATTAAGCGGAGGCTCAGTAAGGTCGAGGAGTACTAAACTTGTGGAAATATAATTGATTGAAGTCATAACTGAGACTCATATTCAGGATTCACTGAAGTGGTGAACAACACGTGAGTGAGTTTTTTAATATTTCTGATTCTTTTGAATTCATTGTTTGCACTTAAAAGTGAAAACACACCCACTGAAGATGATATATTTGTTGGTAAGTTTGTGTCTACCGGTGTTGAAAAAGCTAAACGGACACGGAGCCAGCGTTTGGTGTTGAGAAATTCGACGCTGATCAATGGAAGTGGCGCTTACATTTTCTTCGTTCTCTTGTCTCCAGGGAAAAACGTTCCGATAGTACCCGTGTTTTGCCCCCAAACTCCAGTACTATGACTTTTAGAAGGTGTCATATTAACCAATCACGGCTGATGTTACAAACGTGGGGCATAATAAAGCTTTTTATCCTTGCCTTTGCAAACTCTTACCGACCATGTCAAAATGTAACTCGTCTTGGAAGAGTACATTCATAGGGACGTAAACTTAATATCTTTAACCTGCAGCAGCAAGATTGCATTTTAAAGATATTAAATAGTACACTCGTATTAAATCACTTTTTAACCGTTACGGGTTTAGTGGTAAACGATCCTTGTTTTCAAAACAAAGCGCACCAAAAACTTTTATTCTTGCCTTCGCAAAATCGTATCGGCCATGTCAAAATGTGACTCGTCTTGGAAGAGTACATTCATAGTGACGTAAACTTAATATATTTAACCTGCAGCCAAATACTGAATGTGGACTCTTCCAATTGTTTGCCATTAGACTGACATGGAAGATACCACCAGTGTTCAAAGGGTTAACAATCATCAGGAAGAATGAAGCTGCATGTCAGTTTGTTTACAGTAGTATTAATGTTATATTTTATAGCTAAAGCGTGTAAGGAATATCCCAATGCCTATTGTAATTTTCCACGGTTTGGAACGTGCCAGTATCCCGATTATGGACATTCTGGTGTTTCCAACCCGGAGAAGTAAACAACAATGACACAACTAAGGTTCCTGAAAATAGGCCCTGGGCTTAACCCGTACTGGAAATTCGCCCAGGCTTCTTATTTTTCACAACACTGTTATGTAAGTATCTGAAGAAAACATTTTCGATTATTTCGTGTGATAAATTACACTCTTAGCAATGTTGGCTGACGCCATGGGCGTTTTTTTAGCAGTCATACACTCCAAAAAAGTACTTGTCTTCTAGGGCTGTAGTATGTTGCTAAGAACACGGTAAATGGCATGTTCAAAGACCTTCGCATAGGCATAAAACTGTCACATGCAGCTGCTCGTACTGGTGATATGTGATTCTGATCGGCTCTAGAAGTTTGCACGGTAATCAGCAATGTCATGGTAAAAAGGAAAGATGTCTGCCATGATTTTTAGCACGCCAAATTCGATTATCATGGCCAATCACATGTTTGTAGACGCTATGTCTGCATAGCTCGCCGGGAAGCATGTGTACATATCATCCATCGGGCAAGTTCGTCTTATAGTAGGGTAAAATTGTAAAACATTACCATTAAACTAACGGTAGATGTACTGGCAACCAATTGCCGTTACCGCTACTGTAAATATGACGACAGTGACTGTTACAGCTCAACGTTTTATCAAATAGAATCTAATAGAAGAGTGTTCATACAAAGTTTGGCAAAGTTTTCTTTCAGAACGAACGCCTTCAACTCTTTGCCAAAATAGGATCGTCCTTCACTAAAGATGTCTTTTCTTTTAGAATACACACTTTTTTAAGTTATTCTAAGTAATATATTCTAATTAATATCTTTAACACTTTACCTAACGTAACGTCCAAAACCGGCCAGCGCTATTATCAAAACTCGCCAATTAATTTTCATTATTTTTTCACGTTTTGTCGCTAAAACATAGGTTATGGCCCCTCATTGGAACGAGCTCGTCGAGCTCGTTCCAATGAGGGGTCATAACCTATGTTTTTTGAGACAAAAAATGGAAATAATAGTTATTCAAGAATTTTTTTTTCAAGTGTCGTCTGCTTTTCATGTTAATTAAAGGGTTAAACGACAGCCATACGTCTGTCGCTTAAAGATATTAATTGGCCTACTGTGTATGACAAACCAACAGCCAAAATTATTCAAATGCGGTATTCTTGCCATAATATTTTACGACAGAAATATCGGCAATTGTATAGACAGTACTTGGACTGTATTTTAACTGTAGTTTTTACTCCGCCTTGCCCCCCACACACCCAATATCTTAAAACATTTACTGACCTGGTTGACGGCCTGCAGCCAGAGTGGTGGACAGAAAACTCTTTCATGCCAGACCAAATTTTATTTTTAGCCTTTTACCTAAGGTAATGTACATATACGACCAGCTCTGTTCCCGTTCAATTTGCAATATTTTTTATTATTAAATAACTTGTGACCCCTCAGAGGCGTGGTTTGCACGATGGGTCGTAAGACTCAAGCTAATTTGCCTGGTGATCGGTATGTATTTGAAGCAAAGGATGGACATTTTCAGTTATTCAGAAATTTGTTTTCCTGTCTCGTAAATTTATTTTTCTGTTTGTCGTAGATTCGATGATCGATACAATAACATTTCCGTAAGTGACATTCAATATTATGTTGGAACACTTATAGTCACGGTTCCAACCTTCCGAAATTTCAGACAAAATTTCTAAAATCCTGTCGAGGATACGTTGTGTAAAATTTATATGTTTTAAGCACAGCGTACCCTCGAACTGACACCTTGATGCTATTTTATGCATACACGGACCTACTTATAAGGACACAATCCAAATCCAACAGAACTGATCGTTCCCAATAAGTTTACGAGTTCAGAAACACCCTCGCCACGACACGCACATGTATATATCTGCAAAACTTGTGTAAATGTTGAAACCATTGAGGGATTAATAGGACCAGAGATGTGGCAGTGCTTTTATAATCGGTCTGATCAAAACTCTTTGAGCGATTATGCTCGCTATGTGAGATGCGGAGTCAAGATCCGCTGTTTCGAATTGTGAGGTTTCCCATTCTTCAAATATTGGGAACAAAATCACCGCTCAATTTATTTCTAAAATATGGCGCTTTCTAGTGCACTGTGCCTCATCGGATTAGTTTTTACGTTCGTGGAACCTCTCCCGATCAGGCTTGGGGCGAACACTTTGTACATGTATTCGAATACGAATACGAATACTTTGAAATTTTATGAATACGAATACAAATACACAAATTTTCAAATGTATTTGAATACGAATACAAATACATTACAATGTATTCTGAATACATTTTTGAATACTTGAATACTTTTTAAATTAGAAGTATTTATAGCAAGGCCTTTAAGTGTTTTGTTTGTTAGGTTAAAAGTCATTTTTAAACTGATGGTCCTTTAGCTGAAGCTTTAATTGTGCTTACCATGCTTTGTTGGAAAACTAAAGTAATTACCTGACGGGAAATCCACTCTATGGGTGTCATAGTAATTAGACTACTCTCCATGGACAACACATCACAAAATGCGAGTGGATTACCTCTAAAAAAATCACAGACTGGCGTTTCCTCCTGAACGTTAAGTATCAATTGCAATGACACCACATAAGAAGGACTAGCAATCCATGGGCTTCTGTGAAAACCTTTTATTAAGTATATGGTTCTTTAATTCCAATATATAGAAAGTATTCAAAATGTATTCAAAATGTATTCATGAATACAGCTCAAATTTTAATGTATTTGAATACGAATACGAATACATGTATTCATAACATTCAGTGAATACTGAATACATGTGAATACTTGATAAACTGTAAACTGTATTTGAATACGACTGAATACGAATACCCCAACCCTGCTCCCGATGCTCCCGATGCATCTTATTTTGACAGTTGAATACCAAATGAAGCAATGATCATCGGGTCAATCGACGTCGAGAACAGTCATTCAATTGCTCATGCGACTCTCACGATAAGGTGCATTGGCGGTATTCAGGCGACTGAGATGGACCGGAAAAGCGTACAAACGTGTTTGTGCTTGTGGGAAAAAGATTGTGTCATTATATAAGCTTTCATTGACTTGTACATACATATGTGTTGGATACACCGAGCAGCGACACGACACAAACCATCCTGCTATACCAGTATCTACACACTTGAGGGCCGGTTAATGATAATACTACCTTAAGACTGAATCATCACTGAAGCAGAGTTAATGTTCTTTGTATTCTCTGCTCATCATATGTTACTGTGTCGTTTCAAAAAGGTTAATCCTTTACCTAACACGAATAAAGGGTGATATCTGCAATGTATTTGAATACCTAATAGATTTCATTCTTTGCCTGGAGACATAATTGGAGGGAGACATTGAAAAAATAATAAAATTTGAATGATGATCATTCGTCTCGTGCGCGCAACAATGCGCTTTCTACAAAGCTTTGGCATTGCAAATGGTGTCATCTTACACTCAATGGGCGTTTTTGTAAATAACGCGTGCTGTATATTTGACCATCACATTAAGTAAAGGGTTAAACATTTTAAATGGATATTTGAAATAATAAATTAAATGGAAAATATATACAAATGAGCATTGTGAATGGATGAAAAGTTTCATGAGGAGATGAATATCAAGGGTTAATGACTTGAGTTCTTGAAACACAAGCAAAGTTTCAGTCGATAAATCCAACCCGGAAGTCTGTTGCCGGAAGCTGTTCCTCTGACCCATCTGAGTTTGCGAAGATTTTTATGGTTATTTCGTAGATGAAACTTCATCCCTCTCTTGCTTAGGGTAACCCACTTTCTGTGCAAAATAAATTATAATTTCACAATAATATTACAAATAAGACCACCTGTTAGCAAAGATTCGGAACTCCTCGACTCAATTAGGAATCGTGAATTGCATCTCATCTCAACGCTCGATATTTATCACATGTTGTTTATCGGTGTCGCCGTACTAAACTATGTCATCTTACCCCAAAACAAATACTATATGGGGTACAATACGCATGTATCGATCTGTACTTTGAACCAAAAACCTTCGATGTGTCCAGCGTTTTGATTTGCGACCAAAGGGGATGGCCCATCAATTTTTCAAGCTTGTTCGCTTCGTTTGTAACACGCTACGATTTAAGAGGGAAACAATTTAAACATTAACCCTCTGGGCCCTAGTGGTATCTTCCATGTCAGATCAATGGCAGCAATTGGAAGAGTCCATATCCATTATTTGAGGTTAGACCAATTAATATTTTCAACGTTAAGCCTTGGAGCTGCACGTTAAAAATGTTGATTGGTCTACCACACACATGCATTTAGGCTCCTGCAAAAATTTGAAATTCGATTCGAAAGTCAATATTCGATTCGATTCGAAACCGGAAATTCGAATATACTTCGGCCATAAGTTTGTGAACGTTCTGAGTAGAAACGTAACTACCTTGTAGCGGTAACAGTGTTTGTAGCGATGTAACTACAACCTTACAACAATTGTAGCTACATTGCTACAAATACTGTTTCTGCTACAACTGTTCATTTCAACTTAATTGGCATTATGATCAGTGACCATTTATGCAAATTTTAAGTTTCGCGCTTTGAAAAGTTATTCAGCTGTTTAGCTTCAATAAATGATTTGTTCCACAACATGATCACATTATTTTATATTGAGTATTATTCTGTTCGATCACAGTTACAGGATACATCGTCAAATTTTCTAAAAGAATACTCCCTGATTATTATATAAACAGAAGTACAGCAGGCTTTAATTTACAAGCAGATCGACTCCAGTCGGCGTTGAATTATCGTTTCGTTTTAGAAATTCAACATTTTTTTTAAAACAAGCGGGTTCACCACCGGAATGGTGTCAATCCGATTTAATTCGATTTCTTTTTCGGTAAAACATGTGATAAAATTATGGTATCAGCCCTATCAGCCAGGTTCGTTTTAAAATGTTTATTGCTGCAGTTTCGAAGCTACAAAGTCAGCAATTCGAATAGTTTCAATCAATAGCTAGTATATTGTTTTTTATCTCAGTTTATAGTGCACGCTAAAAACTAAAGTGTTAAAAACTACACTTGAAGTGCTGTATTTAACACTTACTAAGTGCTGAACTAGCACTTTGTTCAAGTGTAGATATCCCAGAACTTGACAGGTGTTACAGTAATACCTCTTGACAAGTGTAATGTCGCTACACTTAAAAGGAAACAACGCAGATGACGCGGATCAGGCTCGAACTCTCGAGCCTGATCCGCGTCATCTGCGTTGTGTCCTTTTAATTATGTACCCACCAAGCGCAAATCAAATTATGGACGATTCTGGAAGAACCACCAATGCTAGACACATGGGAAGTGCCATCCATTCAAGTTTCAGATGTCTGACGATTGTAATGTCTAAGTGCTTACAGCATTGCACTTTGAGTGTTAAAATCAAACCCTAAGAGTTAGAATGGGTTTAACACCTTGAAAGTGTCAGTTTTAACACTTTAGTTTTTAGTGTGTGCGGGTTGTGGTGAGGAGAACAATGTACTCCACATAACTGTGTGTCTTTTAATAACAGGGATTATTATTTTAGAAAAAAAACTTTTCTTTTGACGACGTATCCATTAACTAGGATTCGATTCGAAGTTCGATTCGAAATTTGATTCGTTTTCGTCAGTTCGATTCGATTTTCGATTCGAGCAAAATTGGCAATTCGTAGGTCCCTACATGCACTTTGCATTCACCCTACTTAACCCTTTACCCAACGCAGACGATATCAAAATTTATTATTTTAAATATCATTTTTTCAATTTTTTTCAAAAAATTTCATCAAAACCGTATCATGTGACCCCTCGTTGGAACGAGCTCGACGAGCTCGTTCCAACGAGGGTTCACATGATATGGTTTTGTTGAAATTTCTTGAAAAATAATATTTTTTCAACTACAGAATTTGCAAATTACGCGGGCGGGTGCGGGCGATTCGTTAGGTAAAGGGTTAATAAAATTGTGATGTATCATGTCCCTGTACCGCAAAAGGGGTCCCTCTCTTTTAAATGGTTAAAAAACATATCACCAGGAACCTCCAGTAAACAACATTTTAATATATTTCTCAGACTTTTGCCGCACCTTCTTTGCAGAACAAATTATGAAACAGAAATGCATGGAAAAGTAATCGAAAACACCATTTCAGCAATACCCATGTTATCGTTGTTATGTAAATAAATACAGCTACAAAGAAAAACATCCACTTCGTAAACATTCGCAGGTGAACATACAACTGCACAACTAAACCATACCAAGTTCTAGGAGTATTGGGTGCAAAAAGTGAACAGCTTGGCAAACATTAAACAAAGGTTTATAACTGGGTTATTTGACTGGATTTAGGGAAGAGCAAGTAGTGCACGTGTCTATGCGGAAAGCAACGAGTGTTAAGTAATCAGGACGTTTATGATCAATACACTACCATAATCGCCATAACATGACGGGTTGAGCAATTAAGTTCCAGTAAAACAGATGGGAAACGACAAAGACCAAGTAAGGCTCCCATTTCGGACCAGTTTAGTTGGCTTCGTCTATCGCCCGCTTCCATTTTCAGCACCAGTACAAAACGTCCTCTCGTCTCCTTTTCTGTTAGTCTTAGGTATGTGCTGGCCACTGTTTGGGGCTAAATAACAGGTTCAGACATGTATGTTCCTCGCTGGCCATACTCGCTTCAGTTCCTTTGGATGTCGTATGTTAAGCTCTTTCAACACAGACTCCTTGAATGAATGTCATCTTCTTATGCACTTTTGTCTACAATGATAATGAGGAGTACATTTTCTTTTTAACGAGGGGTGGTGGAGGGTGCAATAATTACTTAAAACAACAGCCGTGTAAGGCTGTAGGATTAAATTAATACGGATACTCCTTCCCAATTTCGTATTTACTGTACTGTCTGCTCGCTGGCGGTCCGCTCTTTCTTGCTCAAAAATCTATGCATAAAGTGTTGAACAGGTTAATACAATGCATGATAATGTACGTCAATGAAAAATAGAAACTGTGGAATGGTTAGCCATAACACTTCTGGGGTATTTTCAAAACAATTGGTAACGTCTCTGACGTGGTATTCTGATCAATACCATGACACAAGAACTTACACATTTGCCGATTAACTGATTCTGCGGGATAATTCGTGGGTACAACAGCCCGTCACAAAATGTCATGTTCTTCGCTCAGTTAGGGAACCTCCAGTAAGATATGTGTGGTATGTGCAGAATCCATCATATTTGGCCCTAAAATACTTTATTTAATTTCCAATCACCATGAACATTTCAAGCTCTGGTCTGATGATCCCTGTTCTCACCGCCTTCTTACTTGCATGTGCATTGATTGAATATTCTATACAGGCGCAGAGTTGACTTGCTGTGTATAATTTTGCTTCGCAAGAAGGATGTCGTATGCTTTTTGCTTTAACTCTTTTTGGAGGAAGCCCGCGGTGTGGATTCTGATCGTGGCGTCATAAGTCACGTGACCAGTTACGTCATGATAGTGTGCTGGTAACCGCCATGTGCGGCCATTTAGTATCGCCATTACTATTCTGATGCGTGATGTCAGTGAGTATGCACAGCGCGTGTTGCTAAGGTAATACGTGTTTCCATCGTCTATTTTGTCGCATGTGGGCCACCATTTTTGGTTTCTATGAAGACACGTGGATGTTATTGGATAATGCTCCTATGATAGAACATGGGTGTGACTGGGAGGTCTGAATACATGAGAGTATGACTAATTACTGGAAGTGACCCGACAACTATTAATCAGTTCGGATTCTTCCTGAATCGTCGCTTTCTGTCTATCCAGGCGGCCCTCCTCAAATATTCATATGAGAATATAGGGGATGATATATTAAACCTGTTTGAGGGATTTTCCCATGGTCGTCATGGTCTCATACGACGAAAGACGAAAAGGGATTCTTTAATTACAGACGCAGTTAAGAAAGGAATTCCTGTAAGTGGGATTCCAGATGTGATATTCTAAAAATGTGACTCCTAGCCAGTTCCCTGAACCTCCTAGTGGTGTTCAGAGGACCATCACTACAACAGACTAGTGATATTCAGGTGGTAGTTGTGGGCGCAAGGAAAGGGCTGATAGGTCCTAACAGTCGTATGGATTGCAGAGAGTACTTATCAGCTAAGGAAATAGGAGGTTATTAGAGGGTAGAGCGTAAAAGAACAGGTAGAACGCAGAAGGTACGCAATGCGGTAGAGAAAGTAGAAACAGAGGAAGAAGGCATGGGTAGGATACCTCAAAGGTATCCTCCAAAAGGTATCCCCCAGTAGTGCATCACCTACGCATAAGTATCCGCAAATACTAAAGCAAACACTTGATAACTCATTTGCTTGATATGTTTCGAGTCGTTCGAGCAATGCCTATTCCAGTCACTGCTCTCGTTGATATTTGGCTAATCTCAACTGCAGTAGTATCATCGAAGCAGCGGACAGTGTTAGTGCACTTGTAGACCAAGAATGGGAATACTGGAAGTAGCAGCTGCTCGGGATATAGTAGTATTAAAGGCCAACGATAAAACCGGAGGGAGAGTAAAGGCAGGAGCCATGAGTAGTGGTAGGAAACTGAAATACTAGATAAACACAGGTATAGCGAAAGGAGGTCATGGGGAAGAGAGATGTAGCTAAACTACTAGGCACTAGTAATAGTTCAATGCTACAAGTGTGGTAGAAGTTTATATTAGATGCTGATGATAAGACATATAGTAGTGATCATGGACAAGTCAGTGGAAATAGGCTTGAAGCTAGGAGCTAGGAAGGTTATGAGATGATCCAGTAGCTATAACTATTTTCAGATGAGTATCCTCTGAAATGTATCCTTAAAAAGTATCATCCAATATTTCATCATGGCGTCACTGGCGGCTCAGTGGTTAAACCGAAAGGTGTTCGGTTCGGTCCCCACCAGGGGTAACTGCATTCTGTCCTTGGGCAAGGCACTTAATCCCGATTGCCCGCATGTGGGTAAGGTGACACTGTGTATTAAGGCGTACTACACGAAGTTAGTACGTGGGGGAGTCTGACAGCTGTTCGCCGCTGCTCGGTGGTTCTCTCCGGTTACTCTGGCATCCTCCACTGTCCGACACGAGGTGACCCTAGCTGTTGAAAGTGTCATTAAACCCCAATAAATAAATAAATATATCTGTCGTAGGTATGCTGAAATACCGAGAAGATTTCAAGAGGTGTATGTGGAGTCACTCGTTTGAGCAATTTACACGATATGTTATTTGCTCGATGAAATTCGAGTCGTTCGAGAAATGTCTTTCCCAGTTTCGTCCCGTTAGCTCAGTTGCTTGCCCAGATTCGAGTTGTCCGAGCTATGCTGTCTCAGTTACTGTTCGATTGACGTTTGCACTTATTCGAACAAACCACACGAGCTCTTGTATTAGATAATGATGTTGTCGTGTGAGGGGGTTTAGATAAATAGAAAGATCTGATTGGTCGAGGTGAGTGGTCTGGACGAGAAACCACAAAATATTACTGGAATCATAACCGAATAAGCAGTTGTTGGGATGTTTGTGGTAATTAGACATAGAGTGCAACAAAACCCTGGATTACAACCCATACCCCATGGACCGTGGATTCCATAATAACCAATTACCATCCAAGATGGATGTTTTAATGGGCAGAAGCCAAGGATTCAGAAGAAGCCGAAGTAGACAAATAGTTGTCGGGTCGTTTCCAGTAATTCAGTCGAACACATCTTTCAAATACACCACTGTTCCCTTGTGGAATTTCAGTCTCATTTGAGCACTCATGTGTCAATATGGTGGTCAACATCATACAAAGTAGGCGGCGGAAACACGTATTACGCTGACAACAGGCGTTGCTCATGCACACTGACACCATGCATCACCGTGGTAAGAAATTAATAAAATGCCGCTCTCGTGGGCTACCATGAAAAAAAATCGTAACTGGTCACGTGACTTGTGACGTCATGTTTGGGATCCACACGTCGTCCCTCAAAAGGGTGTTGAAGCGTACATGATGTACTACTTCCATGCTCTATTCTACGTTAAAGTAGTCTGTTGTGTTGAAAACGAAACTGTTATGTTGCTGTGTTTTGCTTTTGCTCGCGAAATCCAAGATCAACAGAAGTTCACGAGCAATAATTCATCCGGTTTGATACTAGCAGAGAACTTCGTGGATGTGTTTTTTTTTATTATATTAATACCACATTAATGCCTCCACAAACCGCCAAAGTTTACCCATCAATTAATTCTTGCATGAGGTAAAATTCGACAGTTTTCATATCTGTAGCATGCCTCTCTGAAACGTGGCTCCAGTAATGCGTAGAGAATTTCAAGGCAACAATCTACAAAATGTGAAATAAATAAAGACTCGAATGCCTTTACACTGCACACTCCTAACATTCTATCGAAGTCTGTTTGGGAAGATATCCTCCACAATTTTTGAATTTAGTCCCCCGAAAGCGTAGGACGGTTGGTGTTTTCGAATGCGATTCACAAAAGTGTTGTATGTAGAGCTCTCAGTAATGTAAGATACTACTACGATATGGGCATATCAATTTTAGGAATAATAATGTGTAATCTAGGGCTGTAGGTTTTTTAATTTCTTGTTCGGTTTCGGTTTTGGTTTTTCAGGTGGAGTAAAACCTCGGTTCGGTTCGGTTTTCGGTTTGTTCATGAGGCCAAGTAAAATTCAATAAAACTCATTCTTATGTCCGGGGTCATAACTGAATGGTAGTGAAATTGAGTGAAACTCAATGAATGCCCGAAATAAGCTATAATACATGAAGAATCAGGAAGGCCAATATAATAATTACCTAAATATACAGAACTTTTATTGTGTTTTGCCATTTTACGAGGTCTGACACCTACACGCAACTTGAGGAAAGCTGCAAACACAACTAAACTGAAATGTCGGAAAAATGTAGCCTTCCCAGAGTAGTGGGAGTACCCAGACACTGCCATTGGCAGTGTCTGGGTACTCTCACTACTCTGGGATGGCTACATTCTGTAAATTTCTGCAGCAAGAGAGTATTTAATAAAAACAACGAAAAACCTCAGATGACGGGATGTCGACGGTTTCGGTTTTTTAAAAAAACTAAAAACCTCGATTCAGTTTCGGTTAACCTTCAGCTCTAGTGTAATCTGGTTCCTTTCTTTTTACATTTCAGAAGTTGTATGCAGTGTCAAAAAACATTAATGTCA
The DNA here is from genome assembly GCA_031216915.1 of Pictodentalium vernedei. Taxonomy (NCBI): domain Eukaryota; kingdom Metazoa; phylum Mollusca; class Scaphopoda; order Dentaliida; family Dentaliidae; genus Pictodentalium; species Pictodentalium vernedei. The sequence continues at coordinate 781,874,998 of CM062297.1, read as the reverse complement.
TATAATAAACAATTTATTTCAACATTCAATCAATCCAGGCCGCCATATTCCGTCGGACAGAAGAGACCAGTTCTGACATATCAAACAAGACGCCTAGGGCGTCTTATTTGATCTGGCTGATCTTGCCTGTTCGAGTTGACGGAATACGACTACCCAGATCAATCAACTGTTGTAATTATTAATATTTATTATACGCTAAACGATAGATTATCGATGAAACTGCGGAAAGATAGAAATCGTATCCCCCGCTGTGAAGATATAGAAATTTTCACTTTCACGGTATCAATCAAAATGGCGGCTTTCAAAGCATCACTTCAAGGTGAATACGAGTCAAATTATCACTGGAAATGATCAATTTGTTCTAAAAACATATAATGAAACGTAAATCTAGTGTTTGTGAGTGGATACCGATCATTTTCAGCAATAATTCAACACGTATTCACCTTGGATTGATGCATGAAACCCGCTAGTCCAACCATGGCCTGAAAGTCCGTAATATAAGTTTTTGGTTTGGTACGTTCTTTGAACTTATATTACGGACTTTCAGGCCATGTTTGGACTAGAAACCCGCCAGCTGAATCAGATTGCAAGACGCTACCTGTTCGGAGTATCAGTCAAATCGCGTCCGCGTTTCAATGATTCAATGCGCTGTTTACTTTCATGCATCAATTCAAGGTTGAAACGAGTGGAATTATCAGATTCTTATAAAAAGCGTACAATAAAAAGAAAATAGCGCGAGCGAATATAACAATTTGTCTCGATCACAAGTGAGATAATTTAGTTTAAACATTATTTATTTTAAGAGTACAAAGTCATATAATACAAAAATTGTTACATACATTAATGTGGATTCGGCAGGAAGCTATAAGCTTATACAAGGCCGTTTCCACCCAGAACAAGATTACAAAGAGTTACCAATGACATTGGCAAGTATGAATGACTTTAGTCATTAGTTTTAACAGTATTTGTATACATTACACAAGCTTCAGTAGTCGAGCTCACATATCGTCGTCCGAGGGTCCCCGCCTCCCGTACACCAGATTAACCCCTTGCCAACGCGGATAGTATACGATAGTTGCACAAAAGACGTCTTGAGCCACTAGACAGTTTTATTTTTTGTTCCAAAAGCACAGCTCTTGACTCCCATTGGATTGAGCTCAACGAGCACACTCCAACGGAGGACCACGAACCATGTTTCCGAGTCCAAAATTGGAAACATAATAAAATTTAAATGGGAGCTTTTGTTAATAAGACCACCCGATCCTAGCCATCCCGGGAAGTAGAGGCGGGGGCCACCGGGTAACGATATGTAAGAATGTCAAGAGTACACGGTGAATAAAATAAGAACGATATAAAAAGAAGCAAAATTCGGCCAGCTTGAATACATGGTGCATTTACTACATACGAGAAAGGCGTAAGTAAGTATGTAATTTCATTCAGTTCGTTTAGTAGAAGATTATGAATAGTCTGTGAATACTGTCTACGTGGCGGTGAGCTAGTTAAATGGTGTGGAGGGGTATATACTTGTTCCGTTGAGCTAGTTTGGCAACAATATTCATGATAATATTAAATTATACTTTAATTAGGTTAGTACTGTGTGAGAGATTAATCATTGGAATCGCTTACTTGATAATATAAAGTCATGTACCACTTCAAAGATAAGGAGGTTGTCATTCATGAACTCTGAACCAAAAAGAAGGGTAGATGTGTCTGCTTCGAAAGAGAGCACGTTAATTGTATAATTACGAGCGTCTGTAAAAATTGGACAATGCAAGAGAAAGTGATCAGGAGTCTCTTGCTCGTCACACTGACATAAGGGGTTTGGTATTAAATGATTATCATTTTAGTGTGAATTGAGGTTACTACACCCCAGCCGTAACCTGCAATGACATATTTGAGCTGTACGAGATTCGCCTTACTATAGAACCTTGGAGGTTGTTGATTACCATCGTTTAGGAAAGTCTTGAAATTAATCAATGAAGAGTTCTCGCGGACAGACAGGGGCAGGTTATTCCATTGGTCAGTAACGCTGGGGATGAAGGAGGACTTGTACTGTTCAGTCCTACAAAAAGGAACACGGTATTTTGACTTGATCGGAGAATGAGTGATGGATTGGTCGAAGAGGCAAGTGGGGGGACTTTACTGGAGATGTGTGGTGGTATCATGTGATGGTACATTTTGAAAACTGGATTAACTTGTGTTTGCGACGTCTTTCTTGCAATGGGTCCCATCGCGTTTCTAAATAAAGTAAAGACTTATTAGCACTAACGGTTGCCCCAGTGACAATCCTTGCCGCTGCAATCTGTATTTGATTCCAGTTCTGCTACTTTGGTTACAGAACAGTTATCCCAAACAGTATCCGCGTATTCAAGAAGAGGCCTAATAAAGGCAAAGTATATTTTTTTCTATTTCACTACGATCTAAATTAAATTTGTGTCTCCTCAGTAAGTCTAAGCGAGACCAGGCTTCAGAGCAAATATGGTCGATATGATCGTTCCATGTACAAGTGCTGTTCAGTATGACCCCTAAATGTTTGTGGTTAGAAATTTCGGATATCTGAGAACCGCCTAAGAATAAAGGTGGATGGGAGATGGGGCTGCTTTTACGCGATATTAACATACTTTCTGTTTTGTTCGGATTGAACTCCACCAACCATGTTTTAGCCCAATGTTCAATTGTGGCCAGATCATGATTGATTAAGGTCGAGGCTTGTTTCAGGGTTCTCTATTATTAGATATAAGAAAGTATCGTCTGCAAAGAGGCGTATACTGCTTAGTGGGTTTTTGGTTATGTCGTTAATGTATATAAGGAACAATAAGGGTCCGTGGATTGATCCTTGCGGTACACCGGCATTAATAGTTCTCCATGAAGATGTCTCAGACGATATTACTACTCGTTGCAACCTATCTGCAAGATATGATTTTAGGAACAGCAGAAGTTCACCCGAAACGTCAATACTCTCCAGCTTGTAAATAAGACCAGCATGCCAAACTTTGTCAAATGCCTTACTAACATCATAGAAAACAACCCTAACCTCTTTGCCTTCGTCAAGGGCACGGCAGAATTCATCATATATGTCAGTCAGTTGGAGGACAGTTGAGTCACCGGGTGTAAAACCTGACTGAAATTGACTGAGAACGTTATTGTCAATTAGGAAACCCCACAAACGCTTGAATACACATTTTTCAAATATTTTACCAACACAGCTGATCAGAGATATTGGGCGATAATTAATAACAGAATTGGAGGGCTGTTTTTCAAGATTGGGGAGACGTTTGCTTTTTTCCACAGTGACGGAAAGTACGAGTTATTCATTAGTACATTAAATAAGATCGAGAGTGGCTCGCATAAAGAGGATTTACATCCTTTGAGGAGACGCGGGCTTATTAGATCTGGACCAGACACCTTGGACACTTTTATCGACTTCATTACAGAATATACTTCGCTATAATGTGGAGTAATACAATCAATACGTTCGGCAACACGGGGTGGTGCGTCTGGCAAGGAAGCATTCAAGTCATCAATTGTTGAGATAGAACTGAAATATTCGTTGAACACTTCAGCTTCCTCAACACTTGAGGAGTTTCTTTTGTTAGAGTGGATGAGAGTAGGAACTCCTACTGCGATGCTGCTGCCGATGAATGATTTCAGGGTCTTCCACCACCGTGATGGTGGTGTTTCGCTACTTCTCAGAATGGATTGGACTTTGGACAAGTATAACGCTTTTGCCTTCCTTATAGCCGATACAACTTCGTTCCGTTTCAGTTTGTATTTTATCCAGGCATGTGGAATATCGGTACGTTTAGCAATACGATACAAACGTTTTCTCTGTCTAATCAGTAATCTTATTTCATTATGCATCCATTTCGGTTGATCTATTCGCGTGGTAATAAATGTGTTTGGTATGTGGATGGATGCAGTATCGAGTAGTTTGTCGGTAAAATTAGAAACTACAGTATCAAGGCAGGGATTATTAAATAGAGAGTTCCAGTCGACGACGTTAGAGAAAGCCTCATTCAACGCTTCATAGTTACCCTGGGAGTAGAGCCATATTCTCCTTTTAAATGAGAGGGGTGGTGGTTTTTAAAATTCAACTTCGAGTGAAATTGGACAGTGGTAGCGGATCATGTCTGGGATAATCGGTTCGAAGACCTCACAAGTTTTCATGTTGATTGTGTCACTAAGAGCAAAGAGATCTAATAACGAAGCCGACGACTCAGTAAAACAAGTTGGCTCACGTACGACTTGCCTTAAATTAAAATAATGTAATATTTCAGAAAAGCCGCTTCTTGGGGGAGCCATTTGGTTGTCATTGAAATCACCTGTGACAATAAGTCTGCAATTGTGGTGTCTCTGGCTTTTTCGATGGATGCTGATATAGCTTCTCATGTATCTGGGGGACTGTTTGGTGACCGGTAGAATACCCCTAACAGTAACGATCTAGTCCGTTTTGTAAATACTTCCGCCCATAGACACTCCGTATTCAACGTATGTGGGTCCGGTCTTGGTCGAAATGAAATACTGTCTTTAATATAAATGCCAACCCCACCTCCCCTTGTCGAGCGATTAAATCTCAATGGTTCTTGAAACCCGTGAAGAAGGACATCGGATGTGGGGTCGTTGCTATCCAGCCATATCTCAGACAAAGCCACAATGTCAAATTATGCGAATTCGTATTGAATGATATCTAATTTCGGTTTTAGACTCGGGACTTTAAGATGGACAATTTTTAAAGTATTCTGGTTGTGATCCGAGTTAAAGGAATTTGGGCCAGGGTTAGCTTCGATGTCACCTGACAATAATAAACTTAAGGTCAAATGGAACAACGAGATGACAACGAAAGCTGAAATAAGTACTTCCAGTGTGAGCGCAACCTTCGAAACATTCACGTCCCTGTATAGATATGAAATTTCATCCAGAGGATTTACTAAATGAGAAGTAACGAACTCGCTGAAGTGGCCAAGGAACAATGCAGCCACAGCAGTAAAGCTTTCGTGCAGCCCTACCCCTCTAAGACGCAGAAGCAAGTAAATCAAGACACAAGTGGATCTCTCCTTCGGCAAACAATGCTTTAAACTACTACAAAAAACTTTGAAGTTGAAAGTGTCTATTTGAGCACGATATGATTCAAAGGGAACACATAATCAACTACTATGTGACCTGTTGATGTAGATACAAAATTATCCTCGGAAACAAAATTGTATTCAAGCTGGAAAATAGCGCAATTGATATGTGAAAAATACTGTTGTGCAATGAGACGACAACAGTAACTTATATACAGATAAGTAACAGAAGAAGGTTAAGAAAATAGAAAGTTAGAAAAATAAAGCGTTGCTAACTGTGTTAACAAATAGACTGGGAGCTTATAAGAACAACGTCTTTGGCGTTACTGGGCTAGTCTGGTAACCATTGATATTGAATACCAGTTAATACCTATAGCGGGAAAGAGTCAATTGACGCATATTCACTTTGAACATTCAGCAGTGTCAAAATGCCTGGAAGTTCTTTTTCTTTGATGGTGATGGGGTAATATTGAGCATTTAGAGCTGTTTGCGTTCTGCTAGCTAATAAGTACTTGAGGTGAAATTATTTGATCTGTATGAATTTGCCCTGCTATGACATTATTAATGATGTCTATTGGTACACTTTGTTACAGGCAAAGACATATGCACACATTATGAGAATTCTCACATTTAGTTATGATCACTGTTGTTATTTCTGTGTATAGACGAAGCAGTCAGTAAGATATATCCGTTGTATAGCGGCCCAACATGACACAAATATCCCGTGTATTCAACTATGTGGCCCAACATGCCACATGTGACGTCAGTCAGTTCCCTATTTGACTCGAGCATCGCTCTCGTCCAACATGGAACTAACTGACACCACACATACCACAGTAAAACACCAACTGCTCACCGGGTTGGAGCAGTATCAGCCCCCATTCCACCGGCAAATCTGATGGAACCGACTAAGAAACCACGGAGAATTATACACGCTAAAAACTAAAGTGTTAAAAACTACACTTGAAGTGCTGTATTTAACACTTACTAAGTGCTGAACTAGCACTTTGTTCAAGTGTAGATATCCCAGAACTTGACAGGTGTTACAATAATACCACTTGAGAAGTGTATTGTCGCGACACTTGAAAGGAAATAACGTAGATGACGCGGATCAGGCTCGAACTCTCGAGCCTGATCCGTGTCGTCTGCGTTGTGTCCTTTTAATTATGTACCCACCAAGCGCAAATAAAATTATGGACGATTCTGGAAGAACCACCAATGCTAGACACATGGGAAGTGCCATCCATTCAAGTTTCATATGTCTGACGATTGTAATGTCTAAGTGCTTAAAGCATTGCACTTTGAGTGTTAAAATCAAACCCTAAGAGTTAGAATGGGTTTAACACCTTGAAAGTGTCAGTTTTAACACTTTAGGTTTTAGTGTGTAGAACTCCGAAAGCAAAGAGTTAAGTCTTAAATGTTACAGAAAATGACGAACATCGATAGGGGTTGCTGAGATGCAATAAAAGACCGAGCTCAAGCTTATTCTCTTCAAATTCGGTTATTATTACAGTCGTTGTTATTACTATCCATAAGAAGGAACATTAGGTCACAGATGGCGAGATTCAGTGGACCACAAAGTCAATGACACAGGACACTTACCCTTTTTGTAAATGTTGGTTCCACTGCATTTATTATTATAACCATATGAATGGATTGGATACATTAACAGTGATGGGCAAGAATTTATCCATATCAGTAGCAAGTGAGATAATTTTCGGTATCCACTCAAAACACTAGATATCCTTTATTCAATTCAAGGCGTAACATTTTGGTGTTCTGTTTTATACAAGTGATGTGCTGTGTTGTGTTATTTTATCCCCTTTGGGATATTCATAGTTCTGCAATTTCATGTAACGTTGAACTAGATAGGAACAGATTTACATAGCAGAAGGGTGCGTAAGGAATTTGATGGTGTTAACTTGTGCAACGAGAACAATTTTGTCAACATAGTTGATAATTACTGAATTTCTGGTGAGACGGAAATCTTAACTACCCACATCCATGTCACCTACGGACCCATAGCTACTTTTAGAAGATTTCTTGGACTATGTGAGCCCAAACACTGAATGCGAACTGTGGTACGAATAGATGTATTTTTGAAATTGAAGATAAACGAAACTATAACCATGGAATTTGGATATACCCTATATCAGCACCTGACGTAAACTGCATTGGTGACACATTTTCAGTGTCAGTGCGCCCAACTCAGGCGCCGTATTTTGTTCATTGGTATAGAATTAAATTCGTCAAAAAATGATATAACGAACAGCTGACGGTCACGGAAACGTTTTCTAACATGTGCAGATACTATACAGTCCGGGTTAAAGTATGTCATTGGGATTATACTAGGGAACGAACAGCAGGCATGTCAGAATGATACTATGCGTTGTCTTGTTACAGTAATGTAACAAGACGTTATTTCGTTGGAACGACATTACACGCGTTTCCAATGAATCACCAATGGTTGAGGAGAAGATTTAGGACTCCCGGACATTTTTCTCGCCCCTGGACAATCTTACACGTGCCAAAAGATGTTACTGAGATGAAATGGTTTCATCGGCAGGGACGCTGTGGGGCAAGCCCCTTTCAACCCTCTTTAGCTGTATAAGATTTGTGTGCCATGTCTGAGCGTGGTAGAGGAGAAGGAAGCAGCTTATCCGCGCTTGTGTTTCCTGTGGGTCGTCTTTTTAGGAGGTGGCTGTGATGGAGATATGGTTGTTTGTTGGGGGGTTTTTGTCTAAGAATTCCCTAGCCATTCTGGTGATTTCATCTGAGCGTTGTCTAAAGCTTGGGACTCGGTCATGATTTTAATCTTCTCTTCGCGCGTGTCTGAGGTCTGTGGCGGCAGATTTGGTGTGCGTCCATTGCCCGGGCTGTCTGGAAGCGAAGGAAGAGGGGGTGGGAGGTGGCAAAAAAGCAACTTCCAGTTCCTCCTCAATCTCCACAGGACGTTCCTCATCCAATTGTATCGGCTGGGGGGCCGGTGGCTGGTTGGGTGTGCCTCTGGGACTAGGAGGGGAACTGGCGGCTGCCTCCGAAACCTGCACCCCTCACTCACTCCCTTCCTTCATATCCACGAAAGCCTCCAAGCGTCGGGCATCCCTACGCTTGGTCGACGGGCTCTTCTTTTTTTTTTATCCCTCTCAGAGCCTCCCGACTCCCTCGGGTGACGACCAGTGTGAGAGGGGATCCTCTCACCAAAGGTACTACCTCTCCCCGAGGAGGATGACGTAGTGGTGTTCTCTCCAACATTAAATTCCAGTGTCAGATGGACGCTCTTGCCTATTTCCTGGATAGTCCAGGAGATGGGACAAGAGACGCCCAGAGCTGATATGGCCTTAATCTCTCCTGCTGGTACTTCCAGGTTTTCCATAATATTGATCAAGGTGTTCACACTCTGAGGTCAGAGGTGTGAAAAACATGCATGCCTGAGATGCATTTGAATCGCTGTTTGTCACCAGCCAATCCAAACCTTAAATAAGCGCATGACGCATGACTCGTGTAACTACACTCATTTTGTCAAACAACTTTATGACATTTATGACACGACATCACATCCTCTCCTTTAAATGTCATTCAGCTGTCCTTTAATTTTTGCGTCGCGATTGACAGTCATACTGATCGGACGTGTCTGTGAAAGCTCCTGACTGAACACATCTCACAGCTTGGATATTAACAAAGCCTATTATTCTCCGTACCACTTCTGTGCACTCTAGTGTAATTTTGTAAGTGTTTATCTTTAACTCTATCTATTTTCTGTCTGCTTTTCTCTGTTAAAACTAAATGTACTTTAACGAAATATTTTACCAATAATTTGCTGATAACTTAGACAATAACTGCTAACTGAACAGAGTGACATGGCAACTAACTCCACCACTGAACCCACTTCGGGAATGGATTTAATATCGATGATATCTGGATTTCGAAAAGAGATAGCCAGATTGAACGACACTATAGAGGGTTTGCGCTCGGATCTTAGGGCTCAAAAAGAACAGTTCGAGAAGGAAAAAATGGAATTAATAAAAGCTTCGACGGAATCAAAAAAGGAAAATAAGTCGGCATCTGGAAAAAAGGGAAACGGAAGAAATAATTCAGGTTTGGATTCGTGCCCCAGCAACGGAAACTCTAAACAAAAGGGCAAGGGTGTGGAGTCCAACTCGTTGGGCCCTAAAACGAAGACAGTTACAAATATCGCTAGTGTTTCTAAACCAGTTGATACAACTCAGCTGTTTTCGAAAACTAATCCTAGCAAGGGGATGGTTGGCAAAACTAATCCGACACCTGTTTCGCCCTTTATAGATAATACCGCTGAGATGGGGAGACCTGTGCACGCCATCTCTTTGGAGGTACCACCAAATCAGGGCTCGGAACTCGTTACCACCAGTCAAGACAACTGGTTGCGTTCGCTCATAGAGCAAGAGGCAACTACTGTTCCCACCTGTGATGTGGTCAATCAGATTACGCCGCGCCCGAAAAGGAAATTGGATACAGACTTCCAGAAAAATCGTGAGTCCCTGGAAATAGAAACGGTGGCTAAGAAAACCCGGCCAGCGTCGACACACACCGATAACCCGGGTGTTGTTGTCGTTGAGACCTCGGACATCATGGATGTTACAGTAGTAACAACCAGTGCGGAGATCCACAATGATGGGAACTCGGCAGACAGTAACGCAACGGAAACGATACCGGCAACGCCACCATTCACCACTGACGGTGGTGTATCATTTGCCGACAAGGTAAGAGCCCTTTCTAAACAACCTCAAAAGGATAATACGGCCAAACACCAGACAAATAAACAACCACATCAACCGCTGCAAAACCCTTGCGTAGTCGTCACAAGGGTTCCCACAAAGATCAATGATGGGGATATTGATGAAGCCCTGTCGGGATACTCGTGGGGAAGACTAGTATCTAAGACTACAGGCAACCCTACGTGGAAAATTAAAGTAAAATGCCCAATAGAGCCATAAAACTTAACTTCATTAACAAAGGTGTTTGTATAAACGGACAAAAATATGAGACTGAGGAGTATCGTGTTTTGCCTCAGCCCACACAATGTCATAAATGCCAGAAATTTGACCATATGTCGAACAGATGCAAAGGAGAGTTGCGCTGCATAAAATGCGGCGAAAAACATATAACAAAGTCGTGCAAGGTTTCAACACTGAAATGCCCAAATTGTAACGGGCAACACCCAAGCAATTATCGGGGGTGTCCCCACTACAAAAAAGTTAAAACCGACATAGAACTCAAAGCTATTAATGTCAACAGCGTAGAAAACTCAACTTCTCCACATTCGATGTGCAGCCTAATGGCTGGTTCAATTTTTAATATAACGAACAAACACTTCGACGTCAGTCTTTCCGACATATGTAAAGAAGTTGGGAAAACAGCATTCAAATTATATCGAACTCAAATCTCTTCCTCGCTAATAGAAGCCGCCATAAATAAAATATAAATCACACCCACAACACGTTTAGTAAAATTACGTCAGGTACTGAACACTTATGGATAAGTTGAAAATAATTCAGTGGAACGCTCGAAGCGTTAACTGCAAAAGCTCACATATGTCCGATTACTTCACAAACGTAGATGTAATTGGTATCAGCGAAACAAGGTTAAAGCCAAGTAAGACATTTTGCTAAGTGGATTCAACATCATTAGACGAGACCGTCCCACACAACGTGGAGGCGGAGTCGCTCTCCTCATAAGGCAGGACTTAAAATATAAAACGATATCAAGCAATCATCTCAACGCAGAGGTGATTGCCGATGAGATTGAACTAGATCATAAAAAAGTTGCCGTAATCTCATATTATAATGAACCGAAAAAAACAGCTGACAGCAAAGTCTTTGAATTCTTTGTGAAAAATCACAAACACTGTTTTTTCGTAGGTGATTTCAATGCCAAACATCAGGTTTTCGGATGCAATAAAACGGAGCCCAATGGCGACGCTCTCTTCAATATCATCGAACAATTTGACCTTTTTGTATTAAATAATGACCACGACATTACTCACGTCACACACCCTCCACCAATCCGACATCCTTGACCTAATTATAACCAGTAAATCACTAACTAATCAAATGCAAGACATATTTGTGGGGGACGATGATTTAGGTAGCGACCACCTGCCTGTTCATGCTACATTACACGGTTGCAGCGGACCCGCAATATACCCCACAATGAGGAGGAGGAATCTATCCAAAATTGACTGGGACCTCTTCAGAAAAATAATTCAGGTTAAAATAAACAAAAACGACCCAATGAATACCTGCGAGCTCGAGCAAGCATGTACCAATCTCAGTGAAGTCATTAACAACACTCTTGATGAGATTTGTCCCAAACAGACAGATAAACCGCGGGCCAACAGAATAACTGAAACCACACTCCAAATAATAAAACAAAAAAAGAAAGGCCTTCCGTGCATACAAATCAGAAAAAACTTCCAACTAAAAAGGTCGAACTTAAAGCCGTGTATAATCACCTCCACGGCGAAGTTAAAAAAGCAATAGCAAACGACAATCGCGTGAGATGGGAAAAAGCAACGGAAAATCTAAATGGACTCAGGTAGACTAAAAAGTTTTGAGATACTTTTAAAACCCTTACTGGACAAAAACATAAAGACGCCAACAGTAAGGCTCTAAAGATCAGCGATGGAACTATGGCCCTGGATGACAAGGCGAAGGCTAACGCCTTTGCTGAGCTCCTTATGAAATATCATCGTCCACATGAGGGCGATAGGTTTGATGACGAGTTCAAAGAAAAAGTAAACAAATTTGTTCAAGACAACAAGACAACGTTTAACGAAGCCAACTTCAGTCAAACGCCCGAGGACGGGGATGGCCATGAACTCACGGAACCGATAAGCCAAGAAGAAGTGGCTAGCACAATTAAAAAATGTAAGTCTTCTTCTTCCCCAGGAGGGGACGAGGTCTCATACAAAATCCTGAAACAATGTCCCAATACTTTTTTCGGTAGACTCACTAACCTCCTAAACTGCTGTCTCTCTAGTGGATACTTCCCAAAATGTTGGAAAGTAGCTACAGAAGTCATGATACCCAAACCCGACAAGGATTTGAGCAACCCAGCTAATTACCGCCCAATCAGCCTACTCAGCTGTAGCGGAAAAAATTTCGAACGGATTCTCACGACTAAACTCCGCAGCCATCTCGAATCAATCAGCTTTTTCAATAAGTGGCAAAGGGCATACAGAAGCCAAAGAGAGGGAATTGAGCATGTTTATAGACTGGTAGATTATATGAAAACGGCGTTCAGTCAAAATGAAATAGGAACCGCGCTATTACTCGACGTAGAAAAAGCGTTTGACTCTGTCTGGCACAATGGCATGAGATACAAACTAGCTAAAATGGGGCTTCCTACCAAAATTCTAAGGATCATATCATCATTTTTTTCTGATCGAAAAATCAAAGTGAGGGTCAACCGCGAAGTGTCAGCCGAGGTAAAACTCGAAGCGGGCACTCCACAGGGTTCGGTCCTCAGCCCGCTTCTGTTTATAATGTATGTGAATGACATTGACAAACTAGGGAAGAACCATGTTGAACTATCTCCATTCTCAGACGACAAAGGAATGTGGACGGCCAGTAAGTCTGGAAACATAATACAAAACCGCCTGCAGGATACCATCCGCGACCTGCAAGACTGGTGCGCTATGTGGCGCATCAAGCTAAATGCCACGAAAACACAAAGAATCACATTCTATAAAAAAAAAAAGGAAAAAGTCTGTCCCTAATATTGAGCTTAAGCTTTACGATCATAAACTTGAAGCTAGTAATGAGGCAAAGTTTCTGGGATTCAACCTGGATAGCAGTCTCAATCTAAACAATCACATAAACTCAGTCACTGTCAAAGCCACTAAATGCATCAATTTCCTGAAAATGATTAGAGGCAAAAATTGGGGAGCCAATAAAGAAATTCTCCTCAATCTTTACACATCATATATACGCCCAGTACTAGAGTATGGGGCCATAATAACAAGTGACCTGAATAAAACCAACATTGAAAAACTACAACGGGTCCAAAATCATGCCTTGCGCGTGGCTCTGCGCAAGCCCACGTGGACATCGATAAAACAACAACCTCACGAGATAGCAAAAATAGACACTATAGCAATGCGCTTAAAAGATCTTCAAAGCAAAACTCTAAACAGACTTCAAAACAGCGAATTAATAATAGGACTCAATGCGCATCGCGTCCTGAATAGGAAAACTAAATAATCTGGGGCGTGTCTATCGAAAGGGTTAAAGATTACATCATTATGATGGGGTGAGCCAGGCATTCTGTGACCTAAATTTAGAACTGGCTGCGGGTGACACGATACGCACGAAAGCTTGCCTCTGTTTCCAGTGGGAGTTGCCAACAGCGAGGAAAATCTCCACCTGCTGCCGGGTCTCCCCTCCCTGAGATATAAATCTCGGGGAAAAAGTGCTGGCTTCCCCATCCACATGTCACTGGTCGTCACGGACGGAACAGTTGTAAATTAAAAACCGAATTGCTCTAATTTACAGCTCTCTATCTTTTCTACCTCCTCTATCTCATCAGACACACGACCAAACTGAATGACAAACTATGAGGGATTGAAACAATCCTCATGCAAAGATGTGCAGAAAACCTAACAAGACTAAGGCAAGGATTGAAACAATCGTAGCAGCAAACAGCCCTTTTAAGGGTTTTTTGTGGGTGGGGGGGGGGGGGGGGGGGGGCGAGGGGGGGGGGGAGGGGGCCATTTGGAATTCCCGAAGGATAACCAGATACCTCAAAATCACATACGGCATCCTATCTCCCAGAAGGCTTGATGGATGACTCCCGGTTTTTCAAACTAAACTGTTGGAGCTTTCTCCACTCCTTTTTTGTAACCGCTATGGTCATATACCGGGGCCGCTACCAAACCGGCATTGCTGTTTGGTTTTCTTTTTTTCTTTTTCCCTTAAAATTGCCATCGCACAACATTATATTCTGGCTCGCCACCATGGTGGGTCTCAAACCTCTACCACCACCAAGCTGGAAACAAATAAAGCCCACTCTCTAATAGTCTTAATGGCGTTGAGGGATTGATCTTTGACAATCTATCACTCAAATGCAAACTGCCGGGAATTCTAACCGCGTGCATACCCCTTCAGACCCCATTTGAGGCAATAGGAAAGCTAGGCCTGTGTGATGCAATATCCAAGTGGAATAAAATAAGGCTAACCGGGTCGCAAGGGATTTGTAAATCCCACATCGTCCCTGCCGCCTTCGGCGCGCTAAAACCTTTCATTCATTCATTAATTTTTGCCCGATTTGAAATGTTGTGATGACGTTTTCATTTTTCACGAGGGAATTAACCAGCAGTAAAGATCATCTTCTGTTCAAGAAAGACATTTGCACGTGTTTATTGAGCCATTCAATGGAGCGTCTACAGTTAAAACTAGACGTCCTGTCATGATATGCGCACAAATAGCACGTCGATCTGCGCGTTAATCTACGTGTTATGGCCATAGAAAGGCTATCAAATTCTGTACATATGGCCTGTGCACAAGCAATGTTTCAGCCAATGGACCTCCGAGTAACCCGGAGGTCCATTGGCAGAAACATTGCCTGTGTTTGCTATGAGTAACCAGGAGAACCTGTCGTGCTTTGGATGCAATTCAATATGACAATTGCGCGCAATTCCTACGCACAATTAAGCCTAGATAAGCGCACAGTTCGTGACAGGACTTCTAGTTTTAACTGTAAGTTCGGATTTTACTGAAAGCGCGCGTAAGTTGTGATTGTAGCAACCAAGGTTATTTTTTTAAAATATGAAACACATTCCCTGGCTAAATTTCTGGTGGTTCTTTTCCCGTAAACAGAGAGAGGATCGTTGAACAAGAAAATTGCATATTCAAGTAATCACAATCATTCGAATTTCCAATAATATAAATAGACAGAACGCGATGTGTGTTTGAATCGGTGGGTATTTTACATAACGAGTTGGAATGGCGTTGTCATATTTCGCGAGAGCCTTTTCTTGAGCGAAATATGATTACGCCATTCCAACGAGTTATGTAAAACACCCACCGATTCAAACACACATCGCGTTCTGTGTTTATTACACAACCCATGCATTAAAATTCACTTAAATAAACAAATTTTAATACCGATGTTTAAACCCAAAGGTGAAGAGTTTGTTTTTAACTGAAGCTGTACTGATCAAATGGATCGATAAAAAATCAAAACAACCTTTTGGGAACCAGTGTTTGTTGAAATTCGTATCGCTGTTTACTAACAGTAATAGCCACCAAATGGTTAGGCGTGAATGGCGCCCATTCACGCCTAACCATTTGGTGGCTATTATTGTTAGTAAAAACATATAAGTACAAATATGTGCAGATTTGCAAAACAGCTGGGAGAAACGTTTTTAAAAGAAGTTCGAGGCATGTCAAGATGTACGAAGATTTACCGACATATAGTTGACCAATTTAGATATAATGGGAGCCACAAAACGAGACGGCCACGGGACTGGGTTAATGTTCTGGTTGGCAATGATTGTTTTTTTTTTTAAATATTATCTCATTTTTGGCTAATTTTTTGTGAACCGACTTTATTTTGCTTTGGACGTTTTCATTTTCACACCATGCGACAGATGGTCGATGATTGTGTAACGAAATCTGGAAACTTTTCGAAGCGTAACTAAACGGTGCGATAAAAAAATTCCGGCTTGTATATCACCCGTTGAATACAGATTCATTTATATCATAGCGGCGATTCCGTCGAATACAAGGGTTTGAAGTTTAATGGATGTGTAATAAATAACGCTATCAATTTTCAGTAAGTCGCAATGTATTCAAATTTGTCTAAGACAATGTTAATATATGTATTGATTCCGAACGTTCTTGAAATGTGATGATTACTTTTCAAGTTAACACAAAAACCACTGAGTTTAAACAGAAGTGAACGGAAGAAACCTGTAAACGTTTTTTGAGGCGGAGAAGGGTTTTCTGAAATACACGGTGTGTGTGTTTTCGCTTTTTAGTTAGGCCACATCATTAGATCGTATGTGTCATCGCATTATCCCGACTCATCATACACCAATGTGTCATTCCAACACAATTTTTTTACGGCAAATGTTTGTTTTCCTTATAAATCGCATCAGAACCGACATAGGTCGCTTCCGAAATGCAACGAAATTTTTAAAAAAAATGTTTATTTTTCTGTTCTTAAAATACCGAATCGAACTTGTAAAGGTGGTTTATGATTGGCCAATACATCCGTAAGATTTGATCTGTTACTTAAATCACCGTAAACTTTTGCATCTGATAGAAAAATCCCGGTTTCCTAATTTTCATTTTGAACGGACGATAGACCCAGCTCCGAAATCTGTTGAACGGCCGGTCCTCATTTCAGGTGACCACGTTGAACGGACGATAGACGCATCGAGTACCACATTTTGTGTTGAAATTAAGCAATTCTGAACTGCATATCTATTTTCCCACTGTGTCTTGTTCCTAACTCTAGTGGTGCATTCATTGTACAATGTAGCATTTAATTCAGTACTATGTAAACTCATTTTCTTCTGAAATCCTGACCGCAAAAATGACACTGGGTTATTATAAGTAGAAACAAATTGTATATTGTAATATTAATTCCCCGTGCTTTATGAGTGCAGCCGAGTATTCTCTTTCCAACACTGCCACATACACCTCACCCCCTCCCACACACACCCACACTCTCCATCTTTATCGGAAGGAAGCACGCACACGTTAAGAAGTAGATTAAATTAAACCTATTTTATTTGTTACAATTAACAAAAGGATTGAGTGACAAGTACCCATCACTTAGATTGTATCCTTTCCTCAAAAATGCAGTTTAAAACTACGAAATGCTTAAGGGGACGCGGTGGAAAACTACGAAATGCTTAATGGGACGCGGTGGCTCAGTAGGTAGATGTGCAGTCTGCAAGCTGAGAGGTCCTCGGTTCGAACCCTACCTGCGGCAACCGCGTTGTGTCCGTGGGCAAAACACTTCACCCTCGTTGCCCATGTGGTGGCACTGTGGGGTTGTGTAAAAGGTGTACTGCACATCGATGGTGCACTTGTCTTCAATACATGCTAATCCTGCTTGTGTGGAGTTAGTATGTTGGGAAGCTGAAGTTGCTCGCCGTTGCTCTGTGGTTCTCTCCGGGTACTCTGGCTTCCTCCACCCGTAAAACTGTCGTGGTCATGATTAGCCATTGTGCAGAAATATGTGACCTTAAACACCGATAAATAAATATGTACATATGTTTAGAGCAGTTATACATGAATATGTGTGTAATGGCGCAGAAAAAGTATATATATTTCGAAACAATATAGTATGTGTACACGGCTCGGAACAAAGCTGATGGCTGATCAATTTTGAAAAAAGTCAGACTAGATGTGAGTGAGGGGTAGAGAGGAGAAGTGAAGTGCCACATTTCAACACTGCCCGTTCGGATCAGCAAAACTACTGGGGTGATACTTCAGTTCAACACCACCTCGACTCCAACGGAGTCCCATACCACTGCTGCAGCTAGGACTGACAGGGCAGACATGGGAATAGCAGCACGTCATGTAGGAAGTAAACACAGATAGTCATTGATTTTGTAGGTCAACAGCTTAAGAGTAAGTTGTTTTAACCCTCTACCCATCTTAACGGGGTATGTTTTTCAACGTTTTGTCTTAGAAACATAATCCTCGATGAGTTCACATCGAGGAGGGATCACAGACTATTTTCCGGAGGCAAGAGTTGAAAAAATCTAGTTATTCAATAATTTTTTCCTGTGTTATCTCTTATCCGCGTTGGGCAGATGATTGGGGCCTGCCCGGTTGGCTAGCGGTCCAGTCTTAAAAACGCTTCGTTGCTTTGATGAATTTTTGTACAGTCCGAGAAAGTGTATGTTAACGGGGTCCTGGAGTTTGGGGATACCAAAAAGAAGATCATTGGTCGAACTTATTGTCGTCTGTGCAAGATTTCTTCGTACGATTTGTCTGTCATCTGCATAGTTACGACAGTCGAAGAAGTAACGGTTATCGTCTTCAGACTCGTAACCACGCAGACAGTTTGGTATGCTGTGGGTGTGATTAACATACTTATCAAAAGTTAAATCGCTGCAAGAGCTCCACAGTCTGCAATATATCAAACTGACCACCCTATAGCCGCCGTTAATGTACGTCAGCAGCCTACACACGCCTCTATTGAAATATTTATCAAAATTATGTAGTGAACTCGACTGGCTAACTTCAGTGGGTAGTGCATTCGATTCCGAGATACTCGAGGGTATAAATGAGCGCTTAAATACTTTCGTATGAATAAGTGGCAACTGGACGTTGGAGCGGGACCGAGTGCTGTCGAGGACATATCTTCAAACGTTCTAGGTAATAAGTCAAGAGAGATATGTGGGGGCCTAAAAACGCAATCATTTTGTGTCGATGGCGTCTCTGTCTAGGAGTTTCCCAACCAGGTTCTACGTGTATAGCAGATACTGGAGTATATCTCGTGAAACCGGGTTCTATTCTAGCTGCATCATATCCAATTTAGAAAGTAAGTAATCCGGTGCGCCGGCCCATACAACATCAGCATAGACTAAGACAGGGAGTATAAATGATTTCTACAAAGGTTCCATGCTTTTTCTTCCAAGGACCTTCAAGGTTTCCTTAACTGAGAAAGTCTCGAGTCAGCCTTTCTACATAATCTATTAATTTGGGCATGCCAGTTCAAGACTTCAATGCCCCCTGTAAGGCCACAACGAGATGGGTGTGTGGCATTCTGACTTCAAGTGGTTTCTTACCGAACATTGCAACATTATCTAGGTTACTAATATTCTCAGTGAATAAAACGATTTCAGATTTTTAGGGGTTAAATTGGATTAGCCATGCATTTACCTATTCGGAGACGCTCCTAATGTTTTCGTTAGACTTTGCCGCAATGTCATCTAATTCGTATCCATTTTCTATTTCACTGGTATCAATCGCAAATAACCTACACACATCTGACGAGTCTAAGTTTCAGAAATGGCATTGATGTATTCAAGAAAAAAGGGTTCCAGTACAGATCCCTGAGGAACATCACAATTAATAGGTTCTCTGAGGGAATAGAGTTAACAGTTACCCTCTGTCTACGGTCGGTCAAGTAGCTACTGGTCCACTCGATGGGTGGTCTAGATATACCATATTGTCTCAGTTTATAAATTTAACCTTTGTTCCAAACCCTATCAAAGGCTTTTGATATGTAAAATAATGCCCCAGGACAAAATTGGTTCCTATCAAAAGCAAAGCAAAGATTATGATACATTTCAATGAATTGATAAACATGTGCTATGTTAGGATAGGAAGGCGGACTGATATTTAAAAAATAAATCATTAACACAGCAATGTTCATACATTTGGTTAAATACAATACTCTCGGTTACTTTGCTGGTGATTTGCTCAAGAAGATCGCATTTCTTCATCATTGACAGTTTTATTTTCTTGCCGTCTTCCACCGGGTTGATTTCTTTGCCTTGCGATAGAGCAATGTTTGAAATCACTTTGAAGTTTCTCTAGCGTGTAGACAGTGTGGTGTCCGGATTTTTTCTCGCCAACTTTCCCTTCAGCATCTTTGGGTGCTTCAATCGTGTGCATAATTGCTGAGGTGAAACTGCCGGAAACCTGTTCGCATGATGGACACTCGCACCAAATACCCATTCTATGCTAAATATGCATGAGTAAATTTCATAATAGGGCACAGAAGGGTTCACAATGATTATATTTTCGTTTATAGAATGTCTTAAAAAAACACTTGGTAATTGTTTATATCCATCGACCATCAGGGTGTAGTCCATTTTCCAGTGGGAAGTATTTCTTAAGGTGTGCGTGCTTTCGTGCAAGAGAGAGTGTGTGTATGTATGTAAGGGAGGGGGTGTGGGTTAGCACGTGTGTGTGGGGGGTGGGGGGATGACAATGTTGAGAAATAGAATACCTCGATGCACTCACAAAGCACAGGAAATTACTATTACAATACGTAATTTGTTTACTTATGATAGCCCGGTGTCATGACTCATTTTGGAGGTCAGAATTTCAGAAAAAAATGATCATTACATTGTACTGAATTAAATGTTACATTGTACACAGTACAATGAATGCGCCTTTGAGTCGGAAACAAGACATAGCGGGGAAAACTGATATGCAGTTCAGAATTGCTTAATGTCAACACAAAGTGAGGAACTCTATGAGTCTACCATCCGTTCAACGCAGTCAACTGAAATGAGAACAGACGTTCAACAGATTTCGAAGTTGGGTTCACCGTCGGTTCAAAATGAAAATCAGGAAACCGGGATTTTTCTGTCAGATACAAATGTTTACGGTGATTTAAGTAACAGATTAATAGTTACCAATGTATGGGCCAATCATAAACCACCTTTACAAATTTGATCCG
Organism: Pictodentalium vernedei; assembly: GCA_031216915.1. Lineage (NCBI taxonomy): Eukaryota > Metazoa > Mollusca > Scaphopoda > Dentaliida > Dentaliidae > Pictodentalium > Pictodentalium vernedei. The sequence goes on along the minus strand of CM062297.1, from coordinate 781,854,521 downwards.
GTATTTTAAGAACAGAAAAATAAGCATTTGTTCCTAATTTCGTTGCATTTCGGAAGCGACCTATCTCGGCTCTGATGCGATTTATGAACATTTTCAGAAAAAACGTTGGATAGGAATGACACATTAGAGTATGATGAGTGGGGATAATGTGGTGATACATGCGATCTAATGACATGGACAAACTATGAAGCGAAAACACATATCCTTCTCCGCCTCAAAGAACGTTTACCGCTTTCGTCCGTTCACTTAGTTTATACACAGTGTAAACCTTAAAAATGAAAGTAAAACAGAAAACATAAAGGGCAATAACTCTCCCATTTTTTTATGAATAACCATGATTTTGCCTTAAATCCAAGAAAACGTTGATATAAAGCAGTATATCAAAATTTATTGGAATCCTATTTTACTTTTCAAGTAATTACATAAACATTAACCCTTTACCTAACGCATCGCAGGCATCCACCCGCGTAATATGCAAACTGAGCAGTTGAAAAAATTTAATTTTTCAAATTATTTCAACAAAACCATATCATGTGACCCCCTCATTGGAGCGAGCACATTGAGCTCGTTCCAATGAGGGGTCACATGATATGATTTTGTTGAAATTTTTTGAAAACTTTAAAAAAATGATATTTAAAATAATAAATTTTGATATCGTCTGCGTTGGGTAGAGGGTAAAACACTCAAGTTTGTTTGGCTCATTATATGTTTGTTTTTTATCTACACTTTCATCAGCCAGGGTCACATCGGACACCGTTACGGATAGAGGAAGTCGGAGTACCCGGAGAGAACCACCAAGCAGCAGCGAGCAACTGTCAAATTTTCAAGTAAAATAGCCCGACATTGGGGAACAACTTTCTCCGTTTTCGGGAAGACATAGTAATTTTATAACTTGTTCTGAACATTATTAATACAGCACAGGATATAAATAATTGTTACGTGCCGATGTATGCCGTTCAAGTTATACCATAAACAAGGAAATGTTAAGCAAAATTCAACAAAGGTCAATCATTCCCTAGATTTTCATTGAATAGTCGCGGTTATCGAACTGGTCAAATTTATCAAACTGTGAACGTAAGGACAGGCAGCTCCACGGAGGATCCATCTGACATTCCGACGGACGATCCATCTGACAACTCGACGGACGGAAGAACGGACAGAGGAACGGACCGAGCTGTTTTCTATACACCTTCCCTGAGGGGGGGGGGGGGTGGATAATAACTCACGTTTTTTGCTTCTTTTTTTGAAGTGTGATTTATTAAAAACAATTACGCACTGGCAATTTTAAACAGTCAGGACACAACGTAGTGATATCCTGCACAATACATTACTGTAACAGTCAATTGATCTGTGCTGTTGTAGTCCGTCGAGTTGGTCGATCTCATCTCGTCAACGAGACGGAGTACAACAACACAGATCAATTTACTGTAGTGGTAATTTGTTTATTATATGACACTTAGTATTTTAAGCTTGTTATAACACCTGAAAAATCAAATACAACAATAATTATATTAGCCAAATAATCATAAACAATTTATGGAATTGGGGAATCCCAAACGCGTAGTAATATCGAACGTTTGTGTCAAACATGAAACTTCAAAGTCAAAACAATGGAGGCAAGACATGAATTTCACTCGGAATCGCTTTCGATAACACAGATTCTCCTACGTTTTGTTGGAATCATGTCTTGATACTGGTTGTTAATTGTTATTTTGCAATTGTTCAGCACGGCATTTTCAAATCGACCCCGACAGGAATGTTTTTGAACGGTGTGTAATGAAGAGACACTCGTGTTTATGTTCTGTGCTTATGTTCTATATTTATTTATAGGCCACTGGTAGAAATAGTCCGTTTACGTGCGCCTCGATTGAAACAGGCAAGATAACGATCTGGAAAACTTAACACTCTTGTTTTCCAGGAAGCTGGATTTGATGGGCAAACTATAATGGTGTTGAGGAGCTATTTGCGGTAGTCAAATAATAAATGTGGTTACAAACCCGTCCATACAACTGAACTGCAAACCACTCGAACTTTTTATGGATGTATCATATTTATCAGAGGTGTAATGAACCTTTTTCGCGTGGTGGCACGAGATCATACACATCCTAATACAGTGATCCGAGTGTCACAGGGGTCATGCAGACTCAAGATTCATCGGTACATGCTTCTGGAATTGCATGTCCTTGACGCCCATAATAAGCAAGGTTCGATATCAGAGTCTGGGGTATTATAAGCAACGAATAAAAACCCAAAACTGTGAATGGCAGCTTCACGCAAAATGCAACGTAGAGTTGTCAACGTGGAGTTGTTTGAGATGTAATTGACTCGTGCATTTTCAACTCTAGTTCTCTGCTCTGGCTTTTGAAATTTTGTTTCGACAATAACACATGTTACGACGTAAGTAGGGGTCTCGGAATTGTAACGAAATCACAAAAATAGACGATTTATTGCACGCCTATGCTTTTATTTTCATAAAATACACGCTTTCTCTGCAAAAACCGAAGCGAACAATAATTGTTTTTGTATTGTCCTTGAACAATACGGATCACGTGCGCAGACTATTTAACTATTTCTTTTTTTTACTTTTGGTTTGTTTTTTGGCAATAATTTATGTTTTTACTTTTTTTAGTAAACTGTAGGCGTGCAAAAAATACAGAACAGCATACGCGTTCGAACTGTCATTTCTTACCGCACTCGATCGATTTTGGCGGAGGGAGAATAATGACCAAGAAGCCTACGGCTTTGAGTTCAATATTATCCCTCGGTCAAAATCGATTAATAATGTTTTAGTAAACTGTAGGCATGCAATAAATACAAAACAGCATACACATTCGAATTGTCATTTTTTACCGCACTCGATCGATTTTGGCGGAGGGATAATATTGAACAAGAAGCCTACGGCTTCGAGTTCGATATTATCTCTCGGTCAAAATCGATTAATAATGTTTTAGTAAACTGTAGGCGTGCAATAAATACAGAACAGCATACACGTTCGAATTGTCATTTTTTACCGCACTCGATCGATTTTGGCGGAGGGATAATATTGAATTCGAAGCCTTCGGCTTCTACATCAATATTATCCCTCCGCCCATATCGATCTCTTGCGATGCCATTCTGTCTATTTCTTCGACCACAGTTTGTTTGTTTGTTTGCTTGGATTTAACGACTCTTTCGACAGCAAGGGTTACATCTTGTCGGACAGTTTTGTAGAGGATGCTGGAGTACCCGTAGAGAACCACCGAGGAGCAGCGATCTACTGTCGGATTCACCAGTCATAGTGTAGATTTGTTTAACGTCCATTGAATGTAAAAAGGATAGAATATTACAGATGGCGAATTATTGCACTCAAAAACGATTTGTTCACGGCAGAAGATAATTCAACTATCAACTCCAAGCATTCAACGCGGCAAATTATTTATATATTTATTTTCATTTTCAGCATCTGCGTCTGCACCATGAAATGGACTTGTCCAATAAAACCAATAACGTTGAATTATACTATCAAATCAGATAAGGATGGTTGACGTTAAAATGTATTAATTTAAAAATGCATTGAACCCCGAGTCACAAGATAAGGATTTATTGGAAGTTGAATCCACAAGTGCCCCCCCCCCCCCCCAAACGTTGTCAACAAAATTACTCTCGAAATTCTACAAAACAACACGCGTAATGGAAGAGGAAGCAGCCTTGCACTTCACTGTTGTCAACATTCCGTCATGTGGCTTAAACTATAACACCCATTCGTATGCTGAAAGATCTGCGCAGCTTCCACCTGCAATATACGGTTGAAGTCTAACAGTATAATACCTGAATGAGGTATCGAGTAAAAAAGTATCAGAGTTGATCAAAGTGGTAAAACATGTATTGTGCAATATGCGGACTTTAGAAGTATTTTGACAAACAACTGAAAACATAGAGAGCAATGAAAAATATCCTACACAACCCGAATTCATTGATAAATGTAATGATCTATTAACCGACGATTATTGACCCTTCGTCCCCTGAGTTCCAATGTGTTTTATGTGCCAGTAGGCACACAGAACACATTGGAACTCAGGAGACGCCTTTTCTTCTCTGTTTTCAGATCTTTTGCGGTATATGGGTTACCTTGAACGTAGTATTAGTGACAGAGCATAAAGAATAATTTATTCTCACAACTGCGAGCAATCACGATAATCAATAAACATCTGCTGACAAGGAGAATGGGCAATCGTGTAATAGAGCCATGCGAAACCTCGAAGTTCTATCCGATTCGCATCATCCAGATGATTCGATTCGATACTATTTGAGTCGGACTGATTCGGAAATTTTCGAATCTCTGTGATGTTTCTAAAATCCTACAAAGTGTCTCTTTTTGAACTATTCGTTTATCACTAAGTCTCCTTCACAAGAGCCCTGGGGTCAATACTGTAGAACTTTCACAATTCAATTCGTCTCTTGAGTCACTATGTGTTCTATGTGCCTACTGGCACATAGAACACATTGGAACTCAAGGGACGAATTGTATTTTCTAGAACTGTATTTTCTAGTTATGACTTTAAATGAGTTGAAATGAACCTTTAGCATTTTCAAAGCTGTGGCAATTTGCCAGCAGGTAAATTGTCATATCTTTTAAAATGCTAATGATTAATTTTAGCCAGTTATATTAATGGGTAGAAAATATAATTCTAGAAAATACAATTGTAAAAGTTTTATAGCGTTCATCTTGATGGTAGAAGAAGAGTTCAAGGAGGTTCCACTTCCGAAATTATTTTCATTTCATTTCTTGAATATTTTGCTTTTTTGATTGGCTTGATCTGACTGACGAGCCGTCGTTGAATATAATACGGGCGTGGGGAATGACAATATTAGCTATATTCCCCAGTTATCAGAAGTTGCAATATCTGCAATCTTGAAAAAAGATTCGATTCCACTCGAACCGAGAAATCCTATATTCATATAGCACTGTCGCATTACTACATTACATTGCATTAGTACATTACTACAGCACAGCATCCGTGGACTGGTCACTTTCCACGGATGGGCAATATTTCCGCAGATGTAATAATATCTTACCTCCTACAAGTATCTGGGAATTTCATTGGTTCAAAAACGTCACGTGCAGACTGCATATAAAACAATATACTGCCTGTCAACATCAATATACGCTGACAGCTATGGGTAATCTCCCCTTTGTTCATTGATTATTCAAAATGGCGGCAGCCGATAAGCGCTTCAAGTTGAAAGATTGAGTGTTGGGAGCCCATATTTGGTCTGAAGAGCAGGTTAAGCAACTTAAAAGGCTTCATATTCTGTAGATGTGTGTCATGTTACCTTCCAAATGAAACTGTTTGGTATGTATGAATTTGCCTTGTTACAATTTATGGGAGAGTGCCTGAAGGCACTCTCCCATAAATTGTAACAAGGCAAAGACACGTGAACACATTGTGAGAATTCTCTCATTTAATTTTGATCGCTGTTATTATTAGTTCTGTGCATCGATGCAGCAGTCGGTAAGATATATTCTTACACAGTTTGTTGGTGGCCTAATATGGTATATATGGTGTCAGTTAATTCCATATTGGACTCGAGCTTCGCTTTAGGCCACCAACAAACTGTGCAACTAATAATATTAGATTCCAATCACTAATTATTAGAGTAATCATCAAAAAATTAAATAATGAAGCACCGGTTACAACCCGGTGCTTCATAAATGACAATTTGCTTCTGATTATTTTTATTACATGGTGAACGCATGCGTGGACATCAGTGCCCACGTGTAGATTACGAAGAATCCTCGGAGACTGTATTGTATTGCATCCTCCGCGCTGGATATCGTTATAAACGGAAATTGCATCAAATAAGCGCAAATCGGAAGGATGACAAATTAACTTCTAGCACTCTGGAAGTTTTTCAAATTTTTCATCCCCGACTTCATATTGCTCATGCGGCATGGTAAGTTTAACAAATTATCTTTGAGCTCTGTGAAACAAGATATAACTTTTTAAATTCTTAGTTGCATTACGGGAAAATTTTGCTGCTCAACACTGGTGTTTTTGACATCCGAGTGCAGAGGGTTAACTTCGTCAATTGAAAAAGTTGGAATAAAATGTTATTTCTAACCTGTAGGCTCAAAACGAGTTGAGAACTTCTCAAGAATTAACCCTTTACCCAACGCAGACCATATCAAAATTTATTATTTTAAATACCATTTTTTTAAATTTTTCAAAAAATTTCAACAAAACCATATCATGTGACCCCCATGGGAACGAGCTCGACGAGAGTGGTCACATGATTGTTTATTCGGTAATATACAACGTGTTTACAAAACTATTGTGGATAAATTAAATACATTATTATATGTGAGTATATTGCTTGTAGATGGCATAGCCATTGGTTGTCTTCCTGCTATTCCCACAAAAAAACCCAAAACCCCCCAAAACCCAATTTATACAGTTTTTTTTAATTTTTTGAAAAATGGTATTTTTGCAGCTGCTGAATTTGCATATTACGCGGGCTGGTGTGATCGATTCGTTGGGTAAAGGGTTAAAACCCACTGCCAACAACTCCGTTCATTTCACCTTCGTTGTTATTCCAAAGAATAACCTCTCCGAACAATAAGTGTGTATTAGTTGACATTCTTAACCCTTTACCCAACGAATCGGCCGCATCCACCCGCGTAATATGCAAATTCAGCAGTTGAAAAAATATTATTTTTCAAAACATTTCAACAAAACCATGTCATGTGACCCCTCGTTGGGACGAGCTCGTCGAGCTCGTTCCAACTAGGGGTCACATGATATGGTTTTCTTTAACTTTTTTGAAAAATTTGAAAAAAAGATATTTAAAATAATAAATTTTGATATCGTCGGCGTTGGGTAAAGGGTTAAAAGAATTACAGGATATTTTTTTATAATAATGCGTAATAATTCCTAATCGATCAGGGGGGTATTTCATGGATTTGAACAACCTGCATCGTACGATGAGTAACATCGAGCTTCGCAGCAGCATGGGGCAGGTTGTTCAAATTCATAAAATACCTACAACTAGGTTGGTACCTTACTTTTACACACTGGCTCTATTGTCTTTTGGGGGTTAGTAACCAACTTGAAATGTCCGATAGAACATGGGTCTAGTGTTCAAATGACGTCACTTGAATACCTCTCGTGTACTAAGTATATCCTAGTCCGTGCGTTTTACTGATCAAACGAAATACAGGGTGTAAGTCAGTTGCCAACCCAGCTGGAAGTATTCAAGGATTTGAACAACCTGTCAGCGTGCTGTAATACCTAACGGCTACGTAGCTCGTGTCACTTATCACACACGGCCAGGTTGTTCAAATCCATGAATAACTCCAGCCAGGTTGTTAACTATTACAAAACGCACAGACTCAGATATACTTAGTGTTCCAGAGGTATTCAAGTGACGTCACTTGAACACTTGGTCCATTGTTCCATCAGAAATTTCACAGCTCTGCGGCTCCAGGTCATGAAAGTCAATCACGATACTCGGGAAATTCATAGACCATGGTATCAATTACTGCGTATATTAGTTCATGAGATAACAGCGAATATGAGTTTCTTCCAAGACCAGCAACACCGTTGGAGTTATGGTTTAAACCGGTTCTGAAAATGAAAATCAGTGCTATTGCCCGGGAAATTCAAAGACTAGAATCGGGAATCAATGGTTGCAGAACGCAACCTTTTGATTCCTGGTTCTATCCTATGAATTTCCCGGGTAGCGGTACAGTAGTTAGTATGTACCCAATCTTGCCCATTCTGCCGCAAGAGCAGCCGATGACGTCATTTGAATTGTTTTAATTAAAAAAAAATTAATTGATTTTTATTTGATGTTTTTGTGCTTTTAATTGATGTTTTAAATTAGTTTTAATTGCTTTTCAGGGAAATCTCAGAACGCGTTCATCTAAGGTCACAGTTCGGGTCAGGGTAATAAGCGATCTGTTTGATAGTGTTCCGACTTTTGTTTGTATAACCTGTCAATCACCTGCACCTGTGTTTGTATAATGGCCGGTCTATTTTATATATCTGGCATCACCCATGATGTACTCGAACACGCGTTCGCTCAGTTATATTATAGCGGAGAACTACTAGGCCTCGTACCAATAATTTGTCAAATCTAAACCGAAGAAGCGACAAGCCTTTCTAAGTTTCATGTCTCCCAATACCTCTGGTGACTATATCGCGACCGTGTCACCAAGATCACCGTGTGTCCACATCCATGAGCCCCCCCCCCCCCACCCCCTTAATATCACCCAAGGCGACAACCACCCTAAACGAAGGCAGCCATGTCTCCCAATACCTCTGGTGACAATATCGCGACCGCCCGGCGACACCCAGGTCCCCATGTCCATATCCAAGACCTCCGCCCTTCTGCTGACGCTGTCCTAAACGGAGACAACCACGCGCCATAACGCCTCTGATGACACAATCGTGTCCCCATTTAAGCGTCCTCCATATCTCCGCTCTGAATGGAGACACCAGTATGTCATAAAACCTCTAGTGACCATCTTGCGACCCTGTCTACATACGCATATCACGGTATCCCAAATCCAAGAGTACCCCCTTACTCAAACACTGTCCCAACCGCTCCCAAACGCATGTTCTCATCCAATTTCCCCACTTGTCTGTGATAAGGCAGCAGCAGATTTGTCCGTTGAATTATGAATGACATAACCACATACCGACATTGATCTGTTAAATGTGACGATGTTCCAATTTCTCTCGTCTCCAGGTCTTGTGCATGTTGGTTCTATCAGTTGTTCTTTCAGGTTTCTACGTGGATTCTAATACGAACTTTGAATTGGGAATCACCACTATCGGCGACAAAGACCCACACACCCAGCTTCACACGTATGAGGATGTCAGAAAATACATCGGATTGAGTGGAAAAAGGGTTTGAGTGACTTAGAAATATCTATGAAGGGTTTGAGTATATTTCAACATTTCCAGGTATAAATCGCGCGAAAATGGCATATTATTTTGGCTTGAGCTGTAGTCGCGATATAGCTGTGACTGTTGAAGGTGAAACTAACTTAGATATAAGGGGTTGGGTTAAGGTGGGTCAAAAGCCGGATAGGGGGTTAAATCGACCACGTGTGAAGTTTTCTCGTGAAAAATAATACATTCAGGTCCACACGAATGAGATAATTCCCGATATTCACTGAAACTGAGTAGATATCCTCTATTTATTCTACTAACGTGATCAAATTATTCCATTATTTTCCATCGCATTTAACCCTTTACCTAACATGAAAAGCAGACGACACTTGCAAACAAAATTCTTGAATAACTATTTTTTTCATTTTTTTTCTCAAAAACATAGGTTATGACCCCTCTTTGGAACGAGCTCGACGAGCTCGTTCCAACGAGGGGTCATAACCCATGTTTCTGAGACAAAAATTTAAAAAATAATGAAAATTAATTGGCGATTTTTGTGAATAGCACTGGCCGGTTTTGGCCGTTACGTTGGGTAAAGAATTTAATATACAGTGGGTTTTAGTCTGGAAATCCACTCGAGCCCGGATATTTGGTCAGATAATAGTCGAATACCCTGGGTCTCGTAAATTATTTCCAAATGCAACAAAATACTGCATTTTGATTGGCTGAGTGGTACTGTGTAACTTGCAATCCACAATAGCTTTTTTTACACCGTAGTTAACCACGGTGTAAAAACAAGAATACACAATAGCAGGGTACACGGCTCAAAATAGTACCAATTTTTAATTATTAATTTATAACTTCTGCTCGGTTATGTTAAAACAAAAATAAAAATTCAGGAAATTTAATATTTATGTGCAATAAAATATTACAGATATGGATGTCATTGGAATTGGCTCATTGAGTGACATCCATATTTGTCTGGTTTTATTAAGAAACTTACAAAGAACAAATTTTCTGTCCGTTTTTCCCCCAATGTAGGTTAAAGTATTAAGTACATCAAAATTCTTGGAAATAAATCCGTTATCCTTGTGTTTTCCAGGGTGTATGGGAATTTACACCGGTCTGGGAACTCATACACCCTTCGGCTTTGCCTCGGGGTGTATGACTTCCCAAACCGGTGTAAATTCCCATACACACTGGATAACACAAGGATAACTAATATTATTCTGCACACTCTGGATTTATTGTCTTTTCGGGGTATGCAAGCTATTTGAAATAACTGGCCGTATTTCATGAATTTGAACGACCCGTCCTGTGCTGTGACACCTCTCGGTAACGCGACTCGGTATCCCTCGACGCACGGCGCAGGTTGTTCAAGTTCATGAAATACCTCCAGCTCGATAGGTAACTATTAATTTAGGACATTCAACACCAACCTAATGAATAATACACCTCAAGTTGTGAATTAATATAGTGCGGAAAGCCACAAACTGGATTTGGGTGGAAAATAGTTCAGATTCCGATACTCGTAAAACAGAATTAACCGATTTCGGAACTACTCTCCTTCCTAATTGAGTTTGTCATAATCTGAAATATATCTTTATCCAAGCTGAGGTTTATTGTTCCTCATGTAGGTGTCGAATTCGCTTCTTGTGCCGTTGTCGTCTCTTTGGCAGTCCATGAATCAGAAACAAACATGTTATACTAAACGTTCCAAGCTATAAAGTAATTTTTCAGTCCTCCACTTTGCGTTGTATACGATCTTATTTCCTTTCACTGTGCCGTTTACTTGAATGCCAGCGACGTGATCATTGCAATATAAAATAAACCCATTAATTCTGTGAAAAGAGAGGTGCGGTGGTTGGGGAGTATTGCACGAGGACAGACATCATTCAGGAAAAGAATGAAATCGTAACTTTGAAGGAGTTCTTGGCACCGAAACAGTTAAATTTTCACCTAACATAATAGAGATAACCCACCAACGCCATTCACATAAATCGCAATACGACGGTTTTTTTTTTTTTGTTTTTCAATTTTTGTCCCAAACAATCATCTTATGACCCTCATTGGAACCAGCTGGTTAGGTTAGCCGCATTCAGAGACCATATGGTATGTTTTGAGGCCAAAAGTGAAGTTTTTTATTATTCAAGATTCCGTGTTTGTGTTAGGTAAGGATATGGATAAGTAAGTATCAACCATCATAACCGTTGAGTTATTCATGAGAAATTTCTACTTTTACAGAAGAAATAAGTATTTTTCATCTTCATGAGATGTATCCACCCCCACCCCCGCGTGACCTTTGTTCCCAAAGCAAGTCACACGTGGAACATTAACAGCGCATATGCTTTGTCAGAAAATGGCTGACGTGAACTCGACCCAAAGTTAAAAAATATCTATTGGTATATTACAAGCTTCATTATTTATGTTAAAATTAACTTTAATAGTAAGTATCAATTGAAATACTGATAGTATTGTATAAGTTTAAAAGGAAACTGAAGGTAAAGGATACACTGAAATGCGACTGAGTATAGTCTGAGTCAAGATGGGTATTTTCGTTACGTTGAAAAGCGAAACTTTGAACTACCATTACGAAGGTTATACATTCTGAATGCATTGATGTATTTAGAATATACCCATAGTAGCTTGGTGTACCAAATGTTCACCACGAGTGGTGAAGTGGTGTTAACCGCGGGCCTTCGGTTCGCGGTTAACACCACTTCACCACGAGTGGTGAACATTTGGTATACAAAGCTACTTTGGGTATATTTTATTTATACCATGATCGACAGATTATTAAGAGTCGCTATTATTTTTTCTCGATTTTACTGGGCAGCAGCCGTAAATACGTGCGAATTTGTTTTTGTTTACATGAGGATCGGTGGGCGGTACTTCCGCTGTCAGTTTTATCACCGAAACGAAATTGAAAAAGAAAGAGGACCTGTTTCATTTTAACAGCATAATAACATACTATTTCGAGTTATGGATGCTTTATTAACTCGTAGAGTGCTAAATTATTTTTGACTATAAAATCTTGTACACATGTCTTTGCCTTGTTACAATTTATGGGAGAGTGCCTATGGGCACTCTCCCATAAATTGTAACAAGGCAAACCCTTACAGACTTATAATATCACTTCAAAGATAATACAAAGCACATGCACTGAATATTAGCCTTCAAGTTGTGGTATCTGCACTTCAGAATAAAGCCCAAATATGGGCTTCCAGCACTCTACCAGTTAACATGAGACAATGCATGTTTGTTAATTTTTGGTGTTTTATGGGGTAAACTCATTTAAAAACGTAATAAATAATTGCCACTTTCATTTCACTCTTCGCGAGGCGACGTGCGATAAATTTAGACAAGTTCGCATTCAGGTCGACGTCACCAAAGGTCAACTTGGATGTAGTCCCACTGTAGGTGTAAATTTTAACTACTGAAATCCCATTGCTGACGTGTTCACCACGGTTGGTGTGTAAAGCTAAAATTTATGTCAGAGGCTTTTCATGTGTAGTAGAATAGGTAATCATGGTATAAAAAGTATTATCATATCATTACCAGTAATTTATGAGTTAGCATAGTTGAGTTATAAGTTAAGAAATGAGTGAATTATGAAGCAATTGACGGTAACCGCCATCGTTGTTCCACTCTTTCTTTCCACGCATCTTTATTGCTTTGTAAATAAAGGTCACGTGGAGGGGGCAGACATTATCAAAATGGGCAATGCTGATACAGCATGTTGGTTCAGATACCTCTATTTCAACGCGGTGTGCATAAATTTCGCGTGAAGAAAAAATTGCTAGCGGACGAGCCGACGATATAAAGAATGAAAAATCTGAAGCATGGCTCGGAAATAGGTAATACTTTAATCCAACAGCTCGATAGAGCTGCTGGATTGAATTATTATTGAACCTCCAACAAACCAAGATGGTTTCGCCCATTTCACCGTTGATAGTATTAACTGAAATGATACCTTCCAGGGCGCCAGTGTTTAAAGGGTTAATATTGCACAGCAGCAAAACTTTCACCCAACAACTCAGACTGCCAGGACATGGTTTTATTGAAAACAGTGTGTTTAAAACAATAAATAACCAAACTACGCAATAGTAATGTTTCTTTTACGATATCAATCTCGTGTTATCGTTATACCATGGGAATTTAAATGACTACCCGCCGGATATCCCAGCTTCCCTGTTCCATAAATCGGTCAGCCAGGATAGCACCGTGTGCTGTCAAGCATTGATAAAGGGAAACAAAGCCTTCCATTTTTATAGTGATACATTTGAAAAAGGGAATCAATTTGAAACATGCATAAAAATCGATGTTAGTTTCTTAGCATATCAACCTGCGCTTCCTGTTATTCCTTCAACGCAGAAAATCTCGTTCATTGGACTCCATATCACTTTCCATTAAACTGTGTTGATGACGCATAAAATTCAGTCTTGTTTGATTTTAAGCACGGTGCCAATCAACCCCAGTTTGCATAAATTTTGAATGGAGAAGAAAATCTAAGTGCAGCTGACGAGACAAGCAATAATTAGGTAGGAGGAACAATAATAATTTAATCCCATACACAGCTTTAGAATTAAATTCTTACCGAACCTCCCTATAAATGTAGAATGGATTCGGACATTTCGATATAAACAATATTGTATAAGACGATACCATCCACACGGCGACAGGGTTGAAAGTGTTAATGTTAAGGAAGGTTCGCCCCGGATGAACCTTTGCTGATAAATCTATTTTAATTGCAGGAATTAATTTCTAAGACGTCAAAGGGTTTGACAGTGATATTAAGAGGTTATAACTTATCCAGTTTAATATCAGTCCTCACGTTAGCCTGAAGTAACATCTCTAATTATCGTAGTAGAAGATTGACAGTGTTTCCTATGGTTGACTGATATCAAGGCCAATATAAAATGAGACAAGTAATAAAAGATTTATTAACCCTTTGCCAAACGAATCGGACGTATCGTCCGCGTAATATGCAAATTCAGTAGTTGAAAAAATATTATTTTTCAAAAAATTTCAACTAAACCATATCATGTGACCTCTCGTTGGAACGAGCTCGTTCCAACGAGAGGGCACATGATATGGTTTTTTTGAAATTGTTTGAAAAATTTGATAAAATTATATTTAAAATAATAAATTTGATATCGTCTGCGTTGGGTAAAGGGTTAATTAGATTAGTAATTTACAAAGTCACAAAAATGCAATATAGCTGGTAGCTAGTTCACGACATTTTCAGAATGAGAGATCATCCAATCCACCTTATTCGGACGTAAAGGGAGAACATAAATCAGTTCAGTCAGATTAGGCTTGCCCATACACTTCATTATTTTCATTGCAGTGTATCTCCACCTTGAGTGCAAGAAGGAGTCATCTGCAATGCTTTAGGTATAATTACACTATTTACTTGGAGAGGGAGCGCCAGGATTTCCCCGACACGAGAGCTTGTGCTCCCGACGCAGGGGCAAGGGAGTTCCTCAATAATCACACAATAAAGCAGGCAGTGTACACGACATGGGGACTAACCTTCCATAATGGTGGTGTAGCAACCACCCTAATTCCCGCCCCTGGCGCCACCCTTGTATTTACTCTTGTGTTACCATGCTAAGAGAAATGCGTCCTTAGCATTCTGTGTTTGATACCTCCTGGTTAGGTTGTATGTGGATTCGCAGCATTTGAAACGTTCGAATAGACTCATAGGAGTTTGATTCATTTGTATTTGAAAGCTGCATTGGAAATTGTAAAGCATACTCTTTAGTCTAATATAGTAATAGATGTTAATTCAAAGCTAGGTATTCGTTTGAATTCACCGCTTCGAAATATAACGCAACGCAAAATGGGTAGAAAACAATTCCGTTTGCAAGGAGAACGCGTCTGCATTATACTGCCGGTGTCGGGCCAAACCAAGAACCCGTTTGATAAGTTCCGGGGTAACTTGCGCTAGCCGAATTCACGTGATTGTGCATCAGTCGAGTCCGGGGATATATCAGCAGATGCTGAAATCTGTATCGAGTGAGAAAATATAAGATTCCAGACAAACTGCCGGTATCTAAACGATAACGGTTGCATTCGTATACGTCTGGATGTCACAAACGACGGAAATACTTTTGAAAGCTATTTTTGGAAGGAAATATTTTGAAAACTATGCGCTTTATCAGAAAATAAAATATTTTTCAACGTGATCTGTTCCCGAATCAAGATACCTTCGCTTATATTTGCTTTTGTAGACGCAATGCTGTCATGTGACATCCCCTAGAAAAGAGCTTATTGAGCACTTTCCAACAGAGCGTCATAGACAGAATACCTCAGTTTAATAAAAGAATCACTAGGAAGGATTGGTACTAGCAGACCGAATAGATCGGCAGTGGCACAGCAGGAAATACAAAATGTGTTTCCACTCCCCTTTCATTCGATAAAATAGTAAGAAATGAGAACGACTATATTTCACACTGAAAAGTTTACATTTGGTTTATTTTCCTACAAAACAAATTTGATAAGCGAATCGAGTTTGAAGAACGGCCGACCGTGATGCATATGAACGCTTGGATACTGAAGTAACCATCCCTTTTCTCACAAGAACTGTGATATTTAAGAGATAACAACTCGAGCCACCACTCAACTACAGCATACTCGCCACGGATTGATCGTAATCCACACATGGGCAGTGATGCTCACGCATGCGTTTACCAGGTAATAAAATTCATCATCATCGCAATTTTAATTAATGAAGCACCGTGTTGTACTCAATAATAAGATTTTCGATGATTATTCCATTAATTAGTGTTTGGAATCTAATATTATTGCGTCAGTGGAAATATTGCCCACCCGTGGAAAGTGACCAGTCCACGCGGCTGTACTGTAGCTTCGTAGTTTGCTAATTGTTTATGACTCGCCTGCAATCAAAAGCCGCAACTTTTCCAAATTCATATCATACTTGTATCAAAAAAGAAGATCACGTGACGTCACTGACAAACGCAAACTTCGAGGCGACAATCTTACAAAAGCGAAATGAAAACTCGAATGCCTTTATGCTGAGCACGCTTGGTAGATAGTAGTTTCTTTTTTATTTACATAACATGTGCCGTGCGCAGTTTTTAAATATCCGCTGTCATATAAAAAAAAACAAATTATTACAGCAATTATTACCACATCCATCAATCTGGGTTGTCATATTCCATCGAATTGACGAGACCAGGAGCCAATACTATAAACGCTAACAATTGTATTCTCTAGAATTGCATTTTCTAGTTGACTTTAAATGGATTAAAATGAATCATTAGCATTTTCAAAGATCTGGCAATTTGCCAGTTGGCAAATTGCCATATCTGTTAAAATGCTAATGATTCATTTTAGTCAGTAATTCATAGGTAGAAAATATTATTCTAGAAAATACAACTGTAAAAGTTTTCAACAAAATCAAACACGATGACTGCGTCTCTGTATTTGATCTGACTAATCTGGTTTGACCTAGGTTCGTTAAATTCTACGATATATGCCAACCGGGATCACTTGGCTGTTTTAATAATCTGTACAGGGGTACATAGATAATATTCACGAGTATTTCTATGTCCATCGCATTCGTAAATAATGTTTGCAGTGTTGCCTGTTTCAATTAGAAAAGTGATGCGCCTCGGGTGGTACTCAGTTTGGTATTAATATTTAAACAAGGGTAGCAATTCAGTCTTAGAATCATGTTGGTTCAGTCTTAAAACAGGCAGCTTTAGACCATATTTCCAGCGTAACCATTTTGCTTGTCTCACCGTTTTATTTTTTTTATTTTCCCAGTATGTCGTTCGATGCACGTGGTCAGTGCTGTGACTTCGACACAAAGCAGCTGGCACATCTCCATTGTTAAACGTTCTACCTGTATACACTTCCGAATTTCACCAGAAATATGGATGATAGGTTTCAAATACTAACACGTTGCAAACCAAATCAATGTTATGATAGCGTTGTATAGGAGTGTTGCGACTGTATGCACCAATGGCATTGTTAATTTAAATGTAGTCACAGGAAGAGCAACTTTAATCCTATCGATTCTGGCTAGCTTTTCTGGACCAGAATCCTGGTGCTTTCATAAAGTAAATGGCAGTGAATTTATGGGGTAGACCAGTTAACATTTCCCACGTGCAGCGCATAGACTATTGTTCAAATCAGGCCCCCGAGGGCATATTTAGAGTACCATGCTGACCGAGCTTTTATCATTCTTTGTAATGGAGGAACATTTTTTTTAAATTCTTCTTCTTCTAAACTACTGTTCCGGATGCTTCTATGCATAATGTAAAATGTGTTCGTATATTTTCCAGGTTTCCCCTATTCAATCTTGGAGTCATATTTAGCTGTGTCATTGGACTCCTGATGTTAACGGGGTGGGTTGGGTCGCAAACATTAAACAAATCTTCTTCTCACAAACGAATACAGGAAATATGTCTATCTTTAACATACAGTACAGTCGCCGTGTATCCATATTGAACTATTTTTTTTAGTAAGGGCGAGAATTTCGAGTTATACCCCGTCATTTTTCACGTACGAATACGCAATCGGTCTTATTTGACATATAATTGTCTCCATGGAGGAGAAGTATTATTTGTCGCAAGGTCATAAATAGAGAAAAAAGACCACTTTCCAAAGTTAAATGGAACCATTAAAACAATAACATATCCAAAATAGGTTTATAGAACAAAGAAAATTAATTTATGCTTTCATAAAATCTCTGTCCGTCCAAATTTTCTTATAAGGATTTAGTACATGCTTAGGACTTTGAAGTTACCCGCAGCCCCCACCCCCACACCAGTATTTTTAAACTAAATAATAAGTTGATGTACTGGGATAAAAAGTGAAAATTTTAAACAATAATGGAACCATTAAAATTTAATTATAACAAAACGTATTTGATACCATTTTAAAAAGTAAGTTATAAAATATTTGATCACATGTCCGTCCATTATGTAAAAAAATGAAATTTGTGGCAAATGAAAGTTTTTCATTTTTATCCCACAGATCGCTATAGTAATACAGATTGTCATCTTTACCACTTTTCACACGTATGCGCATTCAGGGGAGTAAAAATAGTTCAATATGGGTCGTAATCCAAATGTGGGCAGTGATATCCGCGCATGTGTTTACCAGGTAATAAAAATCATCATCAGTAAAAGTTTAACTATTGGAGTACTGGGTTGAAACCGGTGCTTCATTAATTAAATGTTTTATGATTATTCCTATAATTAGTGTTTTGAATCTAATATTATTGCGTCCGTGGAAATATTGCCCACCCGTGGAAGGTAACCAGTCCACGGCAGTTGTGCTAGTGTGAAACGGTAACAACGAAATACCCCCTATCTAGAAGAATCCCACTTTAAACTTTTGATAAATAGTTAACGGAGCACACACGAGGCAAACTCGAACTGGCATCCTTATGTCCGATGCGAATGGGTTACGTCGCTGTCTTGGAATCTAAGCTTACCGTCATAACTCAAAAGATAAAAAAAACCTTTGACGTATTCATGCAGGATTTATGGTTAATCGGCTTATCGCACATCTGTATTGACGAAATACAATTATTATTCGGAATGGGCTTAGATTTGCAGTTTCGTGACCCGGACCGCGTGAAAGCCCTTGGAATTGCATAGAAACCCAGAGGACGATTTGTCCCCACCTTAGTCTCAATGCAACGACTTTTCCACACATTATTAACCTGTCACCGGCCAAGTTTGACATTCTTTCTGTCTATTTGATGAACTTTTCCACTCTGGCCGCACCCACCTTATATCGGACCGGGCGGTTAGATTCGATTAGTTTATCTCAGACTGTCTTAAACCGACAACTCGGCCATTTCTATACAAAGATACCAAGATCGTCTGCAACTGATTACTAAAGATTTTTATATCATATGTCAATCACATTTTACAGAAATGAAATGAGGTGTGTTCCAAATATTTATTTATCGCACTCGTGCATTGGTTGTTCAAACTTTGTTGCCGGAAGGGGGGGGGGGAGGTGTAGCCACGCCTATTAAACAACAGGGTTGAGTACTCAATCCCCGTTGGTTTTGACATTGTGACACACTGATTTCCAGCATGATGAATTTTGAGTCCGATACAGGAAGATAGATCTACACAAGAATTCCGAGAGTCCTGCATGACGACTGTTATACGCGTCATTGGCATTCTTTCAGAAGGCATGAAAGCATGCATTCAGAGAAGACATACGCTTGAGTACAGTTAAAACTAGAAGTCCTGTCATGAAATGCGCACAAATAGCACGTCGATCTGTGCGTTAATCTACGCGATATGACCATAGTAAAGCTATCAAATTCTGTACATATGGCCTGTACACAAGCAATGTTTCAGCCAATGGACCTCCGGGTAACCCGGAGGTCCATTGGCAGAAACATTGCCTGTGTTTGCTATGAGTAACCAAGAGAAGCTGCCGTGCTTTGGATGCCATTCGATATGGTAATTGCGCGTAATTCCTACGCGCAGATAAGCCAAGATAAGCGCACAGTTCGTGACAGGACTTCTAGTTTTAACTGTATGTATGCGTTTTGTGAGGGTGTGTGCATATGTGTGTGTGAGTGTATGAGAGAGAACGAGAGGAGAGAGAGAGAGAGGGGGAGGGATGGAGACAGACAGACAGACAGACAGACAGACAGACAGACAGACAGACAGACAGACAGACAGACAGACAGACAGACAGACAGACAGACAGACTCTTTGTTCTTTATCAGGGGCATAGAATCCAAGGTGTAATGGAGGTTACACCCCCTCCCCCAAAAAAGCAAAAAACAAACAAATTTTCAAACCATCTCATGTCCCACCACCCCTTAACGTGTTTTGTATTGGTCGTGACTGTCAAAGAACAGTTTAATCCTCCCACACACAATGATTTTTATATGCACATATTTATTATCCTCTCTTAGACTTTCCAGTACAATCTTTTTATTCTCATCATTTCAATCTGAAATGTACAAAATGCATTTGTTTTTGTTTGTTAATTACTTTTGTACGGGTTTGTTACATTACTAAATGGAACTACACACAACAGATAACATGCAAAGCTACACAGAACAACAAAGCCCCTAACAATATTGGACTGTTTCTCCTCCCCTGAATGCGCCTGCATGTAAACAGTGGTGAAGATGACAATCTAAATTACTATAGCGATCTGTTGGAGAAAAACGAGAAACTTTTATTTGCCACACCAATTTAATTTTTTTTACATAATGGACGGACATATGATCAAACATTTTATAACATATTTTTTAAAATAGTATCAAGTACGTTTTGTTAAATTTTTTTTTTAATGGTCCCATTTTTTGTTTAAAATTTTCACTTTTTATCCCAGTACATCGCCTTATTAATTTGTTAAAAAAGACTGAATCCGGTAACTTCAAAGTCCTATAAATGTACTAAATCCTTATGAGAAAATTTAGGCGAACATGGATTTGTGACCTTGACAGACAATACGGCTGCTCTCTGGTGACAATTGCATGTCAAATATGATCGCGTGTGCTTTGGAGCGTAAACATTGGCGGGATTTAACTCGAAATTCTCGCCCTAACTACAGGAGTAGAAATAGTTCAATATGACTGCCAAAATTACATCCTTCTCTTTCGTAAGTTTTGCGCGTGGGGGAAGCCGCAGTACTCAGAAAGAACCACCGAGTAGCGGCGAGCAGCTGTCAGGCTCCCCAAAGTACAAGCGGGGTTAGCGTTGATTGACGACGAGTGCACAACTGACGTGCAGAACGCCTTATTTCACAGCGTCACCGTGTCCTCGCATAGGCAGTTGGGATTAACTGGTAGAGTGCTAAATTATTTTTGGCCATCAAAATTTCTTTATATGTCTTTGCCTTGTTACAATCTATGCGAGAGTGCCTGTGGGCACTCTCCCATAGATTGTAACAAAGCAAATCCTAACAGAATAAATAATATCACTTCAAAGATAATACGAAGCAGAACCACTGAATTTCAAGCCTTTAGGTTGCAGTACCTGCTCTTCAGAATAAAGCTTCCAGCACTCTACCAGTTAAGTGCCTTGCCCAAGGACACAACGCAGTTAACCCTGACGGCGTACGAGCCGTGGACATTTCGGTTTGAAATCTAATGCTGTAACCACTGAGCCACCGCGCACCCTCTTCAAATTATGCCGCCCTGAATTGGCCGTATTTGGCAGCGCAGTTTACAAACTGAGCAGTTGAAAAATGAAAGTTTTCAGAAAGTTTCCACAAAAATCACATCGTGTTACCTCTCATTGGAGCGGGCTCAAAGTACTCGTTGCAGTGAGGGGTTACATGATGTGGTTTTGTGGAACCTTTTTGAAAAACGTGAAGACAAAAAATTATCAAAGTTTGATATGTACGTTGGGTAAAGAGTTAACATATAACATCTCTGGGTAATTAAAAGAAAACATTGAACCAGTCTTCATTCCCCAAACCACTGCTTCCAATGGTTTCATGTTCGTTCGCTCGTTCCAATGAGTGGTTACATGATGTGCTTCTGCAAGAAGTTTTTGTTGGAAAAAAATTATTAAAATAGCAAATTTTGATATACATGTGTGTTGGGGAAATGGTTAATATATAACATCTGTGGTTAATTTATTTGGGTTTAACGACACTTTCGATAGCTAGGGTCACCTCATGTCGGACAGTTTTACGGGTGTTGGAAGCCAGAGTACCCGGAGAGAACCACCGAGCAACGGCGACCAACTGCCAGACTTCCCAACGTACTAACTCCACACAAGCAGGTCCACACATGCAGGTTCAGTATAGACTGAAGACAAGTGCACTATCTGCGTGCACTACGCCTTATTACACAGCGCCACCGTGCCCCATGCGGGCAGTCAGGATGAAGTGCCTTGCTAAAGGACACAACGGAGTTACCCCTGGCGGGGATCGAACCGTGGACCTTTCGGCTTGAAGTTCAGTTCCGTAACCACTGAGCCCCCGTGCGCACCGTCTGTGGTTAATTAAAAGAAAACATTGAAACAACCTTCATATCCTAAACCACTGCTTCAAAAGGTTTTAGGTTTGACGTATGATATATTTGTAATGCGTGTTTACAAGTCAAGTCGAAGCCCCTGGTGTCATATATAGAAGTGAGTGAATATGGGGGAGCGTTTTAACACCGTGGGTAATGATAGGAAACTCTTCTCACAGTACACTGTTTCAAGTCGTTTCATGTTTCGTATCTTAACAATGATTCGCTTCACGTTTGTGGAAATGACGCCACTTAACACATTTTAAGGATTTCGAACTCCTCCTCCGTTTGTCAACCAAACAAAGATGGTAATGGAGAAAGCATTGCGAAAAATTTAATTATCATCTAATATATTATAAGGAACCTATATGTTTTCTTAAAATGCTTAATCCTTTACCCAACGTAACGGCCAAACCCGGCCAGCGCTATTCGCAAAAATCGCCAAATAATTTTATTATTTTTTGTCTCAAAAACATAGGTTGTGACCCTTATTTGGAACGAGACAAAAAATTAAAGAAATTAGTTATTCAAGAATTTTGTTTGCAAGTGTCGTCTGCTTTTCATGTTAGGTAAAGGGTTAAAGCTCTTTGTGAAGAATCACCAGCCTTTGCCAGGTGAGAACTGCGGGTCCTTTAGAAGGCTTCTTGTTTCAGTATTAGTAAAGACAGCATAGATCCGTTACCATTTCGAAACAAGTCACTCAAGGCGTAGGTTAAACGTACGTTCTTTTTGATTTTTTTTTTCTGTCCAAAAAACATTTATCATTGGAGAACGTGTTTTCTTGCTTCCACGCTGTGTTAAAAGAAGGTGCATATTGTTTTCTCCGAGAGCACAAGTGGGATGCCTCATAATATGCCAGGTACAGTACAGTTTGTCCACGTTTTAGCAGGGAACAGTGAAGCAACTTAACTTGTTCATGTTGAATCTCCCCAAATTTCGCGGTATTTTGCCAACTAAATGATAGTCGTTTACAGTTTCAAAATAAATGTATATGGAACCCGCAGAGAGAATGACCTATGTATTGAAAAAGTACGAGTTACGTCAAAAGTTATGGTCTCTGTAAGAATATCAACGTCATGGTAAAAATAACTTTCCGGGTGGACATTTCGGCCGCCATCTTGAATATCTGAAAATGCCCAAGACATACGGAGTTGCACCAACAGGTTGCTGAATCAGTGAGAAAAATCCATACAGGAACGGCTGTAAAATGTGTTACGTGTCTCTTTGACAAAGTACCCCTCATGGCTCCCAGGTTATAACAGTAGAATACGGTGTCTTCCCATTTCATCAATTCCCATTTCATCAACTGCCTCTAAAATTATATTTTCCCATTTCATCAATTCCCACTTCATCGACAGATTTTTTTTTTCAGGTGTGTTTTATAATTACATATTATACATTTTAAAAATACAATTAGCCAGTTGATGAAAAATCAATATTTTGAGGGTTTATTGTATAACCACTTTCCAGACATTTCTCAGACGAACACACTTTAAATATTTTATTCAGAGCAACTAGATTACTGCACATAATAAGTGGGGAAAAGTAACATATAATATTTAAAAGTTATTCACTCCTACGGAACGGCTTGACGTATCGAGTTCAGATGTTTATCTCATATTAGCCTATATGGCCAGGGGGTGGGAGGGGGGGGGGGGGGTCTTCCAAGTAATTCCGGACACAAGGCCGGGGTGGGTGTGTGGTCGGATGGGGGCCAAAACACCTTTTTTCCTGGAGTTGCAATTTTTTTCCTGGTGGGTTTTTTTTCGAATTATTTTCACATAACAAGGCTATATTGTTGTTTAGTAGTCTAATAGGCACCTGTTTGTTAGGTAGGGTTAGTGAATAAGGCCCCACTAGGCTGATTAGGAGATTTGTTCTCTTTTTTTGTAAATTAAATTAGATGCAATAAAGAATTGTTTACTTCAGTTTGACTAAAAACAATCAGTGGAAATTTATGAATTTTAATTTGGGAATGGTTAACATAATTTTCATAGCTGAATCATCACGGCACAATTTGGATTTTACAATGAGTAGCAATGTGTTTAGCAGAACATCTAAAATAATGTAAAATATTTATGGAAAATAATCTAAATGCCCAGTTTCTCTGAGTAGAGCTCTTTTAACCTGAAATAATGAAAATTCTCACTGTGCATCTTTGATATAAAACCCCACTTAATTAATTCAAGCGCATAGTGATAGTACCAGGGTTTTCAAAGAGAGTTTGTCTGGCTATCTCGTGAAAACATGAAACAAAAGTTACACTTAATATTTGAATTGAAAACTGACCCTGACTGAGCCAGAGTATATAGATGAGTAGCTGAGCACAATACTATACAGCAAAAGAAGATTATTTTAATCCTCTATTTGATGTTCACAAAAATAGTCTATTTTTTACATTATATGCTGTTATATGCAGAAATCAATGCTGACATTTTTTCGGAGACGGACCAGGACGGACAGTGAGATTTACAATAGTGTTAGGTGACAGATTTTCAGCTTTCCTACGCTATCTACTATCTTTTGAGTAATGACAATTGGCTGAAACCTCACGCCTAGACACTTAGCCTGTAGTCAGGTCATTAAAATTAAAACTTCTTCACTAAATTTAAACTGTTTCTTCAGTCTCGGAACTTAAAACATGAATGATAATTATTATGAGAGCATTGGGGCCAGAACTTTGAGTTCAGCATTTGTAATTCATGCACTTCAATAATATGCCAGTATACACTACGCCATAGTGTATATAGGCATATTATTGAAATGCATGAATTACAAATGCTCAACTGAAAGTTCTGTCATCAGATATTAGAACCACCAGAACATATAGATGTGAAAAAAACAGTTATAAGATTAGGATTCAAAATAAGGCAAGGATTGACAATTGGAAGCTCAGTGCAATAATTTTTCATTACCCACTGTGGTGATACACTGAGAAAATATAGGTGGTGGGGTGGGTGTCAAAGTGGTCAGAGGAAAAAAATATTTTTTTTGCACGTGGGTGGGTGGGTGGTGGTCAAAAGGTGGAAAAAATATTTTAGGCCTTGTGTCCGGAATTTTTTGGAAGACCCCCTCCTGATATGTCTAGTATGTTCTGTGAAAAAATGGTGCAGATCTGATTTCGGTTCCGAAGATCGGTGGGGTCGAAAATTCGATGTCACTCTTTATGAAAAATTATTGTGTTCTTACTACTTCGGATTTTTTTTTAAAATGTGCGCGTATACGAGGTTAAACAAATATCGAAAAATAGAATAGTTCTGACTTCCGGTTGAAAAGATATTACGGGATGAACATTTAGAACTTTTCATGAAACGCTTTTTACAACGGAATCTTGTGTTCACTACTTCTCTGGAAAGACTTGACGTTCGGGATTTTTCGATAAGGTGTCTACTTGTCCAGTATAATGAGAGAGGTCTGACCTTCGGTTCCGAAGATTGGTAGAGTTCGAAAAATTGATGTCGCTTTTAAGCAAAATTTCATATTTTCGCTACTTTTTCACAACGTCTTAAGATATCAACATCGGAGTTTTTGCACAATATTCGGCGTTAGGTGGGGTATGTCATGTTTGAAAATGGCGAAGGTCTGACTTCCGGTTCAGGTGATGTTACGCGTTGCACATTTTGAACTTATCAATAAAGGCTCTTAATCCCGTAATATATTTACTGCGCCTCCGGAACAGATTGTTGTAGCGAGTTTAGAGTTTTTCATTACATGCGGCTACATGCCCAGTATATGCAGTCCGGAAATGGTAGAGGTACGTCTTCCGGTTCAGGAAATCCGAAAGGTAAAAAATTCTGATGTTCTTCATATAACATTCTTGTTATTGCTAATCCAACAGAACCGTTCGAGGTATCGAGTTCTAAATTTTATGCAATGTGTGTGCCTATATGTCACGTTCAAATCAAGTCAGCTGCATGGTACTTTAGATTGATTCATTACACATGGAAATATCAAAATTACCATGCAATTTCAAAATTCTAGTAAGAGTTGAAAATCTACTTAGGGGAAAAATTGGTGACCATCTTGAACTTTGCCCTTTAAAAGATTATGCGGCCCAAATTGGAGGTAATATCATTGTTATTTTCTCCTAAATGCCTTAAAGTCTTGAAAAATGGAAAAACAATGGCAGGCCGATATGGTCACGACTCTGTGTTGTCTTTACTGTAAAACACGTTGTTATAAAAATACATTCAAATAGCCACGCTTCTTGGAGTATTTTGTACCTATTTTATATCCCACTTATTATACGTACATATCCAGGGCATGTTAGTACCATGCTTAGAAGATTGAAATCATGATTGTATATTCTGATTATTCTGAATTTCTGATACCGAGCTTTTGAGATATTGGCGTCTTTAAGGAATATACATTCTGTTATCGCAAGTAACACAGAAGACATATATTCCTGCAAATGTAAGCAAAAGCATACAAAGGGCGTTTTTAAAAACACATTTTCAAGCTGCTTTGAAAGGCTCATTGATATGTCGGTTTACCTAGAGAGTAGCAATCTGACAGACTCCAAAGGAACACAGTTCACCCTGCCTCAATATAAATCTTCTCCGTATTCTTTGCATGAAGTTTTATTTTGCGCATGGTAGCGGGGGAGGAATTCGCTAGAATTGTGCACTTGGTGATACCTTCCTGAAATTTGGCATGATGTAAGGGTAGGCATCAGAGATTTCAAAATCGATCGGCTACAAGTTGGCACCATCCTCTAGCCACCACTAGCAGCGAAATCCAAAATGGCCGCCAAGCGGATCGAAAAAAAGCTATTTTCGCCGATCGCACAACTGAAGCTCCAAACCTAACACCATACATGTGCTGTAATTGATGTGAATGATGGAGTGAAGCCCTTGGAACAAGTTGGGGGGAAGATTAATGGATAATGGGATCAGAATTTCCGTCGATGTGTGCGTCTGTGTGTCTGACTGTCAGTATGATCGTCCGTCCGTAGATAAATTAGTGTTGAATGTTTCTCGGGAATGCAATGGTCAAATGAACATGGTATGAGAGATTCCTGTCAACACATGAACAAGGGTACTCGATAGTATGCAGCAGTGGGGATACTTGGACATTTGATAATCCAATTAAAGTGACAGTTCATTCTCAACTTCCGGCATTTTCGATAGATTTATTTTCTAAGAAAATAAAACTATCAAATTTCTAGAGGAGTTCTGGTTCAATCTCAACACCATAGCGACACGTCTGCCAGCAAGGGCAGTGCTGGAATGAACTCGGGATGCATTAGTTCCCGTTGTTAATTATACAATGTTATCTTGCCAGTATAGAACATTGGCAAAATGGGACTAGAAGGGGTGAGTGTATGTTTGCAGTCATTCGAGGTACAGGAATATTTTTTGACTACAAGTAGTATTCTTCATTTTCGGCCAGTTAAGATGTGGTGTGTTCCAAGTCAGGATTAATGTTGCCGACACTTAATGCCCATCCCTCATGGTATGCTACTTTACCAGGGATATAGAGATATAGCCACCACTGGGAGCCAAAACATGACCTTTGATGTCGATGAGTGGTCGAAATGTTTTAGCGAATAACTTATCGAAATATGATCCGGTATGGCAATTTGATACCTTACGTTAGATTTATTAGATCAACTCAGGTATGGATTCATTGAGACATGAGTGCGCTACAAGATGAAGGATTTCCAAGTTGATTTGCTATGGAGTAGGAACTGACTAGTCACATGTGGCCTATGGCCAGAGAAAGACAAGGATACCATAGATGAACACACGGGTGAACGAAGGTATCAACTGTTGTACAGAGGCAAAATAGTTGGGGATATTGTATCATGCTATGCATGAATTAACACCGTCTTGTGCAGTAAATAACAGACTATTTTCCGAAATCTAAAACTGTATTCCTATACCCCGGACAATGTAGCAAGCCACATGGGATGAACATTTGTTAGCAAAATCAACTCAACTAGAAACATGACATGTGTTAACTGGCCGAAAATGGAAAAAAAAATACCAGAATAGGAGATGACTGGTCCTAACATGACAGTATACTACTCAATATTGTTACAACAGCCACCTTCACACTTACACAAAGGTGTGCACCTTAATCCAGCTTTCAAGCATTTGCAATTGCCCTTGCAGGCCTTGGCACAACTACAGTGGAGCATCAGTGCACATGCAGCACTTGCGTCTCCTAGGTGAGTCCAAAATGGGACCAGAATATTGAGACGTGGATTCCACTCCCATCCGTACTGTGATGGGTCTGGCACACATAAGTGTTTCTGCAGAGCACGATGCCAAATGAAAGATGACACAAGAATTACCCTTTTTACATGTTGATACAGAGCTGCTTTGGTGGGCGGGATGTTTTCCATAGACTTAAGGCCATGTGTGAACATATGCCGTCTCGCATCATTGACACGTGTACTGACACAACTGTTACTGTACATCTGTATGGTGAGTTTTTCGATATGCTGCATATGAGGGGAATCCTCTGAAAAGACTTGCGGATTCTCAGTCAATTCTATCATCATTTCAGTTGATGCGGGAAAATTCATCCATGCATTCCATCCTGTCTTCTTCCCAATGCCGAGCATGCTGGATGTTACATCACAACCTGTGAAGGCGTGGAAGAAAGTCAGGGCCTTACAGTAATCAGGTCCAAGTTGTGAAGCTATCTCATGAATTGGCATATCTTTATATGCCTTTCCAATTCCAAACCCAATCCACAGCTCACTGAGTCCAAGGTCACGGAATGTTGCGAAATGGTGCAAAGACAGAATGACGACATCAGAATCAACCGTGCGAAGAAAAGCTATTTTGTGACCTTGTGAGACTGCATGGTTGAGATGAAGCATCATGCGCGTGTCTGCTTCCTCGTGGTTCGATGGAGATATGTCACATAAGCTAACATCCTTATTGCATAGTACATATTCTCCTGATGTCGTTAACAACTGGTACTCGGATGTTGATGTTAATTTCAGCAGTTCAGCAGACAGGAACTTGAAAAATTCGTCTTTATTCTCACTAACTTTCAAGAATGCCTGCCAATTCTTCCCTTTAGGTAAAGGGACGTTCTCGGACACCCGTATCAACCTAACTGCTGTCTCACCGAGGCGTTTTGCTCGCGTCTGATTCTTCAAACTGCCTTCGGGGTAACAGTCATAGATCGCATCAACCCTTGTGGTGTTCGTGTTAATCAGAGATTCGATGTATGGCAATAATTGCAATCGAGCATATTCTCCAAACAGATCCGCTTTCTGTGGTTTGATTACATGGACTACAGCAGGCATATCCAAGATGACAACTGAAGCTTGTCTAGCTGCTGAATTCTTCCCTTGTGCAGGAATAGCTGGTAAACAATTGAGAATTTGAGATTTTGTCCCACTCCGTAGCTTACCTCTATCGGATAATGCTGGCGGATCACGTGCATTCTCGTGCATGAAAAACTCATCCATGTTTGAATCAGGCCGGGCTTGCAGTGAAACGAACATCTGGGTAACTATTGCGGCAGTTGCTTTACTTGACATGAGTTTGTCTCGGCCTTTGTCCAGGTTGGCTGGGGGTGGGTTAAGGAAGGTATATATATTTGCCTTGGGAATAACATCATTCAGGGGTACGGTGCATTCCACAAGCCTTTCCTTCAAGAAAGTGGAATATAAATGCTTGCCCCTTTCGGGTAATGACCGTAAACTCTTACTAACTTCGGGGTCCATATATTCACCAGTATCTAATGTCACCAGCTGACCACTAGTTTCATCATAAGGGTTGATAATGAGTCCCTGATTCACCAGATCGAGGAGAGATTTCAATTGATTCAGAAATTTTTTCTGCTCTGATACCGAACTTTCCGGGTGTTCCGTGTTATCTGATGATGTTGTGTGGAAACTTGCATATTCATACTCATCTATAACACGCAGAACTTCTGACCTTGAAAGCTCAATAACGACTTTCTCTTCAGCCTGGCCATAGAGACCTTTTGGACCACTGTCTTCTTTGAGTAGTTGGATACTATGTTCTTGGCTCTGATCTAAACCCATCATACTGAACTTCCTCTCACTACGCTGGACCACAAAATGGCCTTCCATGAATTTGTTGTGGATTGAAGGATGCCGCCTGGGTAGCTGAGACATGTCTCTCAGAAATACGGGGACCCACCGACAATAATTTGTATGTCCTAGGGCAAAAAAGTAACTGCACAACTCATCGATAGAACACAGTGTACCAGGCCAGTTACCGATTCGTTGGTTCCGAACGAATTGACAGCTTGTCAAGAGAAAGTTCCGAACGATTTCACCCCAATAGCGCGCAGTTGGAGATTGTGAAAGAATCCTCTGTTCCCACATTTCAAATGACTCATGGGGCCCAGTCTGCTGACAGTAAATCTCATAAGCATTCTTTCTGAGGATCTCAAGCCAAGCTAGAGTGAGAAGATATGCCTGTCGCGTCCTCTTGACATGTTTCCCACCAAGTAGGGATGATGCTACACCGGGTGTGAATATCTTTGCGAGGTGAAACATTCGCTCCCAACCAGAACCACCCATAAGCTTACCACCAGCTTCTTGGGTGCACATTTCAAGATGCAGGAATCCAATCATACACACCATTCGATCCTCACCTATCTCCTCTGGGAACAGCCATTGACATTTTTTCTGCCTGGCATACAACGGACAGTCACCTTCAATGACAGGTATCTGGCCGGGGTTTACGAAAGCAGTAGCTTCCCTGACCACATACATAGCATGCTTCTGCATACTGAGTGAGTCCGCTTTCTGCTCACTGAAAACAGGGAATACCCCAATAACTGCACGAGGTTTGACATTGTCTTGATCTTCATGTTTTGAAAAGAAGCCTGAAAAGGTCACAGGGACTTCATCAAGCTGCCAGCTGCCATCAACCTTCCCTTTATTGCTGATCTGTGACACATGAGACAACCAGTCATTCTCTCCCACGTTCAAATCTGCATATTCATTGGGCCGTACATTACATTCATCTGGAGATTCAAGCCTGATGTCCCCACCAAAGTCTTCAACGAAAGGAACAAATGCATAGTCGTCTGGGAGTTCAATTTGTGTGTCTTCTGGAACATCTAAACTCAGTGGTGGGGGATCAGTACCCACATTGTCCCTGCTCAGTTGACCAATGAGTGTGATGGACGTACCATGCATATCAGATCTACCAGATACATCAATGTTATCAGTGGTTCCTATCGAGAAAACATTACGTTTGCAGTTAGCTGGGACTACAACACCTTCGTTCTTGAACCGCAGTGAAACAGCTCTCGCGAAACTCCTGCGAACATCCATTACGCGATCATAAGAGACAGAGAGTCCCATTTGATGAAAATCTCTGATAAGATTTTTCATACGATCATGGGCATGCAACTTCAAACCCACATAAAGAGGCATTGGAGTTTCTCTGTCACGTCTCTGGTGAACATTTTGTGCATGTTCGGAGCGTTTCGCTGAATTGCTGATCAACATCTGTGAAATAGTACAAGCCACTCGAGTCTTGGCATTAACAGTCTCATCATCGCCTAAGTTCTGTATACTACATGTGCCCTCAAGTAGAACTCTAAGAAGAGTCAGGAGTGAGTTGGGTACAGGCTCGCTCAAGCAATAAGATGAAAATGATCCCGTGAAAGGAGCTTGAGATATGAGTATGTGTTTACGCAGAAGAAGACCCACATCAACTATCTTTTTTGCCTCTTCCTCAGACACTATACGAGTTAAAGATTCGGACAACAAGGAGCCAACTCGAAACCTACTTGAAATAAACACATCTCTACCCTGTGTGAAGGCGTCCCAGCCATCGCCCAATTTCTGCAACAAATGTTCTTTGAATCGAGTGGAATGTATTTCTTCACTAAGCCAATCAGAACCGACTTGCTTCAACCTCCGACTGTACAGATTCTTGAGATCGACAAGCTTCATCGCGGAATCGTTGTGTTCAACAAATGTTATGAGCTCTGCCATAACGAGAGGGTCATAGGGCAGGCCTGACGCGGAATGTTCGGCGTTCTTCGACTTTTTAGATTTAGCCGCTCGTGCTTCATTGGCAAGCTTACAATAACAGGTTTTGTGATAGTAAAGATCACTAGCAGCGGAATCAAATGCTGCATTGACCCGAGAAAAAACAACCCAGTTCTCGGCTTCCTTTGCCATAATTTTGAGTTTATTGTTATCAGACATTGATCTGCAAATAGGCTCACTGCTGTCACCTTCGCGTTTGTGACAATAAACACACTGGGGCAGTTTCCTGTCACAGCCAGATTCAAAACTTGTCCGTGTTCTTTTAGGACTCAGCGTGGAGCAGGATGCCACTGCCTCATTTCGCTCTCGCTTGTGTAGCACGCGCTGTACGATGTGAGTCCGAATACTGTCACGGCATGTCTTATGATATATTGCCTTATTCGTCAACAGTGACATCGACATACACTCATCACTCTCTCTCATCAAACAATCAATGGTCAAATTATATGGAAGCTCAACGCCATTATCTAGGAAGCGCGTTATGTCTTCCTCAATAGCTTTATAGGCGTCATGAAAACGAGATTCTCTATACGGACGCATCAATTTCTTGGAACTGTCTTGCTGGCAAAAGCAACAACGTTCCCAGTCAGTACTAGTCCGTACACGAAGAGGATTCTCACTCATTCTGTGAATGATTTTTGTGAACAATCGCGTTCTCGAATTAATTTCGACAGACAAATCAGAATTGCTTGCGGAATTACGCCAAACAAGAGATTGTATGGCAAAGAGACTGCTTCATAAAGAGCGTTGTTTCTCCGGGATCAGCGTCATTCAGGTTTGCCTGAATGACGCTGATCCCGGAGAAACAACGCTCTTTTCAAGTTCCAAGAAATTGATGCGTCCGTATAGAGAATCTCGTTTTATTCTACATCATCTCCCACGTCTGTTTCCAACACGTGCGTGGATCAGAGTTCACTTTCGCGCCCTTACAATCGGATGTATAGTCGGTAGACCGTCGAAAAGGAGGTTCCCTTCAGCCGCTGGCGGCCATTTTGGATTGTGCCGCTACTGGTCGCCACCGGTCGGTGTCAACTTGTAGCCGATCGTTTTTGAGAACCTCATAGCCTACACTAACAGTGTGCCAAATTTCAAGAAGGTATCACCAAGTGCACAATTCACCTGTATGTGACGAATTCCTCCCCCGCTATGGGGATTGCATGATGCGTTTCCTATATCTGAAGCGTGGTCGCAATCGATAGCTTTTTCTTGTCAGCCACGCCAAAGCTTTGGGGCCAACCGTCAAATTCTGATGTTCTTCAGTTATTCGTTCATGCTCCAGTTTTAGATGTTCCAATCAATAAGAATCAATAAGTATTTAATTCACCTTAAAAGCAATACGATATTAACACAATTAGTGGAAATGAGCGGCGTAATCATAAAATAACAGTGTTCATTCCTAAACTTTCATAAACAAAGACGTTTAATACTTCTGGTTATGCCATACAGTACAGCTGCCGTGGACTGGTCGTAATTTACGTGTGGGCATTGATGTCTACGCATGCCTTTACAAGGTAATAATAATCATCATCTGCAAATGTTTAATTAATGAAGCACCGGTTGCACAACCCGGTGCGTCATTAGTTAAATTGTTGATGATTATCTCAAAAATTAGTGTTTGGAATCTAATTTTATTACGTCCGTGTAAATACTGCCCACTCGTGGAAAGAGACCAGTCCATGGCGTCCGTACTGCAATAAAATTAATCTAGTCAAGTCTCGATTGAGAAATATTTGTTGCATTGATTCACAGAAAATGAATGTTTATGGTATTTGTAGATTTCAGTCGGGTGGAATATTTCAGTTGGTCAAAAAAAGCGAACCGTTTCGGTTCGCTTTTCCGACCAACTGAAATATTCCATCTGACTGAATCTAAAATATGCGATGGATTATTTAAGGGCTAGAATGGTTTCATGCCATAACAGCATCAGATTCAGTTAAAGAATTGACATTTGGTTTTAAAGCTTGAGCCATACCATGAAAAGTGTTCATGACACCTTGATGAACACGTTCGATCGACAATGCCAGTTTTTTCCCCTTCCAAACAGCTCTTATATTGTTGCATAATAATTCGACGAATTTGTCAATCGCGAATCTTGCACATCATAAATATTTATATATAAATATTTCATTATTCATACATTTAGTATTTTCCGCCCCAAACCATACCGTCTGAATCCCGACTGGAATGAACCAATCGAGCTCGTGCCATTGATAGATAATATGCCGTGGTTTGAAAAGGAAAATAATTTTTGAAACTAGTAAATCATTTGTTCTGTAGCTTCAACCTAGTGTTAGATGTAACAATAAAATCTCAACTACCCACCCACCCACCCACCCATCCACCGCAAAGATGTAACCAGTTCATTGAGACTGAAGTGTTATAAACTATTGTAAGCGGGCATCGGTTACAAAGAAATTTTCTACCGGGATTTTGAACTTCGAATAAGTGTCTTTTACATTTAAACACAAGTTATTTACATAACACTGAATTCCAGTCGTCAAGGATACTTCCGTACTAAGAGCGTAATTCCCATCATAAATTAGTATTTCCAAATTCGTCGATATACAATCATAACTTGATGCATACACTCTGATGGTTAATATTAACAACTATTTTAATATGCAACGAAAATAGAAACGTTTTGGAACAAGCAGGGTGAAACTTGAAATGATTAATGACTGATTATTATACTGGCCTATAATGGAGACTAGAAAAAATTCGTTGATCATTGAATCTGTTGTACTTGCATGGTGAATAGGTATTTCCAATACCCGATTAACTATTCGAGGTACACGTGTAGAAATGTTCTAAAACCTTGAGGTTTTACCCCTTTACCTGACACGAAAAGCAGACGACACTTGCAAACAAAATTCTTGAATAATTAATTTTTTTCAGTTTTTGCGTAAAAAACATAGCTTATGCCATAATGAAAATTAGAAAGAATTCGTTAATCATTTAATCTGTTGTACTTGCATGGTGGATAACTATTTTGAATACCGATTAACGCATCGAATTACACGTGTAGAAATGTTCTAAAACTTTGAGGTTTTACCCCTTTACCAAACACGAAAAGCAGACGACACTTGCAAACAAAATTCTTGGACAACTAATTTTTTCAGTTTTTGCTTAACAAACATAGCTTGGACCGTAAGGAAGATTAGAAAGGATTCGGTAATCCTTTATCCTGTTGTACTTGCATGGTGGATAATTCTTTTGAATACCCGATTGAAGCATCGAGTTACACGTGTGGAAATGTTCTAAAATCTTAAGGTTTTAGCCCTCTACCTAACGCGAAAACCAGACGAGAGTTGCAAACAAAGTTCTTGAATAACTAAATATTTTGAATAACTAAATTAGCGATAACTAAATAATGAAAATTGAATGGTAATTTTTATAAATAGCGCTGGTCGGTTTTTTTCCGTTATGTTGGGTGATGGGTTAAAACAAATAGATGATATAAATTATTTTCAAATGAAACAAAATACTGTGTTTTGCTTGGCTGAGAGGTATGGTGTAACTTGCAATCCACAGCTTCTTTTACACCGTGGTTAACTACGGTGTAAAAACAAGAATACACAATAGCTGGGTATATGACTAAAAAAAACGAACCCATTATTATTTATTAATTCATACCTTCTGCTCAGTTATGTTAGAACAAAAATAAAAATACAGGAGATTTAATATTTATGTGTAATAAAATATTACAGATATTGATGCCTTTGGAACTGGCTCATTGAGCCAGTTCTAAAGACATCCAGATTTGTCTGGTTTTATTAAGAAACTTACAAAGTACAAATTTTCTGTCAGTTTTTTCCCACAATTTAGGTTAAAGTATTTTAACTACACCAAGATTCTTGGAAATAATTCCGTTATCCTTGTGTTTTCCAGGGTGTACGGGCGTTTAGATCGGTCTGGGAACTCATACACCCTTCAGGCTTCGCCTCAGGGTGTATGAGTTCCCAAACCTCTTCGCCTCAGGCTGCATGAGTTTCCTCAGGGTGTATGAGTTCCCAAACCTCTTCGCCTCAGGGCGCATGAGCTCCCTCGGGATGTATGCGTTCTCAAACCGGTGTAAATTCCCATACACAATGGAAAACAGAAAAATAACTAATATTGTCACTGATTTTGGTTCGGTAATATTTTGTCTAAGGTAAATAACAACTGACAATTGTAATTCAAGAAGAGACACTGGACATTATCTCTGAATTACGCACCTCAATGGTTAATCCGAGCAATGGCCCATAAATGTTCTATCCTAAATAGGAAATAAGACAGTGAACGTAGTGAAGAAGCACTGATTGTAGACTAAGTTAAATGACAGCCTGATTGTCTGTAGACAATCGATATACGTGCTATCTGTGATGACATATCAGAGGAGAGGGAAGGTTTTTTCGATTGATTAACCGAAGATCAAAAATATTCAAAAGACGTAATTACTTTGTGTTCAATTTGTATAACACAAGGTCAATCCTCAGAGAAAATAAGTGTTATTTTCAGTGGTTATTTTATTAACCTCATTGAATCCTACCAAATTCCCGTCGCAGAATTTCACTCAGTCAAACTTCTTGACATCACAATCAGATAAATTTCCGATTTGTCTGTAAAGAGGCACAATATCGATAGTTTTATATTCCCAGCGTTGAGTTAAATGCATTTGACCTAGAGAAGATAGCTGAAGCTGAAATTCGGATGGCTTAATAACAGGTTTAATTGACGGCGGAACCGCGGGGTAGGGGTACGGGACAAGAGGGTTACGGCCGTTTTGTTTAAACATATTTTATTTGCCATAAACTTGCAAAAGGGATTGGAGTACAAGTTATACAACTTATGGTCACTCCTCTCCATAGGTACAATAGAATAGACAAACTATACATAAACTGCGGCAATGAGATATTCAAATTGATTTACAAATGAAGAGAGATTTACACTATTTACATAAGAAACACATATACGGGTAGCCTAGTAGTACTGTCAGGACTCAAAATACACAGGGCTGGACATTGACGCCATTGGCTTTCTCTGTGAATGGTCTTGGATGGATAGTTCTAAGATAAGTGCCATGGGACGCTTATGAGACATTACTTCATGTTCAGGAGAGAGACGCGACCGGGAATGTATCAACTCAGTTGAAGCGGACAATAGCTAGAATGAACGCTTGGGTTTTCAAAAAGATATATTCGTTTTGTTTTGTTGTCAGTGTGGGCTTGCCATAGAGGAGGTCGGTGTCGGATGATATATCAAAATCCATAAGAGAATCGAGTAGTTTTTTTCTGGGCTCAGAGTATCGAGCACAGACCAGAAGAAAGTGATGAACATTTTCACAAGGATTACCGCAATACACTTTGGTGAGTTCGAAATATAGCTTTGGAACTTGTCATTGTTCAAGTCACTGCAGTTATTACGCTATTTTCAGTGTAAGATATTTGCCTTTATTACTTTCTAAAGTGTGATTTCTGGGTGGGTTTGATTATAAATGATAACTTCACAAGTGAATTATGCAATCAACACTTGTGCCATGTATCCGTGCGCGCAAACGAAGACGCTTTGCCGTGGGTGTATTTGGGACTCCATTGGTTTTATTTTGTTGTTGTTGTTTTTTTAACCCTTTACCAAACATGAAAAGCAAACGACACTTGCAAAAAAAAATTATTGAATAACTATTATTTTCATTTTTTGTCTCAAAAACATAGGTTATGACCCCTCATTGGAACGAGCTCTTTCCAATGAGGGGTCATAACCTATGTTTTAGAGACAAAAAATGAAAAAAAATAATGAAAATTAATTGGCGAGTTTTGAGAATAGCGCTGGCCGTTTTTGGTCGTTACGTTAGGTAAAGGGTTAAATAATATAATTATCGTTAATAATGAAAAGTAATCAACAGAGTAACCGCTTGACTGGACTGGTTACGTAAAATAATTCATTCGAGGTGAGGGACTATATTGTAAAACACTCGTGCGCATTCGCGCACTCGTGTTTGCACAACGTCCCTCGCCTCTCATCAATTATTTCACGTAACCAGTCCAGTCAAGCGATTACTCTCTATTTCTTTTACCCACACGGAAGTAAAGAGGTGGTTTTGGGATGTAGTTCAATTGGGCATTGGTTTGTTTAAACTCCGTTTGTGTTGCGGCACCCTGAATGCATCAAGTAAGTTGTTCCAGCTTTTTGTGGTGGACAGGAAAAATGATATTTTGAAACGCTCCGTTCTTGCCGGATAATACGTGAATCTGTTGGGGTTGCGAAGATTGTACATTGAGATATCATGGGTTCGGGGGTGGGGGTAACAATGACTTAGTCATACTTCTTGACATCACGATCGGATAAATTTCCGATTTGTCTGTAAAGAGGCACAATATCTGTAGTTTTAAATTCCCCGGTTTAAATTAAAAGCATTTGTCCAAGAGAAGAGAGATGATGCTGAAATTTGGACGGTTTTACTGACGGTGGAAGTGCGGGGTAGGGGGTCAGGGGGGTTACGGACGTTTACTTTTTCATATCTTATATTTTGTCCCCATCACCCACACGCACCTACTTTTGATGAGTAACAAGGTACCCGAGGAAGTGTTTTACGAACATTTAATTATTATTTAACCATTTTACTGCCACGCCCACTTCAGCCATATATGGAGGGGGCGTGTAGTGAAGGTAAAACGGCTCTCTGAGCCCTTTCAAACTAGTAATCAGATGGTAGGTTTGATCTGCGCATACCAGAACGTACAGGTAATCATCATAAAATAGGTGACTATAGTCGCTTTCAGCAGCGAAAGTGTTAAGCCGTTGCCTGACACGAAAATAAAACAACAATAATTATTGCCAAAAAAACTAGAATAACTAAACATTCTTATTTTTGACTTAGAAATGCTTCCTGATTCGTCATTGGAAGGTTCGTAACGAGCTCGTTCCAGTGACGAGTCATAAACTACGTTTTTAAATAAACGTTGAAAAAGTAATGGTTTCTCATCCTCACACACACTTTCATTTTAGTAGCGCCATTAACTATCAGATTGAAACAAATAACAGTTTTGGCCTATTTGGTTCATCTCAGGCCAAACATTCGATCAACATACTCACAAAACGTAGAAGTCAGAAAACCAATGAAAAGCAACATGTTCGTTCAGTGTTATTATTACGTTAATGTTGTGTTGAAACTATCCCCCGTGTGCGTCTCCTGGACAAGAAAAACTTTAAAACTGTCCAATACAAGTCGGTCTCACCACTGTAAACAGTATTTTTAGTCGATAAAGGAAAGTGATACAAAACCAGCAGAGCTGATAAATATACAGCCTGTAACACTTATTAATTAATTAATTTATATATTTATTTATTTATTTATTTATTATTTATTTATTTTTTAGTTGTTTGTTTGTTTGTTTATTTATTTATTTATTTATTTATTTATTTATTTATTTATTTATTTATTTATTTATTTATTTATTTACTTATTTGAGTTAACGACATTTTCAATAGCCGTGGTCATAACCATTCGAACAGTGCTGCGGATGGAGGATGCCGCATAACCCGAAGAGAACGACATGTACTGTTGAGCTGTGAGTAGCTGTCGGACTCCCCAATTTACTAACCCCGCATAACTAGAGTTAGGATCGGTTGAAGGCACGTGCGCGTTAGCACACTGTGCAACCAGGAGATGGATCGAATGTATACTTGTCTAACCCTTCTCCTCCAAAAATAAGGTACGCCTGAGATAGGAGAGTCGGAGCTACTGTAACTGGCATGCAACTGCCGTCGTGATTACAGTATGCAGTTGGTGGGTATAACTAAGGTTTAATACCGGAAACGAGTATTCGACAACTCTACGACTCAAGATTCTGACAGTCAATGACGATACCCGGGGAATTCATAGACCATCTTATCAATGATTGCATACTGCAATTTATGAGGTTATGGTGAATATCAATTTCTTCCGAGACCAGCATCGCCGTTGGAGCTATGGTTTAATCTCTCGAACTGGAATTTACCAGTTCTAAAAATTAGTGCTAATGCCCTACCGGGAAATTCATAGACTAGATTCGGGAATCAAAGGTTGCGGAATGCAATCTGTGATTCTAGGTTCTATTCTATGAATTTTTTGGGTATCGGGACTGATATTCAGAAACGACAACCGGAAAATTTCCGGTGTCGTGACTGACTTTCAAAAACGAGAATCCGAAAATTTCCGATCCCTTGATTAAACTATATATGGAACTGGAGACAGAGAGATACAAATATACCCTAGAATTTAAATGCAGTCTTTCAAGGTATCATTTGTCAGTAAGGTGTGCTCACTAGGCCAGTAAGACAGACACCTTATTTTTACAAAAAGAAAAAAGAATAAAAACATACCAGGTGGAATGTTTTAGTTTTGTCTCAGATTTCAGTTATTTTGCCTTGAAAGAGAGCATATGATGTCGCTTCAACAGGGGGTTGAAGCTATGTTTTAGAGTCAGAACTTAAAAAAACAATATAATTGAGTGGTGATTGGTTTGAAATAGCTCTGGCTGGAATCGCTGCTGTTACTTCTTTCTCGAAATGTATGACAGGAATCTCACATACCAAGTGAATGAATTATTGAGGCGAGGTTTTTGTTCGTCGGGTATTTTCGATTATACGAACAATTACCATGGTCAAATAATTTACATACTATTCGGACGAAAACGACGCATGTATCTTTGCTGGAGATCGTGCATAACTAAAAGTGAAAATTGTATTATGTAATGGTAAAATTAATTTTTTATAACTTATGAGGCGAGGCTGGTTGATTGTGAAGCCGTGGGAAATATTCAGAGAGGTGTTGGTTTCGTGTTTACCTTTAGTGAAACTGTTATCCCTTACTCTTGGTTAGCTATAATGATTTGTAGAAGTAAAATCGATAGGATGGGCCCTGTATCAAAGTAAAGAGTCGTACCGAAGCGTGTGTACGGTACTCGCAGTTGGTAGGTGAACCTAGAGGTTGTGTACTTTACTGTCATTAAGATTGTGATGTAGCTGGCGTTACAATCGGCCTGTTGCGTTATATGTATTGGTCGGAAATTCGTTGATTAATAAATTCCAAGCTATTACGCGTGCGCAGGCGTATCGCGTAGATGACCAGTTGGGGTAGTAGGGTGTATAAACCTGGGCCGGTATTCATGAAGCAATGTCATAAGATCATCTTAAGACGGTGTGAAATCTTCGAGTTAAGATCCATCTTAGCTGTGATCTTTCTTATTCACGAACGCGATTCAAGAAAGGGACTTAAGATCATCTTAAGTACTGAGTTGAGATATTACTTTCTCTAGACTTGAAAGTGCCCTCACATTGTCGTTGTGCCCCAAAAAAGTTGGATTTTGAGAGTTAGAAGCTGCTTGATGGAGGGGTATAAGTACAGTTGTGACCACATAGAAATTGCTACGTGGCTTGGAGGTTTGTTTTTGTTATTGATTCGTTGTTTTTTTTTATTTTAAAAGGTTATTATTTCAATTTCTATTTTCTTTCTTTCTTTCTTTCTTTTTTCTTTTTTTTCGGCTTTCTAGTCGTTTCAAAATCAATTTGCCAAAAAATAATTCAAATAGGGAATTCGTTTGAGATAAACGGACAAAATTTGAGTTCGTTTGAAAAGCGGGTCCTCCATTCTCAAATAGTCAGCAAAAAGTGTTTTTTTTTTTAACAAACATGAAATTGTCGAACACCTCCAAATCGATCGTGCGGAACCTTGGCTGTTGCAATCAGTCATATCTCAACAGAAAATTATTTCAGTACAATCAACGACAGCATGTCAAAGCGCAATCCAAACTTCGCTCCTGCTGAAATTGAAGTTTTAACACAAGTAGTTTCCCGCAATAAAGAAGTTCTTTTTTCAAAATTAAAGAGCACTGTTTCCAATGCTAAAAAGAACAAATTATGGGAGGAAATCACAAGGAATGTTAATGCTGTTAATGAATTCGAAAATCAGCGAACGGTAGATGAAGTAAGGAAGAAGTGGACCAACATGGCCAGCCTAACCAAGAAGAAGGTCGCCCCGACTAGAAGGGACTCTTGTACCACAGGAGGAGGGGGCCCGTCCACCTCGTCTAATACCGACTCAGATGATAGAATAGTTGGTGTTTTAGGACCCACCAGAATTCAAGGTGTCACGGGAGGTATAGACACAGAAGATGTCCAGCCTACTACAGAAGAAGGTATATATCTATATATATATAAAGACGAATGTATGTGGATGTGTGTGTGTGTGTGTGTGGGGGGGGGGGGCTATGTGTGTGTGTGTGTATGTGTGTCCGTTACCTCCTCCTAGACCCTTGGACCAATCGGGACGAAACTTGGCATGTGCATGTAGTTAGGTCATGGAAAGGTTTTTAACCTATCGCAACTGGGGTGGGGCCGGGTTCGCGCATGCGCGGTATCTATCTAGGAAACGGCTGTGCCGATCGAGACGAAAATTGGCATGCGTATGTAGTTCGGTCCTGCGAAGGTTTCTAGCTTAACGCTACAGTGGTGGGGCAGAGGTTCGCGCATGCGCAGTAACTATCGTGTGTATGCGTGTCCGTTAACTCCTCCTAGACCCTTGGACCGATAGTTGGCATGTGTGTGTAGTTCGGTCCTGGCAAGGTTTTTAACTTATTGTAATCGGGGTGGGGCCGGGGT
Organism: Pictodentalium vernedei; assembly: GCA_031216915.1. Lineage (NCBI taxonomy): Eukaryota > Metazoa > Mollusca > Scaphopoda > Dentaliida > Dentaliidae > Pictodentalium > Pictodentalium vernedei. Next base: position 781,812,037 of record CM062297.1, on the reverse strand, counting down.
TCGCGCATGCGCAGTAACTATCTCGTAAACGGCTGGGCCGATCGGGAAGAAACTTGGCACGCATATGTAGTTCGGTCCTGGGAAGGTTGTTAAACTATCGCAACCGGGGTGGGGCATGTTATGTTATGTTTTGGAGACGAAAATTGAAAAAAATTCATTAATTGATGATTGCGGTTCAATTCAGAGTATTACAGTGGACGGGTATGTAAAAGGTTTAGCGTTGTTTCTTTTTTGACGATCAAGTGATGAGTAGAATGTTCAACTCGTCACTAGTTTATGATAAAATTTATAAAACTCGTCTAGTGGATAAAGTATGGACCTCGTCAAAGGCTCGCTCCACACGTAATTTACCAAATTACTTCTGTAAACTTAATTATTAAACGGCGATTTGTCGGAGATCCTCTATTCATTTTTATCCAATTTCAGATACCATTGTGCAATCGGAAAACGAGGAAGATGAAGACGAAGATGAGGCAACATTACAAACTACTAACACCGTTCGAACAAGAAAACGGAAGTCCACGTTGGATCTACAAGACAGGATGCTACAGATAGAAGAAAAAAGGCTCGAAATTGAAAAAGAGAGACTTGAAGTTGAAAAAAAAACGTTTACGTGTAGACGAAGGCATCGTAGCAAGATTGGATAAGCTTATTTCTGTTGTTGAAAAGAGCATCGTGCAGTCTTATGAATCATCTTTAGGACACAATGATAATGTATGACAAGCATTAAAACTGATTCGATATATCTTTATTAGTTCATCTGAATCTTCCTTCCACTAGACGTGTCCTTAAAAAGATGGCACTGTTTTGTCCTGCTTCGCCTTCGTACACGGCCCCCATGTCATCGTCCACTGGAATTTCTTCATCCGGTAATGGTAATCCATTTGTCACACACATGTTGTGCAAGATTACTGCTGCAACTGTTATTTTGCATACGTTTTCAGGGGAGTATAGAAGAGCACCTCCTGACGTATCAAGACAACGGAATCGCATTTTCAATACCCCGAAAGCACGTTCAATGGGGTTTCTTGTCTTTATATGTGCTCGTGTGTAGCGTCGTTCACTTGGTGTTGCTCCGTCATTAATAGGTGTCATCAACTTAGGCTGTGGGGGATATCCACTGTCGCCGACAAGCCACCCGACTGGTATAGCTCGGATTCAAAAAGTCTACAAGCCTCGACGATGTATAGATGAATGAATCGTGAGTTGAACCCGGCCATTTTGCAACAATGTTGGTGAATTTTAATGTAGAATCACAAACACCTTGAATGTTGATGGAATGGTATCTTTTTCTGTTAACGTAAGCACATTCGTCAACCGATGGAGCGGCTATTCTAATGTGAGTGCAGTCAATAGCACCAACAACATTGGGAAAACCGGCTAGCTGGTGGAATCCTACCATTATTTGTCGTAAATTTGCCTCATCTCAAGGCATATGAATATATTGGTTTGCTTGTTGGCACAAATCCTCTGTTGTGGAATTGATGACTCGAGACATCGTTGATTGACTTGCCCCGTGAGTATCTCCTGTAACCGCTTGAAAACTTCCAGTTGCTGTAAAAACGGAGTGTTGAAAGTACCTGTTGTGACGCAGAAAGTGATCTCGATCTTCTTGTAGGGTGTTCTAGGCTGTCCCGCAACATATCAATTACATTTACAATCATTCTCTGTTCAAACGATACTTTGATATGAATTCTTCATCATCCATATAGTCCAAAGGGTTATTCCTGTCCCTGAACACCCCCTGCCGCCTTAAACTTCTTCGAGCTTGCAAAAACATAAAAACGGAAGTCATATTTTTGTCAAATTGGGAATGGGATGATGAAATGGTTCACTTTATAGTCGGTTACCCACAAAGTGCTCACGGACTTTTCATTTTATTTCCTGTGCTGCATGTAATTAGCGTGATTCATCATTCTCATACAATCTTAGCTTTCTCGGGTAAAGCAAGTTATCTGATCTTTCATGTCAACCAAAACTTGTTACTTAACATTGAGACTGTCTTAAGTTCATCTCAACACTGTCTAACTCATTAAGATTATCTTATGACATTCTCCGACCTGAGTCAGCATTTTGGTCTTAGCTAAGATCGATCTTAGCTAAGATGTTGTTCGTGAATCGCACTTTAGGACATAAGTTGGTCTTAAGACCATTTTAAGTTGTACCTATGTCATAAGTCGGTTTCACGAATACTGCCCCTGATTAGTCGCGACTGTGATCATGTGATGGCTGAAGTTCCGACTGATAAAATATTCCAACTCCATCATCAAGGCATGTGTTCGTCGAAGGCGTGCTTTGATGATGCCGATGGAATATTAGACAGTCGGTTTTGAAGTAAACAAACATGAGACACAATCTATTTGTGGATAAAAAAATATACATGTAGTATAGTCATAACGTAACTTCGTTTATAAGTAACAGGTACGGTACTCGGAATTGCTGGTGTTGGGCTAGCGAATGCCCGAATCGGTTACCACAGCCATCTATTTGGCTGACCGACGCCGCATGTGGCATTAGTTCAAGTATCAAGTCAAATCTCGTGAGAAGGATTACTAGCAAGAGCGAATTGATATCGAAAACTCCAATCCAGACGAAAATGTCCAAACAGATACAGATTGCTGTACCAGTCAATTGATCTGTGTTGTTGTATTCCGTCGAGTTGACGAGATGAGATCGGCTGATCTCATCTCGTCAACTTGACGGAATACAACACAGATCAATTGACAGGTGCAGTAATTTGTTTATTATATTAGAATTAGTATTTTAAACTCATCTCAACACCTGAAAAATCAAATACAACAAGAAAATAACCGTTAACAATTTATGGAATTGGGGAATCCCAAACGCGTAGTAATATCGAGCGTTCGTGCACCTCGTTTGAGACAGGCATGATAACGATCTGGAAAACTTGACAGTCTTGTTTTCCGGAGAGCTGGATTTGATGGGCAAACTATAGTGGTATTGAGGGGCTATTTGTGGTAATCATATAATAAAATAAATTATTAGGTGTGCCCCGTAACTACCCGACCTTCCTCCTTCCGTGGTTGACAATTTGCGTCATTGGAAGTGATTTACAGGAAAGTTAGTTCCCCTTAACTTCCCAAGGCTGCCAGTAAATTTAAGTATATGTGAATTTCATATAAAAATGAAAATTTCGAAATCTCATCGAATTTATATCATCGATATGCGCACCATTTTACAAACTCCAGGCATTTTTATGTAGAGTAATATAAAAATACTGAAGCTCACGTTTTTCATTTTTTTCCGAATCAGTTTTCAATGCTTGACTATTATTCTCTGTTGACCCAAGTTAAGAATACGAAAACGGCTTTTTCTCCATCTTTTGATTCTGTAACTTTTTCTGTGTTATTTATATCAACAATGTGCGCATCGTTATTTATTATACAGATACTGTCCATTTCATTTCTATAAAACTCTCATATTTCTGTAACAACGCATTCGCCAAACAAAGAGCCATTGAGACAACGTGGACATTTAGCTTTGGTAGGTGCGATACTGATAGGTATGACGGATTGTATGTGAACTAATTGCTTCTAATTAGCTGGCCATCAAAGCAGAGTTTCGTTTTGTTACCTTCAATAAACGAAAACAACAGACAGCTCCGAGAGCTTTCTGTTGTTTTTGTTTATTAAAAGTAACAAAATGAAACTTGGCTTTATTTCCCTATTGCTGTTTTTTCAACAATTACTTGCCTCTTAATTGGACTTTTCTCGCTCATCTATAATTTCAAGGGAGATAACATTATCGAAAGTCGATTTCTGTGAAGACAAAAGTCAGGGATGGTTACGCCGATGTCGCGTACCAAGTAGTCTGGGGAAGGTGATAGTGAGGAGCGATTTAAAATATTTGTCCCAAGTGCAGGGCAGCAACGTAGTTTGAGTCAGGTGACATTTTAGTGAGAAGCATCAAGAGTGCCTCGATATGTATGCATGCGTTTGAGGATTCATATTGAGTTAAATGGTTTGATCTATGTAGAGTTACTGTTATATTTGATTTATTGTTCCTGGGCGGTTCGTGGGGTAACGGTGTATAACATTTTGGTAAAGTGTGGTGGGATTTATTCACATCAGTGGAATCAGATGCGTTGCGTAATCAACGCGATTGGAAACAGCCGGGAGTGATTTGTTTTGTAGTACAGGTGCCTAGCCCTCTCACTGATTGCCTAAAGTTGAGTGAAGGTGTGGTTACAAAATTGAACTGACTTAGAAAGTCCGAGAGGACCTGTTGTTCTAGTTATCCCTAAAGAATTATTGTCGGTCTAGCCTAACCGGTTTCGTTCATAGTTGAACTTAGTCAGAGGTGAAATGTACTGGTCAGCCAGGGTTTATATATAGCTTAGGTGTGGTGAGTGCCTGGTGAAAAACATTTGGCGAATGCATTGGCGAATGACTGCAGCAGTTTGGCGAGTGTGGTAGCGAATGCAGCTTGGCGAGTGCATGACGAATGCCTGCCGCCCCCCCCCCCCCCCCCCCCTCAGTCGCCTTTGCAATGGTTACTGTTGTTGGCGAGTGCAGTCGTTTAGGCCATTAGATGGTAGCGGTTTCAATACGAGAAAAGTATTCTATTTCTCCAGCAGGAAAAACAAAATACAGCTACCTGGGCTCATGCAGGACGAACTGCCAAACCCGTAACTGCATTTACCTGATCACATGTAAAATTTGTAAAAAACAGTATGTTGGCGAAACTAAACGCCACTTTAAACTCCGCATCAAAGAACACATAGCTGATATTCAACACAAACGAGAAACACCAGTAGCCATTCACTTCAACAACCACATGAACTCAATCACGAACCTTCATTATCGTATTAAACAACCGGATCACCCTAACACGACCGATAAACGCCGTCAAACAGAAATCAACTGGATTTTTTAATTAAAAACCCTCAAGCCATTTGGCTTGAACAGGAGGAACTTTTAATTAAGTGTTTTCATACTGAAAGTGTGGTTAACTACATGTAAGGACAAGGTTCATGCGCTTTTGTCTGACGGGTCAGCATCATGTTCTATAGAAGACAGAAGTTTCTTCTCATCTGTCAATAACAAATTCAAACCGATTCGTAAGTCTGAAACAAAGTTCACCCGATGCGTGCAGCTCATTTTATTATGCATTCAGTGTGCACTCATTTATACTTTGTCTCAGATTATAATTTTTTGAAATAATTTTCGATGGCCGTGGCGAAACAAGAGGAATGAACTTGGGAAATCCCCGTGAATCCAACATGGTACGTGGGCGTACTCAGCCAAGGATGATAGCTTTGTACCTACCACTTTTGCAATAAAACCACTTTTGTAATAAACTAACCATTATTGTAATAAACTCATTTCGATGATAAATCACGGACGTCCATTTTATAGTCGGACATTGGGGTGGGGCGAGGGACTAGTTTACCTAAACATGTTTGTGTGTCGTTCAATGGAATAACGTGTCCATTCACCTATTGAAACTTGGTAGTGACTGAAGAAAGTACGAAAGCACTTTTACAATAAAATTTATTACAAAAGTGGTTAACGCGTACCAACCACTTTTGCAATAAAACCACTTTTTGTAATGAACTAACCATTATTGTAATAAACTCATTTCGGTGATAAATCACGGACGTCCATTTTATAGTCGGACATTGGGGTGGGGTGAGGGACTAGTTTACCTGAACATGTTTTGTGTTGTCAATGGAATAACGTGTCCATTCACCTATTGAAACTTGGTAGTGACTGAAGAAAGTACGAAAGCACTTTTACAATAAACTTTATTACAAAAGTGGTTATCGCGTACCAACCACTTTTGTAATAAAACCACTTTTGTAATAAACTAACCATTATTGTAATAAACTCATTTTGGTGATAAATCACGGACGTCCATTTTATAGTCGGACATTAGGGTGGGGTTAGGGACAAGTTTACGTAAACATGTTTGTATGTCGTTCAATGGAATAACTTATCCATTCCATTCACCTGTTGAAACTTGGAAGTTTCACCTGTTGAAACTTGGAAGTGACTGAAGTAACCACTTTTGCAGTAAACTTTATTGCAAAAGTGGTTATCGCGTACCAACCACTTTTGTATTAAACTAACCATTATTGTAACACACCTATTTTTGTGATGAATCACGAACGTTCATTTTATAGTTGGACATTGGGGTGGGTTGAGAGCTGGTTTACCTAAACATGTTTGTGTGTCGTTCAGTGGAATAAAGTGTTCATTCACCAGTTGAAACGTAGCAGTGTCTGGAGAAAGTACGCAACCACTTTTGCAATAAACTTTATTACAAAAGTGGTTATCACGTACCAACCACTTTTGTAATAAACTAACCATTATTGTAATACACCTATTTTTGTGATGAATCACGGACGTCCATTTTATAGCCGGACGATGTGTTTGTTTGGAGAGGGGGTAGCACAAAAGCGTCAAATCTATTCCCAAATTTGGTGGGCGCTAAAATCTTACTGCACACGGATGGATGGGGAAAGTTGGGTTTGACGTCTATCCTTTTTGATATGTCTGCCCGAATTCCTCCAACGGGCGCAGTTTGTCTTAAACCCCGTATTTCCTATCGATCTTGTTGTCCCATTTTATAGGTCGGGTTGAATTCTTCCGCTCACTGTTAACCCCAAATGAGGCGAGAAAATTAGAAATTTTATTACACACTATTGACTGGTGTTAGTAAAATATCAAAATACAGGTGGACGTGCATCACCCACCAACATCGCTGAAGTTAAGCTCCGTTGAACCCGGTTAGTCTATAGATGGGGTGACCATTCAGTGATTGATTTGTATTAACACTTCGTGCCCTTGGGCAAGCTACTTTACCTCGACTGCTCGCATGTGGAGCGGGTGGGGAAGCTGGAGATGAACTGGTGTGCACGCGTCTTAACCTTAATTATCCTGACTGTGTTGTGCAGTGCGTAGTACTGATGTACAGTGCGTAGTGCAGTCTTGGAATGTGTGACGTTGAAGAGGTTATAGGGTCTCGTCGCTGCTTGGTGGTTCTCTTCTGGTACATCGGCTTCCTCCACTCATAAAACTGTCACCGACACAAAATGACTCAGACTATATAAGTGTCGTAAAACACCAATAAATAAATAAAATAATAAATAAATAAATAAATAAATAAATAAATAAATAAATAAACCCACTGAATACCGTTTTTCGTCGAATGGAACAATGAATGCTGTGAAAATGAGCACATTGCGAGCAAAAACATATGTCTCAAAATGAAGATTATGAAAATGAGTTCAATGCGTGCAAAATCATACGTATCATAGCCTCATTTCGATATTTTTGGATCCTTCGAGTCACTAACTGGGACTCATTAAATGGATTCTAAAGGAAAATCATTTTACATATAGGCACTTTCTGCTTTCAATGGAGATAACTCTTGTTATTTTTTTAAACAATAAACAGAGAGGGAAAATGGAAGGAGAGGAGCCTCCACCGCTTCTAGCGTCCCTAGCCCCCGGTTTCTGCTACCTGACCGCCCCTGCCCCTTGCCGCCCATACCCCAAAAGCCTCTGGTTCCCTGCCGCCTTTGCCGCCTCACCCCCAGAGCTCCCGGTCCCCTTTGCCCCTGCCGATGCCGTCCATCGTGTCTGGAAGACGCGATATTTTCAGAAAAAATTCCATCCATGGATAGTTTTTTAGACATTGTCAAGCTGTTTTGGGTAATTGTATATTTAATATCGGTTGTTTGGGGTAATTCCATGTTTTCCCAAAACACGCTCCGTACAAACGTTGGATCAGGAACATTTCCTCGTCCCAGCTACAACATTAACATGGTTACCAGAGTAAAAGCCACTAAAATACACGAAAGTCGGGTTCATTTGTGTAATTCTATACTACCGGAACATAGTCCCACCGAATCAAATATACCCTCAAAACTTACTCCCGATCTTATACCAAGAGGTAAGGCTTCGTCACCAGGCAACCACGTGACGCCTGAGAAATCAAGATGGAGCCCCTATACACAAAATGGACGACCAAAACACGTGTCCCCATATCCATCAAGCTGCGCACGCGTATTCGAACCTCGTATCGCTATGGCAATGACGTCACAACATAACCACGCACATTGGTTACATGTCAACACAACATGGGCGCCCGCAGTCACGTGACATGACGTGACTTCCAAGATCCATCTGAATTACAAGACGGCGCCTTTGGCTGGTCTGCTGCTGTACTAAACGGCTGCTCTTAGGGATGTGATAGCAGGTCTGACTCTGCAACCGTGAAAAGGGGCTCACATCATATCACTTCTGATACCTGAATCTAAACTTTCGCCGTTTTGTTTTTGTTTTGTTTTTTTTTGAATGAACATAACAAATATAACAAATATCGAATATTCAGTAGTAAACTCAACTGCACGTTATCCCTCTGGTCTTGTCTCTCCGCGTGCCACAAGACAACAAGTAAAACATTCCCCTTTGCTTTTTGGTACACGAAGCAATGGCGCAACTTGGACGCTGGAGATTAACTGGATTTAGCTTTGATCCCTTTGCATCCATGAAAAGGATTCATCACTGGCCCGATTGCTCGGTCTGAAACGGAGTAACAAATTACGTGCAGTCGCACACGTAATCTTATCAATCATCTGAGTCTGAACTTTCATGAACCTAATTTGGCAATATGACAATTGACTACGGGCCGATTGTTATATTGCCATACCGGAAGGATGAGTGTTTCAGTTGGCAATATAACAGTAGGCAAATGTATAGCAGTCAAAAGAAATTTATTTTCTCTGATCTAGTCCTTCCACATAACACGAAACAAGTTACGCATGCCCCTGATCTTGTGCCGCATGGACGGACTGCGCAACGGTTAACTTATCCGTAGCAATAATAGTGTCTGAACTTTCATCGTTCTTGAAAAGAAATAACCTATGCTTAATGCAGAATAGTAACAGTGACCACTCATGATCAATCTGACGCGACCTTCCATGTGCTATCAACCAATTGAAAATCTTGATTTATATGGGACATTTACCCCCGAATGCAAAGTGGGTCAGAGCATCAAAACCCGTGAACGGATATAAAAAAGATGTTTATTCCATTTAGATTAATATTATTAACGCTTTCGTTACCGCATTTGGAAACACAAAGCTCCTTATGTGCCAATCCTGCTGACATGGAATGTTTAGTCGAGCAAGCCAGTCAGCTGTACAGTGAAGTTTTGTCCAACTGATGTAAACATCCTGTCTTTTTCGAGTGACATATTAAACTGATTTTGATAACTTGTGTAACTTGTTTTTCCTTTTTATTTTTTTTTTTTTTCGTGATAGGAATTACACCGCCAGACATATGCTGTGGTAGGCATACCCCTTCTGACCCAACAATACGGCAGTCTATTTTACCATTATCGTGAGCTGCGCGATTCTCAATTACCCACATAATCCACTCGATAAGCATTGTTACAACCGGTAATGTAATACAACCTATTATGCAATAAATTTATTGCATTATTGGTTGCGTTGGATGGCAAACCTAACCTATTATGCAATAAACTTAATACATTAGCGGTTATCTTGCACGGAAAACTTAACTGCAAATGCAATAAATTTATCACATTATCGGTTGCGTAAGATGGCAAACCTAGCCTATTATGCAATGAATTTATTACATTATCTGTTGCGTTGGATGGCAAACCCAAACTATTTTGCAATAAATTTATTACATTATCGGTTGCATTGGATGGCAAACCTAACCTATTATGCAATAAATTTGTTACATTATCGGTTGCGTAAGATGGCAAACTTAACCTATTATGCAATGAATTTATTACATTATCAGTTGTGTTGAATGACAAACCTAACCTATTATACAATGAAGTTTATTGCATTATCGGTTGCTTTGGATGACAAACAATAACCTATTATGCAGTAAATTTAATACATTATCGGTTGCTTTGGATGACAAACCTAACCTATTGTGCAATAAATTTATTACATCATCGGTTACGTTGAATGACAAACCTAACCTATTATACAACAAAGTTTATTGCAAAAATGGTTGCTTACTTTCTTCAGTCACTTCCAAGTTTCAACAGGTTAATGGACACGTTATTCCACTAAACGACACACAAACATGTTTAAGTAATCTCGTCCCTCACCCCACCCCAATGTCCGACAATAAAATGGACATCCGTGATTTATCACCGAAATGAGTTTATTACAATAATGGTTAGTTTATTACAAAAGTGGTTTTATTACAAAAGTGGTTGGTATGCGATAACCACTTTTGTAATAAAGTTTATTGCAAAAGTGGTTGAAAACTTTCTCCAGACACTGCCAGGTTTTAACTGGTGAATGAACACTTTATTCCATTGAACGACACACAAACATGTTTAGGTAAACTTGTCCCTAACCCCACCCCAATGTCCAACTATAAAATGGACGTCCGTGACTTATCACCAAAATGAGTTTATTACAATAATGGTTAGTTTATTACAAAAGTGGTTTTATTACAAAAGTGGTTGGAACGCGATAACCACTTTTGTAATAAAGTTTATTGTAAAAGTGCTTGCGTACTTTCTTCAGTCAATACCAAGTTTCAATAGGTGAATGGACACGTTATTCCATTGAACGACACACAAACATGTTTAGGTAAACTAGTCCCTCACCCCACCCCAATAACCGACTATAAAATGGACGTCCGTGAATTATCACCGAAATGAGTTTATTACAATAATGGTTAGTTTATTACAAAAGTGGTTTTATTACAAAAGTGGTTGGTACGCGTTAACCATTTTTGTAATAAATTTTATTGCAAAAGTGGTTGTATTACAAAAGTGTTTGGTACACAGCTTGTAATTAACTGGCGCAGATGACATTTAGATTTCAATTTACATCCATTAGAAGGCGTTAGTTGGTTTTCCCCTTACATAATTATCTAGATGTTAAATGGCGGATGTAACGATGATAAATGTTTCATCAATAACAGTGATAAGAGCAGTAGATCTTAATAATGTGAAGTTAATCGCGATGTTTTGGAATAAGCTTATTCGTGGTTCATTAAACCTTTACCAAAAGAATCGGCCTCATCCGCTGGCGTAATTTACAATTTGAGCTACTGAACAAAAATATTTTTAAAAAAAATAACAAAACCATATCATGCGACCTTTCGTTGGAACGAGTTGGTGGGGCTCGTTCCAATGAAAGGTCATTTGATGTGGTTTTGTGTTGAAAGCTTTTGAAACATTTGAAGAAATAATTATTATTTGGTGTGTATTTGTATAGGGTCGGGTAAAGTTGACATGGGGTATCCGCTAGTTCGAATGTCTTAAGTTCTTTCGTGAATTCAATAACTAAAGTCAGGCCTTAACTAAAGATATGGTTCTGTCTTCGGTATTCAAGCCAACCAAGTCGAGAGAGCATCAAGATTATGAACTTTGTTTCTCAACATCTTGTACCCATTCACTAAATCATTAAATTCCGATTGTTTTATGCTGACGAGGAATGGTATGAAGTCTACATTTCAATATCTTGGCTAAAATCTAGTCTGGATGTGACATTTGTTTAGGTGTATGGAGTAAGTTAGAGACATACCATAAAGTGTTCAAGAAAACACTCTCAAAATATTCCATTTTTATGTCGCTATTTCTTTTGAAAGGTGGGTATATTGTTTGTATTTGTCCGCCCGTAGATGCGTCTATGAGTGCATACGTCCATATGTCCATACAGCGTTTAACTCAGCGGATAGTAGTTGGATCTTCATCAAATCTTGCGTGGGTGTCTGAAATGACAAGCCTCTTCACAAATCAAGTGATTCCGTCCGCTCATTTCATTAAGAAATACGTCATTTTTTGTCTGTACAAGTCTATAGTTCAGCAGATAGTTGGCTGATCTTAATGAAATCTGACATGGATATCTAGCATGACACACCCGTTCAGACACATAACATGTTTACAGTCAGTGTATTCCACTCGCACTTTTCCATTGACAAATAGACATTTGTTTCCCGTACGGATCTTTAACTCTGCTGATAACAGTCTGGCCATAATGAAATCTTAGTCGATTTCCAGCATCATATGCTTATTTAGGTACATATGTAAATTTTACCTTTTTTTCATTGAAAAATTGTTATTTTTTGTCCATACGAGTTTATAACTCCGCTGCTCTGATAGTGGTCAGATCGTAACGCTTTGAGTCCGGGTGGTGTTTTCATTTTCAGTCCCATGGAAGCAATTGGAAGAGTCCATATTCATTATTTGGGGGTAGACCAATTAATATTTTCAACGCGCAGTCTTGGGGCTGCACGTTTAAAATATTAATTGGTCTACCCCACACATTCACTAAGCAGACAACCTACTTAATGAAATTATGAAGTACCATGTCACTGGGCCGGAAAAGGGGTCTCTAGGATTCAAAGAGTTAACGAAATTTTATTCTGATGTCCAGCTCGGCAAGCCCTTTTAGGTACATATCAGGTGATATAGTCTACACATTTTCTTCGTGAGTTATGCCCTTTTCCCGTTGAGATATAGACATTCTGTGTCCACATCAGTCTAACACTATAGCCGATAGCTGTCAGATATCAAAGAAATCTTATAAGAATGTTCAGCACAACATGAACTTTCATGCACATAACAACTTGTCCTGTCGACACATTCCACTCATGAATTATGTCCCTTTATTCATGGATAAATATTGTTCGTCCTGACATAGCCCTATCCCTCGACTAGGTGCAAGTGTGATATGCCGACACCTGTGGTGCAATCTCTTGTTATAATAGCGAACCTTATGTAGTTACCTCAAATCTAGTGGATCTGGCAGCGTTAAAATTTGACCGGCGTACGCTCTGTGTGCTTGGACCTATAAATGTTATAGTAGTGAAAAGGATGAATGATAGTTTAACAATAATTGGTTGCATATTACACGCGTAACACTTCTTAAGAGTGAAGTGAAGTGAAAGGGTACAGTTGTCTCTTACTCTGTATAAAACAAAAACAAAAACCAAAACAGACTGTAGTAAACATTTGTACACATTTGTTTTGTGTTCGGCATGCGCATTCGTTTATAAGAAAAACTAAAAAAATACGATTGCAGTAACAGTATTGTACTTTCGTGTTCCACTGTTGAATCAGCTTGCCTCAAAACATAAAATATGGTATCGAGAACTGCTATCAGTCACGTATAACCTACTTTATCTTACAATCAACATGTATTTTGTCTGTATTAACTCCGCAACTGTCGTGTATCTGACCCCTGATACAGATGTTTGTATCAGGGGGTCGGATACAAGCACGTTCCTTTCGCGTGAGTTCCGTTTTCTTTCTTTTTGTTCATTCGTACGAACAAATAGTTCGTCATATTTTCGTCTACATTCTTGATTTATCCCCAATATACTGTAAGATAAAATGATTATTACCATTATGTGGATGTACAAAATATGTATCCGAGTCTCGCTCCGGGTTCTAAGGGTAGATCACGACTCGTCTTCGACTCGTCGTGATCTGCCTTAGACCGCGGAGCTCGACTCGGATACATATTTTGTACATCCACATAATGGTAATAATCTCTATTTATCTAGGCAAATCTGCAACTATTTTGAAAAAAAATATTCCCCATCTGGTTAACCCTTACCTAACGAATCTGGATCATCCGCCAGCGTAATTTACAAATTGAGCAACTGACGAGCAATTATTTTTCAAAAAATTCGAGCAAACCATATCATGTGATCCCCTCATCGAGTTCGTTCCTACGACGGGTTACATGATATGGTTTTGTTTAAATTTTTGAGAAAATTGAAAAAAAAGATTCTTAAGATAATAAATTTTGATGTTGTGTGCGTTGAGTAAAGAGTTAAAACTGTTTTTTACCTTCATTGAGATATATATAAAATATCTAAATACACGGAGATAGTATAATTTCAACGTTGATATCACCACAGGACGACATCCTCTTCTGTATTATCTTTCTATTGAAATAATCGATTCTATTCTCATTGACAAAGCCCTCTCAATCATATTTTTGCCAAATACAAATTCTTAAAAATAAAATCTTCTTTCAGTGTCTTTTTGCCAACGCCACAACCGCGACAAATCAGCGGCTGGCCAAAGTGTTATTATTCTTGTAGGTGGAAAAAGAGTTGGCAGAAAGACAAAAATGCCCCAGGACACAAAGCAGATACCCTAGGCGTGGATCGAACCGTGGACCTTTTGGTTTGAAATTCAATGTAGTAACCACCGCGCTCCACTGCCACATATAAACAGGCTCCCACCCCCCCCCCCCTCCCAGTTTCGCCACTGCACTAGGTCTCAAGTTTATACGTTCATGTACTTTGCCTCCAAAATATAGGTCATGTTTTCAGGCTTGGCAGTCTAGAAAATCAAGGAGTGCAAAACAATTGACCTCCTCAGATTGCTTGGGAGTGCAGTTGCACCTGAAAGTTTCAATGCAAAAACTTGTATGCTATTTTGGTTATATACACTTCAAGGTAATAATATTGTGACTAAAAATTGTACTATATTCAGCTACATGGTGGATAAATTGGCACACACATCTGCTCATTATTAAAAATGCTGCATTCAATTCTTATGTGACTGTCTTCTCCACTCAAAATCTATTGAATGAGACGCAGAATGGATCATGAATTATTGCGAATCAATACAACATTGACAAATCATCCCTGAGTTCCAATGTGTTCCCTGTGCCTACCCCACACAATCACTTAGCACTAGTTAGCAGACATCCTACTTAATGCAATTATGAAGTACCATGTGACCGGACAGGAAAAGGGGCCTCTAGTGTTTAAAGAGTTAATGATTATTCTGATGTCCAGCTCGGCTTGCCCTTTTAGGTACATATCAGGTGATGCAGTCTATGCATTTTCTCGTGAGTTATGCCCTTTTCCCGTTGAGGTTTTGGAATTCTGCGTCCACAGCAGTCTAAAACTCAGCCTTTTTATCTTTCTGGGGGTAGTAATCCACCTTAAATCATCTCTCAAAGGTCAGTGTATTGATTTTTTTTTATTCTGGTTGTTCACTGGAAGTCACGATTAATACAAAAAGTTTTAAATATTAACAACAAACCAAATCTTACTAACACTAAAACTAAAAGTTCAAGGCGATATTAAACATCGGCAGTGGTCGGAGGAGCTGTGTGCTAATTTTCCGTATTCGGTAACAGCCCGAAAATTCATAAAGAGAAACTGTAAATACAAGTGTGACCACAGGCAAACTGCTCCCAGCCATTTGATGCGAAAACAATGCCAGGAAAAACACCACTTCCCAATATTACAAAATGAGTGCAAAGCATGACACTGGCAAATCCGGAAGTGAGAGAAACTCTCGCCTCAACTTTGGAGAAAAATCATGTGTCAGTCGAATTCTGGCAGGTTTATTTGTAATTTCACACCTGTGTTACCGTAATAATTCCATCTGTCAAAGCTTTAAAACCATGTATTAAACCCAAAACTTACATTACGGATTACGATCTATTCGACTGTTGATCAGCTCGGACACTTACTGGACTCTCCGTTAGCACCACTAATTACAGCCAGAATGATTCTACCGCAGAATTTATCTGTCATGCTAACATGTCTGAATGTGGGTAACACCAGAAACTGGACAATCCATGTTTCTGGTGCAACCTGCCAGGTGATATTGGACTTTCCAATACCACCTGGAATGGCTCCAACAAAGAAGCCTGCAGCCAGACCACCGGCCTCTCTGGGGAGTGGTAGCACCTTTGCCCAATCGGGCTCTGGTCCACACCCAGAGAATGCTGAGAAAACCAAGAAGAAGAAGAAGAAGAAAAACCCGTCCTCAATGCGCCGGGATGCCAAGCGCTCGGAGGAATGGAAGAAAAAGAAAGCAGAAGAATCCCACAAAGAGAAGGAAGAGGAGATGGAAATCCACACCTCTAGCCCGCCGGAAAACCGCCAGCAGACACCAACGATACATCGCACATATCTCTCTCTCTCTCTCTCCCTCTCTCTCTCTCTCTCTCTCTCTCTCTCTCCAGCTCCATCTCCAGCTCCATCTCCAGCCTGGACCCCCAGGCTAAACAGGAGGACGATGAAGAAATGAGTAAGCTTGCCCACGAACTGGAAAAACTGATCGTGGGCACCGAAGAAGAGCCAGATCAAACTAAAGAGCTCATGGAACTAGCCAAGCATGAAGCTATTCGTAGGAACGAGCGCATGAAGGACATGGAAGAGACGGCAAAACTTCGGAAGGAAACAGCGAAAGTACTTCCAGACGCCGCTTTAGCAATGACACTTGCACAACACAGGATAAATACCACGATACCACAGCCTCCATCGCCAATAGCCAAGATATCGCCATCTCCACCTCCTAAGAAGAAACGGAGGAAGCAAAAGAAAAAGGCAGCAAAACGTACCGGGCAGCCAGCCACTAGTCCACTACGAGCAGTTTGTGTACGAGAAACACCGACATCTATCCATTTATGGGATGCACGTCGCATCCCCAAATGCCGAATCTTTCGCAGCCAAAAATTAATTAAAACGGCTTATATTTTAGCAAGGGTGTTCGACATCGATGTTTTCAGTTCTGGAAGTAGCCGCATGATACAGCCTTCGTTCAGAGATGGAGAACTGACATGTTGGCGCATCCAGGTGAGTTTCAATTTGCGCTTTCTTTCTTGAGTGAAGTAAAGCACATGGCAAAAAATCGCGAAAATGGTTCTGACAGAAAAGCAAATTAAAGCATGTAAATAAAATTTACCGAATCAGGACATAATGTTGTTGTTATGAGTCAAGCATGAACAGGTAAGATTATTAGGGCACCTAAAGTCATTGGTATGGCACTGACAAAACATAAAACAGTGTTTGTTTCCTAGAGAATGACCAGTACCTGCTAGTGTGGTACCTCATAACACTGCTAAAATGCCTAAAAGCATCAAATATTGATTCTATAGTACTATGCTTGTGCTGCAAGTACCCATAAGTGCACTTTCACAACTTTTGATTTAATCCCCACAGACACCCATTCTGACAAAAAAAGTGAAATTGTAGAAATGTGTTTCCAAAAAGGATGAATCAGACATTTGCTTCAAGAATATAGTGGTCTTTTTGTTTAATATATATTTGTGTGAGTGTGTGGGGTGGGGGTGAAAGATAGCTGCCAGTTATTGAAAATGTAGAACCAGGCAAATGAAAAGCAAAGAAACACCTTGTCTGATGAAGAGAGAGACAGACAGACAAACAGACAGATAGATTTGCAGTCACACTTTTAGGAAGTCTACATAAGAGTACTGAGTAACATACAATGCAAAATATAGTGGAAGAGCCAGGACAAGGTTGTCAAAGAGAGAAAAAAACAATCACTGGACCATGGGTGCTGCAGTCCCAACTCCCAAAGTAACTCATAAGAAATTGAAATTGTATGATATTAACTTCAGCCTCTAAAAACATGCTGTGCAGTCTTTCCAAATGTTTGTCATAAGCAGAAGGGTTAGGCATGGTGGGGGGGGGGGGGGGGGGGGGGGCTTGGTTCAAGGAGAGAGCAATATTTCACAACTGTCACTGTATATTTCTGCAGTAGCAATAAATCACATCTGTCACTGTAAATTTGTGCTGTATATTGGTATCTATGCACAAATGCCATTCATTCACATTTGTCACGTTATTATGTTATTTTTTTCCACTGTAGAGCAATCTCCTCTCCAAATTTGTATTCCAAAATACCCTTTCAATGAAGGAATTGTTTTCTAACATTTCAAAGAGCATAATATAGAAGAGAAAAACTTCTAAATACCAGTGAATAGAAGTGCTGTACCGGTATTGGTTTTCTGGCTGTGTTTGAACGGTGATTTGGGAGGGGGTAGGAAATTGAAATACCCATTGTGACTACCTGGTACTATGAGGGGGAACCATGGGTTAAATTAATGTGTTAATAGGGTAAAATAGGCAGTTAGTTAGCAGTTTCCAGAGGTTGTAGTGGGGGTACCTGAGGAATACACTCGCTCAAGATGTGAATTTACTTGTATTAACCCTTCACCCAACGTAACGGTCAAAACCGGTCAGCGCAATTCTAAAAAATGGCCATATAAATCTGGTTTGGAAGCCCCAAAAATATTTCCTATAGTTATCACGGAACTAAACATTTCCCATAGGCGACCATTATAACGTTCAGGACAAAAAAAATATGATCGCATCACTTTAATGTTGACATTCAAATATCTTTGTCAAGTATAGCCCTTCAAACAACTTTTTCTGTCCCGAATAAAGGGAGCCATGCAACAAATAAGAGAGAAAAACTGACAGGAAGGGAAATACCGGTCTCGTGCACATATTTGTCAGGGATTTCCCCCAAAACACACCAAAAGTCAATTGTATTTCTACGTCCAAAAGTCCTCAAATCACCCTCTTTAGTTATCTGCAGTATTCAACAATAATGCAAGATGTCAATAGAATGTTTCAAATGTTTATTAACACCCTGCACACTGATGTCAAAATATCTAAATTTCAGGCAGAAAAAAATTCCCATAATGCAACTAGAAATTTAACCAATTCAATCTCGTTTGACAGAGCTCACTGAGCTCTGTCAAACGAGATTTAATTGGTTAAATTTCTAGATGCATTATGGGGAAAAACAGCTTCCTGAAATTTTGGTATTTTGACATCAGAGTGAAGGGGGTTAATACAATATATTTTCCCCTTTTTTCGAAATTGCAACATTTCGAGGTGGATAACTCTAATTCAAATATTTAGTTCAGTGATACCTTCAGAAGAAAGCATTTTTTCGTCATTTTTGGTTTACAGAATTCAAGCTTTGCTTTTCCGGAAATTGTGTCCGTTCAGTTCTTATTAGTGCAGCAAAGTGGGATAGCTCAACTTTAAAAAAAGTATACTTGCAATTCGTTTTACATAAGTTTCAAGATCCGCCAATGTTTTCTAGTTTATCCCTCTGCACACTGACATCAAAACACTGAAATTTCAAGCAGTAAATATTTCCTACATGTATAATGCAACGAGGAATTCACCCAATTCAGACTTGTTAGACACAGTTGAAAGAGTTCCGACAAACAAGACTGAATTGGTTTAATGTCTTGTTGCATTATGGAAAAAAATTGAAAAGGGATATTTTGATATTTCGACATCCGTATGCCGGGGGTTAATTACGGAACCATAGTGTGCGGAACTTGCAATTCGGTTATTATTATCATTGTAAATACGATAGTATGATTTTGGCGTGAATGGACACATTTATCAAATTGATCGACAAGCTCTGTGCCATCATATCTGCTACTGCATTGTTTAATTGTGCGTAACAAGATTATTTCCTTGCAATATAAACACACTTCGTGTTATGAAAATACGCAAACAGTACCAAGCAAAGAATCAGGCATCTGGACTCTCGCTAGACTTCCAATTTTATTATATTTATATCGGAACGTAAACAAATTAATGACACGGGTTTCATCATAAAGGTGTGTAGTTTACGATAACATTGCTTACACAGAGTCCAACCGCGCAGTTTTGACTTCAAGAAAGTTAGTGCCCCAAAACGGTTCATTTATTTCTTGCAACGCTTTTATCATATGAGCTCGCACAAATTTCTGTCAGTTCTTGAAGAAATCAACCTATTTAATAAAGTTTAAGATTGTTTTACTCTTTTAAACTAAACTAAACTCTTCACGTCTTAACAGGTAGAATGCTAAATTATTTTTGGTCATCAAATCTTGTACACATGTCTTTGCCTGGTTACAATTGATGGGAGAGTGCCTCTGGGCACTCTGGGCACTCTCCCAAAAATTGTAACAAGGCAAACCCTTACAGACTAAATAATATCACTTCAAAGACAATACAAAGCACATGCACTGAATATAAGCCTTCAAGCTGTGGCACCGGCTCTTCCGAATAAAGCCCATATATGGGCTTCCAGCACTCTACCTGTTAAGCCATCAGAGTGATTTACACAGTTTCACGACACTATTTGCATCCTCACTCATTACTCTCTACGCTACTCGTATTTTTGTCATGCTGTTGTTATTGTTTCCTGTTTTTAATCAATCATTCTACTGCATACTCGACAGCAAAATGTTTTACGCTACAACCCTATTATCTCCATGATATGGCCTTAGATGCTGATGTGGCGTTAAATACCAATAAATAATAAATAATAATCTTGCAAACGCACGAAGTAAACAGCCATCCTTAAAAACTTTCACTAGTACTGCGTTAACCATTCGAATTGTACTAAAGCTAGAACTAACAGAACAGAACTGACCATTTAATACACTAGAACCATGTTAATTGAATAACCACTTTGCCAGTAAAAAATGTAGAATTAACACTAGAATTCAGCTAATAGGAATTTTGTCATCTTTCAGTATTGTTGTGATAGCATTTCTTCTCCTTTATCTGGTTTCACAAGTCAAATTTATATTGAAGGTATGTTAAATTGCAAGTTCTATTCAATTAAAATGGTTATTCAATTAGAAGATATCGTTTCAATGAGGCTCCGTTATAATAGACCTTTTTGAATGGTATCATCCTTTTTCAATACTGTCTACAAAAATGGATGCATCTATTTCGTATTTGTAGAGAGGGTCAGTAATAGTTTGATCATCAAATGACTGTAGGATCAAAATACCACCAAGGTGACTTGGAGGTCATTCTTTCGCGTAAACTTCCATGCATAGAAGAACTGAAATGTTTTTTTCCGGTTCTGTTCGAGTCGAGATGTCGGTGTAAACCAGCTCTCAAAAACCAGATTTCGGGATCAACCTTCAATTTTCGTATTATTTATTTATTTATTTATTTATTGCTGTTTAAGGTCACATACTTATGCACAATGGCTAATCATGATCGTGACAGTTTTACGGGTGGAGGAAGTCGGAGTACCCGGAGAGAACCACCGAGCATCGACGAGCAACTGTCAGCTCCTCAACATTCTAACTCTGTCCAAGCTCCGTTCAAGCAGGGTTACAGCGGTTGAAGACATGTGCACCATCGACGTGCAGGACGCCTTAGTACACGGCGCAACTGCGCCCCCACTTGGGCAATCGGGATTATTCTTCCAGCTTTTGTAGTTTGAAAACTTGCACTCCCTTTTCATATAATTTCTAAGATAAGAATCTCTTTAGAAAATTGAGTTTGAAATACACTGTTAACTACCAGTGATGAGAAAAGATAACACTAAAAAGGTTTCCCGGAGGTCCATTGGCTGAAACATTGTTTGTGCACAGGCCATATGTACAGAATGTGATAGCCTTACTATGGTCATAACGCGTAGATTAACGCGCAGATCGACGTGCTATCTGTGCGCATTTCATGACAGGACTTTTAGTTTTAACTGTATATGAATGAATTAAAGCCTAGAATAATTTATTATCTTTTTCCCGTTCTTACATGAGCAAGTATATCTACAGATACGTCATAGTATTTCATGAATTTCAACAACCTCTCCCTTGCGCTGAGTGACGTCGAAACACGTAGAGTGAAAAGCCTGGTGTGTTTGACTTTCCGGGGTTAGTAACCTACTTTACACCATACTTCTATTATGTGTCTCTGGGTTCAGAAAATTGAAAATAGAGTGCAATTATTTTGATCAGTTGAGTGTGCATTTTTATTTGTTAACAACTATTTTCTAGAAGTCATTGGTCTGGGTTTTATTGACCGAAGTGCTAATTATGTGTGCACATAATCTTCCTTTTTTGTCTTTTCATGGTTAGTAGCCAACTTTATACCATAGTTCTAGTATGTGTCTCTGGGTTCAGAGAATTGAAAATAGAGTGCCATTATTTTGATCAGTTGAGTGTGGATATTTATTTGTTAACAACTATTTTTGAGAAGACGTGGGTGTGGGTTTTGTTGACCAAAGGGTAGATAAAAGTGTTATGTGCTCATTGTTTGTGCACATAATCTTTTATCGCTACTCGACTCATTTGGGGGATTATGTACAAGCACAATGTGCACATAGTACATTTGTATTACTCATTTTGATCAGGTATGTATTTTTAAATCCTGTTTTGGTGTGATCTCTGATCTCATCTGATATTTTATTTTATAACATGGTTACCTATTCTGCTATATATGAAAAGCCTATGACATAAATTTTAGCCTTATGCACCAACCGTGATGAACACGCCAGTAATGGGATTTCAAAAATTTACACCTACAGTAGAACTACATCCCCGTTGACCTTTGGTGACGTCGACCTGAATGCAAACTTGTCTAAAATTTATCGCACGTCGCCTCGCGAAGAGTGAAATGGAAGTGGCAATTATTTATTACCTTTTTAAATGGGTTTACCTCATAAGATGCCAAAAATTAACAAACATTCATTGTCTCAAGTTAATAATGCATGCATAACTCGAAATAGTATGTTATTATGTTATTAAAACTAAAAAGGCTCTTTTTTCATTTCGTTTCAGCGATAAAATTGACAGCGGCAGTACCGCCCATCGATGCTCGTGTAAACAAAAACAGATTCGCTCGTATGTGCGTCTGGTGCTCAGTAAAAACGAGAAAAAATAATAGCGACTCTTAATAATCTGACGATCATGGTATAAATAATGTATACCTAAAGTAGCTTGGTGTACCAAATGTTCATCACTCGTGGTGAACATTTGTTACACCAAGCTACTATATGGGTATATTCTATATTTAATTTTCATTACAGTGTTGAATATACTCTTTAACTTTCTCCACTCTTCTAAATAGAGATTATTAACGTCATTCCTAACATCTACTGGGATAAATGCACATGTAATGACGTAAATAGATATTAAACTTCGACTGTATATACAGAATGAAGAGAGTGGATTACCACTGAATCGCAGCACCATATTCTTCTCCACTCGAAAAATATTTTTTTTATTATTCGTAATAGCACAAAAAACACTTACAAACTTTCATCACATGGACCAACGGGTGCAACCCAGTGGTCCATGTGAAGAATGTTTGCAAGTGCTTCAGGAATTTTGGGAGTTTTGTCCTCAGAAATTGTAAATGATTGCTAAGTGAAAAATCTCCCCCACAGCGATTTAGTAGTAATCCACCTTGCACATATTGTAAACTCAATATATTTTTGATCGGTTCCGTCTATGACTTCACAACTGGCCTCGCTAATAGCGCATTACATTTTGAATTGCCTAGAGCAAATGTTAGGGTGTATTAGACTGCTTCATTCACCTACAGCAAGGAGCTCATTAACTCACGAGAATGTTCTGCGCTATTTGTAACAGGTCTTCTACTTTCAACTGTATGCTTATCTCAAATAGGTTTCAGTTTGACTGCAAGGTTCAGAAGACAACTATTTCGTGAACTAACACTAACATGGCACCTTTCATTTGCTAACAGCATTGTACTGCATCTGATGATGTATCGATCAATCAATTGTTTCGGTAGAGCAAAGATGACAGTAATATATAGTGATGTTATTAATATGAATTAATCGTTAACTTCTAAGAGTTTGATTCTTTTTGAAAATCGACAGTCTCAATATATGACCACATTTTCAGTATATGGCCAACAAAAATGACCTATTCGCGTTACCAGGCATAATGCATTCTCCGTGACAGTGGTGTGAAAATGAGTACGCACTGTGTCTAGCTAATTGCCAAATGGGACAGATACACACAGGCAGGAACACCCATATCAAACACACTAACATCCCATCACAAGCCTCCGCCCACACCCTTTAGTACAAAGATATTCACACATACACATTCTCCCTCGTCTACACATCGTCTCTCTATCACACACACACTATTCTCCCCCCACTGCATGTGTAACAGACGTCTGTCCAGGGTGAGATAGCAGGGAGAGACAGATGTATCCCACCCCACCCACGTGACGTTATACATTTATAACGTTATTATGACGTTATGCATATCGTATCAGTTTTTTGCTACCAACTTTTTCATATTGACGTCAGCAGAATGCCGTGTGATCAAAGTTTGATGATCTAAAACTCTTTAGACTCCAAGATGCCACCGTTCCTAATTGATTTCGTGATATATACCTCTGGTATATACATAACGCCTGCATGCTCTTTCCGATTGTGTCATTAGTTTTTCAAAACAACGAATACCAAATGAGTTGATTATATCAGCACGTGACCGCCGATTACCTCTGGCTAACGTAACCGCTGTGTGGTGGGGGAGAAAAATAATCCCTGATGGGTACTGTTGTGGGATGGGAAAATCTCACCCGAGGGACAAGATATTTGGTCCAGACACTCGGCAAGGCTCGTGTCTGGCCCAAATATCTTGCCCTCGGGTGAGATTTTCCCATCCCACACTTGTACCCATCAGTGATTATAATAATCCTCAGCCCCCCCCCCCCCCCCCCCCCCCCCCACACACACACACACGCACATATACACAAGGCGCTAGTATTGCTTATTCGATTTTGTGGGGACATATTATTCTTTCACTTTTACTCGAAGACAAATAAGTCCTCACAGAAGCAGGAAAATAAACATAGAGCCTCAACGGAAATCTTTGTGAGGATGAAAACACTATTGCTTGGGGTCACACACTAGCGTTTACTCTATGGCATAATTTATGAGAGAGGGAGAAAGTGTTCAGCCTTTTCTTCGTTATGATTGATATTTCATCAAGTACTCTCTGCGATCTGAAGCAAATAAATTTCGTCATCTGAAAATACCATAAACGATATCGATATTGTATGTAGGATCTGGGAAATGAGTTTGGAGAAAATGAAAAGGAATGGATATTTCAAGAACTAGACCAGGGACTTTAGAAAAAAGAATCAGGTTTTCTATTATTAAATGTTATCCCTGCGCTGTCTACTAGATTTTTTCCATCCATTATTACCTCATCTCACCGTTACATTAACTTTCCTTATCGTCTCAGTGCAGCCAATTTTCTGCTACATACGAAAGTCTTAAACATCGTTTGGCATATAAGTTGCTATCGAAACGGCATCATTAAAACGACAGTGATTTCCCAATTCTTATTTCACAGATCAATAAAACAATTAGTTACTCCGGTGGATCTGTTTAACGTTGGCAAATTGAATTAACAAGCGCACGCTACACCACAAATACATCATGGGAATTCTTAAAGTTGCTACATAATGGACGCAAACCGACTCTGTGAATAAACTAATAATAATTTTTCTTCTAAGTTGTTTTTTCTTCTTCATGCATCGAGTCTTGTCTCGAAATACCCCCCCCCCCCCCCCCCCCCGAGTCTGAAGGCACTACTTTGTACAACATTGGAGCTGTCGCTATCGATTTAGATAACAACACTTCGAAAAGTGATTTAGCACTAAAATGTACGATAGGCGAAACCATTGGCTCCAAATAAAAGGCGTTTTGTACTGTTGGGTAAAACACACTGCAGTTGCGATGGTCACGATCAAGCGAATGGATGTAAGATGGAATAATCATTGAACAGTTAGGGACGAAACTGTCACAGATTTTCGCGGTGTGCAAAAGACACCTTGAAACCTCGCGATTATACCAATAAAACGGGGCTGGTTAGTGTCGTTAAAATTCACAAATTGATTCCCGGTGTGTAAAAATAAGTGTTTAAATAGATTACATGTTCGGTTACTAAGCGCTGCCATTCAGTGGTAAACAGGCTCTGTTTACCTTTTAAAAATAAAACAACCCGCAAACATCCATCTTCATGAAAGGAACTATTGAAGTAGATAAATGCTTCACACAAACGATCCGATAACCCACATGTATGCAAGCGATTCGTAATTTGTGTATATTTCTGCTGACCGAAGAAACGATAATACTTGTGTCGTCAGTTTGTTGGACTGTGCAGCTAGGGCATAGGGTAGCACATCTGAATCTTTCTTAAGAAGCTGCTGAGACAAGTGGTCCTTCTTTTGTGTTCAACGAATACACAACATGTGCGTTGTGAGTTCTAAAACCAAACGGAAACAATTGCTCTGGTCTCAAAACGTATTTACTTTCAAACTTCCGGCGTAAAAAAAATATTGTGCGACACAAAAGTACCTCGGGTGGCCAAGTATTTGGAACCGTTCTATTTTGGGCCAACTCCAGCACTGGGTCTGTATAAGATGATCTCCTATGCACTGTGTGGTTGCCGTGTGACATCTGTCTCAAGTTAAAACAGCTGACAATTCATTTAACGTCAAGCTCAACACCACGAAAACATCGTTGTACTCGTTCCAGGTTAGTTTAAATATATTTTATTTGCAAAAGTAAAACAAAAATCAAAAAGATCAAGTGCTCAACCCGTTTCCTTAACCCTTTACCCAACGCAGACGATATCAAAATTTATTATTTTAAATATCATTTTTTTAAATTTTTCACAAAATTTCAACAAAAACATATCATGTCATTGGAACGAGCTCGACGAGCGTTCCAACGAGGGGTTACATGATATGGTTGTGTTGAAATGTTTTGAAAAATTTCAAAAAATGATATTTAAAATAATAAATTTTGATATCGTCTGCGTAAGGTAAAGGGTTAACCTAATTTGCAGATAACGAAAGCGGTGCCTCGAATGTCCTCTTCGTACCAAGCATGGCTCATGTCCTCCCAATGGAACTAGTTCTTAAAAAAATGAAATCTTTGGTTTCCGTATTTGTGTCGGAGGATTTCCTTCTTTAATGCTCCGACGACAACCTGTAAAAATATGTCTGAAATTCAACTGTTATTCCACTCATTGTGGTACCTTACAGTACTGTGATAATAAATGCGGACGGGGAATTTCGATCGGATCGTGACTAGGTCGCGATCCAGTCCAAAATATATTTCCGCCTTTCTCTCCATAGTACCGTATAATCTCATGGATCGGTAAGAAATGGGAGAACATTGGATCTGAGATGCTATTTTCGTCTGTTTCTCTTGATTCGTTCTTGATTTCGCAACATTTTATTTATGAAATCTCGATGTTAAGTGTGTCGCGACCCGATCACGATCTGATCGAGGACAATAGCACTTGTATGATCACTGTATTTCACCTGTAAAGAAGGCAGCTTTTTTGTAAAATAAACCTTAAGTTTAGAGGGTAAGAGAATAGGGTTTGTTAATGTTATCGTTTTGAAACTGTTATGATTTTTCCGATACTATTGGAAAGTAAAGCTGTGTTCTCACTCTAGATTTTTATCGTACGTCTTTTATCGAACATTTTTTATCGATCGATTTTTGTCAAACGTCAAAAATCTGAAAGCTGTTCTCACTATAGACTTTATCGTACGATTTTTCTCTGGAGGCTGGTCAATCGTAATCCTTTCAAATCGAAGGGGTCTTTCGATAAAAGAAGTTGAAATCAAACTCGTTTGCTTGTTTCTACAAAATCGTATCAGTCAAAAATCGAAAGAAAGTCATCCTTCTTGCGTGTTCACACAACGGAATTTTGTCGATCGACACCAACTTTGTCGTTTACTGGAAAAATCATACGATAAAAATCTATAGTGAGAACAAAGCAGCTTAAGGTTTAGTTTACAAAAAAGCTGCCTAGTTTACAGGTGAAATACAGTGAACATACAAGTGCTATTGTCCTCGATCAGATCGTGATCGGGTCGCGACACACTTAACATCGAGATTTAATAAATAAAATGTTGCGAATTCAAGAACGAATCACGAGAAACAGACGAATATAGCATCTCAGATCCAATGTTCTCCCATTTCTTACCGACCCATGAGATTATACGGTACTATGGAGAGAAAGGCGGAAATATATTTTGGACTGGATCGCGACCTAGTCACGATCCGATCGAAATTCTCCGTCCGCATTTATTATCACAGTACTGTAAGGTACCTCAATGAGTGGAATAACAGCTGAATTTCAGACATATTTTTACAGGTTGTCGTCGGAGCATTTAAGAAGCAAATCTTCCGACACAAATACGAAAACCAAAGATTTCATTTTTTTAAGAACTAGTTCCATTGGGAGGACATGCTTGGTACGAAGAGGACATTCGAGGCACCGCTTTCGTTATCTGCAAATTAGGTTAACCTTTTACCCAACGCAGACGATATCAAAATTTATTATTTTAAATATCATTTTTTGAAATTTTTAAAACATTTCAACACAACCATATCATGTAACCCTTCGTTAGAACGCTCTTCGAGCTCGTTCCAATGAGGGATCACATGATATGTTTTTGTAGAAATTTTCTGAAAAATAATATTTTTTCAACTGCTGAATTTGCATATTATGCGGGTGGATGCGGCCGATTCGTTGGGTAAAGGGTTAAGTAATTCAACAACGGAGACGAAATAAAGTGTTCCTGTGATATGGTTTCGAGTTAAGTTCGCACAAATGTCAATTCAAATGGATGATGGCACATCGTGGATAAACGTACGGGTGTTAACTATCTTTATTTATTAGATGTGATTTTCTTCCCAGAATTCTCCATTATCAAGCTCCGCTGATATGACTTGAAACCCGGTTGTGATGACACCGATCTCAGATGATATGAACCCGGCTAGAATTGTTCCCCTTGATGCGTCAACAGACGCAACCAATTATTCACTAGTAAATCGCTCACCGTTATTCATCGAACGCAATCAGGACAATTGGCGTTACTAGGCATAATGAAATAGTTTGAAGCTGAGTTTCTGTATGGTGAGGAATTAATGATGGCAGTTTAGTAAGGATGAGGTGGATGAATAACCCCTTACCCAACGTAACGGCCAAAAAATCGCCAATTAATTTTCATTATCTTTTTCATTTTTTGTCTCAAAAACATAGGTTATGACCCCTCGTTGGAACAAGCTCGTTCCAACGAGGGGTCATAACCTATGTTTTTGAGACAAAAAATGAAAAAAATTAGTTATTCAAGAATTGATTTTGCAAGTGTCCCCTGCTTTTCATGTTAGGTAAAGGGTTAAAAGAAAGAAGGAATTGTACAGAAAATTCCACGCAAACTAAGATTTCGCGTCGAAGTGGAAAAGAGATAGTTCGGCTCTCCGAAAGTTGCGGCTTCACCATTCGGAAGCCGAGACATTCGAATAGCGGAAGTAGAAGAGGCACCTTCAGACTTGGTGAAAAGAATGAGAAACAATAACACTGTCAGAAAACTGTAACACATTTGAGAACATCTTTTAATTATTTCTTTTGGTTTTAAAAATAAAGAGGTCATCACTTGGTTAGTTTCATATCGGTCGCGATATCAGACCTCGGTAACTTCACTTCAGCCTTCGACCATCGGCCACAGGCTGATATGAAGTTTTATTATATCACTACCACAAATAGCCCCCAATACCACTGTAGCTTGCCCATCAAATCCAGCTCTTCCGAAAACAAGAGTGTCAAAGTCGTTATCATGCCTGTCTCAAACGAGGCGCACGTGAACGGACTATTTCTACCAGTGACCTATAAATAAATATAGAACATAAGCACAGAACATAAACACGAGTGTCTCCTCATTAAGCTCCGTTGACAAACATTCCAGTCGAGGTCTATTTGAATATTCCGTGCTGAACACAAAATAACAATTAACAACTATTTTCAAGATGCGAATCCAACAAAACGTAGAAGAATCTTTATAATCGAAAGCGATTCCGATTGAAACTAAAGTCTTGCCTCCATTGTTTTGCCTTTCAAGTTTCATGTTCGACACGAACGTTCGACATTACTGCGCGTTTGGGATTCCCCAATTCCATAAATTGTTTATGGTTATTTGGCTAATATAATTCTTGTTGTATTTGATTTTTCAGGTGTTGTGATCAGTTCAATTCAATTCAATTCAATATTTATTTTGCAATAAATGTACCTTAATAGCATACAACAAATTGGAAAGCATATGCGAGTTACAAATAGTGATACAATTTATAAACAATATGTATTGATTATGTGGTACAAAAATTACAAGGAGAGGGCATAGCCAGATTGGCTGTCTACCTGCCATCTCCTTAATGCAAATCGGATTCATCTCTTGGAGATCTGCAGATCACAAAAAATAATTTGTCTCTTTTAGTAAATATCACTACTTGTTCTATAAAATGGGGAGATTGGCCAAATAAATCCATAATGTTCTGAGTATCCATCGCTATCTGTAGAGTTACTTTAAGGTGGAAAAAACCAGAAGGCCTCATCTCACAGGAGGCAACCAGAATTCGGCGGGAGGCGCAGCAGGGTAACAACCAAAGATTCGTCAAAAATACTGAATGACAATACAGAGACGGGCATGGCGAGCGAGACACAAAATCATCAGACACAGATCCGTCCCATCATTGTGTATCTTCCAAATTGTGTCGGGTGAGCCAGTGTCTAACTGCTTAGTTTTGTTGACGCAGTTGAAGTATTCAAAGAGTGACTGAAAAGCGCTAATTGTTACATCACCATATCGCGCGCAATGTCCACACTTCACGAGAAACTGCCTTCAAGCGATGGGGAAATAAGCTATTGGTCGACAAAGGTACTGGTCGACAAAGTGATGAGATTCAGTTTAAAATACTAACTGTCATATAATAAACAAATTACTACAACAGTCAATTAATCTGTGTTGTATTCCGGTCATTGACGAGATGAGATCGACCAGATCAAACTCGACGCCTGTGGCGTCTCGTTTGATCTGACCGATCTCATCTTGTCAACTCGACGGAATACAACAACGCAGATCAATCGACTGCTGTAGTACTCTGTATATTTTGGGATGATATCTCAACCGATGTGAAACTAACCAAGTAATAACCTCTAAATATCTGAGACTATGCAAACACAAAAGTAACTTCGGTATTCACACTGCACTCCAAAGCCTCGATGATATTGGAATTTGCTCTTTATAAATCTCATACAAAATGTAACAGAAAAGAGGACTTGCAAATAACTTCTCCCATGTCGCTCACTTTATTTTACAAGACGGTCGAGTTTGGATCGTGTGCGAAGACAAGAATATTTTATCATCAGCATGCTTCTGATACACAGACACAAACAGAACAATCGATCAAGTGATTATTTCCATAATGTCTTGATAATCTAACGGATATTGTTCATCTCCCAATCAATCACCATTGGTGAAGAACCTAGCTGTGACTAATCTTTTCTCTAACATACAGTCTAATGATATATATAATAAAGAAGCTATCGGCGGAGTTTTTCAAAGGGTTTTCAAAGGAACACCAGAAAAAAAATGTTTGAAAACGCGTAAATCACAGAATGAGAATGACAGGTTTTACATCATATCAAATTCTGTACTTTAAAATGAGACGGTTGAATAACCTTGCGCAATGCGGACCATCTCGGATGATGAGCGCAATGTAAATATGATCCACTATGCAACCCTCCAGACAAGATGAGTGGCTTTCAGTCTTGCTTGTTTGAAGCAGCACGTGCCGACCCATATCCCTTCTAACATGTTATCGTAATCAGATGATGTCTATGGTGCTTAAAGATCGTTCAAACGAATGCAGCTCATTTTTGAATTCTGCTTTTCATTGAGTTGTAAGTTGAGCCTTTAGCGGATGAGGCCGTGTACATCGCATTAGCAATCTATTGTGAACCCGGCGATATAATAAAAAAGACAATAGGGTCTAAATTGCAGAAACAAATGTTGTTTAAAGCTGCTTTCACATAGATGCGTAAAACGCATGCGTTTTACGGATGCGTTTGGCGCACGTAAAGCGTACGGTTTCAACAACAGAGAAAGCACGGGACATTTCACGTAACTGCGTAAAACGGACTCCGCAAAATTTAGCGGACGGCTCTAATTGCAACTGCAATTCTTTCGTGTGTTTTACGGACGTGAAATCGCTAATGACGTCATTTTTATGGGTATTTCCTGGTATTTCCCCGTAGTTTTGATCGCGGCCATTTGATTTCCACGTTTTCCTATGAAATGAAGTTGAACTGTTCTCTCGTTACCCGAAAGTAACTTATGAACTTCTGTTCGTCTTGATATAAATTTTTCAAAATCAGGTTCTCAAAAGTCCCTTGTGTTTTCCTTTTCTTTACAATAGGATGTTCCCAAAACGTCTAGGCCTTCTCTTTCTCCAATTATATATGTAGGTCCCCAACATAAGAATGTCCTCGTCGTCGGAAGAAGAATCCATCGTGAATAATTTCCAATTTCCTCAAAAAATTTCTTATACTCACTGGCAAACGCACGCGCTCAACGGGCAGTAAACGCAGTTATGTGAACGGTGTTCGCGGACCGCTTACTAACGCATCCGTAAAACGCATGCGTTTTACGCATCTATGTGAAAACAGCTTTAGGCAAAATTTCGTAACTGATTACAAAGGTCAGTTGCATCCCTTGATGGTTGTGTTCAACCGATAATCGGAACCGGCCACCACAATCGGCTGATTGTGGGCAATCGGATGACAAAGGCAGCGGCTCCTGGAACATCGGTTCAACCGATTATTGATTCAACCGATTATTGACAAGCATTTTGTGATCATTCATTAATCGCATTTTATTGTCTTCTGCAATTGTTCAATTGTTAATGTAAAATGTAGCCAATGATACCATTCAATAAAGTTGAGAAACAACCGCAATATGTATTCTTGATCTCTCCAGACGCACCTTTATGGGCTGTACAATTTAAACGACATGCACAGCTTACAATTGAGCGTACTTGCGGCAATCGCCAGTTTATACCGGAAAAGTGTAGGTGGCACTCCAATGACTGCGGTCGAAGTAAATTACCAGCCGCACGCACTTGGGCGGTAAACGTGGCTCTGAGAGAGCCATGTTTACCGTCTAAGTGTGCGCGACTGGTAATTTTACTGCGACCCCAGTCAACGAAGTTTAACACTGTGAAAAATGTTCAGCTTAATGTAGTTCTTTCGAGCTTCGACTTGTCTAGTTGTGCACCGTATTATAATCGGAATCGACATCAGAGTCGGCCGATTGTGAGCTCAAATAACCGGTAATCGGTCGGCGACCATTTTTGGTAATCCGTTGAACACTACTTGATGGATCAGGAGGATCCAATGGAAATACGTGAAAAAAATGAAGGAATTGTTATTTTCGGTGTAATGTATTGCATTTTGTGTTCCAGTTTTGCAACATCTGTCCTGTACAAATAAAATGTTTTGGGAGGTAGATAAGTTATAATTTTACTTGACTGTGCGATAATTGTAAGGTCACAATAGGCCGGGATTTTGAAAGAAATAAGTTGACCATTTACCAAAACCAGAATGTCCGTAATGAAAAAGTGCCTTATGTTTTATATGTTATTTGTATGCAGACGTCCGATTCGATTAAATAAATTATTACACACCCATTCAACTTTAAACCCTTGTATTTAACGGGATGGCCGCTATGAATTGAATGATTCTGTATTTAGTGGGTGATGTACAAGCCGGAACTTTTTTCCCAGCACCATTCATACTAGTTCCTTTCCCATCGAGTCATTAGTTACATTTCGAAAAGTTTCCAAATTTCGTTATACAATTATTGACCGTCTGACGCATAGGGTGAAAATGAAAACGCCCAAAGTAAAATAAAGTCGGTTCACAAAATATTAGTTAACCCAAAATGAGATAATATTTTTTAAAAACCCAATCAATTTCAACAAGAACATTAACCCAGTCCGTGGCCGTCTCGTTTTGTGGATCCCGTTATATCTAAATTGGTCAATTCTATTACGGTAAATCTTCGCACATCTTGACATGCTTCGAACTTCTTTTTAAAATGTTTCTCCCAGCTGTTTTGCAAATCTACACAAATTTGTACTTATATATTTACTAACAGTAATAGCCACCAAATGGTTAGGCGTGAATGGGCACCAGTCGAAGAGAAAGAGGGATGCGAATTTCAATAAACACTGGTTCCGAAAAGGTTGTTTTGATTTTTTATCGATCCATTTGATCAGTACAGCTTCAGTCAAAACAAACAGACTCTTCACCTTTGGGTTTAAACATCGGAATTAAAATTTGTTTATTTAAATGAATTTTAATGCATGGGTTGTGTAATAAACACTGAATGCGATGTGTGTTTGAACTCGTTGGAATGGCGTAATCATATTTCGCTCGAGCCTACGCCATTTCAACTCGTTATGTAAAGCACCCTCCGATTCAAACACTCCTTGCGTTCTGTCTATGTATGCAAACGTCGGATTCAATTAAATAAATTATATCCGGAAGGCGAGAATTTATCGGCCATTTGAAGAACGGCAGTCTGTAGTTTTTCAATTCGAACTGGAGCCAATACTATAAAACTTTTACAATTGTATTTTCTAGAATTATATTGTCTACCTATTAATATAACTGACTAAATTGACTTCATTGGCATTTTAAATGATATGGCAATTTGACAACTCACAAATTGCCAGATCTTTGAAAATGCTAATGGTTCATTTTAACCCATTTAATGTCAAACTAGAAAATGCAATTTTAGAAAATACAATTGTAAAGGGTTTATAGTATTTGCCCCTGGCTACTCGATCTCTTACAGAAAATTCAATACAATGACATTTTCCGTATTCGTCGAAAGTAGCTTTCGTAGAAAGAAAAAGGTGAAGGTTGGTTTCACGAGTGTATATTTATGGCGTAGGCGCCGACGAAATTTATTTCACATTGCCGTTGTCGATAAACGTGCTGAGTGTTTTACTGGATACATGACTACAATTTATTTGAATATTACAAATATTTTTATCTAATAATTTTCAACTATTGCTAAAATAATTCACAGTTGTTCTTCATGTTGGTTATTTTTCGAACAACAGACAGTAAAAATTAGAAACTACCTGTTTTCAGAAATGACGTAACGAGAAGTTTGTTTACTTCCGATAACTTTAGGGTAACTTCATTTATGTCTTCGCAATGTCGTGTTTTCTGAAATTTCGTCTGCATTAAGGCTTTTTAATTACAGTACAGTCGCCGTTGTTTCGTCGAAGTCCACGCGTGGGCACTGATGCCCAAGCATGGGTTTACCGGGTAATAAAAATCATCATCAGCAAAATTCCAATTAATGAAGCACCGGGTTGTACCACTGCGGTCGTATTAAACAGATTTATGTAATTTTGCGTTGCTTCTGGATCAGGATCTAACCCGCGACCTTTCATTTAGCCTGTGCAATAGTAAGGTCCCAGCAAATAGATTTCGGATGAGGTCCATTAGATGTTCGGGTGGTCCTTGCTTTTTCTTAAGTTACAGTCGATAATTTGAAACTTACTTTCTGAGCGGAAACACTACTCTGCGAAAGACTTTTAAATTCTTACCTAACGTAACAGCCAGGAACTGTCATTCAGATTTTTTGTTTATTCCGTTTGTACCTCAAATACATAGCCTATGACCCTTCATTGGTACGAGTTCGTCAAAATCGTTTCAATCAGAAATCATAAAGGGTGTTTGGAGGTATTGTTTATTAGTTATTTACGAAATTTTTTGGAGTTGTGGTATTTATTCGTATTCAGGGCTAAAAATGATCTCGCAAGGACACTGTTCGTTTGATTCTTGTCATAAATTCGTAAAGGGCCCTTAGTAGACTGGGAAAATTTACTTATTTTTTGCCCCCTCATAATAACATAACACTTTGACTTGATGCGAGTGACTGAGAGCCTGAGCAATATTTTTTTTATTTTCTTTTATGTGCTTTGTTTTAGTTTTATTTATTTATTTTACAAGGGCTGCGTTGGGATGTCCTCAGTATTTCACTTAGGGCTAAATCGTTTCTTCATAATCACTTGCATTTGATTGATTCTTCCTCGGATTAACCCTTCACCTAACATGAAAAGCAGACGACACTTGCAAACAAAATTCTTGAATAACTAATTTTTTCATTTTTTGTCTCAAAAACATAGGTTATGACCCCTCTTTGGAACGAGCTCGACGAGACGAGCTCGTTCCAATGAGGGGTCATAACCTATGTTTTTGAGGCAAAAAATGAAAAAAATAATGAAAATTAATTGGCGATTTTTGAGAATAGCGCTGGCCAGTTTTTCACGATACGCTAGGTAAAGGGTTAACAGTAAGTTCGACAAGAAGC
The DNA here is from genome assembly GCA_031216915.1 of Pictodentalium vernedei. Taxonomy (NCBI): domain Eukaryota; kingdom Metazoa; phylum Mollusca; class Scaphopoda; order Dentaliida; family Dentaliidae; genus Pictodentalium; species Pictodentalium vernedei. The sequence goes on along the minus strand of CM062297.1, from coordinate 781,776,228 downwards.
TAAGGGCTTGGACATAAACAAAAAAAAATCCAATTACTTACGCTTTCTACCGGAGCAGAATTTATAGAGCATTTCGTATTTATTTTTGATGTTGAGGACCTGTTGAACAAGCACCATTATTTGTTAAACGAATTCAATTTCCCGGGAAATTAATTATGAAATGTATAATACTTTGTGACTGAACTCATTATAGAGGCAACCACGATAAAAAACATAGTTAATCTTGAACAGTTAATTGATTAGTTTTGTAAACGTCTCAGTTTCATTCGGATATTTTGCTTTCTCACCGCTACCGCAGCGCCACATATACAAAAAGACGAAGTAAAAAAAGATTGTTCTGTTGGCACCAGTGTCATGGACGGCAATATTTCATGACTCGACGTTTATATAGACGTTAAAAACCTGCCAGGCATCGGGGATACGATGAAACTCGATATCGACGCGACATGCGATGTCGATACATACTATTGCGTTGCAAGTTTTGTAGCGCAAGGAATATTATTATGGAACTTGGGTGCATGCTTTTTCCGACAAAAATAATCAATGCAAAGCGTATTCTTTTATATTTTGTTCGGTTGAATGCTTTATGTTAACGTAGTGCGAATGTGGGCCGTATGTATAATTCAGTTATCGGGTTCGCCTCGGTTTGACCGGTCAGGTCGTATCCTGTCACAAAATTAAATTACTGGTCAACCGTACCAGTTTGGGGTGGTTTAACCTTTTATACAACGTAACGGCCAAAAACGGCCTGCGCTATTCACAAAAATCGTTAATTAATTTTCATTATTTTTTTCATTTTTTGTCTCAAAAACATACGTTATGAACACTCTTTGGAACGAGCTCGTTCCAAAGAGGGGTCATAACCTATGTTTTGGGGACAAAATTGAAAAAAAATTAGTTATTCAAGAATTTTGCAAGTGTAGTCTGTTTTTCCTGTTATGTAAAGGGGTATCTGTAGAGCTGTAGGTTTTTAAATTTCTTGTTCGGTTTCGGTTTTGGTTTTTCAGGTGGAGTAAAACCTCGGTTCGGTTCGGTTTTCGATTTGTTCATGAGGCCAAGTAAAATTCAATAAAACTCATTCTTATGTCCGGAGTCATAACTGAATGGTAGTGAAATTGAGTGAAACTCAATGAATGCCCGAAATAAGCTATATAATACATGAAGAATGAGGAAGGCCAATATAATAATTGCCTAAATATACAGAACTTTTATTGTGCTTGGCCATTTTTCGAGGTCTGGCACCTACACGCAACTTGAGGAAAGCTGCAAACACAACTAAACTGAAATGTCGGAAATTCACCGAACGTAGCCTTCCCAGAATAGTGAGAGTACCCAGACACTGCCATTGGCAGTGTCTGGGTACTCTCACTACTCTGGGATGGCTACATTCTGTAAATTTCTGCAGCAAGAGAGTATTTAATAAAAAAACGAAAAACCTTAGATTAGGGGATGTCGACGGTTTCGGTTTCGGTTTTTAAAAAAAACTAAAAACCTCGGTTCGGTTTCGGTTAACCTACAGCTCTAGTTATCTGTGTTGCACTTCACTGGTACAGCATACTTTGAATGTTAACTTTGAACTACGTCACAGAAGTTATATTATCGTTTTATTACAATCTAAAATCAGTCGGATTAAAAATCAACCCAAATCAACTTGGTTGGGTGAATATGAACCCAGTTGATTTGAGTTCATTGTTAACCCAAATTACTTTCAGAGTGTATTGTTCATCCATTCTAATTACAGGCCATCACGACTCTAATAATATGTCAAGCTACAAACCTGTCTTATCGGTACAACAGCAAAGCATTATGCTTTCCAAAATCATGTTTTTAATTATTAGTCTCTAAAACAAGGAATTTTGCCAATAAAAGTCCATGATTGTGAATACAGAAAACAGCCGAATGAGTGGTTCGATAAGCAATCTCGAGTTAGCTACGCCCCCAGTTTTTTTTTTAATGTTAAGATTATTTTAAACCGTCAGTTATGCCCTTGGCACTTCGAGATCTACCACAATCAATCAAATAGGGGGCAGGAGTGGCCGATGAGCAAATCCCAAGCCCCCTATCCTCAATAACACGCAAACATATATATATTAATACATTGGAATGTTCGATATTTGCTTGCTGATATTCTATAATTCTGCCTGGCTCTCACCACCTGATACCCACTCGTTAACCAGAAAACAAAAATACCATCTATGAGGGAAAGGGAGTGGTCACAACGAGCCTAGCCCTTCATAGTTCCCCACTGACGTACAATCCGTAAAATATCCTCCTTTACCTAATCTGTTGATATTGCTCCCCGGGTGGGAGATGACTGATCGTTTGAAACGGCTAGCAGAATTATTCGCTTGTATATTGAGGTTTAACGACACCATCAAAACCAGGTACATATCGTATCGGACAGTTTTATAGTTGGTGGGCATCAACCGAGCAGCGGCGAGGAACTGTCAGACTCCCCAACCTACTGACCAGGCACACATATGGCTAACAATGGTTGAAGGTCTTGTATGTGTAATATGCTTCAGTACCTGGCGCTTCCGTGTTCCTATTGGACAATCGGAATTAAGTGTCTTGCCCAAGGAAACAAAACGTATGATGTGGATCAGAACCGAGCCATCGCCATTTTGAGTCCAATACTCTAGGCCTTGAGCCAACGCCAGCCGAGCTATCAGAACAAACAACTCAATAATTATAACGTTCAGCGAAGATGAAATGGTATATTGTAATTGTGAGCCTTTTTTCCCCAGCCAGCTTTTCGGACACTTCTACTCCACTAATAACCATGAAGTTTGGCATACGTATTCACAATGGCCATATCTCTAGGCCTTTTTTTTATTATCGCAACCGTAAAAGAAAAATGAATTTCAGTATTTATTATTACCATGTTACTTAATTTATACCTTAAAATTACTTGTTTCCTATTATTAGAAGTGTCTTTATACCATGGTTACCTATTCTACATTATATGAAAAGCCTATGACATAAATTTTAGCTTTACACACCAACTGTGTGAACACGCCAGCAATGGGATTTCGATAGTTATAATTTACACCTACAGTAGAACTACATCCAAGTTGATCTTTGGTGACGTCGACCTGAATGAGAACTTGTCTAAATTTATCGCACGTCGCCTCGCGAAGAGTAAATTGAAATCGGTAATTATTTATTACGTTTTTAAATGTGTTTACCTCATAAGACACCAAAAATTAACAAACATGCATTGTCTCATGTTAATAAACATCCATGACTCGGAATAGTGTGTTATTGTGTGATATAATTGACAGCGGAAGTACCCACACCGATGGTAATGTAAACAAAAACATATTCGCGAAGTTTGTACGGCTGCTGCTCAGTAAAATAGAGAAACAGTAATAGCGACTCTTAATAATCTAACGATCATGGTATAGATAAAATATACCCATAGTAGCTTGGTGTACCAAATGTTTACCACCCGTGGTGAAGTGGTGTTAACCGCTCGCCGAAGCCCGCGGTTAACACCACTTCACCACGCGTGGAGAACATTTGGTACACCAAGCTACTATGGGTATATTATATATATATAGGTTTATTGGAACTATGTTGAAGTCTAACGTACAGTACTGTCGTTGAAAAAGTGGGTCGAGAATTTCGACGAGATTGTGACATAGTCGCGATCTGGTCGAAATTCTCTGCCCGTTTTCCTGCCCTCAACGCCGTAAAATCTCATCTGTCGAAATGGAAATGTGAATACATTGTATCTCGGATGTTATGTGCATTTGTTTCTCTTGATTCATACTTGATTTTTCATTTTTTGTCCATGAAGTGTCAGTCCTCTGGCAGTGCTCTCGCTGGCCCGAAATTGTTTGGCGCCAAGTAGATTTTGTCAGTGCCAAATGGATTTTTGTGGTGCCAAATAAATTATTTTTATGCCAAATGGAATCTGATAGTAAATGGGAACCAATTAACTACGTATCGTCATTTGAGTGCACCAAGGCGCCATCTGCAATGCTTCCTTGTGGCACTCATAGTGAAAATCGGGCGAATGCTACATGTCATTCTTATTCGAGAAGACATACTGCATACCGATTCTAGTATGGATGTTTATATATCAAATCATGGGTACACCTTGAGTATGCACTATTGGGTTCTATCACAAGCAGTTGATCATTTCTCTCAAATGGATATTGGAGATAAAAAGAGAGAACGAGATAGAGAGAGAGGGAGAGAGAGAGAGGGAGAGAGAGAGGTGGGGGGGGGGGGGGGGGGGGCGATCTCAGCTACAGTTCATATGTTATTATTATATTGTGAGGATACACCACCCCCAGCACGCTTGTATAAATTGTACCCGTGTTACTTTTATGTATGTCAAGATATTTATTACTTTACCCCATATTATACAGGAATAAGTTCTGAAATAAATCAAATCAAATAAAAGTCCGATATTTTAATTTAGAATTACCCTGCTCTTTTAAGTTGTTTAGTTGCAAAAGCACCCCACAAATAATAAAAGTTAGATAATTAAAAAATAAAACTAATAAATAAATAATTTCATGATTATTATTTACTCATTGTTTATTCACTCCAAATTAACCAGCAGCAAATAATTTTTTAGCTTCCAGATGGATTACAAAAAATCAAGTAAGATGAAATACAGATTATATAACAAAGAAATGGTTTGATATGAATTAGATTAAATGGATAAACTGTTAATTCAGTTGACCTATAACTCAGAACTAGCATTATACATGTTTCCTATAGATTACTTGAAAGCGTGAATCCAAATTGCCTGTGTCGTCAAATTTATAGCGATTTTATCAAAAACGACGTACTGTAATAATAAATTATGTTCCAATAAGACTAAAATCCTCCTCCTCTGATTGGACGAGAGCGCGCTTAGTATATTCTATGATTACGGCTCAAGTGGCAAATGTTACCGTCTGACGTCACAATACGAAATATTTGCAATGACGTAGTCCGTTTCGTAACTGCTTCATCAACGGAGTGACTAGCAAGCCGTTTCATTTTTCAGGATGTTTCACGTGTGCAGCAGACGGTGTTCCGGATGAAGTGTTGTTTAAATTACAAACCGATTTACGATTTGAACTAAGATGGAATGAGTTTATCTGGTTTATTGATTATTTATCCAGTGCCGTCGTGGATACACGAGAGGTTTATTTACTACACCTGTGATCGTTAAAAGCCTTGAACAAGGCAACTTTTAACGATCACAAGTTTAGTAAATAAGCCTCTCGTGTTCACGATGTAGGTTTTGGGCTATGGGTAGTGTCTTGTTGGAACATATGCATTATTGACTAACATGGTCTGAGATTTGCGGCTCGGAGCGTATGTTCATACATAAGCTCCGAGCCGCAAACCTCAGACCATGTTTCCGTCAACTCATCACAATAATTTATAATATTATAATAATAAATTTTCCCAGGGGATCATTTGACAAGTCCGCCTCTGAAATGTGGCACCAAAAATATACTTTTGGCGCCACATGTAAGAGGCGGACTAGTCAAATGATCCACTGGGAAAATTTCCAGTGGGCCTCCTTATTGAGTGTCCCCTAGGGCCAGCAAAAGTAATGCAGCCCAACACCAGTTGGTGCATGAAATTTCATGAACATAGCCAAATGGATATCTGACTGAAAGACTGTCGGTGTGTCGAAATGTTTTCTATGTGGACTGCCGACGGCAGTCCACATAGAGAACATTTCGATATACCAGCAGTCTATTCTGCAATTGATCCCTCAGATTCAAGGAAACAGCCTTCTTTTAATCTGAAAAAATCAAACTTTTCTTCCATTGCGCCAAACTATGGTCTCCCCCAAACCACCACTCACCCCCACCCCCACCCCCGGTGCCAACAGTTTTGCCGAATGAGCGATGAAGATGATACAAAAATCCATCGAAATGTCCGCTGACATTGATCATCCAGATGCAAGGAAGCAGCGTTCATTCACGTCGAACAATCATCTCCGGATCCCCTTCGGTGCATTTTCCGGTAACTTTTCTTGGCACAGTCCGCCCCTACCATATTTTGTTGCTAAATGCTGTATTTTAGTGTCAAACGCGATTTTGGTGCGATAGAACCCATTGGCACTTGAGCATTGTCCCCTGGTGTTTGGATGTTGTGACCGGGCTGCGATCTGATTGAGAACATTACCACCTTTGAAATAATAGTTGCGCATTGTTGTCTCATGTTCTGAACGCAAGTTTGAAATCCATTGCTCAAACAAATAGTTCTGCAATGCAGGTCAAATGAAGTCATACGATTTATGATCAATAGCATCGTTGTTAGCCGTTGCCAATTTAGCATTCAGACCACCGTGTATTGTCCATGTAACTGTAACTAAGCCCCTAATTAAAGCTCTCTATATTCATAGTCTGGGTATTTACAGGCCAGCTCGCGCTGATGTTTTGTGATAGTACTGTTATACGCCAACGATCAGTTAATGCATAATCGATTAACAGACCGACGGACAGTAATGATACTCTCTAGATATTGTAGTTGTTTTATTGTCTTGTGGTAATCAGTCACCGGAAGTTTAATCTCTGACAAATAATGAATGGCCACGAAACGCATCTGGATGTTGTACATTACAAGATACAATTACTTCATTACCAATACGTCAAAATCAGTTAAGTATTTATCGAGGAGCGAGTGACTTGCGTGTTTTAGTGGCGATACTGAATAAAGACGTCCGCGTCGATTTTTTTTATCGCAGAAACGCCGTTTTGCTTACCATTCTTATTAAACCCCAAATATTTATCTTTTCGTGTTTAACCCTTTACCCAGCGTAACGGCTAAAACCGGCCAGCGCTATTCACAAAAATCGCCAATTACTTTTCATTATTTTTTCATTTTATGTCTCAAAAACATAGGTTGTGCCCCCTCTTTGGAACGAGCTCGTCGCTCCGTTCCAATGAGATGTCAAAACCTATGTTTTTTGGAAAAAATTAAAAACATTCGTTATTCAAGAATTTTGTTTTGCAAGTGTCGTCTGCTTTCCAATCTAGGTAAAGGGTTAAGGTCACATACTTATGCACAATGGCTAATCGTGACCGTGACAGTTTTACGGGTGGAGGAAGCCGGAGTACCCGGAGAGAATCACCGAGCAACGACGAGCAACTGTCAGCCCTTCAACATTCTAACTCTGTTCAAGCTCCGCTCAAGCAGGGTTACAGCGGTTGAAGACATGTGCACCATCGACGTGCAGCACGCCTTAGTACACGGCGTCATCGTGCCCCCATGTAGGCAACCGGGATAAAGTGCCTTGCCCCGCAGCATGGAGATAAAGTCATATCTAGTCAATCCTTTAAACCCATGTTGCCCATTTTAGAGGACTTCCACCGCAAGCATTGGTGACTGGGGTCTATTTTACCAGTAAAGCAGAGTTTATTTACCACAGTAAAGAAGAATTGGCTCCCTCCCCTTGGTTCCCGCGCGGATATTAAGTCCCCTTACTGATGAACAAAGTTTGACACGAGAATTTGTAATTTCAGTTATTTGTTTTCTATTTTCTTTTTAAATTTCAGCAGAACTATATCAAGTGACCCCTCGTTGGAACGGGCTCGTTTAGCTCGTTCCAATGACGGGACACACAATACGGCTTTATTTAATTTTTTGAAAAATAATATTTTTTCTTCAACGGACCAATTTGTAATCTACGCGAATGGATGCTCACGATTCATTAGTTATTAATATTTTTTGTTCCGAAGGATAAGGCCAAAGCGTTAATCATTTGTTTTTTATTTATGTGCATATTAAACCCTCATTAAGACGATTCACTTGAACTCGTCCCAGTTTTGGTCAAAGGCTATGGATTGGGAATATTTATTTATTTATTGGTGTTTAAGGTCACATATTTCTGCACAATGGCTCGTCATCACCATGACAATTTTACGGGTGGAGGAAGCCGGAGTACCAGGAGAGAATCACTGAGCAACGGCGAGTAACCGTCAGCTGCTGATTACCAAACTCGGCTTCAAAGTCTGATATGACGTCGATCTCGCCCGAAATGAACCAAGTTAGAGTTGTCCCCCTTAATGCGTTGCTAGGAGCAAACAATTTGTTTTACATCGAAATGTTCAGTTATTCGCCGAACGAAATCAGGAAAACTGCACCCCGGCTGAGGTATCGAAAGAAATTGGATGGGTAAGGACTAGTCTGAAAAACAAAAGTATTGCCCTTGGGGTTGTGTATTGTGCGGTGGAGGGAAGCAAACCCGAATGGAATGATTCGATATACTCAACACTAAGGTCCAATATCATCGAACTACAAAACAAGGGGGCTCGGTATAATTCTGACTTTAATGGCCACATAGGTAATGATGAAGAAGGCATAGAGGGTGGGGACAATAAAGTCAACAGGAAAGGAAGGAAGCTGTTGAACTTCTCAGACGAGCTCGGTCTGAAGATTCTGAACAGGGACGCGAGGTGTAAGGGGAAATGGACCTGGGAGAGGAACGACAGAAAATCAATAATCGACTACATACTCACAGATATTAATTTATGGAGGGAGGTGATAGGGGTAGAAGTGGATGATGAGGGTAAAATGGAGGTGGATAGTGATCACAACTTGTGTAGGGCCAAAACTCTAGTAAAAAGCAAAGGAAGCTCTAAGGAGATTTGGAACTCAAAAAAGATGCTGACTGGGCGAAGTTCAATGAAAAACTGAAACCAAAGCTTGCAACCGTACCCAAGAGGGGCAGTGTCCAGAAGATGGCCGACGTCATAGTTGCGAGCCTGGTGGAGGCAGGAAAGGAAAGTGTAGGAAAGGTCAGGGTGCCAACACGGGAACTTGGGTACAGAGTGAATGGAGAACTGAAAAGGGCCATAAAGGGAAGAAAAGCTAAATGTGCTGCATACAGGAGAAGTAGAAAACTTAAGGGGCGGAAAGCAACGAGGCCACAGTAACAAAGGAAGAATACCACCAAGCACGAAATAAAGCAAATAAGATTAAAGACGTTAATCGGAGAGTACGAAATAGCAGTCTTATTAGGACGATAAGAACGACAGGGGGTCGAGTTCGAACGTATTTTGGAAATGGGCGAATAAACGTAACAAAGGAAGTAACCCACAGAGTATTAAAGTAGATGGCAGAGTTACAGACGAGCAAGATCAAGTCGCATCAGAACTAGTCAAGCACTGGGAAAAGGTAAACGATAAGCGATGGGGCATGGGGAGCCCACCTGAGTGTCCGAATCAGGTCGAGGAAAACCTATCGAACTTCGTGTGCAACGAAATTAAAACGGAGGAGGTGCGAAAGGTGATATCAAAATTAAGGGATGGAAAAGCGGGAGGAGTGGATGAAATTCCTAACGAGTTTATCAAAAAAGGGAGAGAGGAACTCGTGGAAAGCCTAACTGCCCTTTTCAATCTAGCCATAGAAAATCAAGAGGTCCCAAAGGAGTGGAGAGAAAGCAAAGTGACATTTATTCACAAAAAGGGGGAAAAAGACGTTTTGGATAACTATCGAGGGATCTCTGTCAGTAGCAACATTGGAAAGGTTTTCTGTAAAGTCCTTTATGGGAGACTAGAGAAGGTGATTGAAGAGAAGGGTTTTTTGGGAGAAATCCAGAATGGCTTCAGGAAGGGAAGAGACTACGGAGGCAGTTGGGAGTTGGGGGTACAGGGGTAACCAAGGCCTTCTCATCCGAGAACCGCGACAAATCAGCGGCCGGCCAAAGTGTTATTATTAATATCTAGGCTTATTTGCGTGTAGGAATTGCGCGTAATTGCCATATCGAATGGCATCCAAAACACGACAGGTTCTCCTGGTTACTCATAGCAAACACAGGCAATGTTTCTGCCAATGGACCTCCGGGTTAACCGGAGGTCCAATGGCTGAAACATTGCTTGTGCACAGGCCATATGTACAGAATAGCCTTACTATGGTCATAAAGCGTAGATTAACGCGCAGATCAACGTGCTATTTGTGCGCATTTCATGACAGGACATCTAGTTTTAACTGGACATGAATGCATACTTTTTTAGATAAAAACATATTAAAGTCATGAAAAGCAAACTTGTTGTTAGTACTTCGGAATTTCTACATTCGCAATGCATTCGGTCATCACTGACCATAAAACATTCCAAAAGGTGGTAATGTTTATTGACTGCGACGACATGTGAACAAATTTTGTTTAACCACGGTGTAAAAACAAGAATATAGAAGAGCAAGCTATATGGCTTAAAAAGTACCCATGTTTAATTATTAATTCATACTTTCTGCTCGGTTATGTTAGAACAAAAATAAAAATACAGGAAATTTAATATTTATGTGCAATAAAATATTACAGATATGGATGTCATTGGAACTGGCTCATTGAGTCAGTTCCCATGACATCCATATTTGTCTGGTTTTATTTAAGAAACTTGCAAAGTACAAATGTTCTGTCAGTTTTTTCCCACAATGTAGGTTAAAGTATTAAGTACACCAAAATTCTTGGAAATAAATCCGTTATCCTTGTGTTTTCCGGGGTGTATGGGAATTTACACCGGTTTGGGAACTCATAAACCCTTCGGCATCGCCTCAGGGTGCATGAGTTCCCAAACCAGTGTAAATCCCCATACGCCCTGGAAAAGGCAAGGATAACTATTATTGCAGCCAGCTATTGAAAATGGATAATCAGGCATAAAGTTGCATGCAACGTTCTGAAATCGAAGTACGTTTCTCTCATCTTTTTATCGTGATGGACAATATGTAGTGTTAAATGCGTCACCAAATATCAGTCACCAGAAGTCTCCCCCTCTTGCCATGCACGCTGAAATACCAAAGATAGTTCCCCTTACAGCGAAAGATTTGGGTGTGAACGAGATAGCAAGAGGGAAAACCCAGAAATGTTTGGTGTTTAAAGTGTATGAATAGCACTGTTAAAATTGTATGAGAAGTATATATATGTTGCTACTGAAGGAAATACTATGATATGCACGGAGTGCAAGTTATTATGCTATTGCTATATATGTGTGGAGGTGGGGGTGTGGGGGGGGGGGTGGAGGGTAAGGATAAGGGTTGTCTAGTGTCAGCCAATAAAGTGGTTTAAGATCGTTATTAAATGTTCTATAAATTCTGCAATATTGCAGATTTGCTTGATATTTGTACTAATAAACAGACTTTCACCTTTGTGCTTATTCTGATGTTGTCTAATAATAACACTTTAGCCAGCCGCTGATTTGTCCCGGTTCTCGGACGAGAAGGCATTGGTTACCCCTGTACTCCCAACTGCCACCCTATTCCCATGCTTCTCCTCTCCTCCCAACACTCGGAGACGAACTGCTTGATGACATCCCTTGCCCCATTCTTCCCAATCTCTCCGATTAGCATATTAACCCTCTCCTTTGAGTCTCCCCCTAACCACATATCCTTCATTCTCCCACCCCACTTCCCCAGTATACCCCCAGTGAATCATATTCTTTTAGACTGGTACTTTGGGCATTCTAGAAGAAAGTGTTCCAGGGTCTCCACCATGCCCAAATTACACATCGGGTACTCACTTTCACTGTCCTTCCCAATTTTTTCCCTCAGCTCCAGGGATCGCGACCTCATCTTGAACAGCAGTGACCCCCAAAGGTGCCATCAAGGTACTCTTCAAAGCCTGGCTTCTTTTTATCACGCAGGCCACCCAAAGACCTCTTTGATTTGACCCCCTCTCGCCAATTACGGCTACAATCCTCCATGACGCTTTCTCTGACGATTTTTTTACCTTGGTTAGCCCCAACGTACAGGTCCGAGATCTCCAATGAGTTGTTCTCTACTAGCTCCCTCACTTGGACCATCCACCCCGTCTTTATATTTGAGTTGAAAATTCTCAGGAACATTACTTTACACCATCGGCTGTCTGGGAGATTTACCAAATAAATAAGATAACCGAGTTTCAACAGGTCTATCCTGTCCTTGATCCTCACCCACCCAAGCTCACCCCTGATTGCTTCTAGCGCTGCGGCATTACTCGACCCCGTTATCCATCGGCCTGCATCGTTCTGCAGGATTTCCAAGCTCTTTACGGCCGTCTGGTTTAGGGGTACCACTTCAGTACCGTATGTGATACTTGGAAGACCCACCATTTCCCAAATGGTTTTCCCCACGAAAACCTTATTGAAACTGTTTCTCCCTGTAAGTTTCATTTGGTTAAGGATTCGCTTCCTCCTCAGAATCAATTTATTTGTGTGGTTTCGGTAGATGCCTCTTCCTGTAATGTTTATATTTACCCCCAAATACTCGTAATCACCTGTCACCCCTACACTGAGAAGTTTGCTGTTACCTTCCGGAATGCAGAACTCATCCACTCTCCACCTGCGAGTGGGGTCCACTTTGCGGCCCACAGCTATAACTTTGCTCTTGCTTTCATTAAGTTCGAGTCTCCATTTGCTCCCATATTTCCCAACAATTCCCAGCATTTTAGTTAGCCCCTCTTCGCTTTCTGACACTAGCACCATATCGTCTGCAAAAATAGCCCTGGGATCTTCAAGTCCCCAACTGCTACCCCCTCCTCGCTATGCTGGAGTTTATCTCCTAAATCTTTGATATACAATGCAAACAGGATTGGCGAAAGGATACACCCCTGTTTAGATAAACGTACAATTCGTGACAGGACTTCTAGTTTTAACTGTATGCTGACAAACTTAAAAACACACATGCATACGGTACTAGAGGCTCTCACCAATGTTTTGAGGTTTCAATGATCACAGCTTCGCTTATAATATGAGCGAGAACAAGCCTGAATCTTACACTTTTTGAAAATATACACAGAAGCGCTAGATCACCTTATAAATCAGCAGACTATCCACGAAACAAAGTTTGAAAATTTCTGTAAAAGAATTTCCATTTTTCCTTCACACATAATTAGTTCTCTCTCTTTGGACATCATTTAAATGTTCCGATCAAAATATATTCTTATCTTCCGACCAAAAGATATTTATTATGATATTGGTTCCGAAGCTCTCTGATTATCACGAGTAATTATCAATAATGAAGAAAAAACATGGGAATTTTATTTCATGCGATTTATTTATTGGTGTTTTAAGGTCACATACTTATGAACAATGGCTAATCGTGACCGTGACAGTTTTACGGGTGCAGGAAGTCTGAATACCCGGAGAGAACCACCGAGCAACTGTCAGCTCCTCAACATTCTAACTCTGTTCAAGCTCCGCTCAAGCAGGGTTACAGTGGTTGAAGACATGTGTACCATCGACGTGAAGTACGCCTTAGTACACGACGTCATCGTTCCCCCGTGTAGGCAACCGGGATAAAGTGCCTTGCCCAAGGACACAACGCGGGTTGTCCCGGACGGGAATCGAACTCAGAACATCAAGCATAGAAGTCCAACAGTCTACCACAGAGCCACCGCGCTCACATTTCGTGAGATTACTTTCCAGTTTTGTTCCACTGTACCCTAGTCAAGAACAGTATATGAGAATGTTAAATAATAAAGTAACATTGTATCTTCTTGTGTTTGGTTGGGTTTAACGACACTTCAACAGCCATGGCTACACATCGTGTGCAGGAAGCCGGAGTAACCGAACAAAAACCCACCGAACAACTGACAGGCTCTCCGACTTACTGAATCAACACAATTATAATTAGCTGTGACTGAAGGAAAGTGCACCATCGACCACAGCGCCACCGTGATCCCGCCGTGGCAATAGGAATACAGTAATGCGGTAGGATTCGAAACCTTCCTGTACGGATGGCTGAAGCGACATATTTACAGACACCAACGGCGATGTACACTATTAGTTGTAATAGTCTTTGCGGGAAGATAGCTCCACGACCTTGTTAGAAATTAGTGAATCCTGAGTCGCTTTGTCAAGGTACACGCCCCCGTGTATCCTGTCAGACGTGTATGTACCCTAACTTCAGGACATGGATACATCGAACACTTGACAGAGAAGATGGGGGCGATGTACCCCACCAAAGACCTGTATGACGAATCTGTCGTGCTGGTGAGGTGTTCTATGATATCATATTGAAACAAACAATACGTCCAATTTTAGAGAGCAGGAAAACATTTTCACGTGCATTAACATAGGCATATTTAATAAACTGAATTTCCTGAACAGTATGATAGATTATAAATACAGTCGCCGTGGATTGGTCGAAATCCAGACGTGGGTAGTGATGTCCATACACGCGATTACAAGGTAATTTTTATTACCAGCAAAATTTTAATTAATGTATACCCGGTGCTTCATTAATTAAATTTTTAATCATTAATCCGAAAATTAGTGTTTTGGAATCTAATATTATTGCGTCCGTGGAAATATTGCCCACTGATGGAAAGTGATCACTCCACAGCGGCTGTTTTGTAAATATTGTTTTGAAGCGAGATACGAAGGCACGATCAGAACGTCAGTGCACCTGCTGTCTGAATGTCAGCCTCAACTCGGAAATTGTCAAATTTCTGTCTCTATGAAATCACATTTCATGGGAAGCTGTCAAGTGGTCACTTATTCTAAGGCGAAAATGTCAGTGTCGAGATTTTGTACTCTGGTCTATATTCCTTCCTTCTAATTTAAAATAAAAAGTGGGCTATGAAGTCCCACTTTTTGAATAACTTCATAATAATGATGTTTTGCATGTGTGCCTTTATAAAGCTGTAGCCGCGTGTTTTAATTCTCTTTTGTTTTAACTGGCACATTTATTTCCCACCAGGCTTCCAGTCCCGCCTCTGTATGGTTCGCAAATCATTTCATGTTCACTTGTATTTGTTTGTTTATATTTCAACCGAGATGAAGCTTTTTTCAGACATAATGGTACACTCTCAATATAGGTTTCTTGAGATTTATCTCCATTCCCACGAAGAACGTCACGTGCTTTTTGTGTCCCTACAGAAACCCAAGCATAGTTAACGTTGAAAGTGCCTAGTCAAGCTGACCAATAAAAATACGGCATTTGTCTTAGCGTTGTGACGAATTATGATATCAGGAGATTTCAGTAATTTTCCATCCATCCCGACTACTTGACTAGCACGAAAATTCCACGGGCCACGTCCGTTGAAACATTCAACACAGTGTGAATAACTGTTTGTGCAACAATATTTGGCAGTGGATTAGTAGGCGACCTGATAACAGATAAGAATTTGGAAAGCAGGAGCTGTAATAATTTGACCCAACAGTCCAAGCTCTCAGACCAGGAGTCAAAGTTTACAAGCAAGGTGACACTATTACAGGATGTTTGTTTGCACACTTTTCTTTGAGTTTTCGCGTAGACTACGGTCGATTTGTTGTGCTGTCTCGTTACTCACAAAGATATACCGATATTCTTTCGTCCACGGTTATAGATATTCCAATCAATAACTATTTAATTCGCCGCGAAAGCATCAAATTATTAACACAATTGGAAGGAGGCGTAATCATATAACTACAGCTGTAGTGCGCTTCTTTCATAATTATTTAGTAAACAAACATGTCTAAGAGTGTCGACATTAACCCTTTACCCAACGTAACGGCCAATTCCGGCCAGCGCTATTCACAAAAATCGCCAATTAATTTTCATTATTATTTTTTCCATTTTTTGTCTTAAAAACATATATTATGACCCCTCTTTGGAACGAGCTCGTTCCAAAGAGGGGTCAAAACCTATGTTTTTGAGACAAATTAGTTATTCAAGAATTTTGTTTGCAAGTGTCGTCTGCTTTTCATGTCAGGAAATGGGTTAAAGAATCGGTCAAATCAAATCTCGAGTGAGAAACATTTGCCGCGTTGGCTCGAGGAAAGTGAATGTTTATGGTATGTTCTAGATTCAGTCAGGTGAAATAATCGAGCTGATTGAATCTGAAAATAACGGTGACCTATTTAAAGGCTAGACTGGTTACAGGCCATAGCAACGACAGATTCCTTTCAGGATTTGCCTGGTGGTGCGAGAGCTTGCCTACAGCCCCGAGTTCGTGAGTTATAGCTTCCTGCTGTAAATTGTTACTAAACTACTGTAATGAGGTTTAATGATAATTTCATCGTAACATCCGGTTTGATACGTTCTACAAAAAATAGCCTAAATATCATGTTAACGGTATTTATTTTTCGAAAAATATGCACAAAGTGACCATAAATGTATTTTTTGGAGGAGGAGGGGGGGGTCAAATTTTGTTCACATGACTTCGCCTTGCTATAATTTATGGAATCGTCCCTAAACTTTGCTTTGTTACAGTTTACATAAATTATAACAAGGTGAAGGCATAAGGATGAAATTAATTCATTCTAACGATAACATGAATCACATTCACAAAAGATATGAAGCTTTTAAGTTGTGGTACCTGATATGTAATCAGAATAACAGACATAAATGTAAACAGGAAAAAAAAAGCATTGGAAAAACTTGAGAAACAGAATTTACTGCGAACAGTAAATTCTAGTATGTGTGAAAATGCTGAAAGCATCGGAATTCAACAAAATAGAAAGAGAATTTATGGAGATTTATTTTAGGGAGTAAAATATCTTTAAAGAAATCAGAAATAGGTTTTCATAAACAGCGTTTAACTGGTAGAGTGCTAAATTATTTTTTGTCATCAAAATTTGCTCACATATTTTTGCCTTGTTACAATTTATGGGAGAGTGCCAGGAGGCACTCTCCCATAAATTGTAACTAGGCAAATCGACACAGACTATTTCATTTCATTTCAAAGATAATATAAAGCACTTCCACAGATTATGATGCCTTTAAGCTGGGGTACCTGCACTTAAGAATAAAGCTCAAATATGGGCTTCCAGCACTCTACCAGTTAAAGATTTTCATACAGGATTCAGATAAAGGTTTTCAAGAAACCAGAAATGACATCGGTGCACAGCATTGAACGTGTAGTATAAAGGAATCAGAAATGGATATATATTTTTTTACTTTGCCCACATTTTTGAGTGAAGAAATACATGTATGAACTTCAGAAATGCATTGGGGTTATAAAATGCAATTCCAAACAATTCTGAAAACTGCACTTAATGAGACCTAGATCGCCCTTGTGTTCTGGACCCAAATAATTAACATCCATGGTGTTTTGACTCATTTTGGTGTTGGACCCAGGTCCCTAGGTCATACCGTGCTTGAGATATGAGTGCGACCCACTTTCAAAATGTTTGTCCCTGCCCAGTGGTTTGGGTATAACAACACATGAATGAACCTATGCAACGCATTAGGGGGTCATAAAATGTGAATTCCAGCAATTCTGAAAAATGCACTCAATAACCTCTGGGTGACTTCAGCGACCTTAATCTGATAATTGAACCCTCATTGAGTTTAAAATCATTTGGTGTTGGTTTCATGTCCATACGTCATGCCATGCTTGAGATATACACATGTCCCACTTTCGTAATTTTTGGTCCCATCCACTTTTTTGAGTATAAAAATACATGTATGAACTTCAGCAATGCATTAGACGGTCATAAAATGTAATTTCTAAAAATTCTGAAAAATGCACTAAATGACCCCGGGTCACCTTAGTGAGCTTGACCCATATTTGAACCCCCATAGAGTTTTGACTCATTCGTTGTTGGTCCAATGTCTGTTGGTTATACCATGCTTGAGATATAAGCGTGACCCACTTTTAAATTTGTTTACCCCACCCACCTTTTTGAGTATAAAAATACATGCGGGAACTTCCAGAATGCATTGGGGGTCATGAAATGTGCTTTACAGCAATTCTAAAAAATACACTCAATGGCACCTGGGTGACCTCAGTGACCTTGGCCCATATTTTGATCCTCTATTGAGTTTTGGCTTATTTCGTGTTGGTTTCGGGTCCATAGGTCATACCACGCTTGAGATATGAGCATGACCCACTTTCAAAATTATTTACCCCGCCCTCTTTTTAGTGTAAAAATTCATGTATTGACTTTGGGAGTGCAAAAGGAGGGCAAACATGAGATTTTCGGTATTTTTTTTAAAATGCACTCAATGACCCCTGGTGACGTAAGTAACCTTAACCCATATTTTGAACCTCCATTGAGTTTCAACTCACTTGGTGTTGGTCTCATGTCCATACGTCATACCATGCTTAAGATATGAGCGTGACCCACTTTCGATATTTTGCCCCCTCCCACGTTTTGTGAGTGTGAAAATGCATGTATGGAATGCATTGGGGTAAAATAAAAATGGAATTTATATCAATTCTGAAAAATGCACTGAATGACCCCTTGTTCACCCCAGTGACCTTGACCCATATTTGGGACCTTAATCAGGTATCAACTCATTTGGTGTTGGTCCCAGGTCTGCAGGCCATACGAAACCTGGGATATGAGCATGACCCACATTGAAAACACCCCTTGGGACACCCCAATGCCTCAGGAGCCTGAAAAACATAGGTGGTCGGGTACTAATGACTGTCTATAATTATACCGAAAAGCAACAACAACATAGAAAGATTCGTACTCGAAATATTCTGCAGTAGTTTGTGTATTTAACACAGACAAACAATAGTCTGTGTTTCACACAGACTAATTATTGTGGTCGGGTATTAAACAAAATCTTTAGGAACCATACTGAAATCTTCAGAGGGTTAAAATCACACCATTTAAGTGCTCCGTTTAAATAATTCACAACTGTGGAGGATACAATCGAAGAGGTCACCCCACCCTTTGGAATTAGAAGTTATCTTGTGTTATGAGACAGACCTGAGTAATATGTAAAACTGCCTTGCAAAGCCAACAGGTCTGTTCAGCTTGCTTTATGGGTGAATTTGAAATGGATTAAAACAACCGAGTACTCAGGACTGTTTGACAGTTTGCAAATCAGTGGCGAGATGGGACGATTCGTATTCGAGTTGTCGTGAGGACAAGGAAGTGATTAGAAGACAGTGGACAAGAGAATAACAAGAAATAAAAAAGAGAAAAAGAAAAAGAAACAGCACAAATCAATATTCTGCGTGTTTCACATAGACCAATTATATCAAACGCAGAGAAGAATGAAAATAATGAGTGCACAAAACACAGAATTGTCTAGTCCAAATCGGTCATCGGTTCTGGTGACTGGATATTCTCTTCATGTGTTGTGTTCGATTCAGCAGGGCATGTTAGGTTAGATTGTCTTTGAGCTGACGGACATGATTTACATTGATCCGGAAATGGCACTATATCCTTCAGAAACCACGCAATCACTGATCCAATATTTGTTTAGACTCCAAGGTAATATTCTAAAATTGACTCATGTGCTTTTGATTACGAAACAGACTAGCCTGTGGACACGGAAATCTTTAAACTATAAATTCAAAATGTTTCTTTATGCCCCCACAAAGTAGATTTTCTGTTTCTCAGACCACTTTTTTGTAAAATTGCATGCGGGCTGGCGGCTTTTTATTTTATTTTTTTATTTTTTGTAATTATTTCTTTGCCATCAAAGGTTTACGTTCTTGGTTTGTTTTAGGCCTCATAATCTACACAATAGCATGGGTGGTCGCGTATTTTGTCCTTTGAGTGCAAGAAGGTTTTACAAATCATTGCAAAGCCTTGTTGTACTGAAGGAACAAATTTATCAATTTTATTAACTTGGGTAAAATATTAGACATAAACCATTTAATTTTTATTTTTTTAAGTTTACATTGGTTATAAAAAGAGAGCATGCGGCAGTCAAAAGTATCATGCGGGAAGGCCTAAGAAACAGATTTTTAATTGTTTAGGCCTTATTAACACTGTTTTGTCAGTTCTCACAAAGCTACTCTTCATCTAACATGCCGATTGATTACATGCAACTCACTATTTTCTAAGCATCACTGTTCATCGATATGAACGATAAATGGGAGGAAAATGTGCGATTTAGAGCTGGGCGGATTTTAGGTTTTCCGGTTCATTTCCGGTTTTGAGGCCAACAGGAAAATAAGACCACAAGACCCAGAATAAACCGGCCCAACGGTTGTACTATGTTTGTGTAAAACTGATAAAACTATCGTTCTGGCAGGGAACTGGACTTATGGACTGTCGTCACGTAGTCTTTTTATTGTCACTTTCTCCCCTTATTGACTTATCCACCGACGACGATGAGAACACAACATGGATAAGATAAATTTGTATTATTAAATTCCAAAGTGTGATTTACTGGGATTTTCGGGTTTGATTGTAAACGATAACTTCACAAGTGAATTATGCAATCAACAATTGTGTCATGTATCCGTTCGCGCAAACGAAGACGCTTTGCCGTAGGTGTAATCGGGACTCCATTGTTTTTTTAACCCTTTACCTAACATGAAAAGCAGACGACACTTGCAAAAAAAATTCTTGAATAACTATTATTTTCATTTTTTGTCTCAAAAACATAGATTATGGCCCCTCATTGGATCGAGCTCCACGAGCTCGTTCTAATGAGGGGTCATAACCTATGTTTTAGAGACAAAAAATGAAAAAATAATGAAAATTAATTGGCGATTTTTGAGAATAGCTCTGGCCGGTTTTGGATGTTACGTTAGGTAAAGGGTTAAATAATATAATTATCGTTAATAATGGAAAGTAATAAACAGAGTAATCGCTTGACTGGACTTGTTACGTGAAATAATTCATTCGAGGCGAGGGACTATACTGTAAAACACTCGTGCGCATTCGCGCACTCGTGTTTATACAACGTCCCTCACCTCTCATGAATTATTTCACGTAACCAGTCCAGTCAAGCGATTACTCTCTATTTATTTG
The DNA here is from genome assembly GCA_031216915.1 of Pictodentalium vernedei. NCBI lineage: Eukaryota > Metazoa > Mollusca > Scaphopoda > Dentaliida > Dentaliidae > Pictodentalium > Pictodentalium vernedei. The sequence goes on along the minus strand of CM062297.1, from coordinate 781,755,637 downwards.
ACACCATATTTTATGTTTTTTGTCTGATTGAGAAGGCTTAGTAACTGATCCCCTAACAGTGACCAAAGGGGAGTTAGACTGAACCCAATGGAGATACTTATGTTGCGAAGTTGGCCCACAGGGGTTAAGTAAGCTTGTCAGCTCGGGTAAGAGCTCGAGCTCTTGGGGTTTTTACTTGGGACATTCAATAGACTCAAGGTTGTTCAACTTTTTAACTAATCTCCATAGTTTTGGAACAGATTAAAACATGACAACTAAATTACATGGAATTGTATGAACCTGGCGACCAGAGTACAGGCGTACTCTGTGGGTACACGCCAGATATTCTGTTGACAATATCAGGCATACCTTTGCAAGCCAATATTGTCAACAAGCAGTAACATTTGAGGATTTGTTGACAGATGGGACAATAACATTCGGCAGTATTACAGGGATGTTGGTGTTCGAACTGTCTAACAAATCATAACTTGTACCTGGTGAAACTGCCCATTGAACTGGGGATGCTGAGTTGCAATTTAGTACCAGTCACCGGGACATTCCGCCGGTTATCTGGCGCTCGGCGGAATATTATTTGAGAGCCGAGATTCCATGGACTGCATGCAGACTGACCAACAGTCTGCATGGCGGTATAAGAGTCTACAAAATGGTGACTGCCACGTCAGGGGACTTTCCCTTAGTTTCCCTAAAGTCAGGGAGAAACTGATGACAGTCGTCGCATACCCCAAGTATTGCATCAGAAATTTGGTGAATATAAGCACAAATTTCTGACTGCTTAGACAAGTTGTCTCTGGGCTCCTGATGTATTCAGATCAACTCCACAAGAAGAAACCTGGATGCCGCCACTGTGTATAAGGTATGAACTTCGTTACTTATAAATTGTACATTCTATACCAGAGACAACGACAGTTAGTCGCGCTTTATTTGTTGCTGAGTTTTAAATAAAATAGTAGATAATTTGAAACTGGTGTTCGTTCTGATGTACTCGACAAGTTCGTGAAGTTACTGAACCCAGAATCTGGAGCCTGTGTCGGATATCGTCTGGTAAGGAAACCCAAAACGCTACGGGCTGGTGGATCCTCACAGAACTCCCAGTAATCACAACGTGGAAACCAAATTTTACGATCATAGATCGATAAACATTTTCCTTCTATTCCGCAACAACTCACAGACAGGGGTTTTTGTAGTGAGCGGGATCGTATAACGTATTACGGATTTTTCCAAGTAAAGCAGTCTGAAGTATTATTTATTTTATGTTCTCAACACACTGAAAAAACGAACAGAAACCGAGTTTTTTTTCCTGAAACCGAACCGAAACCGAATCTGAAAAATTAAAACCCCCAAGGTCTGGTTCGATTGTAATCCGATAGACTTTCTACTAGCACTTTTATTTGACTTTCTACTAACACTTCCATTTGTTATTGCTTGTGGGCAACCATACACATTGACTACAAGGAATATGAAAGTGGGTTACTCCCCTTTCTGAGGATTTTAAACTACCCACGGACAACAGTTTTATTTATGGTAAGAAAAGCAGTTTTAGCATGCAGTATCCCCCTCTGGTTGCTCTTATAGCATGGGTGGGGGAGGGGTGTCCTGAGCGTGTGTTCGATTGAATATGAGTATCTTTGCTGGCTCAGATGTTTTAGAATCTTCATTTGCTGCCTACCCAGGCCTTAGTTCATCCATATTTGGACATGTTTCTTTTATTTTATTGTTTCTGTCTACTTTAACTTAGTCGATTGTTCCTGATTAGTTCTCGACACGGTTTTGACTTCTGTTGTTCGTTCTGGGGTACTCTGGTAGAGCGGAAGGGCCTTTAACTTGGAAAAGTTTTTCAGCCCAAACCTAGTCCCTCACTACATACTATTCCGACCCATTGTGACTACACTCTGATCTGAATATTCTATCTAGTCTTAGCTATTCTAGACTACCTCTGGTCCTGGTGGTCTGTGTCCTGTCTCGACGACCTCAACCAGCCAGATCGTCATATTTACCTGCACCCTTCCCACTCTCGGTTGTTACGCAGTTGTTCCCCCTTTGGTGAAAAGTGAGGTTTATAACTAGTCAACTGAGCTAAAACATAATGAGAGTAATTGCTTCTTGGAGTAAATAATCTTTCGACTTTGACTTATCTCGGACAAAAAGGGGTGCCGGCGTCCAGCGAGTTGTATGATATCGAGGCCTCAAAACGAGGATGATGTTTTTGTCAAATGAGCTAACGAGTAATGAGAGCAATTGGATCGACTCATCTCGAAAATCAGTCGGTTGTAAGATAGGGCTGTCGCGAAACGTGGTTTCCCAAATGAGCTAAAGTGCAATGAGAGCAATCCGTCCTTGGATCGAATAACCTTTTGACTCTTCGTGATTAATTCAAATGGATTAAAATACAATGAGAAAAATTGCTTCTAAGAATAATTACACTTACGACTCAAATCCTCATCTTGGTATTGAAGGATACCTATGACTTGTATGATACCGATGTACTATTGTTGGATACCTATCGGAGAATACCTTTTGGAGGATACCTTTGGAGGATAGTTGTAGACAACTGTTGCTACTACGTTCGGGTACTTAAGACTACATCCATGAACTTGGTCTGAGATGATGTAAAAGGTGGTGATCTGTGATTTTTGTCTTTTCTCTTCTGACCTTCGTCGTGTGAAGATATGCGGAATTCTTGGCTCTGCAGATATTGTGGGAGGAGGCTTTCCAGACCAGACACAATAGAAAGAGACATTGAGTCCATTATTGTCCACGGAGAGATATCAACTCGCTAAGAAGAGCGGAACTCATTCATGAAGACTACAGACAAATGCTGAATACCTGCTTCCGTCGTTAAAGAGGAATAGAGAGGACAGCGAAGGGATAGATACCTTCTTAAAAGTAGCACGCATGGGCCTGCAATAATACGACAATGTATTTTAGCTACTGTCACATGATGGAATTTTCATCAATATAAAGAGAAGTGTGAAATGTGATTTCCTTTTGTCAATCACCCACCCGCCCTGGCCTCGAGAAAACTACGAAGGGATGTGCACAACCCCTACTCGCTCGTGACCTGACCGTCGTAGAGTGAGCACATGTCTACTTATCGCTGCGAGTACTACGGAAAAACATACTATAGAAAAGTTAACTTGGAGGGGCATAAAAAGAGGTCTGTTCCGAAAGGTTCAAAGTAAGAGAGGAAAAACTAAAGAAGACTGGAACTGAAAGACGGAACAGAAATTCAGATACATAGCCATTTCCATCTCACGCTGAACTATGTGAAGTAAGGACTATCATCAGGACGGCTGGTGATGATTGGATTGAGTCCATAGATGATTGTGCCACGAACCTATTGATTTATAATGTGGCAATGGCCAAACCCGAGGGAGCTCACTTGATTCTATATAAGCACCCGATCAGTAATCTAGCCTTAGCAAAGATTAAACTATCTTACCGAACAAGAAGGTGCGTACTGAAAGGAGGATTTTCTTTTGTCAATCATCCACCCTCCCTGGCCTCGCGAAAACTACGAAGGGATGTGCACAACCCCTACTCGCTCGTGACCTGACCGTCGTAGAGTGAGCACATGTCTACTCACCGCTGCGAGTACTACGGAAAAACATACTGTAGAAAATTTAACTTGGAGGGGCATAAAAAGAGGTCTGTTCCGAAAGGTTCAAAGTAAGAGAGGAAAAACCAAAGAAGACTGGAACTGAAAGACTGAACAGAAATTCAGATACATAGCCATTTCCATCTCACGCTAAACTATGTGAACTAAGGACTATGATCAAGGCGGCTAGTGATGATTGGATTGATTCCATAAATGATTGTGCCAGGAACCTATTGATTTATAATGTGGCAATGACCAAATCCGAGGGAGCTCACTTGATTCTATATAAGCACCCGATCAGTAATCTAGCCTTAGCAAAGATTAAACTATCTTATCGAAAAAGAAGGTGCGTACTGAAAGGAGGATTTTCTTGCTAAAACCCGTCGTCGTTGTCGCTTCTCTGTCAGATATCATCAGTCTATTAACCCTTTATCCAACGTAACGGCCAAAACCGGCCAGCGCTATTCTCAAAAAGTCGCCTATTAATTTTAATTATTTTTTCATTTTTTGTCTCAAAAACATAGGTTATGACCCCTCATTGGAACGAGCTCGTCGAGCTCGTTCCAATGAGGGGTCATAACCTATGTTTTTGAGACAACAAATGAAAAAAAATAGTTATTCAAATTTTTTTTTTGCAAGTGTCGTCTGCTTTTCATGTTAGGTAAAGGGTTAAGAGGATGTGCTGGTAACAAATTTGTCATTTGTGTTCTAGCCGTCGAAGAAAGCGGAGGATTTGCAGTCCTGTTACCATTGTTAATAAAGAAACCTGTCACCAGTGGAAGATTCGGAATCAGAGGAATCAGAACAATCTCAAACCCAAGGAGATGCGGAATCTGAATAAGAAGAACCCGTTAATGATTCAACTAACCTAATGGGAAGTGTCGTTAGACGTGCCTTCGACGATTACAAAGAAGAGTTTGAAAACCTCATGAATGGATAATGAAGATGTAGTTGAAGCAGCAGCCACATCTCGTCAAAGCAGTGCGAGAGAAGGTGTCGGCGCGAAATGCATTGCAATACTGGTGCACGTTAAGGTTTTTGCAAGGACCCAAAACACAAGAAAATTCAAGAGACTGCTAAACGTTTACATGGAAAAGAGGAGTATGACTTTGACGAATTGGAAAAGAGGTCATTTCTGCTCGACAGTTCAGAAAAAAATAAATTCATTTGTGTTCTGGACGCCGAAGGGTGAGGATGTCCGTGTCCGCAACAATGTTGAGATTAAAATATGACTTACAAATACAAAACTTCAAGAATGGTGCAGAATTGAAGCTTGCTGCCTATGAATTGGCCCCAGCGAGTCGTACGGTAGACGGTGTCAAGAGAAGAAACGGGCTTTGTGAGAAAGAAACAAAGAAATGTGGAGATGTCTTATAGATTGTTAACAACAAAGGAGATGAGGAATGAAGAGTCAAAACTCATTCCGAAGAACGAAGTGATGGACTTACCTGCTTGCAGAGCATGAGAAAAGAAGAGAACGAATCGAACTGAAGAAGGCTGAAGTAAATAAAATTAAATACAACCAGAGAAACAGAATTTACTGCAACCAGTAAACTCGAGTCTGTGTGAAAATGGTGAAAGCATCAGAACTAAATTATATAGAAAAAGAATTTATGGAGACTCTCTTTCGGGAGTAAAAAAATCTTTAAAGAATTCAAAAAAAGGTTTTCGTAAACAGACTTTAAAGATTTTTATACAGGATTCAGATAATTTGTTTTTCAAGAAACCGGAAATAACTTCTGTTCAAAGCATTAAATGTGTTCTATAAAGGAAACAATGGATATTTTTGACTCTGCCCAATTTTTTGAGAGAAGAAATACGTGTATGAACTTCAGAAATGTATTGGGGTTATAAACTGCAATGTCAAGCAATTCTGAAAACTGCACTTAATGAGACTTGTTTGTCCCCAGTGCACTGGACACAACTTATCAACTTCCACAGTGTTTCAACTCATTTGTCGTTGGTCCCAGCTCTAAATGTAATATGAGGGTGACCAATTTATCCAAATTTGTGTCCCCGCCTCCGGCCATTTTTTTCGAATCAAAATACATATATGAAATGTGGAAATGCATTTGGGAGTCAAAAATGTGATTTCTAGAAACTCTGCAAAATGCATCCAATGACCGCTGGATGAACCTAGTAATCGTGACCTTGATCCACATTTTTAACCTCCATTGAGCGCCGACTCATTTGGTTTTAGTGCCAGGTTCACAGTTATAACATGCTTGAGATATGAGAGTGACCTACTTTCAAAATGTTTGGCACCATCCACTCTTTTGAGTGTAAAGACACATGTATGAACTTCCAGAATGCATCAGGAGTAAAAAATGTGATTTCCAGCAAATCGGAAAAATGCACTCAATGACCCTATGCGACCTCAGTGACCTTGACCCATATTTTGAAACTCCATTGAGTTTCGACTCATTTGGTGTTGGACCCAGGTCCATATAGCATACCACACTTGAGATATGAGCGTGGCCCACCTTCAATTTTTTTATCACCCACACTTTTTTCGTGTAAAAATGCATGTATGAAATTCGGGAATGCATTAGAGGGTCAAAAATGTGATTTCCAGCAATTCTGAAAAATGCACTTAATGACCTCTAGGTAACCTCAGTAACCTTGGCCATATTTTGAACTTCCATTGAGTTTGGATTCAGTTTCTGTTAGTCCCAGATCCATGTTATACCATGCTTGAGATATGAGTGTGACACATTTTTCAAAATGCTTGGCAACGCCAACTTCCTTCGAGTAAAAATGCATGTATGACTTCGGGAATGCATAAGGGGGTCAAAAATGTGATTTTCAGCAATTCTGAAAAATGCACTCGATAACCCCTCGGTGACCTCAGCGACCTTGACCAATATTTTGAAGCTTCATGGAGTTTAGACTCATTCGGTATTGATCCCATGTGCCTACGCCATGCCATGCTTGAGATATGAGCGTGACCCACGTTTAAAAATTTTGGCCACGCCCACTTTTTGTGTAAAAATGCAAATATGAACTTCGGGAATGCATTAGGCGGTCAAAAAATGTGATTCACAGCAATTCTGAAAAATGCTCTCAATGACCAATGGGTGACCTCAGTGTCCTTGACCCTAGTTTGAACCACCATCGAGTGTCGGCTGTTGATGTTTGTTCCAGGTCCATAAGTCATACCATGCCTGAGATATGGGCGTGATCCACTTTCAAAAAGACAGCCATAATGCACCAGAAATCTGAAAAAACATAGGTGGCCGAGTACTTGTGGCTGTCTATCAGTATGCCAAAAAAAAACCCCAGCGAGATAGCGCAATTCGTTTTCGAGTTATTGTGCCGACATGGAAGTGAATAGAAGACAGAAGATTGGAAGAGAAGAAGAAGAAGAAGAAAAAAAAGAAACCCTACAAAAACAATAGTCTGTGTGTTTCACACAGACTAATGATGTTACCACTGAAACTACAGACCAGGCTGCAGACCAAAACAAGAATGAAGTTTCCATTCAAAAGAATGAAGTGTCCACTCAAACAACGGACTCCACCAAGAACAAAGGTGTTCAGAAGCTCGAAGCACCTAGCCAACATGCAGACCAACCAAAAGGAGAAGTACATTCAGAAGAATAGTATCTCCACTCAGAGGACTGGAGATTAAAGGAAGGACCAGCCTGCAAACCAAACTAAGCACGAAATGGTGGACTTACTTGCCAACAGATCAAGGAAAAAGCAAAGCAACCTACAAAGCCCAACTTCCAGCGTTCAACAAGCTAATATGCAGAATGATGAACCCAGCCAGAGTAAAGCTCCTTAGAGACCAACAAGACGTAATTGATCAGGTGGCTATAAATCTCTCCGTGGAGAAGAGGGCTGGAGAACTATATTGTGTCCAAAAAAAAGTATAATAGAAACAAATGTGAAAAAATAGCATAAAGGATGAAATATAATAGTTCTAATGTTGCATGTTTGTGGATAAGACGTCGTGCAAAGAGTTTAATGACATGTTGTTGTCCACCCAACCGTATACAATTTTGCTATTGATTTCAAAATAGCACGTGCTACCCGAGAATGTCAAATTGAATGGGAGTCGAACGATTTTCTTTGTGTTATATTGTGCTGGAGAGCCTATTGAGAAAACACGCTAGTTTTTGTCTTCCGACATTTTAAAAAATGCCAAGGTTAACCGAAAATCAGAGGTTGCGTGCCATTGGTATGCAGAAGGCTGGGATACCTCCAGATGAGCTCACTGCTGAGTTCGGAGTCACTGTGGCCACTATTTACCGTCTCATTGGAAGGTATAGAACCACTGGATCTACTGCCGACTGACCGCGTTCAGGTCGACCAAGAGTTATGACCCCTGCACAAGGCCGACACATCAGGACGTCTCACTTGCGGGATCGCTTCCTTCCGGCGACGAGGACAGCAGCAATTACTACTGGTAGAACTAACAATAGAATCGGTGGACAAACTATCCACAGCAAACTCTCTGAACACGGCATCCGAAGTAAGCGTCCATACCACGGACCAATCCTTACCTAACGTAACCGTACCGTCAAAATGGAATGGGTACTTCAGCGTGTTCGCTGGACTCAGCAGCGTTGGAGCACAATTTTCTTTTTAGTGATGAATCACGATTTCATCTACGACGCGCTGATGGTAGGGCAAGAGTGTATGGAAGACGAGGAGAACGGCTTTCTGATGAATTTCCTTGCACCATCGAACGCAGTTGCTCTTCATTCATAGTAATCTGAATGGACAGCAATATATGGACGAAATCCTCAACGCTGTTGGCCCGTTGTTCAACACTAACGTCGAATTGCAGTTATTCCAGCAACACAATGCTCGATGTCACGTGGCGCGTATCTGTCGTGACTTTCTTGAGGAGCAGAGCATCGAACTTCTTCCCTGACCCCCACTTTCGCCAGATATGTCGCCAATTGAGCATCTTTGGGATCAATTGGACCGTCGGGTACGACTTCATGATCTTCAGTCGTTAGGAGATTTACGTAATGTTCTAAGGCAGGAGTGGAATGCAATACCACAGGGTAACATCCAGAGACTTATCAGGTCCATGCGCCGTCGATGTCTTGCCATCCAAGGGGCAAACGGTGGACATACACGGTATTGACGGCATGTGTGAATTTTTCATTTCACCCTATGTCTGAACTGCGACGTCCTGACGTGACGTTGGTAAAAGTAAGAACATGAAATTATGCAAATTCATACAACAAGACTCGAAATATGAATTTACAATAACTTTTTTGGGATTAAAGTTGATAATACTAAATGAATTGCTCCTCAAAGTTTAATATACTTTCTTTTTTGACTCAGGATATATACCGTTCAATGATGTATACGATGAAAAAGATTCATCGGGCAATCGACTATAAACTGAACAAATGGATTGTATACGAAGATGCATTGGGACGTTGACCGTGGCTTGGAAAAACCTTATACGGTGATTGTGGCAAAATAAAAACGAATGGAATGTTATATGTTGTTATGTTGTCTTTTTCAGCTACTCAAGCGACAAACTTCAGCATGAAGTACCCGGATGTAGGAGCCACAAGTTTCTATAACTATTCTCCAAAAAGTATCCTCCAAAAGGTATCTTCCAATGGGTATTCTCCAATAGTACATCACCATGTTATAGGTATCCTCCAATACCGAGATGGGGATAAGACTCTGATTTGCTCTCATTGTTCGATAGCTCATTTGAAGTAATCACGAAGAGTCGCAAGAGTATCCTATCCAAGGAGCGATTGCTCTTGACTCCCTTGATCAAATTGCCATCCTCTTTTTGCTGCACCCCTATCTTACAACCGACTGTACATCGACACCCCTTTTCAGAGATGGGTTGAAGAGTAGTAAAAGTATTTATTCTAAGAAGTAATTAGGGGCGCGGCGGCTCAGTACAGTTAAAAATATAAGTCCAGCCACGAACTGTGCGCTTATCTTATCTACGCTTAATTGCGCGCAATTGCCATATCGAATGGCACCCAAAGCACGGCAGGTTCTTCTGGTTACTCATAGAAAACACAGGCTATGTTTCTTCCAATGGACGTCCGGGTTTCCCGGAGGTCCATTGGCTGAAACATTGCTTTTGCACAGGCCATATCTGCAGAATCTGATAGCCATACTATGGCCGTAAGGCGTAGAATAACGCGCAGATAAACGTGTTATTTGTGCGCATTTCATGACAGGACTTCTAGTTTCAACTGTAGGCAGAGGTACAGGCTGCAAGCCGAGAAATCCTCTGTTCGAATCCCACCACGGTGGCGCTTTGTACTAAGGCGTACTGCACGTCGATGGTCCACTTGTCTTCAACCAATGCTAACCCTGCTTGTATGGAGTTGTTAGCATGTTGGTGAGCTGACAGTTGTTTGCTGTTGCTCGGTGGTCCTCTCCGGGTACTCCGGCTTCCTCCATCCGTAAAACTATCGTGATCATGAATAGCCATTGTGCAGAAATATGTGATCTTAAACACCAATAAATAAATAAGAAGTAATTAGTCTCAATATTCTTTAGCTCTATCGACCAGTTAGAAACCAGACGTATCACCAAAGGCTTAAGGTAGCCAACTGCGTAATAAGTGAGAGTGGGTGGGGTCAGGTAAATACGACGATCTGATTGATTGAAGTCGGGGCAGGACCAGAGATAGCCAAGAATTGCTAAGACTTGATAGAACGTTAAGATCAGATTGTAGTCAGAATAGGGCGGAATAGTAGCTGGTGAGAGACTAGCTTTGGAATGAAAAACTTTTCCTAGTTAAATGTTTTCCGCTCTGACAGAGTACTCCAGAACTACAAAACTCAAGTGGACGGCTCTTTTACGCTACTGAAGTATACTCCGGAGTAATCGAATGTGGGTAAGCAAACAAAACAATAAAAAAGATTAAATATGTCCAGGAATGGAGGAACTAAGGCATGGGGTAGGCAGAGCACGGGAATGCTGAAAGTATCTTAGCCGGCTAAGATTTTCCTATTCATTCGAACTCACCCGCAGAAACCACCGCCGTTCCACCATACAAACCAAGGTGGCGACATGCATGAAACAAACTGTCGTGTCAACCTAATAACATTCGTTACACAAGCACACTTACACCAAGTGTCACCATTTGTGATAAAGTCACATGGCTGGTCATGTGCGCTACCATGCCAACAACACATGCCCTCCCTGGTCGCATGACAATAACGTCACATACAGGGTCATTCGCCGGGGTCATCCAAAAGATTGTTGTCCATGTATGTGATATACCACTTACATTGAAATCAGCCAACCTCTCACAGGCCCTTCTCCATATTCTGCTGCATCTATCCAGGCTGTCCAGATGGAAACATAACTAAACAAAATTTGGTGTTTGTCTAGTTTTGAGGTCTTTGTACCACTAAACCCTGTATTGTCTGTATCCTCCCTGAGAAGAACATGAACAGTGAATTTGCTTAGACGTAGTCCAGCTTTGTGAAGTCAGTTGCTGATTCGTGTCCATACAGCGGCTTCACCAGTTGCACTTTGAGGGTTGCTTTGCAGAGCCGTAGCATTGGTGGTGCAGTACATGCATGATGTTGTAACAATGTAGATGTCTTAACGAGCTATTGTGGCCCCTTGATGACTTGCACCACGTTTTCTCTCAACTCTATCAGGAGATCTCAACTTATTCTAGACCCAAGTGATCACCCTTTGGCTCACCCTTAGTGCCGCAGAAGACTGTACCTTTAATATGCCTGGTGCCGCATCCCTATATCTGGGAGGCTGTCGCCCATAAATTACAAAGAGGCAAAGATTGGCAACAGTGTGATCAAATTTTGACAATCAAAAATAATTTAGTACTCTACCAGTTAAGAGGTATACACTCCAGATTTGCTGCTAGCGTCATATTTCCCGTTTGCTAGATATGGGTTGTTTGGCGTAACTGTACTCGCGCCTGTCCGTGGAGGACTGAGAGCCCAGGCTGCATTCTCACATCTAAAATACATGGGCCGAAATTATCTGCAATGCAAATTAACTTTGTGGGCATTTAAGATCTGATGTGTCACAACACGCTTCATTACATTAGCGGGGATTCACTCTGTAACCCATGTGCATTTACCAAATAGAAATCTTCGGGAGGCACAGTATACTGTTTAGTGTTTGGCAGCAGTATACATTTAACAGGATATTTTTCTGTTAACCAGTATCCAACTGAGTTTGACTTCCTTTTTCAACAAGAACTAATGTCTCTCAAGTGTGTTGTGTCACACTACTTAAATAGCAGCGCACTTGTGTTATTACAACAAAAATTTGTCAAAATATCAAAAGGCTACTAGCGACCCCATTCCCTGTTTAAGCTGTGAGGATATCATTTAATCAGTCGCTGCCTTTACGTTCTGATTGCACCACCGAAATCTCTCTACTATTTCATTGGACCTTGGAGTCAAAACGCCGAATGTCGTAAAGCTGGTTTACAACATTGTTCAATATAAAACGAAGAGTTCAGCTCAAACAGGTTCCGACCACCACACACGTCATTAGCAAATGCCATAGTCGATCTATCTTGAAGACAATAATGGGATTTCATGATGCTGTATTATTATTTTTTTCCCTTTTCAAATTTGATATGCTTCCCTTTTCTTTCTGTACTCCTTTCATCTACATACCTGTTCCTATATATCCACCTATTCCTCTTTTTTTCTCTCTTACATAGAGGGAAACAATAAGACAGCTAATATTTCTGTGTCTTTCCCTGGTATACATCAGTAAACTAGCTGGTTCCAAACTTAAATGTTTTGACATCTACATTGTGATTTGTACATTTCGTGTAAATTGTGTTTTCTTTGTGTGTACTGGTGAATAAAATATATTTATTACTTTCCAAAGTGTGATTTACTGGGATTTCCCGGTTTGATTATAAACGATAACTTCACAAGTGAATTATACAATCAAAAATTGGGTCATGTATCCATGCGCGCAAACGAAGACGCTTTGCCGCCGTGGGTGTAATGGGGACTTGATTGTTTTTTTTCTTTTTTAACCCTTTACCTAACATGAAAAGCAGACGACACTTGCAAAAAAAATTCTTGAATAACTATTATTTTCATTTTTTGTCTCAGAAACATAGGTTATGACCCCCCTCATTGGAACGAGCTCGACGAGCTCATTCCAATGAGGGGTCATAACCTATGTTTTAGAGACAAAAAATGAAATATAATGAAAATTATTTGACGATTTTTGAGAATAGCGCTGGCCGGTTTTGACCGTTACGTTAGGTAAAGGGTTAAATAATGTAATATATTATCATTAATAATGAAAAATAATAAACAGAGTAATCGCTTGACTGGACTGGTTACGTGAAATAATTCATTCGAGGTGAGGGACTATTGTAAAACACTCGTGCGCATTCGCGCACTCCTGTTTGTATAACGTCCCTCACCCTCTCATGAATTATTTCACGTAACCAGTCCAGTCAAGTGATTACTCTCTATATCATATCATATATCAAACGTTCCAAAGAATCAAGACACCTCAGCATTTACGTTTGAGCCAAAACAAGACAACCTCTAACAAGAAGATTCGCTCATAATGAAGAGCGCCGGACTTCACCGCTAACTTGCACATTTAACACTTTACCAACCGCGAATAGCAGACGACACTTGCAAAAAATGTCTTTAACGTCTAAATATTGTAATCTTCTGCCTCGAAAACATACCTTTTGACCCCTCACCGTTGAGCTCGTTCCAGTGATGGCTCTTAAGCTATGTTTTTGAGGCAAAGCTTTAAAACAATAATAATATTTGAATGGCTATTGTTTGTGGATAGCTCTGGTCGGTTATTCTGATACGCTATGATTAAAATGTTGTTGGTATTGCATCTTGTGTTTCACAACCGTAAACCTTGTCAGCCTCCATGTAAATGTTGTATTCAATAGAGACTCGTCTGTTGGGAGTGTCAATCAAAAATCGGAATATTCCAGAACAAAATCAAAGTAATTTGGAAGCAGAACCTCGTTTAACTCTCCTCCTATTATCAGGTCTTCTGTACAGGAGACCTGCTGACAGAAGAAGAGTTCAAGAGGAGACACTTGGCAGGATTTTGAGAACATCTCGATGCTTCGAAAATTTCCAAATTAGCGCGATTTGAATGGAATCATCTGGGGAATTTCAAATCGAATCTTATTTCGAAGCTTCGCATGACCCCATTCGTCTGCATCTGGATATTTTCTAATACATTACTCTCATTGGTATACTTCTCAATTAAAAAAAGAGAAAGAATAGAAAGATTTTAAAAAGTGCACTGTTCAGATACGCCAGTAACTGGGTAGATCTACAATATGAAGAAGAGGAGCATCAATTCGAAAGAAACTCTTGTGTGATATTTACGTAATTGTTTAATGAGCACATTTCTAGAATCCAGATTAGAGAGGCCCACAGATAGAACATCTGTCAATACTCTGGTAGAATAGATAGTGAACGTCAAACCATTTTATAGTTCGACGTTAACCCACGAAAACCAATAGTCAACCTAAACTATTTTATTGTTCAATGTTGAACTACACAAAGACAAAGCTACAATACGTGGAGAGTGTATTATCACTAAATCACCCGCAGATTGGAGATTCCATCCTAGCAATAATTGCACATTTGTTGCAAAGCATAACCAACACAGGCAAAGTTTCAACCAATGGACCTCCGGGTTAAACCCGGAGGTCCATTGGCTGAAAGATTGCTTGTGTTTTTTGTCCACATGTACAAAACTTGAAAGTTATACATTGGCATGGCGGGGGTTTGAACCCACGCCAAGAGAGTTTCCTTCGGCATCAACCGCCTAGCGAAACTATACTGAACCACGCACACCACTCGGCCACCGACAGACCCCAGACAAGTACTGTCGCTGATTTCTTCTGAGGTGCAGTTCGTAGAATTAAGTGCTTAGATGCAAATATCTGATGAATAATTGAAAGTTATAGTATGGGTGATAACTCCACTCCGCGGGTGATTTAATTACAATCCACTCTCCACGTACTGTATATGATTCGACTTTGAAATAAAGCTAAGTTCAATCGCTCCCATGGTGGATTTGAATCACATTATAACTAAACCTTGAACTGGTCATACCCTCATGTATTATAGTTCATAACATTCCTTCTCAATCATTGTTGCTTTTTCACTCTACTCACTTTCAGAATATTCGAGCATTGTTTTGAAAGTGACTTTTTCTCTAAAAGGGGAGTCTTCGACTTGTATGAATATATCAAATATCTGCTATCGCAATGAGCTTCATTTTATAAAAAATCGATAAATTAAAACCGTTTCACCATATAACTAGCCCAAACCTAGCTGGCGGTGTTTTCCCGGGAAATAATCTGCTGGGTGAGTTGCACAGTACAGCCGCCGTGGACTGGTCACTTTCCACGGGTGGGCAATATGTCCACGAACGCAGTAATATTAGAATCCAAAAACTAATTATTCATAAAAAAATTAATTAATGAAGCACGGGTTCAACCCGGTGCTTCATTAATTAAAATTTTGCTGATGATAATTTTTATTACCTGATAAACGCATCCGTGGACATCACTGCCCACACATGGATTACGACCAGTCCACAGCGACTGCGCTGTACTGTACTTGAGACGCAGGACTCATACCCGAGAGTAACCTCCTCTGACAATTGCATTCTTTGAATCGACGACGATTCGTCGAACCGCGCTTTCACAAAACGGAAACAGAAAGTTCTTTCTGTTGACAATAAATTTGAAATTACTAATATTTTATGTATAAAATGTAATGAGAATCAACTATTTTGTCAGAGAAATACATAAATACCCGAAAATGGAAGTGTTTTCCATCCAATCAGCAACATGTTGGAGCATACTACACTAATTCACAGTTTTTTGCCAACTCGCAATTTTCACATTTCGTGTAATCATAGTGACAAAAGCGTGTTTAAACACCCTGACCGTCGCTTGAGTCATTATAAAATCTAATGATGTGTTTAATATTTCAATAAGTGCATACCCCTTTTATTATGAAAAAGTAGTTATTATTTTAGTTATAAAATTATTTTTTTATGTTTTTAATGATGCAAACGCTGGGCATCTGTGATTTAAACTTGAACCTTAAAATCGTTCAAAATGTAGCCAAAATGGTCAAATATTGAAGCAGTAATCTGTCCTGTGTCAAACTGCATTTTGGCTCGACGTTGAAACTCGAATTAATCCCATTGTTCATCAGTCAACTATATGTGGCTTAATGTTAAACCAAAAAATGGTTGCAGAACCACGTAATCACTTTTTGGGTTAAACGTTGAGCTATTTTGTTTTACAGTGTAGCTTCTTATTAATTCAATTGTCGGACTCTTGATATAAACTGGAATCATATCATTTACCTGTGTCGCTGAATAAAAATGCAGTTGTGATTACGTTTTTCTATTATTTCGTGTCCGTAATATCTTTTTTGCCTTAATCACATCAACGAATCTCATTACGTTGTTAAACGTCCTCAGCTTCGTATCGGCACAGTGACATTTGTGATAAATACTACATTCGGAATTAAGAGATCCATCATATTGCAACAAGATGAAACTCATCGCCGTGAAACTAAATCGGCCTATGTTTTCATCTCTCTGAGGTATAAGCTATGTTTAAAATCTCACACAAAGCAAGTTTAGAGGCCAAATTTGCCACAATCTAACGATTAAACACGTCGGCGCGTATGGGTTTTATATTTGTTATTTTGTTTCTCTCATGAAATCGTGTTTTTCTCTTTTTTGGTTGATATTTTCCTAGTTTCCGAGATGTCCATGTATAACTACATACGACGCTGAGATTATTATTATCTCTGACGGATGAAGATGTGAGATGAGGATGAGGGCAAGATATTTGGGACGGACACGAGGCTTGCCGAGAGTCTGGACCAAATATCTTGTCCCGAGGGTGAGATTTCCCCATCTCACATCCGCCTCCAACAGGGATTATTTTTCTCCCCCCACCAAAGTAGTCTGACGTCATCAAAAGTTATTCAGGGACACGTGCAGCTTTATCGAACAATTTTTTTGTCCATTTTTGAAAAAAACTGATTAGCTTAGCGGAAAGAGCGCACAAAAGTTTTGGTATATACCACAGGTATATACCACAAAATTAAATCCCAACACCGGCAAGACAGGGGTTAAAGATTTGTAGCGAACTGAACATCAACACATTCCGATGACGTCATATTATGAATTCTGCAATGTATTCGTATATCTTTTCGACGGGAATTCCGTGCAACTCGCTCTACTCATAATGGCGTTCACACAAAAATTCATATAAAAGAGTCAAGTGTCCTCTTTAGTTTGGCGGTCTGTGTTTTTATTTCTATTTTCTTCGACAAACGATCGTCTGCTAATATTTCCGAAACGAGACACTAAGTTGTTTGTTTACAGAAAAACGTACGATGATTGAATAGTCCTGCGTTCACTAAATATGCTAGTAAGCCAATATAGGCTGGTCACGTGGGTGGGGGTGAGATAGTTGTCATGTGGGTGGAGTGAGACAGGCATATCTCTCCCAGCTGTCTCAACGACTTTATATATGTCTCAGGACCTTAGTGGTGGGAGAAAATCAAATCATCCGAGTGATCCGAACAGTACTGCAATGACAAACGCGAACAGAGATTCTCGACCGGACCACGACGGGTCGCGACCCGGTCTAATATCTCTAACCGCTGTTCCGCCCACAACGCAGTAGAATCCAGCATGTCGAAAAGAGATGCTATTTTTGGTTGTTTTTCTTCATTCGTTGTTATTTAGCATATAGGTTATTACCACCAATGGAGTTTTCTTGATGGTGCATTGAAGTTGAGACTTCGTCTCTGGGCATATATCGACAAATCCGTTAGGATGAGTCGATATATTACCCAGAGACCTGGTGGAGACTTCAATACACCATCTCAGAAACCTAGATGATGGTAATAACCAATTTTTCTCCCCCGCCCACTTCCTATGCAAAATATGCATGTCTCATGTGAGAAGGCCATGTGAGATAGATATCTATCCCACATGACCCACGTGACCGGCTTATTAGCATATTTAATGAGCGCATGACTATTCAATCATCGCAAGTTCTTCTGTAAACAAACAACACGGTGTCACGTTTCGGAAATATTAGCAGACGGACATTCGTCGAAGAAAATAGAAATAAAAACACAGACCGCAAAACAATAGGACACTTTACTCTTTTATATGAATTTTTGTGTGAACGCTTTTATGAGTGGAGAGAGTTGAACGAAATGCCCTTCGAAAAGGTATGCGAATACATTGGAAAATTCATAACATGACGTCATCGGAATGTGTCAATGTTCATTTCGCTACAAACCTTTAACCCCTGTCTTGCCGGGCTGGTATTTAATTTCGTTATGTATATCTGTGGTATATACAGAACTTTTGTGCGCTCTTTCCGATAAGCAAATCAGTTTTTTTTCAGAAATGGACAACAAAATTGTTCGATATAGCTGCAAATACTCCTGAATTACTTTTGATGTCGTCAGAGTGTTTTGGTGGGGGGGAGGGGGGGAATTATCCCTGTGGGGCGGATGTGAGTTGAGGAAATTTCACCCTCGGGACAACATATTTGGTCCAGACACTCGGCAAGCGTCGTGTCTGGCGCAAATATCTTGCCCTCGGGCGAGATTTTCCCATCTCACACCCTCACCCCTCAGGGATAATAATAATCTTTCAATATCCCTTATAAAAAAGTACCATGGTAAACCATGGTAAATCCGAAAATACCCTGGTAGTACCATGGTATACCATGGTATTACCAGGGTATTTTGGGATTTACCATGGTTTACCATGGTACTTTTTTATAAGGGATTCCTCCCGTTCTTGACTTGTTCGAAATATATTTTGACGTTCGTTCAGCGTCCACGAGTTGATTGGTTATGAATGAAAAGTATGACGTCATGGTATTCCGTTATTGCACTATGGTAGGCTTGTATAAAAATATCATTGATAATTGATCCAGTAATTTATTTCGTTGAGTTGATTATTTATCATTTAATTAATGTTATCGAAAACGGTGGCATCGACATGTGTTA
This sequence comes from Pictodentalium vernedei, assembly GCA_031216915.1. Classification (NCBI taxonomy): domain Eukaryota; kingdom Metazoa; phylum Mollusca; class Scaphopoda; order Dentaliida; family Dentaliidae; genus Pictodentalium; species Pictodentalium vernedei. The sequence continues at coordinate 781,737,023 of CM062297.1, read as the reverse complement.
TCAGTTTTGGATGAGTGCAGATAAAAAACGTTCTCTTTTTGATTAGAATAGAATGATCACACATGCAATTTCTACCCTCAATACAGATTTATATTTTGTCAAGATGTTTTTACTTGTAATGGGGAAATACGTTCGTGTTGTAAGTTAAAATATTATAATTAAACTTTTTTTCGGTTCATGCGTTTTCAGATAAAACGATTGGCTCACACGATTCTGTTTTTTCTTTTCATAACTCAATGAACCGAAAAAAACACAATTAGGTCCGCCCCCAGCCACGCCCCTAAAATACCAGTCTTCGGAGTTGCAACATGGTGTTAAATCAATAGAAGTTAGAACACTGGCACGTTCTAAATGTGAAAAATAAATATAAATTTACATTACTAATTTATCACCATGAAATTATTTATAAAATATTTAAATGACCGTGGTGGGTCAATTTTTCTTTTTCTTCACAACTGTATTTATTTGACATTTCAATTTTTACGCACACTGGGTGATCGTCTGCGTTCATCGTTTTACCCAAATCGATTGTAAACAATGGCTGGTCACGACGAATACGGCAATTTTGAAATTGCTAATATGAATGAAATTTTTGGAAATCAAAATGATTTTATATTTGAGGAAGAATATTTGGCTTTATATCTAACTCCACTTTTACAAACTGTGTTTTTCAGTTCTCGGGAAACGGTCAAAACCAAAATACAATGTAATACTGATGGCCTACTTCCACCTACCACGGAACGTAACTTTTACGTGAAGTGAACAGTTGAATGAAATTTGAGGGAGGCGTGGCTTATGACGTTTTCTTTGCATTACGTAATTCATTGGTCAATAAAAAATTTAATGACATAAGTGCATTTGACTTGGAAAGTGTGTCAATTGCTACCCGCATTTCAATAATATGCGCCCTCTATTATGCCAGAAAAATAATATGTCTACCAGTTTTAGTTTTTAAGTCTTTGTTCGCTGAAGTAGAGGACGACTAACACTATTTATTTATTTGGGTCGCGAACGTTTAATTATAAGGAATGATCGTTTCTTTTTATCTATTTCTTGAGTTATGAACCCCAAAAAACAAAGTCCAAACTCTGTAAATGGGCTACGCCCATTTACACAGTTTGGACTTCGTTTTTTGGGGTTCATAACTCAAGAAATAGACAAAAAGAAACGATCATTCCTTAATTATTTATGAAATTTCGATCCAAGTAAGCCGCGACCAGATAACGATCTGATCAAGAAAGCGGTCGTTTTGGGGATGACAGTAAATAATGATTGTTATCATTTGCCAATTTACTCACTGGTTTGCCGCTTTGTGGGGTTAGGTTAATATTTCCCTGCAGAAAATGATCGCTAACGTGCGTGGTGAAAGAGGCCATATTTAATATGAAGGCGACTTCAATTAATATTTAATATTTAGAAGGCAGAGGCCAGATTTAATCTATATAATAGCTCAATAAATATTTAACTTTAACAATATTAATTAGATTGTTCCACAAATTCATTGAATCTTGCTCAATATTCAAAATAAATTATGTTTTCATTTCTTCAGAATATCAACGATAAGACGTTCAAGGACGTTCACCCACTTTTTCGCCCATCGTCATGATTTACAATGTGCTGACATTCAAATATTTGCTCAGTTTAATAAAGAGAGTCTGATCAATTCCTTTAATACTTTTATATCGGTATACCACCAATCTCTATGACAGGATACTGTGAAATAAGTGATGAATGGCGTTCAAACGGTTGGTCTCGACAATTAGATAAACGATGTAATTAAACACTAGATGAAAACACAGCGCAACATTGTCATAAAACCACACTCGACTGTTTCATAATTGTTTCTTTTTAAAGAATAGAACAGCTTGAATGTTTGACCGCGATATGAAATAAGAAATATGACTAGCAGAGATCGATGGCGGCTTGAGAAACAGTGTGTGAATGAAGGTGATGTGGCTTAACTCCTCAAATGGCGCTGTCGGATATTCCTGCCCAGGACAGGACAGGACATCTCTTGCTGTTAAAAGAAGTCAAATTTGAGGATATTTAAACCATCCTCCACTCCATCCCTAAAAGTGGTCAACCACTTTAAGGGAGGCGAGCGTTGGTCCTGCGTCCCGCCTCTGCCCTTTTTGTAAGCGCATTACGCATCTTTTGTCCCAACCCAATAGGACCACAATGCAGGCCTGCCCCCAAACCAGGGAAGTTCGGGTCTTCTTTCTGGTGGTCCCCGAAAGGGGTCGTTGTTGTTTCTTCCAAAGACGTCCTACTAAACAGAGACAGCCCGAGGCAGATTATACTTGCCAGTGATGGCCATCACTCAATATCATCTCCGAAGTGGCAGACTATACTTGCCTGAAAATCCAGATCAACTGCACCCTCGGGGAGAGGTAGTACCTTTGTGAGAGGACCCAACCTCTCACACTGGTCCTCAACCGAGGGTTCAACCGACATCAGTCAAAGAGACCAAAACGCCGCAACCTGTGACACCTGCAGAGTACCTGAACCTGTTCCTCCTTCAACACGCCTAGACATGTGAAAATTGATCATTTACAGTCACTGAGGGTCGAAAGGGGCTTGTTCCCCATACCGTCCCTGCGCGCCTTCGGCGCGTAAAACCATTCCATTCGATATTTAAACAAAGTTTCCCCGTAAGTTGTATAGACTTTTAACCAATGATTTCTTGTGTCAAATTTTTGGGCATTTTTCATCAAATCTAGTCATGGCTGCTGTGAAGCAGCCATGACTAGATATGATGAAAACTATTTTACAATTACTCAGCGGGTTAAGAGTCAGTGTTCCATTTCAAATATTAGTCTTGTAGAGAAGTAAACTTCCGCCAAACATCATGACCAGGAAACATTTTTTTTCACATTCTGAGTGTCATTAAGTCTTTTGTGCAATTTGAAAATTTAAACCTTTACCAAAACGGGGCGTGGTGGCTCGGTGGTTGGAAGTGCATTGTACTTCAAACCGACAGGTTCATGGTATGGTCCTGACCAGCACAGTAACTGTGTTGTGTCCTTGGGTAATACGCTTAATGGTGTGGGGGGGGGGGGGGCACTGTGGCGCTGTATACTAAGGAGTACTGCACGTCGATGGTGCACTTGCCTTCAGTAGCTTATGACTCGATAGCACGTTAAAGGGTCTAACAGGTGATTGCCGCCCTTTGGTGGGTGTATCAGGGTACTCCGACTTATTCCACCCGTAAAACTGCCCGACACGATGTGACCCTGGCTTTTGAAGTGTCGCTAAGCCCCGATAAACAAATAAACAAATAAACCTTTACCGAGCAATAATAATTGACGACACTTGCAAAACTACTTCTCTGATAACTATTTTTTAATTTTTTGTTTCCAAAATAGAGCTCGCTTATGACCCCTCATTGGAACGAGCTCACTCCATACGTTCTAAAGTAGGCACTTACGAAAGTTCGATTCAATTCGATTCGAGTCGTCGCATTGATAAGATGCGATTCCAATCCTGGTGATTTGGGAAATGTCGAGATGTTCTCAAACTCATATCAAGTAACCTCCTTTGATCTCTTCTTCTATCATGATGATAGAAGATTTCAATAATGATCAGATTTAAAACAATATTGATTTCGTTTGAGGAATAGTCCACATTTTGACACGCCAGAACAGTGACGTTGGAATCTATATCCTTTTAGGATTGAGTCTGATATCAGAAAATACAATTTTATAGCCTTAAATCAGCACCAGGAGCCAATACTATAAAACTTTTACGATTGTATTTTCTAGAATTGTATTTTCTAGTTATAACTTTAAATGGATTGAAATGAACGATTAACATTTACAAAGATATGGCAATTTGCTATTTGGCAAATTGCCATATCTTTTAAAATGTTATGATTCATTTTAGTCAGCAAAATTAAAGAGTAGAAAATACAATTCTAGAAAATACAATTGTAAAGGTTTTATAGTATTGGCTTCTGGTTCTTTGTGGTTGTACCAGGAGGCAATACTATAACATTTTACGATTGTATTTTCTAGAATTGTATTTTCTAGATATGACTTTAAATGGGTTGAAATGAACAATTAGCATTTTCAAAGATGTGGCAATTTGCCATTTGGCAATTTGCCATATCTTTTAAAATGCTATGATTCATTTTAGTTAGCAAAATTAAAGGGTAGAAAATACAATTCTAGAAAATACAGTTGCAAAGGTTTTATAGTATTGGCTTATGGTGCTTTGTGGTTGTACAGCATTGTAAATGCCTTATTGAAATGGTACGTTTTAATACCCGACTTGATTAATTCCAGAGAATCCATTTCTTTAACAGTATGTAGATGGATTTATTGGAAATTGGACTTTGTTGCTGTGATCATAAATCTCTTGTTGTGGAACAGGGTCAAATCACTAGCAGGCATCTGTTCGGGGCGAGGCGGGGCGACGCACAGAGTTTATGCGGCTCGTCGCAATTGCCTATCTGTATTTTCTGGAGTTGAGACTTAAAGTAAATGCCACATTACAAGGTTGTAAGACTTCAACATCGTAATGTTTAACTACTTCAAACACTGTGAGATACTATTCGGTATCAAACTATCGACTCACCCATTTCGCTGGAAACAGTAATGCATAAGATATTATTGCGCAACGCAGGGAGCGCGGTGGCTCAGTGGTTACGGCATTGGACTTCAAACCGAAACGGTTCGATCCCCTCCAGGGGTAACTGCTTTGTGTCCTTGGGCAAGGCACTTCATCCCGACTGCCCACTTGGGGGCACGGCGGCGCTGTGTACTGAGGTGTACAGCACGTCGATGGTGTTCTTGTCTTCAAACAGTACTAATCCTGCTTGTGCGGAGTTAGTACGTTGGTGAGTCTGACAGTTGCTCGCCGTTGCTCGGTGGTTCTCTCCGAGTACTCCGGCTTCCTCCACTCAAAAAACTGTCCGATACGAACTGACCCTGGCTGTCGAAAGTGTCGTTATTAAATAAATAAATAAATAAATAAATAAATAAATAAATAAATAAATAAATAAATAAATAAATAAATAAATAAATTAATAACGCAAGCCCAATAGATTAACCTATGGACTATCATAACTAGTGATCTTGGACTGAGAAATACGCCGACGATATTGGTCAATAGTGACTCACGTATTAATTCAATATACCGACACCGGTGGCATATTAATTTCCAGTGTCCGTCATTTTGTTTTTATCACAAAAATCGCAATATGAATTCGGCTAATTGGCACTTGAGAAAATTGGTGTCCAGTTTAAAGTATACGAAAGCAGGCAGAATTGTAAATGCGCTCAAAAAGAGGTAATAAATCAATAATTTTCTTGGTGATCAATAAGATGTTGGATAACTCCCGTACATCGCATCACTCTTCGTCTGCTTTTGTAAACAAATGAATACAGATAGGAAATTCTATCGAAAACATAAAATTGTTTGAAACACAACTGATGAAATTTTGGAGAAAAAAGGCTGTAATAAATACGTTAAGGGACGTTTATTTGACGAATACGGTGTCACACTAGGCTCGATGAGAACAATATTAGACTCGGAAAAAGCCTCACCTTATTTTGTTCTTACTTCAAGCCTAAAGTGAACCAACTAAACGGTCCGTGACTTATATTATCATTCAGGGCGACAGTATCGAATGGGTTGGTAGGTTTATACTCACTCCACGTATCTGGATGTTGTAATTAGATATTGTCGACTCTACAGTACGTGGAGAGTGTATTATCACTAAATCACCCGCAAAGTGGAGATTCCATCCAAGCAATAATTGCAAATTTGTTGCAAAGCATAACCAGCACAAGCAAAGTTTCAGCCAATGGATCTCCGGGTTAAACCCGGAGGTCCATTGGCTGAAGCATTGCTTGTGTGTTTTGTCGATATGTACAAAAATTGAAAGTTTTAGCTTGGCGATAACTCCACCCCGCGGGGGATTTAGTTACAATCCACTCTCCCCGTACTGTATTTTCTATATTAGAGTTACAGTTTAGCAGTAATTTATGTTTTAACTCGAAGCGCTCTCTTTAAAACTATAATTTACTTTATGCGGCCTGGCATTTACGCATTCGCGATGTCTTTGAAAAATGGTGCTCCTTCTTTCTGTTGAATAAGAATGATGAGAAAAGTGTAATTTCGATAAGATGAAAAGACCAATATGTATCTAGAATAAAGGATAACAATTAATCTCCAGTGTAATTGTGTGCGTCTGTCCTTCACACTTAGAACATTAGAATTATTATTAATCATGGATTTTAACCTCGTTAAGTGTACCAATGATGTATGCCTGGATTTAATAGAAGACACGAGTTGTTTTACGGAGAAAAGGGCGCCGGTGTGACAGAAATGATAGTCCGTAGGAAAATTAGTCCCTCTGGACTATTATTCCGCGGAATTATAGTCCTAGGTCTAACATTTCTAGGAATAGTAGTCCGCCGGACTACTATTCCTAGAAGTGTTAGACCTAGGACTATAATTCCGCGGAATAATAATCCAGAGGGACTAAAGTTCCTACGGACTATCATTCCTGTCACACCGGCAAGTTTTGGGAAAAGGTTGATTTTGCGGAGACATGCTTCCAAAAATGTAACAGGAGGCCCCAGTGGGCCTGAGGTGATCACCTAACGAAGTTGATTACCTGAAAAGTAATTTATTTAGAATGTATGGCTGGTTAACGTTACAGAGGAAGGAAGTCATGTCATTGTTAATAAATATGTTGTCCCTCCATGAGAGAGGAATGATTTCTTCTAGTATTGAGAAATAATGCTTAGATTTCCAGGAATGCCAAACTTGGGAGCCCAAATATCAATCTACAGACTTAGCTTGAACAAACTCGAATCTTACCACCCAACCTCTCCCGGGATTTCATATGCCAAACATCAGATTTTGAAAGGTGAATCTGAAGAAGAAGGTTTTTTAAAAGATTATTAGTCATATTCAAGCCCGAATATGAATCCAGTGACTTGATTTAAACAAACTTGAATCTGGGCCCGATTAGGGTCTTGTATACAAAATATCAAAGCATACTGAATGTTTGTTGTTGAGATTTGAAAGAACGTTACTCTTTTGCACCAAGTTAAAATCCAGACTCCGTTAGGGAGCCCAGATATTAGCTCCAGGACTTTATTTGAACAAACTTGAAATCCCCCCCCCCCCCCCCACACACACACACTTCTAAGGATGCTATATACCATATACCAAAAGTTTCTGACTGGTGGTCCTGGAGAATAGTTTTAGAGAATATTCCCAATATATTATTGAATTAAAATGTAGACACCCATAAGGAATGCGAATATCAACCCAGGGACTTTGAACAAACTGAATCTGACCTCTCTTAAGATGCTGTATACCAAATATTTAGAGATTCTGACTGGTGTTTTGGACGAAGCAAATTTTTAAAGATTATTCCTCATATTAGACTAAATTAAAATTCGTTCCCCATTGAGGAGGCAAAATATTAACCCGGGGTCCTGATTTTACTTAACTTGAATCTGACTCCTCGTGGGATGGTGTATACACATATCAAAAGATTCTGATTGTGGGTTTGTGAGAAGAAGATTTTTAAATGAGATTCCTTAGATTGCTCAAAACAATTCGGTCTTTTATAGGGAGCACAAATATTGCCTTACTGACTTCATTTGAACAAATTTGAATCTGAACACCTAAGGATGCTATATACCAAATATCAAAAATACCTACTAGTGGTTCTGGAGAGGAAGACTTTTTAAAAAGAATATATATTTCCCATATTGAACTAAGTTATTTTTGTCTCCCAAAGGCAGCCTCAAATATCAATCCGGGGACTTCATTTCGACATACTTGGATCTGGCCTACCTCAGGATGGTGTATACCAAATATCAAACTATTCTGACTGATGGATCTGAAGAAGAAAATTTTTAAAGATTATTCCCCATATTGCACTATGTAAAATTCCCATAGTGAGCCCAAGTATTAACCGAGGGACTTCATTTGAACACACTTGAATTCGAGCCTTGTAAGGATGCCGTGTACCTTACATATATCAAAAGATTCTGAAAGTGGTTCTGGGGAAGACGAGTTTTTAAAAAAAATTCCCATATTGCACTAAGTAAAAAATCGGGTTCCAATGTGAAGCCCAAATATTAATCCAGGGACTTGATTTTAACAAACTTGAATATGACTCCCCCAAGGATGGTGTATACCATATATCAAAAGAAATTGCATGAGAAGAAGACTTTTAAAGATTATTCCTCATACTGCAGTAAGTCAGAATTCGGGCTTCCACAGAGAATCCAGGTATTAATCGAGGGACGTGATTTGAACAAACTTGAATCTGACCCATGTAAGGATGCGGCTTATCATATATCAAAAGATTCTGACTAGTGGTTCTGGAGAAGATTCCCCATATTGCACTATGTTAAAATTGAGGATCTCGTAAGGAACTCAAAATAGTAACCCTGTGACCTAGTTTGAAGAATCTGGCATTTGACCTTCGTAAGGATGCTGTACACCAAATCTCAAGAGTCCTTCTACTGGTGGATGTGAAGAGAACGATTTGTAAAGATTTTCCTCATATTGCACTGAGTTACAATTCGGGCTCTCTTAAGGAGTCCAAATTTCGCTAAAGGACAAACTAGAATATAACCCCCTGTAACCATGTTGCATACCAAATATTAAAAGATTCTGGCAGTTGGTACTGGGAAAGAAGATTCTTCAAATAATATTTCTCATACTGTACAAAGTTAAAAACTCGCCTCCTGCATGGAGCCCAAATGTGAAGCGAGGGATTTTATCAAAATTGTATCTGCCCCTCCTCCCTACCCCCTGGATGCTGCAAAATATGCTAACTCAGAATTTTTTCCATTTCCCATACGGCATTCTTTTCCATTCAGTCGTACTGATCCTAAGAGTGCTTCATTTCAAATAGCAGTTTTCTATTCTGTGCAGTTTAGATAATATGGGTGTTTGAAAATATTTCTATTTTTAGCTCCTGAGGTTACCACGAGATGAAGGATTTTTTCTTGAGGGAATCAGGCACTTATGACTCAATAATACCACATACCAAATTGGGTTCAAATCGACTCAAAGGTGCTAAAAATACACATTTTGAGCGGGTCTAAACCACAAAGTATGCCAAAAACAAATATCAAGTCATTGTACAAATAGGTTCATGAGAAGAGTTTTTAATATTTTACAAGCGTTCTCCTCCACCCCCTCCCTTTGCGACGGGGCAAAAGTTGATTTGACCAAAATCAAAATACGATATCAGAACAAACAATCACCTCCGATTTAACTGAAATCGTTCCAGTGGTTCTGGGGGAGAAGACGCGAACACAATGTTCACGGAAGGTAGACGTCGCACGCCGGATGACGGGCGGAGGGTGATCACTATAGCTTACCCTGACTTTCAGTCAAAACCATGATGGTGAAATGAATATGGTTGGAGTGCTAAGGTTATGGTATATTCTAAAATGTATCAGAAAGTTTAGGTCTTTACAAAAAGTACAATGGAAAAATATGGTATTGTGCGGATATGCCAAGGAATTATAGATAATTCTACTTTAACTCTTCCATACCGTGTTGGTTAATGTTATCGGTTCTTATTAGCTCCCCATGGGGTGGAGGGAGTGTTTAAATGATCCATCATTAATCGCTGTCCGTCGTGATCTGTCGTCCGTCCTGATCATTACAGAATCTGCTTCTCCCCAAACATTACTCGATCGAATTTAACCAAATGTTGTGAGTGTGTTCCTTATCATACAAGAATTGAATGTGTTTATATAACCATGTCACTGCCACAGGGGCACCATAAGGGGCATAATTCTGTTATCACCCAAAATCGTCTTCTCAAGAACCACCAATCAGTATCTTTGACATTTGGTATGCAACATTTTCTATGAAAGTCGCTAATTTGAAAAAAAGTTAATCCATTTGACGAAAACGCAAATATCATTACGCAAAAAATATACTTATGTTTCATATAACTTTTGTATGGAGGTGCCTAGAGAAAAAAGAATATCAAAATCGAGTAGTCACGCACACGAAAAACGTTCGTGTATTATTATTTTCTTGAAGAATTACTTTCTTGAAAGTCATTCTTAACCCTTTGAATGCGAGCGTACGCTTTTCCTGCCAGTAACATGATATGTCATAACGTCATTAAATAGGATGGCTGTTCAGTAAATGTGTGGGGTAGACCCCTCAATATTTTCACTGTGCAGCCCCGAGGTTGCACCTTGAAAATGCTGATTGGTCTACCCCAAATAATGAATATGGACTCTTCTAATTGATGTCATTGAACTGGCATGGAAGATACCACTAAAGGACAAAGGGTTAAAAAAATAATAGTAAAGGAACGTTTCGGATCTTGTTCTGTTTATTATTGTTTCAAAGAAGTCCATTGCGTAAGGTTACAATTTCGTACCGACGGTCAACGACCCTGGAGTTTTGTCGAAAATTTTTAACTCCACCATACAGGAAAATGTTAAGAACCTAGTTTCTGGTCTACGTATTATCAATTTGGTGATCATTGTGCTTCTGTTAAAAAATAAGAAAAAAGGAAAAGAAAACACGCAATTTCAACACACATTTCCATTTTTCCAAGACAATAATATTCCAGGGTGAAGAAACCCGGATGTGACCCACAGAAGAGTTGAAAAAATTTAAACGATTAGCCTTTACCGGAACGGTTACAAGATTTTTCCGGTTGCGATTTTAGAACCGGTTAACCGTTCACTAGGCGTGTAGAATTGTGGAGTCCTACAAAGGAAAATATGCAAAATTAAACCAAATCGTGCATTAAATGCTCGGACCTGATCATCAGGCCCTGGTATCAGTATTTTGCATATTCTGTCTGGCCGGAATATTTTATGCCAGATTTGCTTTTGTAACATTCTGAGTTTTTCTCATTGTCTGAATTTATTAAAACAAGAGGTTTCCATCTAAGTCCTGACTACTTTATCGCGGTTCAGCATCCTACCATATTAACTCTTTGCATGCTGCGGGCGGATACTCTTGCCCAGCACAGAGTTTCTCTTGTCTCTGAAATTAATAATATTTGTGCATATTTAATCATATTGTCTCCCTGTAAATGGAATTGATTTTTTCACCAATGATTTCTTGTGCTACCTTTAGATTTATTTTTTATCAAATCTAGTCGTGGCTGCTTTAAAGCAGCCATGGCTAGATTTGATGAAAACTATCTATAAAATACTCAGCTGGTTAAGAGTTAATAGTCTCCGTTGAACTCTTATTTCGTATTTTTGGATGGTAATAACTGTGGCTCACATCCCAAACCAATTGCTACAGGAAAACGAACAACATCTAAATCAAATTGTATCGATATTTGTTATTTTTATGTTGGTGTACCTACAACATTTTGAGGTTATTACTTGGATAGTTTCATATCGGCAGAGATATCAGTCAGTGACATCACATCAGCCTGAGACCGGAGGCCTTCTTTCACCCAACTAATCCTTACACATTGCCATCATTAATTCCCACCATAAAAACTCGAACACCTCAATTATAACTGATAACGCATGTTTTCCTGATTGCGTTCGACAAATTGGTTGCGTCAGGTAACGCATCAAAGGGGCCAGCTTTAGCGAGACCCGCGTCATATCAGCCTAGTTGGAAGTCAAATCTGCTGAGCATGATATTGGGCAAAGAAATTAATAAATAATCCGGTATATCGCGGTATTTTTTTAAATACCGATAGCGGAATATAGTTTTGAATACCGTGCAGCACTTCCCTATTCCCAAGTAACGGGCGTTTAATCGGTGACGGAATAGATATAATTAAACGGTTATTCGCAAACCTGGGCGGTTTTGATATTTTAGATTCAGTTTCGGTTTGGTTTCTTTTTCAGTTTTTCTATGTGTTAAGAACATATAACAAACAACATTTCAGGCTCCGTAACTTGGAAAAAACGCGGAATAATTTATACGACTCCACTCATTACAAACAAAAAACCTCTATGCAGGTATCACCATTGGGTTCAGCCCCATTTCCCTTTGATCATTCTTACGGGTTCTAGGTCATCAGTTGCTACAGATAAAACTAGAAGTCCTGTCACGAACTGTGCGATTATCTAGACTTAATTGCGCGTAGGAATTGCGCGCAGTTGCCATATCGAAAGGCATCCAAAGCACGGCAGGTTCTCCTGGTTACTCACAGCAAACACAGGCAATGTTTCTGCCAATGGACCTCCGGGTTACCCGGAGGTCCATTGGCAGAAACATTGCTTGTGCACAAGCCATGTGTACATAGTTTGATAGCCTTACTATGGCCATAACGCGTAGATTAACGCGCAGATCAACGTGCTATGTGTGTGCATTGCATGACATGACTTCTAGTTTTAACTGTAAGCCTGTTAAGTCAGAAAAATATATAAATTAGGGTAACAAATGAAAAAAGTTCTATTCTGTGTTATGTTCTCAGTGTCATATTTTCTCACTTATTGCCTCAGCAGCAGCACGAGTTAATTAGGGAGAAAATGTGATAACTCTAACTATTTCTCTCTCTCCATTTATATCTATCATAAAACACGAAATAAGGGAATACGTGTTAGGTTTTTCATGTATACTCATCTATTCATCTGTGCAATATTGAAATATAGTATATGCCTAAAAGTGTATATATTGTGTGTATATGTGCATATGCAAAACTAGTTCAATATCTAGCTAGGCTTTTAGGTGCTAGTCTCCTCGCTCCCGCTGAACCTACTGCTCTGTCTTTGTTTTCACTTCCTTTTCTCCTTTTCTCTCTGTCCCTCTCTGTCTTTTCCATCCTTCTGTATATTTTAAACAATAGATACGAGTGCCAAGGTGATAGCTGAAAGTTACGATTTTGTTGTATAAAAGTGTAAATATTTTCTGTAATTTTTCTGAATGGGTTAAACATAAAACTTAAAGATAGATATGTAACGGACCCCGAAAACAGGTTTGTCAGAGATTCTAAATGAGGTATGAACTTTAATGTCCATTATCGCCACGTGTTCAACGCCATATGGGCTTCTGATAACAGATGATCAATAGTAAGAGAGACAATATTCTCTTCTGTAATATTTATCTGGGTAATTAAAGCCAGTTAAAATCTAATTGTAGAATACATTACATCACACACGTTCTGGACACACACTCATATTACGCATCTATCCTGTCTCCGAAATGTCAAAAGATACCAAAATGCGAGTCTTTCAAAGGAACTTTAAAGCGAACGTTAAATTAAGATAGATCTAAACGGCCAAGTTCAAGAGAAGCGATTAACTGAGAATAAATGTTCTGGCTAACTAAATAAAAATCGGGGGATTTCTCGAAGCATTCATTCCAGCCAGTTCCAGTCGGAAGGTATGTAAGGCTGTGGGTCGTTGCGAGGCAGTTGGCCTGAAGGCACTCGGAGAAGGTCCGAAATTAGCCTTGGCTGTCGAGGGTCATATACACCGAGTTTGAAAGTCCGCGTATTGTCGTAACCCTGTAAGGAGCCGATAGTAGTTTGTTAACGGTTGCGAACCGTAGTGGCATAGTAGCCAAAGAAGTAAAAGCTGTAACGTTGAGGTCTAGAGACCGTATTAAGAGCTTGAGAAAGCGCTGGAGTAGCTCGCGAGATAAGATAGTTTTAGTCGGTTCGAGAATTGGTGATGTTGAGAACACTTTGCAGAATATTTTTATGTGAACTTTGTTAAGTATATATCTGAAGGCGAAGAATAACTTAACCCCGTGAGAACGAGACAAAGTGCAAAGTGATCGTGAACTGTTGTAGACGCCGATTGAATTGTGGTTGAACTGTGAGAACGCTGATAGATTCGCACAAGCTGAACATTAAATGTGTTAAGCCCGATTGACCGTGAAGTTAACCCTGCGATGAGGAAGCAACGAGAAGTGAATAGACACTTGGTATTCATCACAAACCGGGAGAGGATGAAGATGGTGTGAGGTCGATCCATCGGACACAGCTAGCTGTGGGAGACGTCGAGGGCCCTGAAGAATAAACTTCTATTCGTGTAATTAGTGTATTCATATGGATAATTTTGTGAGTAATTTGTTTCATATTTTTTTTCTTCGTACCTGCAAATAAATAATCTTTTCAGTGAATTATCGTTGATCACCCTTTGGCGATGTAAGCCACAGGCACCTCCAGGAATCCTAAGAGTCCCAAGCGGATACGGCATTGATAAGGTGGCAAAGTTTACGTTCGAACTGGGGTTCAGACGACAGTCACTGGCTGTCGGCTGAGCACTGATGAAAACATAAAATTTTCCTCCATCACTCAACCCCGTAATCCTGCGACAACGAGGTATCTTGACATTAAAGTATATGTATAGAGAGAGAGCTTATTCATATATATACCATCTCTTCTATTCTGTCTCTCTTTCTCGATTTGTATCTCCCCATCCATATTTCTGTATTTAAAAAAAGAATGTAAACTATCTATATTTCCTTTTATTCCACTCTGTCTGTTCCTCTCTCTCTCTTTCACCCATCCATATTTTTATATTTGAAAAATGAATGTAAACTACCTTGACATTAAAAGTATATTATCCTGTCTTGATTCAGATTATATAGAGAGTAATAGCTTGACTGGACTGGTTACGTGAATAATTCATGAGAGGTGAGGGATGTTGTACAAACACGAGTGCGCGATTGCGCAGGAGTGTTTTACAATACAGTCCCTCGTCTCGAATGAATTATTTCACGTAACCAGTCCAGTCAAGAGATTACTCTGTTTATTACTTTTGATTATTAACGATAATTATATTATTTAACCCTTTACCTAACGTAACAGCCAAAACCGGCAGCGCTATTCTAAAAAATCGCCAATTAATTTTCATTATTTTTTTCATTTTCTTGTCTCTAAAACATAGCTTATAAACATATGTTTATGAGACAAAAAATGAAAATAATAGTTATTTAAGAATTTCTTTTGCAAGTGTCGTCTGCTTTTCATGTTAGGTGAAGGGTTAAAAAAAACAAAGAACAATGAAGTCCCCATTACACTCACGGCAAAGCGTCTTCGTTTGCGCGCACCCCACGGCAATGCGTCTTCGTTTGCGCGCACGGAAACTTGACCCAATTGTTGATTGCATAATTCACTTGTGAAGTTATCGTTTATAATCAAACCCGGAAATCCCAGTAAATCACACTTTGGAAAGTAATAAATATATATAATTCAACTCCTTTTTTGCCCTTCCATAGATAACTCGGTTTTTTAATTTATTTCCATTCGTATCCCCTGATGCTATGCACGCTGCCCTATCCCAGGATTATGGAATATGCCCGCCTACCACTACCCCTTGGTATTATTTTTGTTTACAAACAAAATCTAAAATATTGACATTCACTCATGGACATATTAACAAATTTAGTTTGAAGCCGATTTTAACGCGATCCGTCATGTCGATTGGGTACAGTGAGTCCCCCCCCCCCCCCCCCCCCACACTCAAACACACATCATGGAAAACATAAGGTTGGACCGTCTAAATTGTCGCGGTTTATCCTCGGACCCAGTAAAGAGTAATGATATATTCTCTCGATGTAGAGATGCGTACGGAATCGCATTTTTAATAGATACTCACTCATCCAGGGAAACTGAAAATAGGTGGAAATACCAGTGGAGCGCTGAAGCCTTCTTTTCATCACTTGCCAGTAACAAAAGAGGTGCAGCCATATTATTTAAGAACACTAATCGCTTATGACGTTAAAAAATAAAATAACTGATGGAGCTGGAAACTTCATTGTGCTTGAGGTGCTGATCCAAGCCTAACGATTAACCCTTTACCTAACATGAAAAGCAGACGACACTTGCAAAAAAAATTCTGGAATAATTATTTTTTTTCATTTTTTGTCTCCAAAACATAGGTTATGACCCCTCATTGGAACGAGCTCGACGAGCTCGTTCCAATGAGGGGTCATAACCTATGTTTTGGAGACAAAAAATGAAAAAATCATGAAAATTAATTGGCGATTTTTGAGAATAGCGCTGGCCGGTTTTGGCGTTACGTTGGGTAAAGGATTAACTATCGCTGTGGTATATGGCCCAAATAATGATGAACCCCGCTTTTACGATAATTGTTTTAATGTAATTAAAAACATGGGTAATACCTCAGTGCTGATTGGTGGTGACCGGAATGTAGCTTTAGACCAATCATTAGACACATTAAACTACAGGAATTTAAATAATGTTGAATGTATTCAGAGTATTAATCTTCACATGGAAAAACTGGACCTGCATGATGTTTGGCGGCTGCAAAATCCTGTAAAACAGAGGTACACATGGAAAGGTCAACATAAAAAACTATAAACATTAGACTACTTTCTAATTTCATCGGACTTACAGATAGCTGTTCAACAAGTAGATATAGGTATTATGTATAGATCAGACCACGCGTCAATAACACTCACTTCTAAATTTATTACCTAACCTCGAGAGAGCGTGGTTTATGGAAATTTAACAACAGCTTACTAAATGACCCCGAATATATAAAATTAGTAAAAGATACTATAGCAGATATGGTTACACAATACTCATGCAATAATAAAAATAGCAATAACACTAACAGTAGTAGTAGTCGTAGTAGTAGAAGTAGTCGCAGTAGCAGTAGTAGCAGCAGCAGCAGCAGTAGGAGGGTTCCCCCATTTGTACTATAAACTACCAATTGTTCTGGGAAACCTTAAAATTAATGATAAGAGGTAAGACAATATCTTCTCTCCTCTTTCATTAAACGAAAATCACAAAGCAAGGAATCGATCATTGAACAAAAACTTAAGACGTTACCTGAACAGCTCGATGAAGGAAACGACAGTGTGATAGAAGTATGGATCTTTTAAGCAATGAACTTCAAAGCATTAGAAATAAAAAAAGTACAAGGTATGATATTGAGATCAAAATCTCGTTGGAAAGTTCAAGGTTTAGAAGCCTTCAAATATTTCTGTAATCTAGAAAAATGAGAGTATACGGTAAAGTTCATTCCAAAACTTATAAAGGATGGTTGCATAGAATGTACAGAAATTGGCGATACACAGTACGTGGAGAGTGGATTGTAACTAAATCACCCATGGAGTGGAGTTATCACCCAAGCTAGAACTTTCAAATTTTGTACATATTGACAAAAAACACAAGCAATGTTTCAGCCAATGGACCTCCGGGTTAAACCCGGAGGTCCATTGGCTGAAACTTTGCTGGTGCTGATTGTGCGTTGCAACAAATTTGCAATTATTGCTCGGTGGAATCTCCACTCTGCGGGTAATTTAGTGATAATACACTCTCCACGTACTGTACTTGCATAATAGCGTAATTTTACGAGTCCTTGTGGAAATCGAGAAGTAATACAAACCCCAATTTAGAAAATATTGAGGACGGATTTTTTTATTCAGAAAACCCATATCTTAATAAATTGGACACAGAGGATAGTTTACTTATAGAAGGAACTCTTGACATGACGGAGAGCAATAGGGCTCTCGGGGATATGGGCAACGGTAAATCTCCGGTTCAGATGGATTTACTGTTGAATTCTATAAATACTTCTGGAAAGATTTGGGTCAATACAGCGTAAACTCATTAAATTTTGGATACAAAATCGAACAATTATCAATTACTCAGAGGCTGGTGATGATTACGTGCATACCAAAAGAGGGTAAACTAAACGAATATATAAAAAAAACAGGCGACCGATTTCCTTGTTCAACGTGGATCAAAAATAGGCTCTTCAGCAATAGCCAACAGATTGAAAAACGTTCTTCCGAAATTAATATCCTATAGTCAGCTGGAGGTCATAAAAGGGAAATTCATAGGCGAGGCAACACGACTTATCACCGATTTAATCGAAAAAACAGAGTCTATGGACATTCCTGGAATGCTGATCCTGGTACTTTTGAAAAAGCATTTACCTCTCTGGGATGACAGTTTATTAGAAAAACTCTCAAGTTCTTAATTTCGGCGATTCTATTATCAAGAGGTTCAGTACTTTTTACGGCAATGTTTCCAGCTGCATTATGAACAACACGCACTGCTCAGAATCCTTTAATATTCAGAGAGGGGTTCGCCAGGGGGAGCCACTCTCACCTTACTTATTTATCTTATGTGTTGAAATTATAAATGCTTTTTAAAATTTAACCCCCAAATAAACGGAATAAAGATTACTGAGTCTGAAAACATTATTAACCAGTACGCTGATGGCGGTACTTTGTTCCCAGATGACGATGAGGAATCTAAAATCGTGGCATTAAATACTTTTGATAATTTCTCACTAATATTCGACCTACAGGTTAGCGACGATAAGACACAAATCGTGTGGATAGGATTTAGGCGTGGCTGTGGGCGAGAAGTAAAGACGGACAAACCTATAAAATGGAACCACCAAAGGTCCTTTACTATTTTTGGTATTAAATTTGAACTTCAAAACGAAAACCACTTTACCACACATTATTTGGAAAAAATCAAAAAAATCCGCAAATTCCTCAATGATTGGTCCTTAAGAAATCTTACTTTGATTTGTATAGTTACAGAATTCAAACTTTGGTTATTTCTATCATACTTCCTTCCCTGCCAGTCCCCCCAAACGCGGCAGATTATATATTAGACCAAATTCAAAGCACACTCTACAACTTCCTATGGTCTAATAAATAAGATAACATTAAACGTAATGTCATAATCAATTTACCTGAAAATGGCGACCTCATAATTCCGCATATAAGAATACTATGTTCTTTCATAAAAATGGTATGGGTTAAAATGTTACTTGACCTCGAAACAATGGCCCAATAGAAAACACTTGCTGTTGATAATTTCGAAAGATTTTGAGTAAACAATATGTGGCCCCTCACAAAAGGATGCACATTAAAGATCTGAAAACGATTGGATCCTTTTTGGGGGAATTATCTGCTAGCATTGTCTTTGCTGAAGGAGAGCGAGTCATCATCCCCTAACGAGATCCTTTCACAGCCACTGTTTTTTAACGAAAGTATAAAAATAAATAATAAACCGTTCTATTTTAGACACTGGAGCACAAGAGGAGTCTTTTTTATGGATGATATTGTTGACTCAACAGGGTCGGTTATCGATTTTAAAGAATTCAAGCCCACTTATGACCTTGATATACCTTTCACCACATACTTAGGCGTGGTGAATGCTATGCCAAGGTCATGGAAAGTTGCAATATCCAATAGTAGGAAGCAGGAACATATCGAAGATTCATGTATTAAAATTATTCGATCTTGTATTAAGGTAAACCGTCGTTTCTATCCCATCTTTTTGAAAAAGGTTTAAAGGCACAATACATTCAATAAAAATGGAATAACCTATTGAAAGAAACTATTGGAAAAATTAGTGGTATTATTTTTATAGGCCAACTTTTCGGGCAACAGATGAAACTTATCTACAAACATTAAAATACAAAATTAACCATATGATTCTATAAACAAATTCTAAATTGTTTAAATGTGGGTTATCGGAAACGGAACTGTGTTCTTTCTGCGGAAATACCAAAGAAACAATTTTGCATCTATTCTTTGAATGTTTTCACTAGAAAACTCTTTTATTAAAACTGGTAAAAAAAAAATCTTAACACTTGTTTAAAATTTCATGTAAGTATAAGCAAGAGAGATATTCTTTTAGGTCCCGTAACTCATGAAGATCCTCCAAGTATCTGGAGAACATGTTTGCTAAAATACACGAGATACTTTTATACATGTAGCCGGAGTACCCCCCCCCCCCCCCCCCTTCCTTTTCTGGCTTAGTGGGAGCGATCAGCTCCTACAGAGCTTATGAATTCTACTCTTTATACATGTATCCAATCGGCTGGGTGGAAAGTATTAGGAAAACATAGAGTTAATGGAATGATGTCATACAATGATGATGCCCTTATGATGTCCATTCAAATATACATACATTTCTTTATTATTGAATGTAAACTGTATCTTTATGTCTTTATGTTTATATGTTGTTATTTTGTTATGTTGTTCAATATATTTTTATTATCATATGACTCGTCCGTTTTGTTCACTTTAAACCATTTGATATTTTGTTTTCATATTAATCAGTGATAAATAAAGCCTTCCGTCAATTTCATTGGTCAATTTCAAAATTAGACAAAGTGATTGGCTGAACAAAATACAACTGGGCCACATTTTCATAATTTGCATAACTAGAGTTGGAAGCTTTCATTGGTCAATTTCAAAACTGGACAATTTGATTGGCTGAACAAAATACAACTGGGCCACATTTGATAACTTGCATAATTAGAGTTGGGAGCTTTGATTGGTCAGTTTCAATACTGGACAATTTGATTGGCTAAACAAAATACAACTGGGGCACATTTGCATATTTTCAGTTGAGAGAATTTACGTTATCTGTCCTATTTTGGGTGGGTTATTTTGAATTAATCTTTTACCTACAAGAAAAACGCCATTCATTTTTTTTATATTTTCACTTTTTGCTTCCAAAACATTGGTTATGACCCCTCATTGGAACGAGCTCGGCGAGCTCGTTCCAATGAGGGGTCATAACCTATGTTTTGGAAGCAAAAATTGAAAATTTTAGTTTTCGAGGATGTTTTTTCCAAGTTAGGTGATGGGTTAAAAAGTCATACTAAGTGGCCAATTTGTGCGTGTGTGTGTCATATGATAAATAGAATATGAAATGAGAGTTTTTCTCATATAATATTTATGAAACTCGTCCGAATTTCTTAGACTTGTTTCATAAATATTATATGAGAAATAACACTCATTCCATATCCTCTATTTATCAAGCATACATTTATTTGTAAACATTACCTAGATTGACGGACGACATCGGCTGATCAAACTATAGCTCAGAAGTTAAGTGAATGTACAACGCAGTCATCAAGACAGGCACAACTCCACGGGTGGACAATATTGTCCACACATGAAAGTTAAAAGACTTCTGACAGTAAATCATTGCAAACACTGAATTTATGAGGTACGGGTGTTACACCGGTTCCAGGTCAACTCGCCCTCGGGTCAACTCGCCCCCGCCAGTTTTCCCGGGTCAACTCGCCCCCGATCGGGGGGGGCGAGTTGACCCGCATTTGAGGGGCGAGTTGACCCGGGAACATTTTTTTGGGACGTGGGTAATTTTTTTTACAAAATTGGAGGAGGGGAATTTTTTGGGTTAAATTGCCGAGAAAAACTGAAAAATAATAACTGAAGTACTTACCTTCAAAATTTGTAATCATCCTTTTAAAAAATCCAAGAATCAAAAACGTAAATCCTTTCATAGAAAACCCATGGAATAACAGGTAGCACTTAAACACAACATGCTGACATCTTGAAGGCAGACGATACAATGATTGAATAAAAAACAAATCTACAGGGACCGAGTTGACACGAATTATTCAAACTGAATAGCGGTTCTTCAAAAACATCTTTGGTGAATTATTTTTTTGTTAACAGTCAAGATGTTTGTTTTTACAGTAATCACATACCAGATGGTGTTTATTTGATATTGATTGTATGGCTGATTGCCTTTTTTTATTCACAAGCGTAAAAATGTATGTACATATGTTATTAATTGTGATGCATTTTCCTGAACTCAGTGTATTTTCATTATTCAGAACTTCATCAACATAAAATGTATTAAAATCTGAACCTACGTTTCCCCATTCCCCATCAAATATCCCTCTGCGAAAAACATTTGCGATTACAATACATTTTCATGAACTTCGGAAAAAACAAACGAAATGCATCTTGCCTTTCATTTGTCTTTTCGTGAGTTCCAAAAAATGTATTAAAATCGGAACCTACATTTCGCCATTCCACATGATATTCCTCGGCGAAAATCAGTTGTGATTTCAATACATTTTCTCGAACTTCGGAAAAAACAAACGTTTCCCCATTCCTCTGCGAAAAGGAAATAGGTTTTACTTCCCCATTGTTCGTCATATATTTCTCGGCGATTTCAATACATTTTCAATTTTAATTAGTATAAATGTGTCTTTACGTGTTTTGTACGAGTGCTGTAACCAACTTTATATCGCAATTTATATTGTAAAATAATAAAATATATATTATTGAAATAAAAAATGCTGGTCTGGCTGGACTTCATAATATTGTTGTAAATAATGGATTATAGTATTGAAATAAAAAAAAAATTCTTATATAACTAGAGTTACGTTTTTTTTAACTGGGGGCGACTTGACCCGTGACGAGTTTACCCGGGGCGACTTGACCCGGGCCGACTTGACCTGAGGGCGACATGACCCGAGGGCGAGTTGACCCGAGGGCGAGTTGACCCGTTCCCGTTACACCCAGTGCTTCATAAATTCAACGTCTGCTGTTGATTCCGATGTCTTATCTTAGGATTAAAACTATAATGTATCTGTGAAAATTTTGCCAACCCTTGGATTTGTTACACACAATCAACGATGGCTGTACTGTGGGCTTAGTTTGTTTCATATTTACACCTTTAAGATAACAAGTTAAACACTTGAAACAAAAATTTCGAGAATCTCTCGCTTTAACAATTTAAAAATAATTCTCTTTTAAGTGAATAATGCATCCAAAAGAACTTCACATAGTCAAAATAATCTGAGAATTTCTCGAAAAACTGTTTTACAAATGCTTGATCTTGTTAATCAAGGAATTCCAAAATGGTGGATACACTTCGAAATAAGACCCTGGACCCGGGATAAGCTTGGGCTCTGGAATGCCAGAAAGGATATCCTCGAAGTAATATAATATAATATAATATCTGTCACCACAGGACCCATCTCCCACGCCAGAATAAGTATGTATCATAACTCTGTTAGTCATGTAATAGATGTTTATATCATGTAACAAAAATAACATTTCACACAGTCACACACACACCACACCTTGTCAACATTACACCGT
The DNA here is from genome assembly GCA_031216915.1 of Pictodentalium vernedei. NCBI lineage: Eukaryota > Metazoa > Mollusca > Scaphopoda > Dentaliida > Dentaliidae > Pictodentalium > Pictodentalium vernedei. The sequence goes on along the minus strand of CM062297.1, from coordinate 781,714,211 downwards.
TTTTCAATTTCTTTGCGAGAAAATGCCACTTTAAAGCCAGAGACATCAACATTAGAAAATATTTTTGCAAAAACAAACAATGTTTGTCAAGAACGTTTATAATGTAACAAGAACTGGTATTCCCTGTAACATTTTTTGTGATGTGATGACTCTTCCTTGTGTGTTTATTAACTTATGTGCCCAATCCCACAGATAGCTCATTCCAGTACAGCAATGGACACTCTTTGTTCAACTGTCAAACCAAAATCAACATCTCGGGTAACTGGACTAGCCCAGAGTTGAATTTTAACTATTCTGTAACAGAAGAGGTAGTTCCTGTAACATTTTCAAACATAACAGGAGGAGACCGTTACATTAGTATGTACTGGTTGGTATTTAGTGTACATTATTTTAAATGAGCTCTCCCTCCCGCGCAAACCGTACGCGAATATAGGGAGTACACAACTGAAGCTTCAAAAAACCAATATGAGTACATTGGGTTTTTCGTTCAAGTTGATGTAAATGGCGTTACATTAAATACGTTCTCAAAATATACGCAAGAAGGTGTCCTCACTTGAAAGTCAAAATATCGACTGCGGAAACGGCATTTTTTCTCTGGCACCTTCAGTCAACTTTGTGCTATTAATAGCTCTGTAAACAAGGTGTGGCCAAGTGTTTGAACAATGGGGAAAGTTCAGTATTCTTTAACCCTTTACCCAACTAATCGCCCGCATCCGCCAGCGTAATATGCAAATTCAGCAGTTGAAAAAATATTATTTTTTCAAACAATTTCAACAAAACCATATCATGTGACCCCTCGTTGAAACGAGCTCGTCGAGCTCGTTCCAACGAGGGGTCACATGATACGGTTTTGTTGAAATTTTTTTTTTAATTTTTAAAAAATGGTATTTAAAATAATAAATTTTGATATCGTCTGCGTTGGGTAAAGGGTTTTAATAGTTTGAAATTGTTACAGGAGTTACTTAGAGTTGAGGTACAGGAATTTTTTTCGTTGCGATCAAAGTAGATAGTTGTTTTGATTTTTTTCCCACTATAATTCAGATTAATGAGTCGTTATTATTTACACATGGGGCACACGCTATAAGTCGCCCAAGTATTGCCTCACTGAGGTGATAAACATAGAAAAAAAGACATCAGTGGCAAGCATTTGTGCGAGATTTCCGCTATTCACGCGATCAAAAAGACGTGAGAATGATAATGGATTGCCCCCTCTCTGGCTTCAATTGGTAGAACCCATGGGCTGCTACAGTTGGAACCACGATTAGCCAAATAATACCATATGTATGAAGAGCCTGAGCGCGAGGACAGAAATATGGATAAAATTTGATATTGCCTCATATGCAAGTGAAATTCTATATTTCTCCTCGAGATAAACGGTTAAATGCACCAAATAGTGGCATTTTGCAGTCGATTTGTGATGAATGTTCTCCGTCTTGTTTATCAGAAGACAACCAAACATCTTGTGTTGGTGTGGGTATTTAGAACGACAGAAAGCATAATTGCTTCTCATTTTAAAAGAAGACATGTTAGGCTACTCTGCAGGGACATTGCATTACTACTAAAACATGACGGGGATAGATTTCCGCTCGAGACTAATAATGCACAAGCCATTATCGATTTTCCAGCGAATAAAACCTGGTAGTCCTTGAACCGAAACTTTTCTAATACTTGTAAAAGTAACCACTCCCCCAGTCTGGAATAACCCACGTCTTACAACAACTTTCGTCATTGGAAGAGGGTTACTGGAAAGTTAGCTCACCTTAATTTCCTAAAGCTGTCAGTAAATTTAACACCAATGATATGGACATTTCATATAAAAATTGAAATTTCGGAATGTTAGCGGATTTGTATCATCGATGTGCTCATCAATTCACAAACTTCCGGCATTTTCCCGTGGAATATTAACAAAGTACAGAACCTGGTGTTTTACATTTTCGCCCAGTCAATTTGAACGTTTGACAATTATTCTCCGTAGAAACCCATTTAAAAAGAAGGGAACGCTGTTTCACCATCTGTTGATGTTCTGTGATTTTTTCCTGTTCATTATATCAACATTGTATGTATCGTGACATCAATATAAAAGTCTTGTTGGTGAGATTCGCTAATTCTTTCCATGGGAAAAATAAAACTTGCAATTTCCTGTAAAAATACATTCGCTAAACAAAGAGGCAACTTGGACACGTACAGAACAGTCGCCGTGGACTAGTCGTAATTCACGCGAGGACGGGGATGCCCACGCATGCATTTACCAGGTACAAAAATCATCATCAGCAAAATTTTAATTAATGAAGTACCAGGTTGTACCCGGTGCTTCGTTAATTAAATTTTTGAGGATTATTCCTGTAAATTAGAGTTTGGAATCTAATATCATTGCGCCCGTGGAAATATTGCCCACCCGTGGAAAGAGACCATTCCACGGCGGACGTTCTGTACTTAGTGTTGGTAGGTGTGATGCTGATAAATAATCTAAACCCTTTGAACCCTGGTGGTATCTCCTATATCAGTTCATATGCAGCAATTAGAATACTCCATATTCATTACTCGGGGTAGACCAATTAATATTTTCAACGTGCAGCCTTGGGGCTGCACGCTGAAAATATTGATTGGTCTACCCCACCCTCAACTTTGCAGGCATCCTACTTAATGAAAGTATGACGTATCATGTCACTGGGCCGATAAAGCGGCCTCTGGTGTTCAAAGGGTTAACGACGGATTATATGTGAACTTGTTGCTTCTAATTAGTTTGCTACAAAAGCCTAGTTTTCTTTTGTAACTTTTAAAACAACAGACATCTCCGAGAGCTGACTCTTGTTTTCGTTTATAAAAAGTAACAAAGGAAACTTGCCTTTATTTTCTTCTGATGTCACAGGTGTTTTCTTAACAATTACCCGTTTCTTAATTGGACTTTCCTCATTCGCCAAATAATTTCAAGGGAGATAACTTTATCGAAAGTCAATTTTCACGACGAGAAAAGTCAGGAATGCTCAAGAAGCCATCTAACGTGAACGCCACTATATCATTGTGATCCAGGGTCAATGATTGTATACTTCGACATACTTTCAATGGATGTTCACCCAGTCTGAGGGACTGACGTGACAACCATTACTTATTCCCAGTTCCTTATTCGACATTCGTTATCAACCGATGTGATTTTATCGGTTGATAACGAATGTCGAATAAGAAACTGGGGATAAGTAACGGTTGTCACGTCCCTGTCTGAGGGGTTAGTAAGTTGACGAATCTGACAGTTAGTCGCCGCTGTACGGTGGTTTCTTCAGATATTCTGCCACACCTCATCCCCTTAAAACTATCAGGCATGGTGTGGCCCTGGCTGTTGAAAGTGTCATTAAACCTAAATAAATAAATGAATTGAGAAAACTGCAGTTACGGAGCTCAAATCACTGTAAAGTATCTTTAAATTTCTTTTGAACCAAAGGAGTACAGTAGCTTTTCGGTGAGGCAAAAATGGATCGTGCTCCAGATAAACGTGGATCTTTCTTTGGAGCTACCAGTAATATCGAAAAGTGCGCTGTTGTGAGTTGTATGTGACATTTATAAACTTTCCCAGAAACCGCAAATGGTAATTAATTGAATAGCGGGTTGCGTTAAATAAAAACACTGTGACCAAAAATGAAAATGATTGCAATAGAAACTTTTTCCGTTAAAAGATATGCTAGTTTATGAGGAAAATCAGAAATCGATACAGTATGCAGGACTTGCATGAATTGAATTTCTAGTCTGTGTGGTTTATACTGCCTTCAAATTAATTTTATCAATCTGTTTATGAATGAGTACAACTGTAAATTTGTTTAACGGTTTGAGTGCCAGAGACTCCTTAATATCGTACATAACTTTCTAAAATCAGCTGTTTAAGCCTTAAAAGGTTCATCATGTCTTTCTCGGGTCTTCCCGCGTGATCCTTTTGGCTGGCAATGCAAACTTCAGAAAATAAAAATTAAAGTGGTTATGACTGATACTTTACCCAAGTGAACCCTTTACCCAACGTAACGATCAAAACCGGCCAGCGCTATTCTCAAATATCGCCAATTAATTTTCATTATTTTTCCATTTTTTGTCTCAAAAACATAGGTTATGACCCCTCATTGGAACGAGCTCGTCGAGCTCGTTCCAATGAGGGGTCATAACCTATGTTTTTGAGACAAAAAATGAAAAAAGATAATTATTCAAGAATTTTTTTTGCCAATGTCGTCTGCTTTTCATGTTAAGTAAAGGGTTAATAAAATTGATAAATCTTCCCCCTGAGTGCAGCAAGGCTTTGCAATGCTTTAGCACTGCGAAGCCTTCTTGTACTCAAGGGACGAAATACACAACCACCCATGCTATTCTGTAGATTATGAGGCCTAAAATATAAAACAAACCAAGAACATGAACTTTTGCTGGCAAACAAATAATTACAAAAATAAAAACCTGATTTGTCCCGTCTGTATTGGATCAAGTTTCGACATATACAATACTCCAGCTACATCATCAAGATGTGCTTTCGCCAGAGCTCAAATATTTTATCAGATAGGTTTTAAGCCAGCAGAGTAAGGCAAGCGTTGCTGGAGTTTATGTTGCATAAATACATGTAGTAGTCGCGACGCATAGGTTTCCCAACTTCTTATTTAATTCGCACGCATCATAATTCAAATGAGTCCTGCTGTCCCTTCTAATAGCCCGATTTGGGATCAGAGACCTCCGTTTGTAATTTGGTATGACTGGTTGTGTGTATGGCAAAAGTCCAAGTATCAAGTCCAAGGATTCAATCACCTCGTACATTTTATTTTATTTTATTTTTATTTTTATTTTGCGATTGGGGAAATACAGTAATGTTGTGGTGTTGAAAGCGAACGGATAATTTCGACCCAATCGCGATAGGTCGCGATCCGGGCAAAATCCCCTTGTCCGCTTTTGCAATCACAGTACTGTACCTACCATTCCAATGAAAACATAGTACATTCCTCACTTAAAACAAAAAAAAATATTATACAATATGGCTGTTGCATAAATACGCACCATATCTGCCCGGACTCCTTTAATTAATGTCCCATCCTCTCCCACAGGATTGTGTAGTGTTCTGCCGTAGAATTTACCTTAAGGTCCTTTCACACTGATGCAAAACAAAAGCAAGCAAACATTATGTGTCATAATCAAGAAAATTACGGTTTTCAGACACTCAGCAAAACATTTTTCAGACTGAGGGGGCGTACACATCTTCTGATATCATCCATAATTTTCATCTCCAATTTCTGTCAAAACTTGGATAACACCAACCGACCGCCCACCCAAATGTCCGCCCGTCCACCCATTCCCATTAAAAATAGAAATATCGACGTCCTAGCTACAGTACAGTCGCAGTGCATTCATAGTAATCCATTGCGTTTACCAGGTAATAAAAATAATCATCAGCAAAACTAATTAATAAAGCACCGGTTAACCAAGATCAAGTCCGAACCAAGAACAACAAACGAAAATTGAATCTTATGTAGTACAGTCGACCTGGACTGGTCGTAATCCACGCATGGGCGGTGATGTACACGCATATGTTTACCAGGTTATAAAAATCATCATCAGCAAAATTGTAATTAATGAAGCACCGGTTTGTACCAAGTGACCAGTCCATGGCGGATGTACTGTAGCAATACCTAACGGTGCTGAAGAGCTTGAATGTAAATTAGACTCACAACTTGACGAAGTCAACTAGAGCACAGCCTATGGGGCACGGGATGTCATCAAGCAGTTCGTCTCAGAGTGTTGGGAGGAGAGAACAGGCGCGTTGATACGGAGGCATTTTGTAGAACAGAGCTAATCAAGACCTTCTCACCTGTGAACCGTGACAAACCAACGACCGGCCAAAGTGTTATTATTATTATATCACTATGTTACTACGCGGAAGAATGAACGACGAATATAAACCTCAGTAGTGAATTTCCCGCCTCTTCTAATTTATAATTTCTGACAGGCGTATTCGGGGAGATTGCAACTAATCAGTTCGTGGAGCACCGGGTGCAACCCAGTGCTCCATGAGCCTAAGATCTGTCAGTGTTCCTCAAACTTTTCCGAAATAGTAAATAAACGTCGGGTGAACACGCCTCATTACGAAAAGACGAAATGAGGCGTGTTTAGCCGACAGTGTGTGTACATAATAGTAAATTGCAACTAATCAGTTCGTGGAGAACCGGGTGCAGCCCGATGGTCCATGAGCCTGAAGTCTGCTAGTGCTCCTTGTACTTTTCCAAAATAGTAAATAAACGTCGACTAAACACGACTCATGAAAAACACGCTTCATTACGTCTTTTCGTAGTTTTTCGCTCCCTCAACACTGTATGTTCAGACAATATTAGAGATAACAAACAGTTCCTAATTTTTGTGATCACAAAAATTATTGAAATCTTATAATTATACAGGTTATCTGAGATCGTTCGATTTACGAACGCTATCATACTATCTCTACAATAACGATTTAGTCTAGACGTGTGCTACCCGAATCCATAATGCAATGCCTATTTGCACAACCAATTAACTGGAATACTGATTTTCAAGACCTCACAGAGCACTGACCTTAACATCGCATATTGACCAATTGCCAAGTAGAGCCATTTACAATTTGATAAGCTGTCATTTTCCTGCAGGCCTGTCCGTAGAAACTTTAATTTATACACTTCAGGTCCCATGTTCCACGAGTGATCAACCCTCATCTACCAGCATCTGTACAGAAACTGTTCAACCGGTTGTCCAACGCAACGGTCAATCACAAAGAAGTGCTATTCACTAAAAATTCCATGTTTACATTGTCTGCTCGCAAAATATAGTTTATGACATCCCCAAGAAAACTCACCGCCCACATGAAGTCCCTGGGTATGACGACAAAGTGAAACACGCTATAGATAGCTTCATCAATAAACACCCCGACGTCTACTGAGACCCTAAATTCAACTTTTGAAATTATGTTATGGACATTTTATAACCGTTGTGGACTCTGATAATCATTCATTCCACTCCCAGAGATGGTCATTGACCCCTGAAGAGGCGAGCATTGGCCCTGAGTCCCTCGTCTTACCCTTTTTGTTAACGCTCTCCGGATTCACGATACAGTCCCCTTCTTTACTGTTGGCGCAGAATTCAAAACATTGGGGCGGGTGTAGTCCAAACACTGCTTAGAAGAACGTATTTTAATTTGATGGTTTGGTACGTCCTTTAAAAGGACGCACCAAAGCAAAAATTAAAACACGGCCATTTAGTTTTCGGCTATGTTTGGACCTGGGGCAGCCCTAACCTAAGAATCCTGGGCCAAACCCAGGCCGCACAAAGTTCCGGTCTCCGGGGTTACTACTATCCAACCCGGATTCACGATACAATCCCCTTGTTTACTATTGGCGCAGAAGTCAGAACCTTGGCGGTTAGTCCAAACATGGCCTGAAAGCCCGTATTTTAATTTTATGGTTTGGAACGTCCTTTCAAAGGAGCACCAAAGCAAACAATTAAAACACTTTTGTACTGGGGACAGTCCTAACTCGAAAATCCCGAGACCCGGGGTTACTCTTACTCAATTGCAAGGAGGTTACCGAGGGGGCACGCCTCCCCCTCCTAAATTATTCTAAAAAAAAAATTTATATTTATTAAAAATATATATGTAGATTTTAGAGTTCGGGTGTTCCGTATTAAGTTAATTACTGTCGGTCGAGTTTATTATGTTATGCCAGTCAACTAATTTCATTGATAACGCTACTTAATCCAGCTAACCCAGAGGGAAAAAGTTACTCTTCCACTTGTGTAGGTTTTTATCGATAGAACATATTTTGTTACTGCAGTCAATTAAGGTCATTGATAGCGAATTTAATCCAGCTGGCCGATAGGGATAAGTTACAAGACAAAGACAGCCACTTAACACAAACACAAACACACTTCTTTTCCGTTTTTTTTTCTCTCTTTTCCACAATTACCTTTACGGAATTATTATAACCGCTATGAATACTTGCACGAAAAATACACCACATCACCCTCGGGGAGAGGTAGAATCTTTGTCGAGAGGGCCCCCTCTCACACCGGTCCTCACCCGAGGGAGGTTTGACACCTCGACGAGATCACCAATAAGAGCGCCAAAGCCTCGTCCCTCTGCCTTTCCTCCTCTGCTGCTTCCTGTCGTGGTCGGCATCTGTGAAAAAAGCTTCAACTAATTACTTCAATGGTTTCGGCGCGCGAAACCATTTGATCTCACATTATATTCATGTCGTAAAGAGGAATTTCTCCAATTCCATAGGGCAGACAAACTGAGCACTGAAGCTCTTACCCAACAAATTGTGAGAGAAATAAAATCACTTGGATAAGGTAGCGTTAATTTTGTTGCCCAATGTTATGACGATGCAAGTGTTATGTCAGAACACCTATCTGGTGTTCAAACCCGTTTGAGGGAGCAGTTTCCCAATGCTTTCTATGTTCATTGTTATGCACATCGATTAAACCTGGTTCCCGTTGATGTGTGTAGAAGTTTTAAATCAGCAGGTGAATTTTTCGCCCAAGTGGAAAGATTTTATTGTGTTTATGTCCCGTGTGCATAGATGGTTTGTGGAAATTCAGTAGAGGGATAACGTGCGTGCTAAAGAACTCGCTCGTCTTAGTGACACGCGCTGGTCATGTCGCTACCATTCGCAGGCTGCCCATATACAAAAAATATATATTAACCCTTTACCTAACGTGAAAAGCAGACGACACTTGCAAAAAAAAATCTTGAATAACTAATTTTTTTCATTTTTTGTCTCAAAAACATAGGTTATGACCCCTCGTTGGAACGAGCTCGACGAGCTCGTTCCAACGAGGGGTCATAACCTATGTTTTTGAGTCAAAAAATGAAAAAAATAGTGAAAATTAATTGGCGATTTTTGAGAATAGCGCTGGCCGGTTTTGGCCGTTACGTTGGGTAAAGGGTTAAAATGTGAGGGATTATTTATGTGTTTGACGTCCCCCCCCCCCCCCCCCAAAGCAAACCCTGGTTACGTGCCTGCTCAACTGACACATCCACACGTATTTTCAACAGGCTTGCGCCGTCTCTGTATAAATGAGCAAATGTTGTAGTTGTATATTGTATTGATGAGAATAACTCGTGGCCAAATGTGTAAAATACTGTGTTCAATTTCGATACTATTGTATATATGTGAGGAAAGCTAAAAAAAAATCAAAACGACGATCTGAGGAAAATTAAATATTTGATCGTGTATCATAGTGTTGTTCTTCTTTTGGATTGGTTCCCTTTTCGCCAATTTGGTGCCGTTTTCACCAGCCACACTTGGTGCCGTTTTCGCCAGATGGTGCCGTTTTCCCCCAACAAAGGTTGGTGCCGTTTTTACACGGTGCCGTTTTCGCCTGCACCCATATGCTATGCTTTGGAGTCAAATTTTTTTTTTTTTTTCTTTGGTTGTTGTTCAAGAACTTTTTGCAGGTTTCTCCCGCTATTCGTGTTTGGTAAATAATTAAAGGCTACTCACATTTCCTTTATTTGTGATTATTCTGACTCTTGCATTCTAGTTGTCATTTCTTCTTGTGTTGCTCGTGTAAACTATGATATTACAAGGACCACCTTTTCCTTTGTCCAATTATAACAGTAAAAGTATGAATCAGTGAATCAGTCAAAGTGTAAAGAAATCTGCTTCAATTTCAGTCAATTTGTAAATTGACTGATTTTTTCAGTAAATTTACAAATTGTCTGAGCGAATCAGGTACTTTACAGAATGACTAATAATATCCGGCAATTTACAAAATGGTTGTTTTTTTTTAATATTGACTGTAACATGTACATTACCTAAGGTGTGTATCATTAGTTGGTTATCGCGCAATAGACTTTATCAGAACGCCTATTAATTATTTACCAAACCCGAGTAGAATACGATAATTGCCAAATTGTATCCAAGGTTTTTACTGTTTGCCTCAACAACATAGCTTATGAACGCTCATTTGAAATTCGAAACAGATTCATATAATGGAATGTCAGGATTGCATTTTTCTCATTTGCCTTCAGGAGTGTTTGTTTCGCTTGTAGCGCAGTAAGCTGCAAAAAGTGCTAAATTGTTATAAATGATATTCCCTGACAAGGAAAGTCACAGCCGAGAGCATGGAGACACTTGACAAATATCGTAGTTTGATTGGCTTACTTCAGCTGTCGCCTGAAGTGTAAATTTCTACAACAGTGGAAAAAACGCAGATCTGATTGAAAAATTTATGGAGATTGGGAGTTTCTGGTTGATAATGACATTAAATGTTTCACCTCAAAATAGTACCACCAGTAAGTAGTAACTGTCCTGTTTTCCACTGTGCACTCAAACACCACTTCATTGATTTCGGAACAAGCCACATACTATACTTAAGGAATAGTGTATGGCTTGGAGTTGACTACGCCCATATAGCGCCCAGTGAGGTGGTGTAGTTCCCGTCGCGAAGCGGAGGGAACTACACCACCTCACTGGGCACTATATGGGCGTAGTCAACGACAAGACATGCACTAATCCTTATATTATATCGAACACCCATCAAGAAAAACATCTGTCCGATTTGTTAATCTGTTACCAAGGTAGCAGCCCTACCAACCAGCGTTATATAGAAAAAATTACCATGTAGTTTTTTAACAAACATTTTCTTCTTCCAAAACACGGCTAACTTGGATTATTGATATGAGCAGAAGACAGATTTTGAATCGGTCGGCAAGGGTAAACAAAACATTTCCCCCAAACGGAACTGTGTATTCTAGAATCGCGCAACTCGCGAATGAAAACTAAAATTTTCGAAATTTGACAACGCAGTTTGATAATTTCCACACATTTGTCACACATATACATTACCGAATGGGACAGTACAGGATACAAACTCCGAAGATTCAAATGAATTCCATTATTTATTCGTTTACTGCCCAAAACATACAATTAAATAGCGAAATAATATGAGCAGCGAAAACAAACGACTTTTCATATCCGGACGCGTTCTCATGAAAGTTGTACTCAAGTATGGACCATTCTCTTCGAAACGAGATATGGATCATCTTCTCAAGGAATAAAATGAACGCCTCGAAAAATGTGACTTCGACAATGGAAAAGCGATACATAGTAGTGTGCTAAAAATAGAAAACGTGTAGTGCCTGGTTGTAGTGCCTGGTCAGTTCTGTGGATGCAACCTACACGAAATGTGTGCAGCATTCGTCCAATCAGGAGCCCAGAAGGACACGTGAGATATAATATAGCATTATAATTACAAAAGACGGGGCACTTTACCGAGAATAATACGCCAATGATTCATTTCGACCACGTCTAGCCATAGATAGGAAATACAATTCTGGAAAATGCAGAAGTAAATGATTCGTAGTATTGGTCCCGGGTATGTTTTTTGTCTACACCGTACGGAACATGGGATGAATGAAAAAAATAATTAAAGCGTATCTGGTCGCCACTGTTGTGCCCAATAGTGGTGATACTATTAGTTACCCCGTGTCTGATCACGTGGTACGGGTTTTTACCTACCCGAAGCCAGTCGTATCACATGAGGCCGAAGTTCGGCCTCATGGGATACGGCTGGCTTCGGGTAGGTAAAAACCCGTACCACGTGATCAGACACGGGGTAACGAATTTATCTATTGACTTTACTTTAAACATATTTTTATTTGCCATAACTATTGAGCAAAATGGGATAGGAGGACAAGTGCTTTCCACTTAGTAGAAACCTCCGCTCCCATAACATGAATACAGAAAATGTTACAATGGCGAAACAAACAAGTTTTTGAAATTCATCAATGTAAAATAAACTATTTGAATGGGTTTATATATATATGTGTGTATGTGTATAAATAAATATGAATATGTAGCACTAAACAAAGACAGAAAAAGGAAGAAAGAAAGAAAGAAAGAAAAGCTGTTGATGTCCCTTTTGCATTCTGTATCTCTCTTGATTTGAATCAATTAATATTCAAAGCCAAAGGCCGCTTGGGCGCTGTTCTGATTAGGATGTGTTAAAATAATAATAATAATAATAATAATAATAATAATAATAATAATAATAATAATAATAATAATAATAATAATAATCATTTCTTCGCCTTCTGTACTACAGCTTAGGGACGTGTCTCATTAGATCCATGCTGATTCACAAAAAGGTAGGGAAAACGCCGCGTCAGCGACTCAGGCCACAAACAGCGCAACTGTGACTATCATCGTGACTGCACAATCTGTGTACCGATGTGATGGCTCAACGTCACCCCGATGACGCGTCCATTCCGTAACCTATATTGAAGTATTCTATATTGAAGTGGATACCTTGAGTCAGCATTGTTTTACAAATATTACTAGATGGGAAACTCGTTGTCGAACCTCCCAGTGCTTCAAATAAATTGTTGCACAAATTTAAAAATCAAAGTGTTAGTTTTGGTTTCTAACACCGGATCACCGTACAGTAGATTATCCACCGAATTCAGAGTAATATTAAGATTTGATAAATTACCAATAGGAGCGTTACGAGCGTTTGAATAAGATGGATAGACAAGGAAATAATGTTCTGCGTCCTCAACAACAGTTATACAATGTGGACAATATGGACATTCAGAGATGTAACTGAGGAATTTATCACTTTTCAGATCACAACAACCGGTTCTAATTCTACTGTGAATGGTATTGTATTTTCTAGAACCATGCGAGAAATATGCAGGTGGTCTGCATACGGGGTGCGATATGAGTTTTTTGAATTCCGTAAGCGATGAGCAATTTCGCACTCTATTGACTTTCCGTTTTAGAAGTACAATCTATTTCATGTGTGAACACACACAGCATGAGATCTTTTATCTTCCATTGTTGAGCCATACAGGTTTCTGTGGAATTTTTGTGCAAAAGAGTTTTTGTGAAAATATGCCGATATGACTAGTATAAAAAAATTATTGAATTTCTTTTTTTCTTTTTTGTCTCAAAAACATAGCTTATGAACCCCACATTGGAGGGTACTCGACAAGCTCATTCTAATAAGGCTTCATGAGCTATATTTTGGAGATAAAAAATTAAAATATAATACATGTACACTGTAAAACTGGAATGACGCGTCTTCTACGGGGTATGGACAATTTGTAGATTTCGGAACGAGGCTTCCACTGGGTACGGGAAATTTGTCAGTGGCTGGGCGGACGTATCGTGGGTTTCAATGAATATGGTCTCATACCACGTATCTACCAACCAATCAAATCAAAAAATTCACTTTAGTCAATAGATAAAGTTCCTTCCGCTTCGTGTCGCGAAAAATGGCCTTAGTAGCGTTGAATATAATACTGATGAATTTAGAGTAGAGACATTGAAAACACTAAGATTGTTATATTTAACCCTTTTTATACCATGATTACCTGTTCTACTATATCTAAAAAAAACCTATGACATAGGGTGAACACATGTATCTGCGGTGAACACGCCAGTAATGGGGTTTCAATTAGGGCTGTCGCGATTATTCGATTAGTCGACTAACCGTCGACTATTGAAGTAGTCGACGTTTTTTATTTTTAGTCGATCGTCGTTCATTTTCAAGGTGGTACACGTCTACTACACGTCGGGGCTAAATTGCATTATTTTGTGAGGTGAATGATCAATGAAGGTGAATAACTTTAAATATCTAACCATAGTTAACATTCATATCCGGAAGACTGTACGACTGTCACTGACTGTGTAAGAAAGAACACTCACAGTTACTCGAGAAGAATAGATTCTTCTGAATTTCTCCAGTCTTGTACACACGAATGCACCCATTGGAAAACCCAAAGCGCGGAAGTGACAAAATTATGACGAAAGTCAGAACGTCAGATCACTTCTCAAAGTTCGGAACTTCAGACTAAGATCCAATTTTAACAACTGACGAGGGAATGCATAGATCTCAATGTTCAAAATTTCGAGAAACTTATTGCAGAAAGGAAACATATGCAGGAACGTTCTTTGGTAAATTCATTTTAATTCATCGGCTTCAATCTAGTTCAAACTTGGACCCGCAGTCAGTAATATTATTTTTGGGGTTGGTACATCCTACAGGACGTACCAACCCCAAAAATTATATTACGGACTGTGGGTCCAAGATTGGACTACATGTAGCTTCAGTCGGGACCGATTTGTTGTTCCCACAACCCCACTTCGTCTGAACACACTGGTGCCATTGTCATTTTCAGAGTGTTACGAACAGAAGAATGATTTGCTAAAAAATCATGGGAAGCGACTATTAATCGACTAACCGTCGATTACTGGTCACGATTAGTCGATTACAAAAAATGATAGTCGCGACAGTCCTAGTTTCAATAGATAAAGTTTACACCAACAATGGAACTGCATCCCAGTTGACCTTTAGTGATCTCGACCTGAATGCAAACTTGTCTAAATTTATCGCTGGTCGCCTCGCGAAAAATGAAATGAAAGCAGCAATTAATTGTTACGATTTTTTTAAATGAGTTTACCTCCAAAGATACCAAAAAATAACAAACATGCGTTGTCTCATTTTAATAAAGCATCCATAACTCGAAATAGTATGTTATTATGTTATTAAAATGAAAACGGCCAGGTGATTTGCGTGATTCTGTTTCCATTTCGTTTCGGTGATAAAATTGACAGCAGAAGTACCGTCCACCGGTGCTCATGATGTAAACAAAAACAGAATCGCACGTGTGTACGGGCATTGTTTAGAATTTAACATTTAATATTGCCTTATTAACATTTAAACCCTTAATAATCTGACGATCATGGTATAAATAACATATACCCAAAATAGCTTAGTGTACCAAACGTTCACCATTCGTGGTGAAGGGGTGTTAACCGCTCTCCAAATGCTCGCGGTTAACAGCAATTCACCACTCATAGTGAACATTTGGTACATCAAGCTACTATGGTTATATTCTATATATCTAACACGGCTCGAAAATGATACTACAGAAAAAAAAACTTGAATAGGTAACGATTTTCGTTGTTGCCTCCAAAATATTATAATATTAGAACGTTCCTTTTCATGTTCTATCGGTCGATAGTACCTGAGTTTGTGTGATTTCTGAAATAAAACCTGAAGCAGCTTCGCTGCTTCAGGTTTTATTTCAGAAATCACACAAACTCAGGTACTATCGACCGATAGAACATGAAAAGAAACGTTCTAATTATTTTATTATGCCGAACAAAATATGACTTTCATTGTTAAGCGTTAACTGCAACAAGCCATCGATCTTGTAACAACAATGTAGTCGAATCCAAACACATGACGTCATTTCGAACGAATGACGTCTCTTCGAAAATGACTTGTCACAAGTGCCGTCGCTTTGGGAGTTTCTTTATCAACAAATGCCAATGTTAACAACTGCATCGTGCTGTTAGTGTTATAATTCATTGTTAATGCTTGAGTGAAAAGTGTTTTAAATTAATGGAATATAAATTCATGTTTCTCGGACAACAGTTGATAGAATTAAGCGGAGTGAAACACAAGTCATAACTGAGACTCATATTCAGGATTCAATGAAGTGGTGAACAACACGTGAGTGAGTTTTTTAATATTTCTGATTCTTTTGAATTCATTGTTTGCAGTTAAAATTGAAAACACATCCACTGAAGGTGATATATTTGTTGGTAAGTTTGTGTCTACCGCTGTTGAAAAAAGTTAAACGGACACGGAGCCAGCGTTTGGTGTTGAGAAATTCCAATCGACGCTGATCAATGGAAGTGGCGCTTACATTTTCTTCGTTCTCTTGTCTCCAGGGAAAAACGTTCTGATAGTACCCGTGTTTTGCCCCAAAACTCCAGTACTATGACTTTTAGAATGTGTCAAATTAACCAATCACGGCTGATGTTACAAACTTGAGGCATATTAAAACTTATGATCCCATTCAAACGACCACGATAAGCTCATTCTAATATGGATCCGCAGGCTCTATTTGTGAGACAAAACTTGTGAGAGAAAAATCCTTTGCGATTTGGGAAATGGCGCTGGCCAAATATATGTTAAGAGGTTAATACTAAAAGTTGTGGATAATATGATAGAAGTGGAAATTGAGATTTCAACATCAGATTCTGACATTCTGGAAACGCTAATTCCCGCAGAGTTTGTGGACTAAAGAGGGGCATTGAATGATTTACATGTGATTGAGTAATGATTTTCTACGCTGTGAACTGCAAGCTACCGCTTGAATAAACTACTCAAGTCACAGACCAAACGCATTAACAACTAATCAAATAGTAAACACCAAATATATCCTACTCTGCTGTCGTTCATACGATATTCAAGTTCAACTAATTTGTGGATATTGCTTTCAGCCCAGTATATCGGTCGACCCTCTTACAGTAACTAATTTACTGAAGTGAGATCTTAGGTAGAAATATAGGCCACCGACAAATAACCTCGAACGTCATTTTTCAAGTTTGACCATTTTTATGTAAGTGAAAGGAATGATGTTGTCATAAAGCGTTTTTCAACCGGGATGTTACTTGCCGAATAAATATAGTAAGAACTTTTACGATCAAAATTTATTTACACAATAACAAGATTCCAGTGTAGAACAAAACATGGCTCGCGCCGAAGTCGGATATTCCATACTATGGGCGTACTGGCTACTAATTCGTACAGAGCTGGAAACCAAACTGTCTTCGTGTCTTTTCACAAACAGTATATATACATATATTACATAATTGGTTATGGGCAATCTAGTCTAATATTGCTTATTATTTGTGATAGGATTGTTGAATTGATAAATACAATTAGCTCAAGGCTATTACATGGAAGACTGATTAATAGGACATGATGTAACGTTATCTTGATAAACATATAGAAAATCCCAGCTGTGGTCAATTTTGTAGTTGTCAGTTGCTGGTAAGTTTCAAAGGTATTAACTCTGTGACAATCTCCTCCGGCCCGAAAAAATTGTGCCTCCTGGCACAAAGATACTGATGTGACAGTTTTTGATCATTAAAAAGGGAAATGACTTAAATTTAAGGAAAATGTTACTAGGTTACGTCTATACCACAGGACAGCATGAACTCACTATGTAATCTTTGTAAAATGCCGAGTGGCAAAGTCTCAGCGGCTATTGTTCGTTCTTCCTTGTTATTGTACTGGACTCTGTAGAATAAATCTCCATCTGTCAGCGAAGGTTGAACTATGTGGCTTATTTCTTCCGCGCATAAAGAATCTTCTCTATTGGGAACTTTATTAGGCTTTGCTTCCTGTTGAATGGTACTAGCGTCGCACAGAAGGATTTGACTTTTATTGTCTTTCGCTCTGTCTTCTTTCAAATTTGCGTTTTGTGTGAAAGAGTGCATTCCGCGAACCTTATGAGGGTAGTCATGGATGTACTGTGCCGCCACCTCATCTAAAACATCTTCATGAACTCAAGTGTTCTTATTTGGAGGAAGGTTTTCTCATTTTATTAAATAGTGGTGGCCATGAAATGTCTCTTTATATTTTAGAACCTTTTCTGTAATTCTTTTCGATTTCACTTTATATGACACTTCACACATTTGGATTTTTGAATCAACAAGATTGTCATTGTCAGATGTTTGAATTTCAGCATCGACAGAAGTAGTGTTACACTGAATAAATTTACTGGAGGTCTGGGGCCGCACGTTAACACTAAAGTCAGTTTTGCTATTGCTAAATGTTTGTGTACTCACGGTTGTACTCCTGCTTAAATCCTTAATTGAAGCCGAGTTTACACTTTCAAATTTCCGATATTCCGGCATAACGTCACGTGCTTTGTTGTTTTGTGTTGTAACAGTCTGGTTCTGTTTGTTTTCAATGAATTTATCCATCCTTCTCTTGTCTCTCGCAAGTTTCGGAGGGGATTTCTTTTTCAGCTGATTCTTCTTCCATGTCAGGAGCAAGCTGGTTTCATTATCGTCTACCTTCATGCGCCACGACAACTTCAGGCCTTCCAGTTCAAGGCTCTGTAGCATCTGTTGGACGTTACACGGTAGAATACCGTACATGGTGACAGAAAGTCCCTTCTTGTTTTCTAGGCCAAGCTAAAAAGTCGGCCTGCCAGGATTCTCGCACCAATTGTCATAAAGCGTTTTCAACCGGGATGTTACTTGCCGAATAAATATAGTAAGAACTTTTACGATCAAAATTTATTTACCCAATAACAAGATTCCAATGTAGAACAAAACATGGCTCGCGCCGAAGTCGGATATTCCATACTATGGGCGTACTGGCTACTAATTCGTACAGAGCTGGAAACCAAACTGTCTTCGTGTCTTTTCACAAACAGTATATATACATATATTACATAATTGGTTATGGGCAATCTAGTCTAATATTGCTTATTATTTGTGATAGGATTGTTGAATTGATAAATACAATTAGCTCAAGGCTATTACATGGAAGACTGATTAATAGGACATGATGTAACGTTATCTTGATAAACATATAGAAAATCCCAGCTGTGGTCAATTTTGTAGTTGTCAGTTGCTGGTAAGTTTCAAAGGTATTAACTCTGTGACAATGTTTTTAAGCTTGAGAACTTTACAGAACTGATTTAAAATATGGTTTACTTCGAGACCGAGAATTCCTGGTTCCGATACGAAATATTTGCGTTCCCGGTTACCAGAAAATAAGGGCATAACAGAAACGGGAATGGTGCGTAAGTGTTCCCCCTCTCCCAAACATTCTGCGATTTTCTTTACATTTCGTGGCTTTTCCCCCACTGGTTCTGGATAGCCCAAACTAATAGTGTCACTATTCTTCTTACGACCTCCGTCCGAATTTCCGACGCATGCAGTTCTAAATACTAATACTCACGTCGGGGACCCCGGTGTCGGTATTCGTATTCAGAACTACATGCATCCCAAATGGAATTGTACATAACAATGTCAATACTCCGTCCTACTATAAATCTGCTACCAGTCGAGAGATTTTCGCCTTCACAAAACTCAATGATAATTACGAGCGCCAGACTGGTGATCTTAATTATCAATGAGATTGACGAAAAGCGAGAATTTCACGTTTTCCAAAGCTCCCGTTTGAATAATTCCCTTTCCCGGTTCCATGAAAACCAGGGGACATTCAGATCCATGACAAAATAATAGCACATTTTCAAAATTAATGACACATTTTATTTGGTAAAAGGTAAAAAAAAACAAAAGTCTGAAAATATATAGTTTCACATATTGTTTTCAAAACCGATGCGCAGAAACACAATTTATTACACACCTGTTCTACGAAATCCCCTTTTACAGCAACACTAAACCATGCGGAAAATGAAAATCCGTTCCGCACACAGGTGTCGAACGGAAATCGTTGACGGACTATTTTTTAAACAGAAGCGAAATTTCACTGGAATTTTCTACAAATCTGGCAAAGCAATTACAATTTGAATCGCTAGCGATTGCTAAAATAGCAGCACGGGTTTACCTTGCAAATTTGGTTGGCGATAAAATGTGTTCTTTCTGTTGACAGTTCGTCTCCTGAGTTCCAATGTGTTCTATGTGCCTATTGGCACATAGAACACATTGGAACTCAGGGGACGAGTTGTCCAATGAATTACTGAGTGTCCTTTTACTAATTGTGTTTACAGATGTGAATGCATGTGCATGTAATAAATGCAGAACGACACACGCGTGTGTTGTTCTATGTATATATTGAACACCAGTTACTCAAACGTATATTTCGTCCACATTTCACTTTTGGCTGAGGCGATGGTTTTCCGTGCACGTTTTGAAAAGCGCTCTTTCATCACATACCAGAAATATTTGGCTTCCAACATTACCTTCTCAAATAATGAAAATTTCTGTTCTTCCGTACCCTCTTAAATGTTCATAACAAAGTACCTGCATAGTTCTTCCATTAACCATTTTATGTTTTTTCCATATTGTTTCAGACTGTAGAAAGGTGTATTTTAAAACCTACAATGAATGACAATTCTTTGTCGTCTGCTCGACAACTTCTGTTTAAGTTTCATAATATTTTCGGGACCCGTGAACCAATGACATTTTTGTATCCCAACATTATAAAGCCCATATTATATATTTTAAAATATTACGTTTATTGAAAATCGAAACATGCAGCAGCTGTTTCAGGCAGTCCGACAGTCTTTTAAAATTGTCTAGTCAAACGTAGCTCAGTTTTATTTTCATATAATTACATTGTTAATGTAGTTATACGTTTTGGGTCCAAATACTCAATTCCCATTGGTCAGCTGGGTGAAAACGTCATGACCAAATGTAATTCATTTTCCAATGAATACATTTGGTCGAACTTTGACCCGCATTTACGGTAGAGCGCAGTCGACAGAATGTAATTCGGGCGGTGTTTGGGCGGGTTTTTAACTTTTAGCGCCTCTCGCAGTGATCAACTCCGCTGCTGTTTCTTTGTTGACATTTCCCAACTGTGGCATAAAGCCCGTTACTAAAATACTCGTATCCATTTCTAAAGTTGTGAAAATTAAAAATCAGAGTTGTGCGCTTTGTATTTTGTGTGAGGGTGGTTTTTCGCCTCGTTCGTTCGTACATGTTTTATTTCGTCTTTCTGTACATGTTTTATTTCGTCATTCAGAATGTAATCATAAGAATTGAATGCAATTTTTATAATCTTTATTGGAGTATGAACGTGTGGGAATGGTACAAATTGTATGAATCCCTTCGGGATCCATACATAATTTGTACCCATTCCCACACGTTCATACTCCAATAAAGATTATAAAATTGCATTCAATTCTTAAATGAAGAATATGTGAATGAATCATTTTGTTTTAAATGAGCAGTGATTCCCAACACATGCAGTTGGGTTTATATTTGTTTCAACGGTTCAAACCTTTCCTGTATTGTTTCCGAAAGAAATATGTTTTATTAAGCAACTATGAATTTTTTAATTGTATTTATCAGTAGATATTCTCAATCTGGCATACCATTTTACTGTGTCGTGGTAGTTTTTATTTACTTGTCTAACACCCATTTGACACATTTGTCAAAATTCAATAATACACAAGAATTGTTGTGAAAATAAGACTCCAAAGATGTGTCATTTATTTGGGGGAAATCCCGATGCGCTATTAATTAAATTTGTCATGCGGCTGTATTATTAAACCTTTTCGCGTGTTTCCCATTTTTACGTTACTTGCTGCGACATGTCTTCAAACCATCGCCATTTCCTGCTAGCTAAAAATTTAAAAACGCTATTCAAATTTTGATATTTTTATTCCAATCCTGTCTCTAGAAGTCCAATAAATAGTTAATGACACTTCATTACAGCGAACTTGTGAACCTTGTTCAATTAATGGGCAACATCAATGTTGTTTTGGGTAAAACATGAAACTTTTCAGTCATCCATGGAGTTGCTTTGTTAGTAGTTTCTTTTCGTTGCGTTAGGTGATGACTTAATGTCAGTTGTCTCCACAAGCAAAACTGCTGCAATCGCATCGACACATGATAAATCAATTACTATTGACCATTTTAACCCTAAAAGTCGCTTTTCCGGATCAGGAACATGATAGGTCATAATTTCATCAAATAGGATGACTGATCAGTGCATGTGTGGGGTAGCCATTCAGTATTTTCAACGTGCAGCCTTCGGGCTGCACGTTGAAAATATTGAATTGTCTACCCCAAATAATAAATACGGATTCTTTCAATTGCTGTCATGCGGAGCGAGGTGGCTCAGTGGTAGACTGTTGGAATTTCTATGCTAGAGGTCCCGAGTTCGATCCCTGTCCAGGATGGCCCGCGTTGTGTCCTTGGGCAAGGCACTTTATCCCAGTTGCCTACATGGGGGCACAATGGCGCCGTGTACTAAGACGTACTGCACGTCGATGGTGCACGTGTCGGTCACGATTAGCCATTGTGCATATGTATATGACCTTAAACACCAATAAATAAATAATCATAAATAAATAAATTGCTGTCAAAGAATTGACCTGGAAGACACAATGAGGATTCAAAGGATTACCATTTTTTAGGTTCTGTTCTGTTCGCCTGTTAGTGCAGTTGTGGTAGTCGGGTATTCTTTTTCTGTCAAGATATTCTTCCAACTCTGAAAGAACGCTTTTGTTTGGGTACTTCTACCTTGACAAAGGCAAGATATTGTTTGACATAATCTCACAGGTAAGCAGAATTCCTAGATAATAAATTTTGTTTTTGCCTGCGACAGATAATTATTGACATGGAAAATTTACGACAACCTTTTGCATTGCGCTCAATCGCCTGGTCTAAAAAAGGTGACAGGATACCTATCTTGTTCGTCGTCGTTTAGGCGGCGGTCACACCATCGCATTCGATTTTGTAGACCGTTTATCGTACACGCATTTATCTGCGATTCGCATCGTTGCATGGTCATACTATAAGTTTTAATGGCGTCACAGCTCTCCATAAGGAGCACGTATAATATTGAAATATCATGAAAATGGGATCAAGTCATGGTTGAACCTCTGAATTGAGCATGATAAGATTTTATAAAATAATCAATAAAATTATCAATAAAAATTTGAATAAAAACGTCAAAAAAATATTGGATGCGGCATTGATGCAGGCGTTAAACCACTTGAAAATTAATCACCCACATAAAGTTCATAAATCAGTACCGTACTGGGGAAAATATTAGACAGGAGTAACAAAGATGCACACCTACCTTCTACACAGCACTTCCAGAAATCAGAAAAATGACGTAATACATGCATAATTATTTGGTTTTTGATACTTTGATTATAGACCTTCACCTTCAAAATATTGAAAAAAATCGTATACGATTGGATTCGACCCGTCAAAAAATTGAGCATGTTCCATTTTATTCGGACGGAAAGGAGCGACGTATACGAAAATTTTATCGTGCACGTAGGTACGACCACCCCAACGGAAAAGTATGGTTTTCATTTCAATCCGATGACGTATACGACTGTCGTATCAAAAATCGGATGCTTTACGTACGATGGTGTGACTGCCGCCTTAATACGAGTTGGAAATCAACGTACTGCCTTACGTCCTATTATCGGAACCCAAGTGCTGTCGTATATCTCACAAACCTTCCCCAATCATCCGCAATTTCTTTTTTGGGGAGGGGGTGGGGGGACTGTAGCTTCTTTTCTGAAGACAAAATTAAGTACAATGAATTAAAAGGATATTTACGATGATGACACACCAACAAAGATACGGCGAATATAAGCAAAAGATGGAACGTCCATCACAGTTATTTCCCCGAGTCGCACAAGATACTCTCTTCTTTATAATCATAAGTTTGAAAGTTCATTGTTTCTTCAGGACTCCACCCAAGCTCTCAAGCCATCAGTCCAATTCTGTGAACAATCTGACGCTGTTCTGGCCTGGGGCCAGTCTAGCTCTCAAATAGGTCCTTGCTTATGTATATGTTTAGATTCACACGTCTGAAATATTTCGGATTGTTGGTTTAACCCTTTGCCCAACGTAACGGCCAAAACCGGCCAGCGCTATTCTCAAAAATCGCCAATTAATTTTCATTATTTTTGTCATTTTTTGTCTCAAAAATATAGATTATGACCCCTCGTTCCAACGAGGGGTCATAACCTATGTTTTTGAGACAAAAAATTAAAAAAAATAGTTATTCAAGAATTTTTTTTGCAAGTGTCGTCTGCTTTCCATGTTAGGTAAAGGTTTAAATATATTTTATTTACCATAAATTTGCAAAACGTATTGGAGTACAAGTTATACAACTTATGTTAACTCCTCTCCATAAATACAATAGAATAAAAAAATCTGTACATGGATGCGGCAATGAGATATTCAAATTGATTTGCAAATGAATAGATGTTAACCCTGTTTACCCTATTTACATTAGAAATATATGTTGTTGAAACAGGTTGCCAAGTTTCGGATTGTTGAAAAAAAGCGAACCCACGGTTCGCTTTTTAGACTAAATGATATATTCCCGACGACTGAACCTGAAACATTTCTTAAATATTCATTTTCTGTGAATCAAAGCCAGAAATACTGTTCAGTGGAGACATGATTTCATCGACAGTTTGATGACATTACAATCAGAAATGAAGACTGTCGACGTCCGTAGGTTTATGATTTCGCTGGATAGTACTATAAATTATGTTAGCATCAAGATTTTTCAAGGGGAAGTAAATACTTATTGATTAGAATATCTATAACTCCGACAAGAAAGAATACGAGTAAGGGTACTTTAAATTATATCATCTGCAGCTGCGCGAAGAATTCTACAAAAAGTAGGTAAGCAAACAGACCACAACAGCGGCGAATTCCGAGCAGAATTACACTGGTGGTCTAAGAACTACACCCCCCCCCCCCCCACCCCCCCCGTTTAGACGTAGCTACTGGTGTATGTATCTACTTGGTTCCCACCCACGCTTCAGTTTTATTTTCTCTCACAATGCTAGAAACATCGGGGAGTCCGATGTCCTAGCAGATATGGCCGCAAATTAACAGTTCACTGGTTTATTGATCATGCGCAATACACTCCAATTATCACCGCGCGCTCCCCCATGGCTAGCGGTATTTCACTCTACATACCTAACACGAAAATCGACCCGATACCACTATTTGGACACCTTTCATCCGGTCTGATGGAAAACGAGAGTGTGATTTTCCAAGCCCATACCCACCTTCTCAAACGAGGATATCGAACTAGTACGTCAACGTTGCTATTACGCTCGTCTCCAGCTAGGTTCAGGGGAGTAAGAGATGTGTTCTATGAATAGCCAATTGTTTCAAATCGGCAGATGTTTTGGCCACTGAAAAACTATTATTTATGTTTGAAAATCAAGTGTAAATTTTAAATTCAACACCATTAATTAAAATCACAAAAATACGAGCAGTTTGTGTTATCTGTAAAAGGTTTGACGACGAGAAACAAATTGAACACCAGAATACATTCATCAATGAATGGCGTACTGTGAATGTGATGACGTTTGTGTTATTTACTTTTTCATTTTCTTGATGAACGAAGGACGTGAAGATAGTTACGAAATAGAATACTATTCACGCAATATATTCAGAAATGTGTTTACTTATGTAGGCCTATTTCGATTATTTGCCATGCCTTTTACTTGGCTGTAAAGGTGTATGATAAGAAGATTATTATGACACTAAATGATGTAGTGTTCTGTATTTTGTCTCGTTGATGAAAGCAAATGACCGCATCCCACGAGAGGGATGCGACTGATCTGCTCTCATCTACTCAACGGGATCTAGAACAACAGTGGTCAATTGTATTTTCTAGAATTGTTTTTGCTAGTTATGACTTTAAATGGGCGAAAATGAACCATTAACATTTTCAAAGATCTGGCAATTTGCAAGTTGGCAAATTGCCATATCTTTTAAAACGCTAATGATTCATTTATTCAGTTATATTAAAGGCAGAAAATAAAATTCCAGAAAATACAGTTGTAAAGGTTTTATGGTAATGGCTCCAGATCAGTTAGGGTCATAATAATCTGTTTTGATTGGCAGAAATAGTTTAGCCTCAAAAGTAAGTGCAATTCTTTAGTTCTTGTTATTGGCAACGAGGTTCCCTTGTCTAACAATATATCAAAAGTTATTTTTTAAAACATAACAGTGCATATGAATTTTATTCTTTGATATTGTGAAGGGAGAAATTTTCCAACTTATTCCTGGCACACCGAAATAAACCCACTCGTTCAATTTATTAAGTGCAATGTGATCGACTGAGACGGATTAATGGGATGAAAGATCTAGATGTTTGTAGAAGCGTTGGTAGTTTGTCAGACGGCGGAAGATAGAAACAGCTGACATTATAAAAACAAACAGAGAGTAAAAACTAAGATTAAAGGAGGATCAAATTTTAATTCAATCATACAACCCTCCAAGCAAATATCAAATAGAATCTCCATAATTATGCAGCAGGGGATCCAGAACGTTTTATAGGAAGGGGTTGGAAGATCAAGCCAAATTGTCGGAGTCGGGTGCAGTGGCGTAGCCAGGGAGTGGGGTGGGCACATGTCCCCCGTCAAATTTCACCACCACCACCCCCACCCCACCCCCATTTTAACCCATATAGGAAACATTAGCAAGAAATTTTAATATCTAGCAATTTCGTTGATTCTGAGTCAGTTTGTGTCCATAATTTATAAGTTGTGAAAGACATCAATAATTAGGCCATCGGCCTAATTATTGATGCCTTTCACAACTTGTTAGGCCACAATGTGGCCAAATTATTGATGTTTTTCACAACTTATAAATTATGGACACAAACGGACTCAGAGTCAAGGAAATTGCAGTTTTTTTTCTCGAATTTTAAAATTTTTCCCGGGGCAGGGCCCCCGACACCCTCCAACGAAAGGGAAACACTCACTCTTGTGCTCGGCCTTATTTTGCCGCTGCGAGGCTCGGATGATGCAGCGAATCATATTCTGTATGCCCCCTAGATATTACTCTTGACCCCTAACTTTGATATCCTGGCTACGCGCCTGGTCGGGGGCGCGGTGGCGTTGCGGTAACCGGTTCTCGTCAGATCACCGAAGTTAAGCAACGTCGAGCCCGGCTAATCATTGGGTGGGTGACCGTCTAAGCGATCAATTCGGACTCCCGCGTTGTGTCCTTCGGCAAGGCGCTTAACCCCGAATGTCCATATGGGGGCACGATGACGCCGTGTACTAAGGCGTACTGCACGTCGATGGTACGCATGCCTTCAACCAATCTAACCCTACCTGTGCTTCAGTGCGGAGTTACGATGTTGGGGAGGTGGCAGCTGCTTGTCGTTGCTCGGTGGTTCTCTCCTGGCACTCCGGCTTCCTTCACCCGTAAAACTGTCATGGTCATGATTAACCATTGTGCATAAGTATATGACCTTAAACACCAATAAATAAAAATAATAATAATACGCGCCTGGTCGGGTGCCACTAATGTTCTCCGGAAGCTGAACACTCTGCATACTCCTTATTGGAAAGGGGCAGTGTTTACCATGGCATTCTCCCAGAAATACCCTGGTATACCAGGGTATTATCCTGGTATACCAGGGTGATCTGGAACAACACTTGATGTACTATTGTATTCTCTTGCAATGGGCGCCCTTGTTCATTTGCGACCACTTCTATTATGCATATTGGTTACTGGCATTGTGAGGTATCTTGACGAAAACTGTGGAAATAAATGTCGTGATTTTAACGGAATTGCATTGAGTGTTAATATAAACAGGAAAATACTGAAGTATGGTCACACCAATGCACTTAATAGAAAATTAGGCAATTGTAGCCGTGGCTTACGCAGGGTCCATCCCGTCTTAATCCACCACCGAACATTATTGTATGGGACGATGAATTTCGAAAATACATAATTGAAGAGGTTATTTTTATTGTTTTAAATGTTTCCAAATAATCTTTTATGTTCAGTTGGAATCAGGAAAGCCTCCCCGACTGCAACAAACAAAGGCGTCTCAAGGATTCGTATTCCGCAACGTGCGCCACAAAGGTGGACAGGCTCGAGAAAATATTTGGGGAGGATTCGATTTCTTTTCCACCGCTCGTGATAGATTACGTAAGAGCATGAGGTTGGTTTTGAATAAAATGGTTTTGTTCTGTCGATCGTCAGCAAATTAAACAAACATGTAATTATCGTTAAACTATTGAATGATTACAAAGTTATTGAAGATCTTCATAGTGGTATTTTGAACTGGCGAAATGTTTCAACTCTCTGAGATGTCTGTACTCAAGAACATTCACACCGGTGGGCATTGATTATCCAAAAAGCAATAACTGGCTGATCCATTTGCCGATTTATTTTAGCCTTTCAAATTGGATTATGCAAATAAAAGAGCAGACGCATTAATCACAGACGACATTGCTTTGAGGAGTTCTCAACAGGTTACCAAGGAAAGATACGGCATCTGTGTTTTGTCGCAGTCTAAGCTGTGTCCACAAAACCTTTCACTTAACAAGTGTTTCATTTGGTAACCTAACAAGGTTATGAAATAAGGGGAACTCAGTATTACCGTCAGATTCCAATCATTGTCCCGATAATTGGATATCTGGGTCAAGTATACGTTTACAATGACATGTTATTCTCGTAATTAACCCTTAGCATACTGTTATTATCTTTCGATGCAATTAATGATTTTATTTTGCATCAGTAAGCATTTAACCAATTTAACCAAAGACTCATCTATGAAAGGGCTATGAGAGACCTACAGTATGTGGAGAGTGTATTATCACTAAATCACCCGCAGAGTGGAGATTCCACCCAAGCAATAATTACAAATATCTTGCAAAGCATAACCAGCACAAGCAAAGTTTCAGCATTGGACCTCCGGGTTAAAACCGGAGGTCCATTGGCTGAAACATTGCTTGTGTTTTTTGTCGATATGTACGAAATTTAAAAGTTATAGCGTGGGTGATAACTCCACTCCGCGGGTGATTTAGTTACAATCCACTCTCCACGTACTGTACAAGAGTAGATATCGTCCACTGAGTACATCTTGGTGCACTCAGGTGACGATATATTCGGTCAGCTTGACTCCCACGTGCATTGTGGGAAATCGTTACTTTAGAAAATTTGGTATTTTGACATCGCAGTATAGAAGGTTTATTACAGTATTCTGAGTATGTGACGCGACGACTGTGTCCATGTCGTCAGTTTTAACGTTTTGGGTTGCTGAGATGTTTGTGCTTAAATGGTACTAAAATTCACAGCATTTTATGTTATGCGGATATGTTTTCGACTACGATTGAACATGTATGCCAAGTTCTACAAACGAAGATAATAACATAAGAATCCAAGTAATCCTGTGCTGTAAATTTACTGGGGTGAAATTTCGGTGGCTTTACCTGTTTTGGTCACTTCATGGAAACCATCATCTGACTTAAAATAGTCCAATTAGCCACCCGGGATAACTGAGCTCTGTATAATTGGATTGATTGAACGCTCTATGGTAATTGCAAGAAGAATGTCCCAGCTTCCGTTATAGTGAGGGGTAATTTGCTACTGTCAATAGATAACTCTTAATAATTGTGTTCGCATACTAATGTTAAAAGAATACGGTCGGGATTGACGGTGAAAAAGATTATGTTGATTGTGTGCAAAATCTGCGTAACAGTTCAGACTTAATACGATACTTTTATTCTGATTCTGGAACGTTGATACTGTATCATTAGTTTTCAATGCCGGGCCTAAGGTGATTACCACAGCCCGAGCGCAACAATCTTTATGGCCGTCTTATCGGAAACTGATTCACGTAGGTGTCCAAGCCCTCGGGACACACGTCTAATTTCTCATCATATAGCAACAGATGCTGAAAGTGAAACCAATAGGTAATCATTACTCCTCTTCTTTATATGGATGATCTAGAACGTTTTGCGTGAGCTCTCGGGCCAACTAGTCAATTCTGTAAAGAAGTATATGCTGTTATGGGAGGCTTGTTTACCAACTTGTTCGTGGAAATTTGCGCACAGATGACCGTTGTTGTAATGCTATGTGTCTTCACTCACAAAGATATATACGGGTATTCTTTTCTGACCCACTTATAGATATTCCAACCAATACGTATTTTAATTCCCCTGGAAAATATATTAAGATATTGACATCATGTGTGGAACTATACGCGGCGTAATCATAAAACTACGGCTGTGGTGAGCCTTCATTTCTGATTGTAATGCTATCAAAATGTCGACCAAATCAAGTCTTGTTGATTAACATTTCTAGCTGTGATTCACAGAAAATTAATCGTTATGATTTTTTTTACCTTTATTCGTTTGAAATATATTAGTTGGTTGGAAAAGCGAACCTGCGGTTCGCTTTTCCAACCAACTGAAATATTGCAGATGAGTGAATCTAAATGTAGGCGATAACCTATTTGAGGTCTAGACTGGCTCCAAGCCATAACAACGTGGATTTTTTTACACAATTAGACTGGTGGCCCGAGAGCTTGATGGATGTCGTCAATACGGCTTCGTATTGGAAAAAAATGGTGAAGAAGCTGATATTGGTCCCATTGCCTCTGGTAAATATTTTATGGGTAGGTTAATATTAAAATAATATAATTCTCTTGGGCATTATACTTTATGGTCAGATCGACATCAGTGATTTGCAACCCTCAGTCATAAGCGATCCACCACTCCTCGAAGGAAATGTCCACCACTCCTCGAAGGAAATGAAGTTATAAGTGATCCCAAGGTAATAGCTGACACGTTAAACAAATATTTTGTTAGTCAAAGTAACACTGTGACCGATAAGGAACTACCCCAAATCCCCTTTACCGAGCATCAATTAAACTCCGTTGACACCAGCCCAACCGAAGTGGAAAATCTGTTTTTAAATCTTGATACCACAAAGGCTAGTGGCCCTGACAGAATCAGTAATATTATCTTAAGAACATTTTCGGCACAATTAGCAACACCTTTTAGTATGTTGTTCAATTTGTCCTTGCTTCAAGGTAAATTCCCGGCTGTTTGGAAGCATGCTAATGTCATTCCAATCCATAAAAAGTCCTCCATAAACTTGAAGGAAAATTATCGACCCGTGTCTTTAACTAGTAGTGTAAGCAAAGTGTTTGAGAAAATAATATTTAAACGTGTTTTTAAATTTCTTATGGATAATAAACTGTTAACTGACTTGCAGTCGGCCTTTGTACCGGGCGATAGCACTGTTTGCCAACTAATTGACTTAGATCACAATATAAGAATGGCGTTGGACGAAAATAAGGAAATTCGATTTGTATTCTGTGGTATAAGTAAAGCTTTTGATAGAGTGTGGCATACCGGACTTATCTACAAACTTAATGCCACGGGAATAAGGGGTCGCTTATTATCCTGGTTTGAGGATTATCTAAAGGGTCGAAGTCAGGTAGTTGTTGTCAATGGGCCAAATTCAAGAAATGAAGTAATCCAGGCAGGGGTTCCACAGGGATCAGTTCTCGGTCCCCTCCTGTTTAATATTTATATAAACGACATTATTGAAAACATTCAGTCAAATATCCGTTTATACGCTGACGACACGTCATTGTCGCTAATAGTAGAAGACCCATGTATGGCAAGTAGGATTATGAATTCGGATCTTGCAAAAATCGGGGAGTGGTCCAAAAAATGGCAGGTAAATTTTAGTCCTGAAAAAACGGTTGCCTTAAGCATTTCACGGAAAACTAATCCAAATCCCAAACCCCAGCTATTTTTACTGGATAAAGCTATAAACGAAGTAACCCATCATAAGCACTTGGGGATTACTTTTCAAGGTACAGGTTCCTGGGATATACATATTGATAGTATAGTAAACAAGATTAGTCCAATGATCAATTGTTTTCGAAGCTTAAAATATAGAATATCGCGTGCATCACTAATTGCATTGTATAACCACTTTATACTTCCGTTATTTGACTATGCTGATGTTATATGGGATAACTGTACGGAGGAGAAAGCAAACATTTTAGAAAATCTCCAATTAGATGCCTTACGTACAATTTGTGGTGCACCTCGCGGTACTAGCCATGAACTTCTGTACAGAGAAACTGGTTTTGTCTCCCTGAAAACACGCCGAATCCGACATAAATTAACATTCTGCTTCAAAATGATAAATGGATTAGCACCTAATTACTTATCGCGGCAGATCCCCCGAACCGTTGCCCAAAGGTCTGCATATTCTCTTAGAAATGATGAGCAACTATGCACTATATTTTGTAGAACAAAAGATTTTTCAGATTCATTTTTACCATCGACAATTAGGCTATGGAACGAACTGGATTCTGAACTACATAAATGTATAACCGTAAAAGCTTTCAAGTATACGATAAAACGTGACGATCGTATAGTCCCCAAGTATTATCTTTCGGGCTCCAGAGCATGTCAAATTCTCCACGCGAAAATACGCATGGGGTGTAGTAATCTTAATGCTCATAAATTTGACAGATTTATTGTGGATGATCCAAAATGTGATTGTGGTTTCGGGTATGAAAGCACGGAACACTATATCTTTAATTGCCCTCTCTTCATGATCCAGAGACAGACCCTTTTAAACAAATTAAACAATGTTAATGTATCCCTAAATACTCTTCTCTTTGGCGATCCCCAGTATTCAGATGAGGCTAATAGTTTGCTTTTTGTGGCTTTCCAGCAATATATAATCGACACTGGGAGATTCGATAGTCGCTGGATACTACTGAATCCGTCAGTCCCACTTATCTCTTTGTACATGGTGACCTTCCCTACGTAACAGGCTACCTAAAATAGGAATAATAGGCATGTTTACTTGCTCGAAAATCTTGTCAGATACCATAATGCCCACCATTCACTCTATAAACAAGTTGCAGCCAGTTTCTGTCCAGACATACAATTTATCAAGAAGTTGAGTTTCACACACTTACTATTATTGTATGACAACTTTAGAGTGCAATGATTTGTAATATCATCTAAGTCAAAGTGTAACTCCTCACCAGCACCTGCACCCGTTTGAATGTTTTTGTATCAGAATTGAATATTGTTGTAAGGGGGAGGCGTTTAAATAGGCTTAGCCTGTTCGCCAAACCCTATTTCATATTTGAAGGAAATAAAATTACTGTTTAATAAGCGATCCGTGGCTTTGCTGGGAACAATTCAGCGCCGATAATCAGCGATAAGGGTGATATAAGGGTGTGTGACATCCAGGGGCATTGTTTTGTTAAACTCTAGTGAAATAGCATGTCGGCAGATCAAATTTTTATGCAGATAATTTCTCTCTTTATTTTGGATTTTTTGTTGTTGTTGTGTTCGCTCACCTTGGGCCACTTTTTTATTTTTCATCATCGTTCACTTCTGTAGATGGTGATATCTTGCAGTTGTTTCGTCTGTGGCGGATTTTCACAGCAACTTCGGTTAACACAAGGATTTGAAGCGAGGGATGCTAATTTCCACCAGAGCTCTCGGTATTTCAAGCTTCTTTTTGAACAGATATAACCTTCCTTAATGTCAGCGTAAATTTCTCTTAATGTGTAAATAAAACCCTGCCTGTGATTCGAGCGAAATAACCAATCAAGTAATCCACTAAATGTTAACAGTAGCATGCCCCCGGCACGTAGACAAGAAATAGCGAATATCACAAGAGTGGCGGAGTTAATAACAAAAAACACACGCCGTGTTATGATGAACGACGTTTCAAACCTATAACGTTTGTACAAAAGCATGGCACAAATGCTGGACAGCTTCATTAAACTTACCACTGAGCCAACAGTAGCCATAAGCTCTTTCAAAATAATTTTAGAAGGTTCGTACAGAACTTAAAAGGTTTTATTATGAAAACAGTGACAGTATACCGCGATTGCTGTGCGTATTCAACGTTACACGATACAATACAGGCATTGGGTAATGTGCAAATTTCTGTACTAATTTGTCCAAAAACAAAAATGAAACAGCTCGTTGTGCTTTCCAAAACTACATTCGAATATCAATAGGTAACAAATTTTGTGTTGTACGTTTTGGTGTCCCACTTTATCCATTACCAGTTTTGGCCATACAAATATGAGTACCGTCAGACAAAATTCATTTGCCAATTAATTTCATACTTTTCTGTACTCAGTTTCCCTGGGTAGGATTGGTTTTGTCTACTTTCCTTTGCATATCTATCTGTATTACGTGTCATGGGGAAGCAAATTTTCTATGATAAGTTTTGGTGTCACACATAATCCAACACTTGTTTTGATAGCATTATCCAGAAAAAACAACTTTAATTTTCGTGAATTTTGCAGCATCCTATATTCGTTTGTTCCTGCCATTAAATCCAATCCCAAACAACTTGATCTCATCTGAAATGGCTATTAAAGTAACTAACAGTTTGCCGGAAAATGGTTTGCATATGCAGATGACCGTTGCTGTTCACGTTTTAGTCTCACATTTAACTCTCCAGGACACTGACTGCTATAAAAAGTATCATTTGAAAATGACAAAATTGGCCTAC
The DNA here is from genome assembly GCA_031216915.1 of Pictodentalium vernedei. Lineage (NCBI taxonomy): Eukaryota > Metazoa > Mollusca > Scaphopoda > Dentaliida > Dentaliidae > Pictodentalium > Pictodentalium vernedei. The sequence goes on along the minus strand of CM062297.1, from coordinate 781,680,399 downwards.
TTTGGTTGCTACTTTCAATCAGTTTGGAAAGGGCTAATTTTAAACATTGTGCTTTGCCACGATTGGTGATTCTTGTTGAACAAATCTCCTGTTGTAAGTTTTTTCTCTATGGCTTAACTCAACATAACTTGGCTGTTGTCACTTATAGAATAGTACAATTTGAAATATTGTGATTTTTAGTGAATTTTGCAGTTTTCTGCACTCATTTTCCCCAAAACCAAAAGTACATAGTTCAATGTACTTTCTATACTGTACAGTCTGCCTTTTCACATTAAAACTTTGGAAAGCCCGTAATTTGTCCAAAAAATTACAATACTCTAATTAGTTTTTATTACAGTTTTTCTTCGACAATTTTATTACAAAATGCATCGTTTTCATAATGTGGCGTTTGTTACGACCCGTAATGTAATAAATGCCCATAATGTAATACCTACCCATAATGTAATACAAAAACGACCCATAATGTAATACGAACCCATAATGTAATAAAAAACGACCCTTAATGTAATAAATGTAATAACGTGTAATAAATGTTAGGTACCCATAATGTAATAAAATTTTTAAAAAATTAGATACAAATTACACTTTTCCAGGCCCGTAATGTAATAAAATTCTAAGTTTGAGTTTTGTTTTTTCTCTTTACTCCAGCAGTGCGTTCGGCTACTTATGACACATCCTACGCCTTCATCAATGCTGCCAATGGCCCCTATGCCGTACACAGCCAACATGTGTGGGTGTGTTGGGATTATGATGGAGAGTATTCCGGGACCTGGGGCGGGTATACTCTGCTCTGAGTGGCAGGCATTATCCCTCTTCTATTTGTACCACCCGCGCAAACGTCTTCCTCAATAGCCTCTACTGCCCTGCCACAACCATATAGGTCTACCTTACCAGACATTCAGTAATTTTGATTCCAGGATGGTCATTTATAACTGCAATCATCATATTCGACCGGCTGTTCACTTGCACAAAAGCAATGTGGGTAGCAGGTTCCTACTGTTAATAAATGCAAGTAACTCTGGCCAAAGTTGCTGGGGCAAAGGGTGGAGTGGGTGCCGTGGGATTTGGGTGCACCAAGACTGGATAGTGGCGGGGGGGGGGGGGGGGGTAGTGTGGGATACAAGGAAAAGATGGAACAGAAGCAAGACGTTGAGTCAAGCGGCGCAGGGGAATATCGGGAGGCGATATGGTAGGTGTACTGGTATTGGGATAGGGGATATCCTATAGCTCGATGGGATTTGGATTAGGCTACTTTCCTCCAAATTAAGCGTACGATCTATCCTCTGTCTCTCCAGTTTTCACTACCTGAACAAATTAGTCATTTCCCTGTACTGTACTACTATAAGTTTATGTCACACCCACCGCACCTGGAAACCAATGAGCCCGATCCCAGGATGACAGTTAATAACGACCACATCATATTCCCGATCCTGTGATAACATGTGTCAAGTAATATTATTAGTCCACCACACGGCCTTCCACTTAAACTACCTACAGTCATGGCAGCTCCTGGCGGTTGGCAGGGACTTCCTGCCAACCGCCTACTCTATCACATCGACTATTCGCGTGTTCATCTCCGCTATTGTGCCATCTTCTCCTAAGTTACACTCAAACAACATACATAGCTAGACACGAGGAGTAACATGGGCGTATCCGTTTGACCGGGTGTGTGACCTTGACCATCAAACCGGAAACCTTGAACCTGTGTATCGGCTCCTGCTGGGCGATTGTCCTGAAACTTGGTGTGTGGTTCGGGCGCCCAACAATTTCGCCACACCCGATGCCCGTCATGTGTGACCTTGATATTCAAACCGTTGACCTTGAACCTGTATCTCGGTTCATGCTGGGCCGATTTTCGTGAAACTTCAGGACGCTCAATATATATATATATATATATATATGTATATATATATATAGAGAGAGAGAGAGAGGCCCGAACTACCCCCACATACCAAGTTTCACGCAAATCGGCCCAACATGAGCCGAGATATAGGTTCAAGGTCAACGGTGTGAATATCAATCAAGGTCACACATGATGGGCATCGGGTGTGGCAAAATTGTTGGGCGCCCGAACCACACACCAAGTTTCATAAAAATCGGCCCATACACAGGTTCAAGGTCACCGGATTGATGGTCAAGGTCACACCTCACGGTCAAACGGATATGCCCATGTTACACCTGGTGTTTAGCTACGTATGTTGTTTGAGTGTAGCCTAGGAGAAGATGGCACAATAGCGGGGATGAACACGCGAATAGTCGATGTGATAGAGTATGCGGTTGGCAGGAAGTTCCTGCCAATCGCCAGGAACTGTCAGGAAATGTATGTGGTAGTCCCCACAGCTCAGAAAATGCTGTGGAATGCTTTTCCAATCAACATAATCTCAAGAACCACCAAAACTGCTCTCTATTATAGATCTGCATTCGTCCTGTGCATACTATGAGTGATGCCACACCACTGGTGAAATTTATTTGAGAATGCAATCCCCTGAGCTCAATACAAAGAGGCTGCTTTGTACAACCAAGTGATGTGCACATTAACTCGGCTCAGTTGCTGGTCACAGCCACGGGTGAACATGACATACTCTTAACCAATCTTCTCGCAAAGGTGGCCTGCGTGGATGATAGCAGTCTACAAGGCGTTTAACTTGCTTCGGTTCATATCAATTGAGGGTGTTCAATCTGTGGTGTGTTGAGGTTTTAGAAAAATAACACTGAGAAGAGTTGAAACCATTTCACTCAGGGCTGTCACTATTGAAACTGATACAATTTTTATTGAAAATGTAAGGTCTTTCTTGCATGTGCGAAGTGCAAACTATTTGACTGGAAAGCATTTGATAATATTACTTGACACATGTGATCTCAGGACCGGGAATATGATGTGGTCGTTATTAAGTGTGGTCCTGGGCTCGGGCTCATTGGTTTCAAGGTGCGGAGGGTGCGACATGAACTTATAGTAGTACAGTACAGGGAAATTACTAATTTGTTTAGATAGTGAAAATTGGAGAGACAGAGGATAGATTGTACGCTTAATTTGGAGCAAAGTAGCCTAATCCAAATCCCATCGAGCTATAGGATATCCCCCATTCCAATACCAGTACACTCACCATATCGCCTCCCGATATTCCTCTGCGCCGGTTGACTCAACGGCTTGCTTCTGTTCTATCTTTTCCTTGTATCCCACACTATACGCCCCCCCCCCCCACTATCCGGTTATTGTGCACCCAAACCCCACTGCACCCCACTACACCCTCTGCCTCAGCAACTTTGGTCAGAATTGCTTGCACTTATTAACAGTATAGGAACCTGCTATTCGCATTGCTTTTATGCAAGTGAACAGCCGGTCGAATATGATGGTTGCAGTTATAAATGACCATCCTGGAATCAAAATTATTGAATGTCTTGTAAGGTAGACCTATATGATTGTGGCAGGGCAGTAGAGGCTATCGAGGAAGTCGTTTGCGTGGGTGGTACAAATGGAAGAGGGATAATGTCTGTCACTCATAGCAGAGTATACCCGCCCCAGGTCCCGGAATACTCTCTATCGTAATCCCAACAAACCCACACATGTTGGCTGTGTGCGGCATAGGGGCCATTGGCAGCATTGATGAAGACGCAGGATGTGTCATAAGTAGCCGAACGCACTGCTGGAGTAAAGAGAAAAAACAAAAATCAAGCTTAGAATTTTATTACATTACGGGCCTGGAAAAGTGTAATTTCTATCTAATTTTTTAAAATTTTTATTACATTATGGGTACCTAACATTTATTACACGTTATTACATTTATTACATTATGGGTCGTTTTTTATTACATTATGGGTTCGTATTACATTATGGGTCGTTTTTGTATTACATTATGGGTAGGTATTACATTATAGGCATTTATTACATTACGGGTCGTAACAGGCGTTGTTTCATAATGCGTTGATGCATAAACGCTATTTCCGGAGAGGTGACTATCCCTTACCACCAGGTATTCAGGAATTTATGTAACAGAGCTTGCAGTTTCCCCGCTTCTATCACACTTCTGAAATCTGATTGACAGTCTTGCAAAGACGCCAATGAAAAAAGAAAAGGACTTATTAGAAGCTTGTGAAAAGATTATTGAAACCAAAGGAGTCCATGTGATTGATTATAAGACAGACATCACAACGATGGTTAACATCTAGTACTAGGTAATACCAAAACCCGTCGGTTAGGCATCTCCTCAACGACCAGCAGTCTGAAGTCTCGGGGAGTGATGATGATGATGAGTGTGAGCTGGATTCCAGTTTCGACCCTGAGTCTGACGCCTCTGGTTCGGACTGAAGGCCCGTGATCGGCCCAGGCCTATCGAAACAGACTCTGATTCTAATCACAAGAATAACCTATTCTAGGCCACACATTAACCATATAACCTGCTAGATCCCTTAGCCGAATCTGGGTAGTTTATACATGTAAGTATGTTATGTGGTATAAGCTTCGCCCATTTGTGTGTATATGCAATAGATGGTCAAACGGTTGAACATGAGTTATTTTTTCTATCTGTCTTCAATATTGTCCCAAATTCAAAGAATTCCCATTGCACTTAGAATAATATTGACATCAGATCGCGATATTATCTGTCACTTTTAGCGATTTGAAGGAACCCTGTTTGCTGCATGGTTCGCACAGGTTTGCCATATCACCCTTTTGTTTGTTTTTGAACAACGTTTTGTTAGAGATAGACTTACATCGAAATGATTATCACTACACCGCTTCACGTCTGATCTAATTTTCATGACTGAATGTCTCCTAAATGTTTCTAACATCGTTTTTTGCAGAACAGACCGTTTCCACTTTCTTCAAAACTCCAATCTGCACCGATTCGTCAGTATTTCTGCCATACAAGGATGAGCTATGGAAAAACTATGAAAAAAATATAATTTTCTGCTTCCGGTCAAATTTCGGAGGCCATTTTGGATTTTGATATCCTCTAAGTCTTCGATGCGGCAGCGCCAGTTATTTCTCATAAAACGACGGAGCTGATATCCGATACAATTATTGTCACCATGGGCAATTTTCACATCGATCTGACATTTTGCAATATCGGAGAAACGACGCCGTTTTCCCTACTTTGGAATTTTCACCACTTTTTCCAAAAGCAAGTTGAGTGGGAACCACTCAGTTTGCATTTAATGAGAGCTCATTAGCCGCTCTTTGTTATTCATTCACAATTTTCGAAAGGGAGTGAACGATATGTGGTGAAGTTGAAAACAATCGAATTATTTCCAATTCCCGACCCAATTTTGTCCGCCATATTGTCCACGTATCCAATTTGTTTCTTCTATTCACATGGAATTTGTGTATGCTCGATTACATCTGAAGGGGTGTATACCAGCATCAAAATGAGTGGGGTTTAGTTGAATCCAAAGGAATGGAGGGATCCTCTATCACCTTTCGGACTGGAAATGCAGTGTAAAAATGATAATATTCTATTTCCGCTCAAATTTGGCGTCCATATGGGATTTTGACGTTATCGAATTCTTCAATAGCCAAGTGCTAGTTATTTCCCATGAGTCCACTGAGCAAATTAACCCTTTACCCAACGCTGACGATATAAAAAGTTAGGATTTTAAATACCATTTTTTTAATTTTTCAAAAAATTTCAACAAAATCATATGATGTGACCCCTCGTTGGAACGAGGTCGACGAGCTCGTTCCAACGAGGGGTCACATGATATGGTTTTGTTGAAATTTTTTGAAAAATAATATTTTTTCAACTGCTGAATTTGCATATTACGCGGGCGGATGCGGGCGATTCGTTGGGTAAAGGGTTAATTCCATTTTGTCCAGAACTGACACTTTGCGCTATCGTAGAAACACGCCGTTTTCCCTACTTTGGAATTTTACCCCGTTTTTTCAAATGCCGATTATACGCCAATTTTTGAGTTTATAGCAGTCTGATTTGCGCTCAATCATATCTAACTGATCACTTCTCATTACCCATGTCGATATATAACGTTCTATAGTTTTCAAAAGAGATTGAAAGATATATGGTGCCCATTTTCAACTTACAGTCACCATTTTGTCCACCATGTTGGATTATGACGTCACAACTTTACTTCCTCAGAAGTTACATCGTATATGAATCAATAACAAGAGCACTGCCTAGCGGGGCAACATACGCCCGTCAAAATTGAAACATGCACAAGTTTCTCTGGGGTAAAGATTGAAATTGTTGTTGACTCAACTATGTCTATCACCCCCCCCCCCCCTCCCCAATCATTGCCCATTCCACTGCCCTGTCTGGGGTAAAAGGAAATTCACCTGTTACATTTGTATATTAAACGATCTGAGGTCTTTACAAAAATAAAAATATGGTAGCATCCATTTTATTCATAAGATAACTTCTAAAGGGCTGCAAGGCTGCTGTAGAAGATTCTCCTCGCCGTTTACAATGGTAGCGTCCATTCACTGACAGGTAAACTTCATTGATAACGATTTACGATAGTTGGTACCAAGGAAAAGGATATTTTGAGGATTATAACACCTATAAACGGTGAGGATTCTCGTCGTTTAAACATAAAATGGTGTTATCTGCACCTGTCACATGCACAAAGACAATTGATGATCAACATGGGTGCAAAGTTTGAACAATAAAGCAAGTAAAATGTTGGAGTAGGCGACACAATAGTGTAATGTTTCAAGTACTAAAAGGAGGCATAACTCTGGAAATACAAAACAGAGTTATCTGCTCTTGTCTCATGCACAACGGCAATTGGTGATCAGCATGTGTGCAAAGTTTGAACAATATTGCATGTAAAATGTTGAGGAGTAGGCGACACAATACTGTAATGTTTTAAGTAATAAAAGGGGCATAACTCTGGAAATACAAAACAGAGTTACCTGCTCTTGTCACATGAACAACAGCAGTTGGCGATCAGCATGTGTGCAAAGTTTGAACAATATAGCATGTAAAATATTGAAGGAGAAGGCGATACAATACTGTAATGTTTTAAGTACTAACAGGGACATAACTCTGAAAATACAAAATGGAGTTACCTGCTCTTGTCACATGCACAACGGCAATTGGTGATCACCATGTGTTCAAAGTTTGAACAATATAGCCTGTAAAATGTTGAAGGAGTAGGCGACACAATACTGTAATGTTAAGTACTAAAAGGGAGCATAACTCTGGAAATACAACGCAGAGTTACTCCCCGTCACATGCACAACGGCAATTGGTGATCAACATGTGTACAAAGTTTGAACAATATAGCATGTAAAATGTTGAAGGAGTAGGCGACACAATATTGTAATGTTTTAAGTACTAACCAGGGGGATAACTCTTGAAATACAAAACAGAGTTACCTGCCCTTGTCACATGCACAACGGCAATTCAGTTGGTGATCAACATGTGTGCAAAGCTTGAACAATATAGCCTGTAAAATGTTGAAGGAGTAGGCGACACAATACTGTAATGTTAAGTACTAAAAGGGAGCATAACTCTGGAAATACAACGCAGAGTTACTCCCCGTCACATGCACAACGGCAATTGGTGATCAACATGTGTACAAAGTTGAACAATATAGCATGTAAAATGTTGAAGGAGTAGGCGACACAATATTGTAATGTTTTAAGTACTAACCAGGGGGATAACTCTTGAAATACAAAACAGAGTTACATGCCCTTGTCACATGCACAACGGCAATTCAGTTGGTGATCAACATGTGTGCAAAGCTTGAACAATATAGAATGTAAAATGTTGAAGGAGAAGGCGGCACAATACTGTAATGTTTTAAGTACTAACAGGGGCATAACTCTGAAAATACAAAATGGAGTTACATGCTCTTGTCACGTGCACAACGGCAATTGGTGATCACCATGTGTGCAAAGTTTGAACAATATAGCCTGTAAAATGTTAAAGGAGTAGGCGACACAATACTGTAATGTTAAGAACTAAAAGGGAGCATAACTCTGGAAATACAAACAGAGTTACCTGCTCATCACATACACAACGGCAATTGGTGATCAACGTGTGTGCAAAGTTTGAAAAAAAGCATGTAAAATGTTGAAGAAGTAGGCGAAACAATACTGTAATGTTTTAAGTACTAAAAGGGGACATAACTCTGGAAATACAAAACAGAGTTACCTGCTCTTGTCATATGCACAACGGCAATTGGTGATCAACATGTGTGCAAAGCTTGAACAATATAGCATGTAAATGTTGAAGAAGAAGGCGACACAATACAGTAATGTTTTAAGTACTAAAAGGTACATAACTCTGGAAATACAAAATGGAGTTACTTGGTCTTGTCACATGCACATCGGCAATTGGTGATCACCATGTGTGCAAAGTTTGAACAATATAGTATGTAAAATGTTGAAGGAGTAGGCGACACAATACTGTAATGTTTTAAATACTAAAAGGGAGCATAACTCTGGAAATACAAAACAGAGTTACCTGCTCTTGTCACATGCACAACGGCAATTGGTGATCAACATGCATGCGAAGTTTGAACAGTATAGCATGTAAAATGTTGAAGGAGTAGGCGATACAATACTGTAAAGTTTTAAGTACTAACAGGGGGCATAACTATGGAAATACAAAACAGAGTCACCTGCACTTGTCACATGCACAACAGCAGTTACTAATCAACATGTGTACAAAGTTTTAACAATGTAGCATGTAAACCTTTGGAGGAGTAGACGATACAAAATTGTTTACGGACAGACAGACAGACAGACAGACAGACAGACAGACAGTAACATAATACGTCCGTCAAAAATTGACGGGCATATAAAAATTGATGTCTTCAAGTTCTTTCTCATTACAGCCAGGGAAGCCATCGGTAAATACCTATCCTGATTTTCATAAATGGCGTTCATCCTGTTGTGTTTGAGCATGCGCGGCCACTTTTTCATGTTTGCATTCCTTACAATCTGGAGGGATACATAAGCTTCAAAATGAGTGGGGTTTAGTTGCGTACTGGGGGATGCACCATCAGCTCTCGGACTATTGTGTGTGTTTCGAAAACTTGAATTTTAAGAAAATGGGCAACCTTTTGTATACTATTGACATCCAAGTTGAACACGGTGGTTCACCATCAGAAACTGTGCTTGTATTTTTTCAAGGATAGTGAGGCTTACCGTCTGGGTGGAAACTTAAAGTATAGTAATTACGAAAGAGGCCAGAGAGTTTCGACCAGATCGCGGCATCGACGCGAACTGGTTGAAATTCCTTGCACGCTTTCCTCCCAACAATATCGTAAAAACTGATCTTTCGAAACATTATTGAGATAACATTGGATCTTTTTTTTCCATTTTTTGTAGATTATGTATGAAATTTCGAGTGTGTCGCGACCAGATGACTGTTCGGGGACGTATAGTGTTTAATGTGGTTAAAGGTAGCTGTGGTCACTATAAATGTTGAGAATGGCTGCAATACCTTAGGAATGGAAGAAAAATAATACAATGTTTTGACCCTTTATCCAACACAGACGATTTCAAAATTTATTACTTTAAATATCATTTTTTAAATTTTTTAAAAAAAATTCAACAAAACCATATCATGTGACCCCTCTTTGGAACGAGCTCGTCGAGCTCGTTCCAAAGAGGGGTCACATGATATGGTTTTGTTGAATTTTTTTCGAAAAATAATATTTTTTCAGCTGCTGAATTTGCATATTATGCGGGCGGATGCGGGCGATTCGTTGGGTAAAGGGTTCACATGACCCAAAAGCAGTTTTTCGCATCATGTCGTATTGACGTTAGTTTTGATGCGGATAGTATCAGTGGAGATCAGCGATGTTAAAATAACGGTTCATCAATTCGTCAATTTCTTTTTGCATCAATAGAAAATATATTATGTGGCATTCGATATATGGATATCTATTTAACCCACTGAACACTGAAAGTCGTTCTCCCGTTTCAGGAACATGATACGTCATAATTTGACCTAGTGAATGTATAGGGTAACCAATCAATATTTTCAACGTGCAGCTAGGAGGCTACACATAGAAAATATTAAATGGCCTACCCCAGCTAATGAAGATGGACTCTTCCGGTTGTTGTCATTGAACTGACATTATCATGGTCCTAAGCGTTAACCCGTATTATCTACCGGTATGAATAATGCAAAAAGTATGATCATAAAGTCAGAATTGCAAGTCCGTTACTTTTGTTGGTTATTATTTACGTATATTTATTCTTTTTATTTGTGCTTAACCCTTTACCCTCCTCGGTGCGAATCCTACCTGCGACAACCGCGTTGTGTCCTTGGGCAAGACACTTCACCCCCATTGCCCATGTGGGGGCACTTTGACGTCGTGTACTAAGGCGTACTGCACGTCGATGGTGCACTTGTCTTCAACCAATACTAATCCTACTAGTATGTTGGGGAGCTGAGAGTTGCTCGCCGTTGCTCGGTGGTTCTCTCCGGGTACTCCGGCTTCCTCCACCCGTAAAACTGTCACGGTCATAGTTAGCCATTGTGCAGAAATATGTGACCTTAAACCCCAATAAATAAATAACCCTTTACCCAACGCAGACGATTTCAAAATTTATTATTTTAAATATCATTTTTTAAATTTTTTCAAAAAATTTCAACAAAACCATATCATGTGCCCCCTCTTTGGAACGAGCTCGTTCCAAAGAGGGGTCACATGATATGGTTTTGTTGAAATTTTTCGAAAAATAATATTTTTTCATCTGCTGAATTTGCATATTACGCGGTCGGATGCGAGAGATTCGTTGGGTAAAGGGTTAACATCTAAGGCTGACGTTGCGTTTATAATTAACGCGGGTGGTCATGGTTAGCCATTGTGCAAAAATATGTGACCTTAAACACCAATAAATAAATAAATAATAATTAATTCTAGGTTGCAAAGTCAACAAGAAAAATAATACAATTTTTCTCTCTAGTTTTTAAAATTGTTGGAAAAAATTGAAAAAAAGTAAAGATTTATTGTTTATTTGTGTGGAAAGTATACTAAAATACACAAAACCACTCCATTAATGAAATATGTTTTATATTATTCTGGGACATACAGTGTTTACTGTTGTTACAAGTTGCTGTAATCACTATAAATGTAGAAAATGACTGCAATACCCTAGTCTCACGATAAGGCTCGGTTTCAGACTTGACTTATGTGACTCCAACAAATAGCTCGCCAACACCGCCTTAGTTTACTCATCAAATATGGTTCACCGGAAAACGGTTGTCTTGCTTTATTACTTTCCGAAGTGTGATTTACTGGGATTTCCGGGTTTGATTATAAACGATAACGTCACAAGTGAATTATGCAATCAACAATTGTGTCATGTATCCGTGCGCGCAAACGAAGACGCTTTGCCTTGGATGTAATGGGGTCTTCATTGTTTTTTGTTTTTTTAACCCTTTACCTAATATGAAAAGGAGACGACACTTGCAAAAAAAATTCTTGAATAGCTATTATTTTCATTTTTTGTCTCAAAAACATAGGTTATGACCCCTCATTGGAACGAGCTCGACGAGTTCGTTCCAATGAGGAGTCATAACCTATGTTTTAGAGAAAGAAAATGAAAAAAAAATGAAAATTAATTGGCGATTTTTGAGAATAGCGCTGGCCTATACGTTAGGTAAAGGGTTAAACAATATAATTATCGTTAATAATGAAAAGTAATAAACAGAGTAATCGCTTGACTGGACTGGTTACGTGAAATAATTCATGAGAGGTGAGGGACGTTGTACAAACACGAGTGCGCGAATCAGGCGATTACTGTCTATTTTACAAATTCTCACCATGTCTGTCTAAAACGAGGTCTTCCTGGCGTGTGCAGATTTTTCAAATACGGAATAAAAAATCGGATGGGTTTTCGATGCACACTGTCGACAAACATTTCGCTTTTCATAAAGTTTCCATGACACTTGTCGACTCGAAATGTACGAGAGTCTATACTTCTGAAAGCGAGTCGCAATAAAGTTGAACTTATACCTCTCAGCCTTGTAAAATGTTATTACGAGATAATCTTCAGTTTTCAGGAGTTTTGATTCGTTATCTGGTTAAAATAATTTCTTTCATTTCATTCCAGGTGTCGTATTCAAGTTTTGATATCCTGTGCCGTATGGTAAATTATTACAGTACTCAGACTGAACTGCCATATTCTGCCGCGTTCACGAAACGAGATCGGTCAGATAAAACATATATATACTCGGTTTAATTAAGGAATATGCCCATAATCCAATACTAATGCATTTTCGTCCAACGTTACGAGATCAATCGCTGTTTACTTCGACGACCACGCAAAAAACTGATAGACCTAAAAAACTGACTGTCGTGTCCAAACATAAAACTTGCTATGAGTACTGCAACACCAACTAATTAACCCATCTATTAATATCCATAGGACAAAAAGTATCATGAGTGCGCTGGGCAGTGAAAATGGTGGCTGGGTTGATAAGTGCATTGGTCGTTCAAGCCATTGGTCTGGGTCGAATCTACAGTTAAAACTAGAAGTCCTGTCTTGAAATGCGCACAAATAGCACCTCAATCTGCGCGATAATCTACGCGTTATGGCCATTAGTAAGGCTATCAAATTCTGTACATATGGCCTGTGCACAAGCAATGTTTCAGCCAATGGACCTCCGGGTTACCCGGAGGTCCATTGGCAGAAACATTGCCTATGTGTGCTATGACGAACCAGGAGAACCTGCCGTGCTTTGGATGCCATTCAATATGGCAATTGTGCGCAATTCCTACGCGTAATTAAGCCCAGATAAGCTCACAGTTCATGACGGGACTTCTAGTTTTAACTGTAGAAGTTTATGAGCTGAAACTTAGTTTTCACTTCATGTGCTGTTCACTGATCTCTATACAACTGGATTGTTGGGACGTCAGCATTGCTGGAACGTCAGCATTGCTGGGACGTCAGCATTGCTGGGACGTCAGCAGCTGTTAAAATATCGTAATTCAATCTGCACCCCTCTCCAAGATGACATCTAGTCAATCAAGGCATGAAACACCTCCCAATTGGCGTAGGGTCCTGCGAACATCGAATTTCGGTTCGAATCGAATCTCAAATCGAATCAGGCATCAAAATTCGAATTGAACGAATCCCCAATCGAATCTCATCGCTTATCAAGTTGTGGGTATTGCACCTTCTTACAGCCGTAAATATTATCAGTCACCACTCAAATATTGTGTGCAACGGCGACTCGTGCAAATCAAGCTTACATCGGAATATTCCAGAACGGAATCAATGTAATTTCGGATGCGGAACCTACTTGAACTCTTCTTGTATCATCAGGTCTCCTGCACAGGAGACCTGATGATAGAAAAAGAGTTCAAGAGGGTGACACTTTGTAGGATATTGTAGGATTTTGAAAACATCTCCTCAACGATGCGAAAATTTTCGAAGGGACGCGATTGAAATACTTCGGCGACATTTGTTGTGTGAAAGCTGGTGCGCTGTGAATGTATTCACAGCGCGGCAGATTTCGCATCAGCAACTTCAAATACATAGACAACGCGATGTGTGTTTGAATCGGTGGGTGTTTCACATAACTCGTTGGGATGGCGTAATCATATTTCGCTCGAGCCTACGGCTCTCGCTAAATATGACTAGGCCATTCCAACTCGTTATGTAAAACACCCACCGATTCAAACACACATCGCGTTCTGTGACTATTACACAACCCATGCATTAAAATTCTTTTAAATAAACAAATTTGAATTCCGATGTTTAAACTCAAAGGTGAAGAGTCCGTTTGTTTTGACTGAAGCTGCACTGGATCGATAAAAAATCAAAACAACCTTTTCGGAACCAGTGTTTTTTGAAAATCGTATCGCTGTTTCTCTTCGGTTGGTGCCCATTCACGCCTAACCATTTGGTGGCTATTACTGTTAGTAAAAAAATAAGTACAAATTTGTGCAGATTTACAAAACAGCTGGGAGAAACAATTTTAAAAGAAGTTCGAAGGATGTCAAGATGTACGAAGATTTAACGAAATAAAGGTGACCAATTTGGATACAACGGTTCACAAAACCGAGACGGCCACAGCACTGGGTTAATGTTCTGGTTGGAAACGATTCGATTTTTTAAAAATATTATCTCATTTTTTGGTTAACTAATTTTTTATGAACCCACCTTATTTTGCTTTGGACGTTTTCATTTTCACACTTTACGACAGACTGTCGATAATTGTATAACGAAATTTGGAAACTCTTCGAAGCGTAACTAATGACTCGATGGGAAAGGAACTAGTATGAACGGTGCTGGAAAAAAGTTCCGGCTTGTACATCACCCATTGAAAACCGAATCAATTATGTAATAGCGGCCATCCCGTTAAATACAAGGGTTTAAAGTTGAATGGATGTGTAATAAAGGTTTGCTTTAAAACTAGTAACACGGTATCAACTTTTCAATATTAGCACTTGTTTGTTTTTTTTGTCAATAATAACTAAACTATGGTGTGAATATTCAATTTGCATTGTGGTGCAAAACGTGAACATCATAAACATATTAGTTTTCCGATATTAGCACTTGTTTGTTTTTTGTCAATAATAACTAAACTGTGGTGTGAATATTCAATTTGCATTGTGGTGCAAAATGTGAACATCATAAACATATTAGTTTTCCGAAGCCATCAAACTACGTTTTTAAAAAAAGCAGTTGGCAATTGCAAAGGGTCTGAAAATTAAATCGTGAAGACATTTCCTGATGAGCATTGTATATTTCTGCCTTTGGAGGTCACTATTGTTCATGATGATGAGGTCACGGTCGCTGCATCTTTGGGGAAAAATTGAAAAAGACAATGAAAAATAGTGCCAAATGTGTAATTTAGGTCTAAAATACCAGTCCGACAGAGTAAGATTCGGCGGGAGTATGATAGGTAGGTGGGATGGGAGAATGAGGGACACGTGGTCAGTGGGAGGATTAGGTATGCTGGTCGCAGAGAATGAGAAGAATGGGGTACGGGATGTCGTCAAGCATTTTGTCTCAGAGTGTGAGGAAGAGAAGAGACGTGGGTATAAGGAGGTATTTGAGAGCACGGGTCTAATCAAGGCCTTCTCATCTGAGAACCGCGACAAATCAGCGGCCAATCAAAGTGCTATTGTATTATTATTATTTATAGGAACAAATGGATCCTCACCCCGAGATGGTGGGGGTTGGGACACTTTTCTGCCTGTGACCATTGAGTGTTCCAGTAATCTAGTTAAATTGAGATTTGTGGTGCTATTATGTTGGATTTGAAAATTATAGTATTAAAATTCCACTTTGTCGGAGTTTGAGTGGGAATCAAACCCCCACATTTGTTTTTGGCATTTTTCAGTAGACTCGGCACAGCTTTCTACAACAACTGCAAATTTAGTTTTGAACCGTGTTTATAAGCAACCATATTTTAACGTCGTAGGTCTTATATGAACTTCTATACACGTTGAAGGTCAGCAAAAAATGAGTCAACGCTAATTCATCCAAACATTCTTTCTGAACCTGACCAGACCATTCTCTGAATAACAGGATATAAAGGATGATATTTACTTTGAGCGTATGTTCTTAGAGACTGATCCCCTTTGGCCATGTTGCTGCGCTGTGAAAATGACATGTTTATCTTGTTTGGGGCATTATGCGCACGCGTCGCTGGTCTCTGTACTTACAAAATACCTTTTGTGGTGAAAATTGTCCGGCGTGTATTGTTATTACTGTACTAAATTCTAGCTTTGTCTGCATGCGGAAGTAACTTTATCCAGGTAAATATCACCGTTTTTGACAGCCAATTTTTGCGCCAGAATCTGTATAACGGGAGTGGTAAATTATAGACCGAGCTACTGTTCTGATCTCTCGAACAAAAGGATACAAAATTTTAATAACTTTAACGGAAATGTAAGTGAAGTCAAAGGACAGTCCTATCGATTCTTATCAAAGTAAAACGTCATTCCCTTCGGCAATGCGATAGCGGATTTAACAATTTGTTTCAGTCGGCGACTTTTACATTAACATTCGATGAGTTTATTTGACTGGTGTCAATAAATTCGTTAACCCTTTACCCAACGTAACTGCCAAAACCGGCCAGCGCTATTCTCAAAAAGCGCCAATTAATTTTCATTATTTTTTCATTTTTTGTCTCAAAAACATAGGTTATGACCCCTCGTTGGAACGAGCTCAACGAGCTCGTTCCAACGAGGGGTCATAACCTATGTTTTTGAGACAAAAAATGAAAAAAATTAGTTATTCAAGAATTTTTTTGGCAAGTGTCGTCTGCTTTTCATGTTAGGTAAAGGGTGTCCCGTGAACGTTTCATCTCTGTTTCTTCGATATAAAGCGATAATAGTTCCGTCTGGACACTGTCTCGTTACCAAACAATATGTATCACTACGACCATAAAAGCGGTCTCCTTCGTGATTAGATTGCGACCTAGTCGCGACAAACTTTACCTTTTCAAAACGGTATACATTAAGATTTCACACCGGGAACGGGAATTTGACAGCTCTGCGGCTCCAGGTTCCGAAAGTCAATCATGATACCCGAGAAATTCACAGACCATGGTATCAATGATTGCATATTGTAGTTTAAGAGATTACAGCGAATATCAATATCTTCCGAGACCTATGGCTTAATCTCGCGAACGGGAATTTCCCGGTTATCGGTTCTGAAAGTCCGTGCTAATTCCCGGGAAATTCATAGATTAGAATCGGGAATCAACTTACCTTTACATTTCCCGGGTATCGGGACTGATATTCAGAGACGACAACCGGAAAATTCCTGATATCGTGACTGACTTTCAAAATCGAGAACCAGAAAATGTCCGTTCCCGGTATCAAACCCTGGTATGCATACATTTTTGAGTATTGTAAACTTTAGCAGTCCGTGAGTAGACTACACACGAAACGATAATTGGAACTGATCAGTGATACTTTAATCGTACAGCCCTGTTGGTCTGTTGGATTAAATTATTACCCCCCCCCCCCCAAACAAAAAAAATGAAACATAGATATTTGCAATGCAATATACACTCGCCAATTTCGCTGTACACAACCGTGCAAAAAGTGATACCATTCAGAGCATCGGTGTGAAAAGGATTAAACCAGAGGTTTAAGATTTCTGAAGAAAATGTTAAAACAAAATCAAGAAAAACAAACAAAAATTGCTCTGAGTTTCCATGTTCTCTCATGCTTTGGTGCAACGTGCGAGTGAGTTGTTACAGTGTTGTTGCAAGGCGAGTGGACAGGAGATGACAGTCAACATTCCATGTACGCTTTTGGAATCACAATGCAACAGCAAAACAATACACGATTTTTTTTGGAAAGTCAGAGTTTTTTCTATTATATTTTTAAATATATCTCATCGATACAGCTTATTCCACACTGGGGTCTCATTAGTTATATTCGGGTACGAAGAAAATACTTTGTTAAAGTTGCTTTGGATCCCCGATTGGAACCGGCCGGTTGCCTGAAGTCTGATTAGGGGAAATAATGTTAAATGGTATATCCGTGCATTTGGTTGTGTTCTATCAGTTACGATTTCGTTCCATCTCGCCCGAAGCAACCTTTTACATTTAGCAATATAGGTAGATTGGTTATAAAATAATAATCATTAATAATAATCATCAGTATGTCAAGCACAGAACGTTCGAATTAGAGATCTCGAAATTATTGAGGCTGACACACGAATCCCCCAACTGGTTTTCAGCATGAACAAACTCTCCGATAAAAACAATTTAATAGCTGGTGAGCGGAGAGCCCTCACGAAACTTCGAAAAAATAAGAAATTAGTTATTAAACTTGCCGACAAGGGTGGGTCAGTGGTTGTCTAGAACCTATGGCTAATAGATATCGGAGCTATCTAAAAAATACACAGGATTTCCTGTCAAAAGTTTTTAAATTGAAAATATGGAAAAATGCAATCCTGGCTACTTTGGATACCGACAGTATGTATATGAACATTCACACTGATAAAGGTGTTAAATCTGTTAAAAATGCAGTCGAAAAATATCCGGATGCAAAACGCCCGGATGAACAAATTTTGGATATTTAAGAGATGAACTTAAAAGGTAATGACTTTCAATTTAATGGAGAAAATTCTTTACAAATAATTGGTTGTCCACCTATTAAAAATGTCGACGCACGGAGACGGTTGCTGAATGGTTAATCATTGGTTGCTACCGTCTGTCAAAACTGTGGTGACACACTGGTCCGGCGATTGTTCACTGATTCAGTTGAGGTGGGAACTTTGTTGTGACCAGTCGTTCGGGGTTCTTGGGTTTGATTTGTTATGTGCACACGCATACTTGTGAATACTACTCACGAAGAGAGGTCAGTGATTTCTTTGCAGAATTGTTTGAAAGTATTTCTGTATTACTGTTTTTTTCAGGAAGGTGTATTTATATATTTAGTTTGTAGGTGTGTTAGGGGAGTACTATAGGGTGAAGTTAGGAAGTTTAGGCCATAGTTTTCGAGAGTTTCAATTGAGTTACCTTTCGTCGCCTTTTTTCGTGTGTTTTGGTTGGTTTCGATTATTATATTTGTAAACATGGATGGTAAGCGTTTGGCGGGTGTCCAGACGGAGGTAAGTGTGATTAGTAAAGCGGATCGGGGAGAGAGTGGGGGTGTGCAGGTGCAGGTGCAGGTGTGGGATACAGAGATGTGCAGACAGTGGAATGTGAGGTATGGTGGTGGTCGACCAATGGACAGTAGTGGGGTGTGTGCAAATTGCTAGTATATTTTACAGTTGTTCGACAACTGTGTTGGATTCGAGCGGGAAATTGCGATGCTGAAGGCGGAGGTGGGGGTGGGGAGGGCTCGTTTATCTGGAGTCACCCCGTTGAAAGATACCTACTATGGTAGGGTGGAAGGTGGGTGGAAGGTGGTTGTGGACCTAAAGAGGAAGCCGGGAGGACGGGACTGGGTAGAGTCAGGAGGCCAGAGTCTGGTAAGGCTGTGTAGAAAAAAGGTTCAGTGTTTTAGATTCTGATGCCTCTTGGGGAGAGAATAAGGGATACGCTCAGAGAGAGGAGGTAGGTGCTAATATTGGCAAGACAGATAGGGTAAGGAGAACGGTGAAGAGAAAGAAGGAATCGGAAGCCCGCCAAACGATGCCTGTTGCAGATGATATAGGGTCTGGAACAATATCAGGGATAGAAAGTCAGTAAGATTGGAGCTGTAAAGGGGTTCAGTCAGCAAACTACTCAGTAGAAATGCAAGAGTAGTGGTATCCGGGGGTCGTTGTTCCTGTCGGAGGTGGGGGGGGGGGCGTCGAACGGAACTCAATCAGTGATTATGGCGTTGAGTGAGGAGTTGGAGGATTACTGTGCTGATCTGGGAATACCATTTATTGATCACTGGGACACGTTTTGGGGTAACGTGAGCTTGTACGGGCGTGACGGTCTGCTTCTTAGCAGGCTGGGGACACAAGTGTTGGTAGAAAACATTCTGCAGGTAGCAGAGTCTTTTGGGGGAGGGGTGGGATGAGAGTCCGGAGGCAATAGTAAGTGTGGACACAGGGAGAGAACGAGATTACAGAGGTTACCGTCAGGAAACAACAGGATCAGTAGGGGGAAGTCGTGGAATCCCGGTACCCTGAAAGTGGGATACAGCAACATCCATGATCTCCACCGGAATGTAAGTGAAATTGCTACATTGGTCGAGGCAGAGGACTTTTCTGCCATGGGCTTAAGCGAGACGTGGTAAAATGTTGAGGAACGGGTAGACCAAGTAAGGATGTGTGTGTGGATAGGTGTAGGACGAACTGAAGGTCAGAAAAAGGGGAGGGGTAAGCATGCAAAGAGGATTTAAAACCGTCGTCGATCAGAGATCTGGAAGATGTCCCCACCTCGGCTGAGGTATCGAAAGAAATTGGATGGATAAAAGTTAATCTAAAAAAACAAAAGTATTGCCCTTGGGATTGTGTTGTGTGAGGTGGAGGGAAGAAAACCTGATGGAATGATTGAATATATGCAACTCTTAGGTCCAATATCACAGAACGAGAAATCAGGGGGCTCAGTATAATTTCGATGAGTGATTTTAATCGACACATAGGTGATAAGGAAGAAGGCATAGAGGGCGGGGATAAGAACGTCAACAGGAATGGAAAGAAGCTGTTGGGTTTCACAAATGACCTCGGTCTGAAGATTCTACACAGGTACGCGAGGTATAAGAGGAAATGAACCTGGGAGAGGAACGACAGAAAACTAATAATCGACTGTATTCTTAGATATTCATTTACGGGGGAGGTGATATGGGTAGAATTGGACGATGAGGGTAAAAGGGAGTTGGATAGTGATCACTACTTGATTACAGTGACGACCAGGGTAGAAAACTCTAGGGGTGGAAAGCAACCTAGTAAGAAACAAAGGAAAGCTTTAAGGAGATTTGGGAACTCAGAAAGGATGCTGACTGGGCGAAGTTCAAAGAAATATTGAAACCAAAACTTGCGAATGTACACGGGAAGGCCATGTGAAGGGGATTTAAAACCGTCGTTAATCACAGAATATGGCAGATGCCATAGTTGTGAGCCTAGTGGAGGCCGGAAAGGAGTGTCTTGGAAAGACTAGGATGCCAACACGGGAACTTGGGTACAGAGTGAATGACGAATTGAAAAAGGCCATACAGGGCAGAGAAGGTAAATGTGCTTCGTACAGGAGGAGTTAAAAACTCAAGGGGGTGGAAAAGAACGAGGCAATGTTACCAAAGGAAGAATACCAACAATCACGAAATGAAGTAAATAAGATTAATTAAAGGCGATAATCGGAGAGTGCGAAATAGCAGTCTTATAAGGATGATAAGAATGACAACTGTCGTTGTGGGGACTTGTTATTTTTTCTTTTGTTTTCGTTGACAAACAATGACAAAGAAGTCCCCACAAAATCGGGAAGACAAACCCTAACCCATTGTTTTCTTTGTGAGGACATAGTAAAAATAAAGGAAATCCTTGTAGGGACGCAAACACGGGAATACAGACACCCGCCCCCCCCCCCCCCCTCCCCACACACACACACACACACACACACACACACACAAACACACATAAAGTCGTGTTTATCTGTTGTTGTGTGAATCTGTTGTTTTTTTCTTTTGTGATTGGTGATAGTGGTCATGATTAGCCATTGTGCAGAAATATGTGACCTTAAACACCAATAAATTAATAAATTGTGATTGGTGATAAACAAGTCTCCACAAATTCGGGAAGACAAATCATAATCCATCGCTTTACTTGTGGGAACATTATCTCCCAACAATTGCCAGCATTTTCTCTAGACACCTTCGCTTTCTGGCACTAGTGCCATATCATCTGCGAAATAAGAATGGGCCTATTGAGCAGTTCACACTGCTCACGACTTGTGGACTAGAAGGTGTTTCATGCCAAGTGTCGACTGCTTTGTCAGGCAGACAACACCTCTGCTGCATTTTAAGTCTCTCTCTGCTCAATATAATCAGTGACTGAACGTCTGCTGTTACATCACTGGCGAGTACATTCGACTTCATTTTCGAGGGTAGGAATCTATATTTTTACAGTCGTTATAAGAACAGTTACTGATCCTTTGCAGGTGGTGTTTACGATATTGCTAATCAGTATCCATGCACAACATATGGTGTTGGTTGATAGAGTGTTTTCGTCTGATTCCAAAAACTTCAACATACACAACAAATAAGCAGTTTAGTGAAGGACTAAACTGCGCCCTGAATATTTCTGACGTGGATAAAAATCTGTTGTTCAAATCACTTACAGCGGTCCTTCTCGAGAGACGGTGGTTGGATCTTTTTGCATGGAAAAACAACTTCAGTTTTACGTCCACAAGTTTATCCTTAACTCCTCAACGCACCACCACCTCACGAACTCAACTCCTAAATTTTAAAGTAACCAGTTATTTGATGTCTTTCCTATGGTAAAGATGGTAAAGAAATTTTAAACTGGAATATGTTTTCTCAGGTTATTCAGAAATAAGTATAAGTTATATTGCGTAGAAACTGCTAACTAACCATTTAGCTTACCTAAATTAGAAGATAACTTCAACTCATGCAATATTTTATCCTCATTAACTGAAATATTCCGTTTTTCTTTGCTTCCAAGCATAGCTTTGGGAGCTCAGCAAGCTCGTCCAAATGACGATTCATATTTTATTTTAGGACGCAAACAATTGCAACAGTTGAAAAATTTAAATGATGGATTCTGTGTATAGCGTAATGTGGATTTGGCCAATTTGAAGGACATATAATTATTACATCTCCGGAGAGCATTGGTTCTGTTGCCGCGTCGAATCAGGAGTCTATACTACAAAACTCTTACAATTGTATTTCTAGAATTGATTTTCTACCCATTAATATAACTGATTAATTATTGATTACTGAAACGTGGCTAACTCCCGAAGACACTGATTGTTGGAGAGCTTCTGCCAACGGTACAAATATTATCCGCAGCCCTAGGAAGTCACAGCGAGGTGGTGGTGTTGGTGTAATTGCTGACAATGCAGTAAAGGTTAAGCGAACAACATGTCAGTCATGGTCCACATTTGAGTGCGTTATCACTACAGTTACTAGTTCGCAATCGGTTAAATCATTTAGTCCATATCATTGTCATTTACCGACCACCACAGAGCTCAAGTCATATTACCACACTGTTATCATTTTTATCGGCGAATTCCGAGACTTTCTTTGCATCACAGCGGAAAACTTCTCAAATGAGGTGAATTAAATGTCCATTTTGAGAACGAAAATACCAGCGATTCTTCTACACTTCGCTGTCTACTCGACCTAGATGTATTTATACCAACATGCCTATGGTGCCACTAACAAAAGTGGCCACACATTATCACCAGAAAGGCGGACTTGGAGCTTGTCAAATGAGAAACAATGTGACAATCTCTCATCACTTCATAATTCTCTTTGACATGGAACACCCATGCCCTTTACCAGTTCGAAAGAACTTTACATACAGTAAATACCTATAATATTGACCATGTCAAATTTGCAGAGGCTCTTGCTTCCACATCAGTGTGTTTTGTAACATAACTCATGTACGACATTGAATGTGACTTCACTTCAGGAATTCATTGCTGAGTTTGCGAGAATGAAATGTTGCACATTCAGCGTACGCCCATGTTCTCCCTGGTTTACTGATGAGATCAAGAATGTCAAATCCTCTAGACGTAAACTTGAACGTTAGTGGTGACCAACAAAGCTGTCTGTTCAAAGAGAAATGTTTTCCAACCGATGAAACGCTGTTAAACTTTTTTAATCGACAAAGCAAACCATGTTTCCGATTTAATATCTGATAATGTAAATTCTCCACCTGTTCTGTCCACTACCATTGAGAGGCTTTTGTATCGACAAAAGACAACTATACTGCCTGAGCATTCTGAGGACCATGCAAATCGATTTTCTAGTTTTTTCGTTGAAAAGGTTGAAGGTATCAGAGCACCGCTTGATACCGGTGTACTCTCTGATTTTCCTTCGACTAGCGATTCGGCACACACCTGTGCAAAGGCGGCCACACAGCTTGCACATTTCAAACTTTTAGCACTCGAAGTTATCCATAAGCTAATATTTAAGGCGCCGTCTGAACAGTGTGCGTTAGATGTCATTCCAACATGGTTGTTAAGCATGTTTTTTTTCGGAATTGAGTACACCAACTTTAAAATTAGTAACTTCAACACTACAGTCTGGCGTCTTTCCTACGAGCATAAAGCATGCTTTAGTCAAGCCACCTTCTCAAAAAACATCGCTAAATCCAGTGGTTTTGAAAAACTACCGACAGGTCTCTAATCTCCCATTCCAGTTCTAAGATTATTGAGCGGATCCTTCTTGGCTAACTTTCCAGACGACCGCCAATGGCGTATCCGAAGTCTTCCAGTCTGCATACAGATCGAGTTGTAGCACCGAAACGGCGCTTCTAAGAGGGCAAACTGACATTATCATATCCATTAATAAACATAAAATTTCCGGCCTTATTTTGTTAGATTTGAGCCCCGCATACGACATCATAGACCACAAAATTCTCATTGAAAGATCGGAACAAAGAATATGTCTAACAGGCAAGTTTTTAATTGGTTTGCATAATATCTCTCAAGTAGCATATATCATATATATATTTATATTTATTGGTGTTTAAGATCACATATTTCTGCACAATGGTTAATCATGGCCACGGCAGTTTTACGGGTGGAGGAAGCTGGAGTGTCCGGAGAGAACCACCGAGCAACGGAGAGCAACTGTCAGCTCCTCAACATACTAACTATTATTTATTAGTATTATTATTGATTGGTGTTTAAGGTCACATACTTATGCACAATTGCTGATCATGACCGTGACAGTTTTACCGGTGGAGGAAGCCGGAGTACCCGGAGAGAACCACCGAGCAACGACCAGCAGCTGCCAGCTACCCAACATCGTAACCGTAACTCCGCACTGCAGCACAGGCAGGGTTAGATTGGTTGAAGACATGCGTACCATCGACGTGCAGTACGCCTTAGTACACGGCGTCATCGTGCCCCATGTGGGCAATCGGGGTGAAGTGCCTTGCCCAAGGACACAACGCAGAAGTCCGAATTGATCGCCCAGACGGTTACCCATCCAATGATTAACCGGGCTCGACGTTGCTTAACTTCGGTGATCTGACGAGAACCGGTTACCGCAACGCCACCGCGACTCCAACATACTAACTCCACGCAAGCAGGGTTAGCATTGGTTGAAGACAAGTGCACCATTCGACGTGCAGTACGCCTTACTACACAACGCCGCCGAGCCCCCACGTGGGCAATGGGAGTGAAATGTCTTGCCACAACGCCGTTGCCGCAGGTGGGATTCGAACCCAGGATCTCTCGGTTTGCAGCCTGCACCTCTACCTACTGAGCCACCGCGCCCCCAGGAATCATACAAAGCATAGTGATTGACGGCAAATCATCAGAACAAGTGACACTTCGTTTCGGTGTCCCCATCGGTCAGCGCTAGGCCCATTACTCTACACCATTTATGTAATTATTATTGGTGATATTATCCGGCTTTGATTTTCATTTTTACGCTGATGACACGCAGAAGTATATTAGTTTCACTAATGATATCGAAGACGATGCACGCGATAAATTGAAGGCTGCATTCCATACATCAAAGCAAGGAAGTTAGAAAATTCCCCCAAATTGAACCATGATCAGACGGATATAACGTACACAGGTCTACCACACCAACTAACGAAAAAATCCAAATTGTCCCGCAATATTCAAGATTTAATGTTTGCCTTCAGCAGTAGAGCTGTAGGTTAACCGAAACCGAACCGAGGTTTTTAGTTTTTTTAAAAAACCGAAATCGAAACCGTCGACACCCCGTAATCTAAGGTTTTTCGTTTTTTTATTAAATACTCTCTTGCTGCAGAAATTTACATAATTTAGCCATCCCAGAGTAGTGAGAGTACCCAGACACTGCCAATGGCAGTGTCTGGGTACCCTCACTACTCTGGGAAGGCTACATTCTGTGAATTTCCGACATTTCAGTTTAGTTGTGTTTGCAGCTTTCCTCAAGTTGCGTGTAGGTGACAGACCTCGAAAAATGGCCAAGCACAATAAAAGTTCTGTATATTTAGGTAATTATTATATTGGCCTTCCTGATTCTTCATGTATTATAGCTTATTTCGGGCATTCATTGTGTTTCACTCAATTCCACTACCATTCAGTTATGACTACGGACATAAGAATGAGTTTTATTGAATTTTACTTGGCCTCATGAACAAACCGAAAACCGAACCGAACCGAACCGAGGTTTTACTCCACCTGATAAACCACAACCGAAACCGAACAAGAAATTTAAAAACCTTCAGCTCTTTTCAGCTGCACATTTGTCGGAGTTCATTTTTTTCATCTTCGTAATGTCAGTAAAATTCGAGCTTCCATCGACACAAAACACATTAGAGCAGTTTGTCCACGTCTTGTTACTAATTGCTTTGACTATTGTAACTCTCTTTTGAAAGGTTGTAAAACTACATTGATGAAAAGCTACAATAATAATAATAAGGTAATCGGAAAAAAAGTAACAGGAAAAAAAGTAACAGGAAAAAAAGTAACAGATTTGGGTAGGAAAAAAAGAAACAGGAAAAAAAGTAACACTTTCTTATTTTTATAAGGTAAAAAAGTAACAGGAAAAAAAGTAACAGATTTGGGTAGGAAAAAAAAAACAGGAAAAAGAGTCACACTTTCTTATTTTTATTTCATAAAAGTGATAGATTACTTAATTATGATTTAGTTATATTATTGAAACTAGTTAGATTATTACATATCAGTATAAGTACTACATAGTACATAGTTATATAGTTGTTCAGAGTCTGATATTTTCTGAAACTCTTCTGGAATGGTCAGCTCAGACAGACTTTTGGGGACAGGAGGACTTCTTCTGTGGTATCTCAGACTCCGTTTGGCATTATCTAAGTCTGGCAGCATCAACTTGACTTCACTTTCAGCATTTGAAACAGCTGTTGCGAGGATCTGTGATGGCTTATCTAAGGAAGAAGCTGCTTGTTTTCGCATTTCATTTCTCAATTTGGTATATGCGATACTGACATTTTCTGGAGGATGGTTGTGTTGTCTAACTATTTCTGGGTTGTTGAAATCTGTAGTAGTACAGAGACTTGCACGGCAGTCTGATTTAGCACGTTTAGTGCATTTCCACCAGACCTTGTTCTTCCTTCTTACAGATACAGTGTACATGAAACCTTCATGACAAAGTTTTTTGCCCCTCTTATTACTCTCAATGACTTCCATGATGACTCAAGAACATTTAATGACTAGAAGAAGAATGAAAGGTTTTAGCGCGCCGAAGGCGCGCAGGGACGATGTGGGATGTACAAATCCCTTGCGACCCGGTTAACCTTATTTTTTTTTCCTTGGATCACACAGGCCTAGCTTTCCTATTGCCCAAAATGGAGTCTGAGGGGGTTATGCACGCGGTTAGAATACCCGGCAGTTTAAGCTGGAGTGTTAGATGGTCAATACTCAATCCCCCAACGCCTTTAAAACTATTAGAAGGCGAGCTCTGTTCGGTTCCAGTTCGGCGATGGTAGAGGTTTGAGTCCCACCATGGTGGCGAGCCAGAATGTAATGTTGTGCGATGGCAAGTTTAAGGGAAGAAGAGAAAAGAAAACCAAACAGCAACGCCGGTTTGGTAGCGGCCCCGGTATATGACCATAGCGGTTACAAAAAAGAAGTGGAGAAAGCTCCAACAGTTTAGTTTTAAGAAACCGGGAGTCATCCATCAAGCCTTCTGGGAGATAGGATGCCGTATGTGATTTTGAGGTATCTGGTTATCCTTCGGGAATCCCAAATGACCTCCTCCACCCCACCCCAACCCCCCCCCCCCAAAAAAAAAAAAAAAAAAAAATCACTGACACACACCCTCAAGCCCTTAAAAGGGCTGTTAAATCTTTATTCAAATGTTTATTTATATCAAATGTACACTCGTTCCCAGCCAGACAAGCTTGTTTCAATCCTTGCCTAGCGTTTGGTGGTTTCTAGTATATGTTGCAGAAAGGTAGGTTGCACCAATTCCTCCTACGCTTTGTCTACCATTTCCATGCGTCTTCTTGATAAGAGTGTTGCAAGAAAATTTGAGAATGTTCAGTTAGAAAAGTAAAAGGTAGAGAGAAAGATAGGTATCCGCTATTGTATATTGTGCCTGCTGTGTGATTGTTGCTATGGATGGGGTAAGAGGAGTGTTTCTTCGGAGTCCACTCCCAACACGCAGAGTTGCGAGGCAATCCTCACAGACTCAATCCTAAAGACCTCAATGAGTAGCGAGGCAATCCTCACTGACTCCACGCAGTTTAATTCTATTGAGTAATTTTAATTTACTGTGGATTATTTTGTTTTTCTGTTTAGGGTTCGGTGTTCGTTCAGCTTCACCATTGATTCACTATCCTGGAGTATGTGGAGGGTTTTGTTATATAGATCTTATTAAACGCGTTTCAATCGCGCTTCAGCAGAGTTGCGAGGCAGTCCTCACAGACTCTATCCTAAAGTTCCCAATGAGTAGCGAGGCAATCCTCACTGACTCCACGCGATTTAGTTATATTGTATAATTTTTATTTTATTTTATTTTATTATTTTTTTTTTTTTTTTTTTTTTTTTATTTTCTGGAAACTTATTTTGTTTTTCTGTTAAGGGATCGGTGTTCGTTCAACTCAACCATTAATTCACTATCTTGGAGTCTGTTGAGGGTTTTGGTTTGTAGGTCTTTTAATCGCGTATCAATAGTTTCTATTTTTGCTAGCTCGTGAAGTTCCTTTATCGGTGTCCATTTCGGTTTGCATAGTGCCACTCGCAGGGCATAATTTTGAACCCTCTGTAGCTTCTGAATGTTGGTTTTGCTTAGGTCGCTTGTTATTATGGCACCGTATTCTAGTACCGGACGTATAAATGTTTTGTAGAGCTTGAGAAGCACATCTTTGTTTGCTCCCCAATTTCTACCTCTGATCATCTTCAGAAAATTGATACGTTTAGTAGCTCTAACCGTAATGGAGTTTACGTGACTGTTTAGACTGAGATTGCTATCTAGGATAAATCCCAAAAATTTGGCCTCTTTGTTTGCTTCTAGTTTGTGATCGTATAACTGGAGATCGATACTCGGGACTGGTTTTTTCCTTTGCTTTTTGAAGAACGTAACTTTTTGAGTTTTGGCGGCATTGAGTTTGATGCGCCACAGGGCACACCAGCTTTCAAGATCGCGAATGGTATCCTGCAGACGATTTTTAATTATTTTTCTGGACTTGCTGGCTGTCCAAATGCCTTTGTCATCTGAGAACTGCGATAGTTCAACAAAGTTTTTCCCTACTTTTTCTATATCATTCACATATATTATGAAAAGAAGCGGACTTAGAACCGACCCTTGTGGTGTTCCCGCTTCGAGTATTACTTCCTCTGACACCTCGCGATTAACCCTCACCTTGATTTTTCGGTCACTTAGAAATGATGATATGATCCTTAGAATTTTAGTGGGTAATCCCATTTTCGCTAGTTTATATCTCACGCCATTGTGCCATACCGAGTCGAACGCTTTTTCTACATCCAAGAAAAGCGCGGTTCCGATTTCGTTTTGACTAAATGCTGTTTTCATATAATCGACCAGTCTATATACGTGTTCGATTCCCTCTTTCTGACTCCTATACGCTCTTTGCCATTTGTTGAAAAAATTGATTGATTCGAGATAGCTGCGAAGTCTCGTAGTGAGAATCCGCTCAAATGTTTTCCCAACACAGCTAAGCAAGCTGATTGGGCGGTAGTTAGAAGGGTTGGTAAGGTCTTTGTCGGGTTTAGGTATCATGACTCCCGTGGCCACTTTCCAGCATTTCGGGAAGTACCCACAGGAGAGACAGCAGTTTAAGAGTTTGGTAAGTCTGCAGTAGAAGATGTTGGGGCACTGTTTCATTATTTTGTAAGAGACTTCGTCTTCTCCTGGGGACGAAGATGACCTGCATTTTCTGATTATACCCATGACCTCTTCTACGCTTATTGGTTCGGTTAATTCATGGTCGTCCCCGTCTTCATGCCTTTTGTCGAAGTTCGGTTCATTGAAGATTGAGTTGTTATCTTGGACAAATTTATTTACTCGTACCTTAAAATCGTTGTCATATCTGTTCCCTTCTTGTGGACGATGTGCCTTCTTTAGAAGTTCGGCAAAAGCACTGGCCTTTGCCTTGTCGTCTATGGCCATAGATCCGTCGCTAGTCTTTAGCGCATTATTATTGGCAATTTTGCTCTTTTGGCCAGTAAGAGTTTTAAATGTATCCCAGAACCTCTTAGGTTCTCTCAGCCCATTTAGGTTTTCGGTTGCTTTTTCCCATCTCACGCGAATGTCGTTAGCTATGGCCTTTTTTACTTCCCCATGAAGGCGATTATACGCGGTTTTAAGTTCTGCTCTTTTCATTTGATCATTCTCTGATTGGTAAGCCCGGAAGGCTTTTCTTTTTTGTTTGATTATTTGAAGAGTTGTTTGGGTTATTCTGTTTATCCGCGTCTTTACTGTTTGCTTGGGACAGATTTCATCTAGCGTACTGTTGATAACGTCGTTAAGGTGGGTGCAGGCTTTTTCTAGTTCATGAACATTTGAGGGGTCATTTGCCTTTATTTTTACTTCGATAATGTTTCTGAAGAGGTTCCAGTCAATTTTTGATAGGTTCCTCCTATTCACGGGAGGATACCTTGCGGGACCAGTATTACATTTCAGAGTGGCGTGAACCGGCAGGTGATCACTGCCTAGATCATCATCTCCTACAAATATGTCTTGCATTTGGCTGGTTAGTGATTTGCTGGTGATAATCAAGTCTAGGATATCTGATTGATGGAGTGGGTTGTTGCTTATGTATGTTACGTCTTGATCGTTATTTACCACGAATAGATCGAGTTCTTCAATGATATGGAAAAGGGCGTCACCATTAGGCTCAGTCTTATGACAACCGAATACCTGGTGTTTGGAATTGAAATCACCCAAGAATATGCAGTGCTTGTACTTGTTGGTAAAAAATTCAAATACTTTACTGTCTACTGTTGCTTGCGGCTTGTTATAATATGATATGATGGCCACGTGTTTGTGGTCAAGTTCAATTTCAGCTGCAATCACTTCAGCATTGAGGTGGTCGCATGGTATTGATTTGTATTTAATCTCCTGCCTTATTAACAGAGCGACACCGCCGCCTTTTTGGGCGGTGCGATCTCTTCTAATAATATCAAAACCACATAACGAGAATTGTTTGTTTGGTTTAAGCCAGGTTTCGCTAATTCCAATTACGTCCGTATTTTTTAAATAATGTGACATTTGCAAATTTTTCTGCTTAACGCTTCGAGCGTTCCACTGGACTATTTTTAGTGTATCCATGAATGGTTTAGGAATAACTGTACTAAGTTTATTTAAGTTTAATTACTATTTGTAATATTGTTACATAATTATATTCTGTTGACGGCCGCTTCTAATAGCGTGTGAGATATTTGAGTATTATATAACTTGGAGGCTGTTTTACTAATCTCTTTGCAAACGTCCGAAAGACTGGTGTCCAAGTGTTTCTTCATTATGCTGAAAATAGAGCCAGCCATTAGAGTACACGTGGAATACGGGGAAGATGAATTCTCGACATTACTTACATTTAGAGCTTTAAGCTGGATGTTTGTTTTAACTTTTTTTGAAGTGGCTACAACCCCGGTAGTTGCTGGGGTGTTGACCACCGCAATTCGGGCATTTCAGAGTTTTAGCACTACATGCCTTCGCGATGTGTTTGTCACCGCATTTCATACATCGTTGCTCCCCGTTGCATTTGTGTGACAAGTGCCCAAATTTCTGACACTTGTGACACTGAACGGGTTGCGGAAGAACACGATATTCCTCGGTTTCGTATTTTTTGCCATTAATAATTACCCCTTTGCTTATCAGATTTAATTTCGTTGCTCTATTAGGGCATTTTACTTTTATTTTCCAAGTATGGTTACCCGTGGCTTTGGAGATTAGTCTCTCCCACGAGCATCCTGGAAGGGCTTTATCAATCGAGTTTTTTCCGTTTTGGGGTGGACGCGTGTGATTACGACACAGGGGTTTGGTTGCGGGTGGCCCTGTGTCTTGTTGGTTTTATTGGTCACCTTAGGGGGCGTATAGGCTTTTACTTTATCGGCGTACGTCGCTCTATCGGTTGGGCTAGCTGTCGCATTCACTATTTCCGGTGATGTAGACTCTGTTGCGTTAACAGAGTCCCCATTTCTTGGTGTGACCACCGAGTCCTTTCCAGTAGCGGTGCTCTGTGAATTTTTTTTGATGATTTTTGTCTTCTTGACATGCCGATCAATAGTCATACAGAAACCATTTTCGTCTTCGACGTCCACGGTTTCATCATTTTCACGGAACTCATTGGAGAGTTTCCTTTTCGATCGATTTTGGTTTGGTGATTTTTTCTGTCGCTGCGATTTGGGGACTTTAGCTGAATTTTTATCCAATTGAATTTCAACCGCCACGGCCGGGGAAACTGCGACCGTGTTGGTAGCTTCTTCTACTATGGAACGCAGCCAGTTATCCTGGCTGGGGGTAATTAGATCTGAATCTATTTCAGATATCCCCCGGCAGTGAGCCGGCGGACGCAGGTCTTCTCATTTCTGTAGCAGCGTCAATACATGGTAACTCGGGAACAGGAGGAGCATGGTCCTCCTTACCTGGTTTGGCTTTCAGAATTGCCTTTTCCAATTCTCTTCTCAATTCAGCCTTTTCTTTATCTGCCTGTCGCTTCTGGGCTTGAAGCTCTGACCGCAAACCCTCTATGGTGTCATTTAATCTGGCTATTTCTTTCTGGAAGCCAGACATCATCGACATCATCGATGTCATATCAGTATTAGTGGAATTTCCACTGTTACTCAGACTACCAGAATTAAAGGAAGAACTGTTTAACTGAGCTTGACTTTGTTTATCCATTATTTTTATTTGTAAATAATTCTAAAATTCTAAATTTTATTTTTTAAGTTATTAAAGATTTTAATTTAATTGTATTGACTTAAATTGTATTGACTTAAATATTCGTTTTTAGTTTTAACAGAGAAAAGCAGACAGAAAATAGATAGAGTTAAAGATAAACACTTACAAAATTACACTAGAGTGCACAGAAGTGGTACAGAGAACAATAGGCTTTGTTAATATCCAAGCTGTGAGATGTGTTCAGTCAGGAGCTTTCACAGACACGTCCGATCAGTACGACTGTCAATAATAATATGTCTGATGACTAATTCAAACTGCTGTCCAATATATAGTTTGCTGTGTGTTTATTTTTTCAAGAACATTGTTGTACATCAAAGAAGAGAATTCTTGAAAGTAGCCACACTTGCTTGTGTTTATTTTTTCAAGAACATTGTTGTACATCAAAGAAGAGAATACTTGAAAGTAACCACACTTGCTGTGTGTTTATTACAATGTGTGTTCATTTGTTTCAAGAACATTGTTGTACATCAAAGCATGATGGATATCCTTGTAACAACATTGTCATAGCACACATGATCTCCAATTACAAAATAATTAAAAAAATAAAAAATAAAATTATTATTATAATTATTATAATGAAAAATGAAATAATGAAAAAACACTGTTACTTTTTTTCCTGTTGTATTATTATAATTGTTACTTTTTTCCTGTTTCTTTTTTTTTCGTTTCTTTTTTTCCTGTTACTTTTTTTCCTGTTACTTTTTTTCCTACATTCTAATAATAACACTTAGCGCGCCGCTGATTTGTCGCGGTTCTCAGGTGAGAATGCCTTGATTAGCCCAATGTTTCCAAATGCCTCCCGATCGCCACACCCCTTTATTCCCAACACTCGGAGATAAACTGCTTGATTATATGCAGCACTTCATTCTTCCTAATCTCACCGATAAGCATACTAACCCTCCCCTTTGCGTCACCAACTAACCACATGTCCTTCATTCTCCAGTCCCTCTTCCCCATTATACTCAAAGTGAATCTCATTCTGTTAGATTGGTACTTTGGACATTGTGATAGAAAATGGTCCATGGTCTCCATACGCCTAACCCACACGATTGGCACTCCTTTTCACTGTCTCTCTCAATTTCTTCCCTAAGCCCCAGCGACCGCAACCTAATCTTGAACAGCAGTGACCCCCCAAAGGTGTCATCTGGCTTCTCGTTATCACACAGGCCACCCAAAGATCTCTTTCCTTTGACTCCCTCTCGCCACATATTGAACTATAAGTACTCCAGTAATAAGAGCCAGAATTTCGAATTATCTTCCCGTTACCTCCTGTGATTTTCCACGCATCAAAGCACACGAGAGCACATTTGACATGGTATTTTCCGCGCAGCGTCAGAGACCCAAGCCATCCCTACAATAGTTCCCTAACTTTTTTATCTTCATATTAGATGTTCTTTCTCTATTTTGTTCCTACATAATACTATATCGTAATATATAATATTATGTGGGAACAAAATAGAGAAAAATGTCTGGTGAAATACAAATTAATACGAATTTGAATTAGCAAGTAACTCACGTTTTTCCCTTCTTTGTGGACAAAAAGTCTTTCAACTTTATAAGTTTGTCTCTTTGCAATTGTGCGTTCAGGTCGAGGAAGTTATTCTCCTGCAGATAGTTTCTTCCCAGTCAATTTCTCTGTGAGGTCGTAGTAACCACTCTGTCATGGTTCAAGCGTTATGTATGTTGAAGTAAATGAACTCCAGTTAAACGAATAATACTTTTAACTTCTGATGGCGAGCTAGAGGTTTTATTTCAATTTTAACCCTTTACCCAGCGCAGACGATATCAGAATTTATTATTTTAAATATCATTTTTTTCAAATCTTTCAAAAACAAATTTCAACAACACCATATCATGTGACCCCTCGTTGGAACGATCTCGACGGGCTCGTTCCAACGAGGGGTCACATGATATGGTTTTGTTGAATTTTTTGGAAAAATAATATTTTTTCAACTTCTGGATTTGCATATTACGCGGGCGAATGCGGCCGATTCGTTGGCGAAAGGGTTAACATGACATTGAGTAATGGTTAGAAAATCAACATCCACACCAAAGGATTTATCATTAGAAGGGGACATTTTCATTCTATTTTCTTCTTATTGTTCTAAACACACATCAGTCCATATATTCCAAACTGTAAGCATCACACACTTTGTCACTACTGTGAACATAAACACCTCTATTGTCCAGCCCTTACAAATTACCCGCGCTGACACTAAGGGGGTTGGGTTATTATCTGTCGCAAGGTCAAAATATAGAAAAACTCCACTTTTCAAAGTTAAATAGAACCATTAAAACAATAACATATCATAAATATGTTTATAGAACAAAGACAAGTAATTTTTGCTTTAATCAAATCTATGTCCGTCCAAATTTTCTCATTTGCATTCAGTACAATGTTTGCACGTTGAAGTTACCCTCATCGGTCTAACAAACTAATAAGACGAAGTACTGAGATAAAAAGCGAAAGTTTAAACAAAAATGGCACCATTAAAAACTAATTTTAACGAAAAGTATTTGATACTATTTTAAAGAGTATGTTATGATATAATTGATCATATGTCCGTCATTTCTGTATAAAAATGAAATTTGTGGCAAATGAACTTTATTCATTTTTCTCCCATAGACCGCTATAGTAATTTAGATAGTCATCTTCACCACTCTTTACACGCATTCGCATACAGGGTAGTAGAATAGTTCAATATGCATTTTGTTTACAATCCGCCATGACTCTTGCTCTGGCGATTTTTTACCCTGGGTTGTCCCCATTTCTAAATCAGAGCTTTCTATTGAAAAGTTCTATATTAACTTCCTCACTTGCTAAGTCAACACTGTCTTTGTGTTTGAATTCCAAATGTTCTGGAACATTAGTTTTCTCTATCAGCTGTCGTGGAGATTTTCTAAATAGTTAAGTTTCATTAAGTCTATCTTGTTCTTGATCCTCATCCACCCACGCAATCCCCTGGCTGCTTCTAGTGGTGCGACATAACGTGACCCTGTTATACAACGGCCTGCGTCGTTTTGCGGGGTTCCCAGGCTTTTTGAAACCGTTTGGTTTAGAGGTGTCGCTTGGTACCATATGTTATACTTGATACACGCACCATTTCCCATAATGTTTTCTCCGCGAAAACCTTATTTAATCTGTTTCTCCCTATAGGTTTCATTTGATTAAGGATTCGCCCCGCCCCTTCGCAGTTAGTTTATTCGTCGCCTCTTCCCGTATTGGTTATATGTACCCCCAAATATTCGTAGTCACCTGACTCTCCCACACTAAGAAGTTCCAAAATACAGAACTCCCACTCTCCGCCTTTGAGTAAGTCCCACATTACGATGCTTTCATTTAGTTTGAGTCTCTATTTACTCCCATATCTCCCAATAACTGCAAGCATTTTCTCTACACCCACCCCTCCCCCTTCTACGCTTTCTGACACAAGTACCATACTCTCTGCGAAAAATAGCCCTGGGATCTTCAAATCCCCAACTGCTATCCCCTCTCTGCTATGCCGGTGTTCTTCTCCTAAATTTGTTATGTGCAATGCAAAAAGACAAATTGGCGAAAGGATACACCCCTGCTTTAGGCCTACCTGCATAGGTATACGTTTTGTTGTTATGTTACCCAGGCTAAGTTCACTCTGTACATCTTTATATAATGCTTTCAGAATTCTAACAAACTCACCTTCCAGGCCCAATGCTTCAAACTTTCGTCACATACCCTCCCTCCATACTCTATCATATGCCTTTCTCACATCTAGAAAGACCATAAACATCTTTCTTATTTTTGTCTTTCGCAGATTCTATCATTTGGAACAACGCGAATAGATCATCAGTGACTATCCTTCCCTTCCTGAAGCCATTCTGGATCTCTCCCAGAAACTCCTTCTCATCGGTCACATCCTCTAATCTCCCATACAGGACTTTGCAGAAAACTACCTTCGTGAAGCCATTCTGGATCTCTCCCAGAAACCCCTTCTCATCGGTCACATCCTCTAATCTCCCATACAGGTATAAATGTAACATTGCTTTCTCTCAACTCTTTTGGAACTTCCTGTTTTTCGTCATTTTTTAGGAACTCGAATTCCTCTCCTCGGGCACCGCTGGGCCAAAGCTATGAAATTCTCTTTCAAAACGTCAAAAAGAAATGGATTCCCTTGAATCATTCATGTCAGATATTAACCCTTTGAACTGCACGTTGAAAATATTAATTAGTCTATCCCCAGTTACTAAATATGGACTCTTCCAGTTGCTGCCATTCAACTGACTTGGAAGATACCACCAGGGTTCAAAGGGTTAAAACGAACCTTATCCAAAGGCATTTTGCAATTTTGTACAGCCACAGAGCACTATGTGTGGATTTAATGCCATAATTATTAATATTATGCGAAACACACTGCAAAAAGGTGCGTGCCCACCCACCTGCTTCCGCCACCTTTGCCCTTAAATACCTATAATTGCTGACGATAACAGTCGTAAGGAAATTAATAAAATTTATTATAATGTTACAGAATCTGTAATCCTTTTAAAATCGGATGTTCTCTGACACAAGTCATTAGCCAATATTTCTTCAACAGTGTCGTAAGTTCAGTACAAAAAGGTAAATCAGATATGATATTCGCTCCAAAGTTTAAAAAATTCTGATACATTTAAAATCTTCTTCGCTCTAACATTAGCCAGTAGCTTGGATCCCATTGACAGATTCGCCTTTAGCTTAAACAATATTTATTTGAAAAATTATGTTATATGTATACATTATCTAAAATACAATAAAGAAAAATCGAAATTAATAAATTAAAATACAGCGTTATACAGTATAACAGAAAAGATGATTCACAGATTGCCGAGGAGAGGAGGGGTTCGACAGGAAGCTTATAGCTTATGTAAGTCGTTCCCTGGCGTCTGTATCATTTACCTCATCTTGGTGGTATAGATGGAATATAAACTCAAAAAAAGCTGTCTGGTAGCCGAGACCCTTTCTGCACTAGACGAACATACTTTCTAGATAACAACACTAACGTGTGTCATCCACCTACTTCCTCCACCTCTGCCCTTAAATACCTATAATTGTTGACGGTAACAGTCGCAAGATAATTAATAAAATCCATTATAATGTTACATAATCTGTAATCCTTTTTAAAATCGGATGTTCTCTTAGCCTAGATTTCTTCAACAGGCTCGCAAGTTCAGTACAAAAAGGTAAATCGGATTATGATATTCGCTCCAAAGTTTAAACAATTGTGATACATTTAAACCTTTGAACAATGGCGGTATCTTCCATGTCAGTTGAAATGCAGCAATTAGAAGAGTGCATATTCATTATTTGGGGGTAGGCCAATCAATATTTTCAACGTGCAGCCTTGGGGCTGCACTTTGAATATATTAATTGGTCTTACCAGGCATCCTACCTAATGAAAGTATGACGTTCCATGTCCCTGGGCCGGTAAAGCGGCCTCTCGTCTTCAAAGGGTTAAAATCGTCTTCGCTCCAACGTTAGCCATTAGCTTAGATTCCATTAAGGGATTCGCCTCTCGGCACTAGACGAGCATACTTTCTAGATAACGATAGTAACTGTGACCACCCGGCCACGGATACTCCAGATCTTTTGGCAAATGGCCAATAATACCGGAATGAAAAGTTGTGCTGTTGAATTTGGTGCTCACTATAGTTCATAAGGTTTCGAATTTAATAAAATACATCTGAACATAGCAGCCAAAAAGCTGTATTGATCTTACTTCCATAGGGTCAATACAGCCTCTAATATTTTGGAACTTTCTCAACGGAGCCATACACATATGGATGTCACTTGAATTGGCATACAGTACAAGTCAAAATAAAGTTGTAGGATAATCGCTATGAACTATGTATCTTTCTCTTCCTAAACTGACAGGACCAGAAATAACATCATTTTCTGGAAAGCACTCACAGAGAGCTTGTCAGAAAATAATGTCAGATTCTGGTCTTCTCGATGCACAAGCAGCAGTATACTTAGTATATTGCAGTTATGTTATAACTTATTCAGACCTGTACTGTTGTGTGCAAGTTCTTTTGACAACGATCTCTGAATGGTTTTATTGGAAAATAGAGATAAAATGTTTCCCCCATGAGAGGAATTCATTTTATTTAAGAAAAAAAAATCTTTCTTGGATAAAGGGCTAACTGCTATAGATTAACCTTTCAAACAATGAAACCTTGCACACATGGATTGTAAATGACGAAAGTGTGTAAGCAGGCGACAACTTTGTCAGCCTCGGATTATAGAATTATGGCTCCAGACGGACAAATACAGTCTGTGAGAGAATTAAATTTTCCTCACTCCCCCGACCTTGACCTTTGTCACCCGAACACGGTGTTGCCGTGCAAAAGACCTTCCATTGGTCTTTACCCTTGTGTAGCGAACGGACGGGCGACAAGACGGACGTTCTGAAGGACGCCATGATAGTAGCTTCGAGCACTCAACCAGTTAACCAACTACATTTTAAAAGAGTGTCGGTAGGGGGCCCAGCAGTCCAGGTAGCTTCCAGACCAATTTTCTTGATATTGCGTCCTTTGTTTTCAAAGCTCTGTGCAAGTGGATTCCTCGAATGTTGGCGATAAATGTAGCCACCCAATCAGCACCCCCTCCCCCCACCCCACCTCCCGCAACTACGATGGTTTCAAGAGAATCAACGCGGTAACGCCTCCCAATCCTTGACGTTTGATGACGAGAAAGCTGTTACACGGTGATTGTGGTCACAGCGTAACATATTTTTTTCGGTCAATAATTACAAAAATAAGTTGTAAATATTCAATAATATTAGATTCAAATACTAATTATAGGAATACTACCGGTGCTTCGTTAATTAAAATTTTGCTTATGATGATATTTTATTACCAGGTAAACGCATGCGTGGACATCACTGCCTACACGTGGATTACGACCACTCCACGACGATTCTACTGTATACTGGATGTTTTGAAATGTAAATCTAGGCAGCATATCTTGTCTGTAAGATGGAAATATATATTATCTTTCCTTACGATACATTACTCTGATTACAAGAGCATATGAAGAATATCGACCGGATCGCGACTAGATCGCGATCCGGTCGAAATTCACCGTCCGCTTTCTTCTCCACAGTTGCCTCTCACCCATCGAAAAGAAGTGCGAGAGTACTCACTCTCAAACGCTATTTTCGTGTGTTTTCAATTATTTATTTATTTTGGTATTGACTTCGCCACTTTTTTATTTATGAAATCTCGACCCATTGGCAGAAGCCTGTCACGTCTAGATCGAAATCTGATCGACAAAGAGTCTGCTTTTAAGAACAGTGTTCTGTGTGTACGTGAACATAACAAGGCGTCTGATCCCAGTACACAGGTACAGTGTTGTAACACACAGCAAGCACTATTCTAAACACCAATGTATCCATCTTATCTTATATGATCGGCTTTCACAAAACAAAGCATCCTCCCTGAGTTCAATACAAGGAATTGGAGTATACAATTAAAAGTTTGTTTGAAAAGCTAAAATCGGAATCACACGTTTTAACCGTTAAGTTACAACAATAATTTGGGTGAATAACATTTGTAATTGACACAGGTTTCAGCAGTTGCACACGGTAAATTGGAACGTGTCACAAACACAAGACATGTGAACAAACGACTCGTTGCATTCATCTGAATTATGAAGCACGTCGAAAGATCATAAAACCTTTACTGCGTAACCAACACTCAGAAACAAAACCCATGAAGTGAAATTTAGAATTAAGGTAGCTGAACGACGGAAAATCTAAGAATCTTACTTTCTGTTTGTATATTATAATTCCATTGGTTTTATAACACCACATGCAAGCTGCCTGTGAAGTACATGTATATAAGGCCGACGAAAATCTGTACACTTACGTCTCATTCTGTAATGGTTAACCTGTGAACGAATTTTATGTTCATCTGCAACACTTTTTTCTTCAAGAGTGTCAATTCAAGTCTTTAAACACAATATTAACCCTTTCAACCCGGTGTGCATAACGTTTTGCGTGAAGACAAAATGATAGTGGTTGAGCAGACGATATAAAGAGCAAACAAATTGAAGTGAGGCTCGGTAATAATTTAATCCAACAGCTCAACAGAGCTGTTGCATTAAATTATTACTGAACCTCCCAACAAACCAGGATGGTTTCGCCCATTTCAAATTTGACAGTATTGATTGAAATGATACCTTCCAGGGGTCAGCGTTGAAAGGGTTAATGGATTTTTGCTTTGAAAAAACAAAAATCGACAGTCAACAATCAAATGGGACAAGATTATTATAATTTATGGGATAATAGTATTAAACAATTACTACCAAACAACTCTACAATTGCAAAATAGACACATTTTACATAGTTACCATGTTATACGGCAGGTCAGTTCCGGAAACACAGTTTTAAAAGGGTTATCCTTCACTAAGAGCCAAATCACCCATCATGTGATGATTGGTGCTTGTACATCACGTCGTGGTGGTGATTGGGGTAGGGCGGGTGGGACGTGGAGGTTCGTATGAAAAATTATCTAGTGCATCGCATACAAGACAATGGTTCTTATGCAATCAAAATGCGACTCTGGCTCATTTCTCGTTTTGTGCTTTCCACAAGAGATCAGTACATTTTGTGCGTGACTGTTCAAGAATTCACTTCTGTTCCTAGTAATGACAATTAATCATTAGATAAGAATCTAACCGTTCAATAAACATAGTTTTTTCCTCTCCGTCCGATATAAATACGAAGATTCAATATCAAATATATAGTTTTTCCAACATAAATAGATTGCTGAATAAAATACTTTCACAACCAGAATATTGATGTAGCATTTCTTCAAACAGTATTGTATGTTGAAGGGAAACTCCATAGATGGAGACAGAGATTTAGTTTAAACAATATTTATTGAAGGAATATGCTATATGTTACAGAATTGAATACCAGAAGAATAACAGTGCGAGTACAAAGGCTCAAAATATAAGATATATT
Organism: Pictodentalium vernedei; assembly: GCA_031216915.1. NCBI lineage: Eukaryota > Metazoa > Mollusca > Scaphopoda > Dentaliida > Dentaliidae > Pictodentalium > Pictodentalium vernedei. Next base: position 781,639,009 of record CM062297.1, on the reverse strand, counting down.
AACAGTAATCAAATTGCCGAATGATGGAGGGATTTGACAGGAAGTTTGTAGTTTATGTAAGTAATCCCCCGAAGTCATACATGCCATTACTCAAAAAGTTGGTATAGGCCATAAGGATTCACACATGGACTCACACATCGCTCTCTGGAGGTCAGGGCCAGTGGTCAATCACCATGTTGATTTTGATTTGATGTAAATCATCCCCCACCCCTGAAACCAAGTCAGGCCGTCGCGCCCCCGCACACACAGTGAGGGTCCGCCAGAAATCCTAAGAATGTGAGTGAATGATTGTGGTACCATGCACTCCTCACCCAACATCATACCCAACATACGCTTGTAGCTGCAAGTGCACAGATGCGACGCCCGGACTGGACACAAGACTGAAAATACGACTGTTGGCAATTCCGATGGTAGAAAATGGAACATAGGTGGCCCAGACCGCCAGGGAGCGATGCATGACATTGTTTAAACCTAGCATGTAAGGCCCATCCAAGGCACATTGCCGGGCCGAATGAGCTACTGTATTATCTGCATAAGGTGCTGTGTCGTGTAGTGTTTACTGCTGAGACCTAAGTTTTAGAATGAGAAAGAACCACTCCTTATAATAATCCTGCGGTGCGCCAAATTCACCGAACCGTGAACAAGTGTGTAAAACCATATCAGATAAAGAAACGGCAGACAGGTCTCTCTTACCACGAAATAATCGACAGCTGGTAAGGGGGACGTGCTGTCATGTTGTAACTAGGCGGTACGACGCTGGTAGGACCAACCCCTGATATACTTTCCATCTTGCAGCAATTCATAATAACAACTAATAAAGGTCATCTTTCAGCGGCCTGCAAGAAGATATCAATGGCGACTCACCTGCAATTGGTGGATCTGGCACAACACTTTATGGAACACTTAATTGGAATATTTTGGGAAATCTGATACCAAAAATGCTGCTGGGCGGATAATTCACACCTCATCAAATTACTATTCCTTGTGATAATCACACTTATAACTGGGAAGTAAGGGGTATATATAATGCAAGAACTGAAGTGTTTTGTATATCGAGTCGGAGCAGGTCAAGGCTATGATAGAACCATGTCATGTCCTGCCCGGACACCAAAACAACTGTCATTACCGATAACGTAATAATATTGTTTCTGTTTTGAACTCAAACATTGACAAAGCTGCAGCTGTTGGATTAGACTTGTAGGCTTAGATCTTTTGTAAGACATTGTTAAATACTATAGAGCTGGGGGGGGGGGGGTAAGGACAATAGTATTAAGGGCAGTCGCCAACGTAACACATAGAACTAGGGATGTAGCTTCTCTGGTACGGAGGTGCACAAACACAAAAGAAAAACAAAAACGCAATTTCAAATGGATTGCAATCCTGTCGCAATCCAGACGACCACCCATGGCCATTTCATTTATCACAGTGCAGTTCTTCTGCATTTCAAAAAGAAATAGAGCTATATTAATTTTGACAAGTCGGCAGTTTTGTAACACTTGACGAATGATATTTCACCCAAAGTGTGGAAGTTCTAATGCGTGGTGTGGAGTTTCGTTTACTAGAAATTTCAAAGAACGGACTCGTTCGTTGGGGTATAGTATTGAATGGGAGTTGATCACATATACAGAAGCAGGTCGGGTGGTACAAATATAAAAAAACAGAATATAACAACAGTGGCGAGAAAGCTTCACCCAGCTGACATTCAACTTCAACAAAATGTCGGTTACCTACGTGAGATAAAACAGTAAACGAGGGCGATAGAAAGTATGGAATCACACATAGATTGAATATTCCACTCAGTGGGACTATAAATTTGCAAATCCGTTCGCTAGGCTGACGTCGTGATCATGGGGATGAGCTGGTGAAATCGCAGCAACGGTGAAGAGCTTGTAACTATGAGGTGATATCAATAATATTGTTATTATTATTTGCCAACACCTGGTCAGTCCCACCTTTAACCTAAACAACAAAGGATATTAACTTCAAGGGGGTTAACTCCCTGCTCATGCACAGTATTCAAAAAAATTTCCCATCGGGGCAAGAAGAAATTTGGAACATTTAGCTAACTTAATCCTCTGTAAATTGAGAAAACACTTTTTGACCTTTGATTCCTTCAACTAAATTTGTATGAAATTATTCATCAAGTCTAGTCAATGCTGCTTCACAGCAGCCCTGGCCATACCTGATGAAAAATATTTTGAAAGTACTAAGATTTGTGCACATTTAGCTAACGTAATCCTCTGCAGATTGAGAAAAAACTTTTTGACCAATGATTTCTTTAAATTTCTTTGAACTCGTCATCAAGTCTAGTCATGGCTGCATCACAGCAGCCCTGTTGAAGACTGTTTTAAGTTTATGGCAGTTTGGTCAATCGTTTTTAACTAATTTTATATGAATTCCTCATCAAGTCTAGTTATAGCTGCTTCACAGCAGCACTGGCCAGACCTGATGAAAAATAATTTGAACGCACTAAACTTTTGGCACATTTTGTTAACGTAATCCTCTGAAATTTGAGAAAAAAATCTTTGACTGATAATTTCTTTATATTTCTATAAATTTTCATCAAGTCCAGTCATGGCTGCTTAACAGCAGCCCTGGCAGACCTGTTGAAGAATATTTTAAGAGTACTAAAGTTTGGGTTGGTTTATTCAATCGTTCATCTCCATGTTGCTCATTTTAGAGGGCTTCCACCCCAAGCATTGATGATGGGTGCTATTTTACCAGTAAAACAAGGCTTGTTTACCACAGTAAACAAGCACGGCTTCCCTTTCCGGGGAAATCACGGGGAATACGGTAATATATGGAAAGTTCGGGTGCAGGATGTAAAAAGAATCAGCCTAGTACATATCTTGGCGGAAAGACATGAAGCTTCACTCAAATTTGGCGTTAAGACAAGAGCCAACGACATCACTGATAGTATGATAATTCGACCAGGAGCCAAAATCATCATTGATAGAATAACCATTCGATCAATTTAGAAAAACGTCTGATCAGTTCAACCTACAAACCAACCAATAAAGAATATCAAGGGTTTAACCCCCTGCTCATGCGCAGGATAAAAAGGGTTTTCCCATCGGAGTAGGGAGAATTGAGAAAACACTTTTTGACCGATTATTCCTTTTACTAAATTTATATGAATTCTTCACCAAGTCTAGTCATGGTCGCTTCGCAGCAGCCCTGGCGGGACCTGGTGAATTTTTTTTTTTTTTGAAAGTACTAGAATTTGGGCACATTTAGCTAACTTAATCCTCTGTAAATTGTGAAAACACCTTTTGACCGAGGATTTCTTTGACTAAATTTATATGAATCCCTCATGAAGTCTAGTCATTGCTGCTTCACATCAGCCTTGGCCAAACCTGATGAAAAATATTTTGAAAGTACTAAGATTTTGGTATATTTATACAACGCAATCCTCTGTAAATTGAGAAAGAACTTTTTGATCGATGATTTCTTTAAATTTCTATGATTATTCATCACGTCTAGTCAGGGCTGTTTCACATCAGCTCTGGCAGACCTGCTGAAGAATAATTGAAGGTTACTAAATTTTAGGCAGGTTTAGTCAATCGTTCATTCCCGTGTTGTTCATTTTAGAGGGCTTCCACCCCAAGCATTGATGACTGGATGCTATTTTACCAGTAAAACAAGGCTTGTTTATCGCAGTAAACAAGCACAGCTTCACTTCTCGGGGTACTTAAGACAACATCTAAAGACATCATTGATAGAATGATCATTCGATCAGTAACCAAAATCATCACTGATGGAATGATCATTCGATCAATTAAGAAAAACGTCTGTTCAGTTCAACCTACAACCTAATCAACAAAGGTTATCAAGGGTTTAACTCACTGCTCATGCGCAGGATACAAAATTCAGGGTAACTAAAAGAAAACACTTTTTTGACCAATGATTCCTTTAACTAAATATATATGAATTTTTTATCAAGTCTAGCCATGGCTGCTTCGCAGCAGCCCTGGCCAAACTTGATGAAACGTATTTTGAAAGAGCTAAAATTGATCATATTTAGCTAACTTAACCCTCGTTAAATTGAGAAAAAACTTTTTTGACCGATGGTGGGGATAAACTGGTGAAATTGCAGCAATGGGAAAGAGCAGAGATTTTTACCGGCTTCCAAACTGTATTACATGTCTGGTGGTCAGCTTTCTGTCACTAGTTCTTCAATACACACTACCTGTATCTGCCCAAACAACGTCCTTTATCGAATGTCAACTTGTGTTCTTAACTTTCAGGAAACTTTACAACTATTATCCACGTCCATTACCAATGTTTTCTTCAATTGAACTGCACTCTTTGTAGTAACTTTGATTCATCTTGTTCTTTTTACGCATAGAGCCTGGGGAATAAGAATGGATCTATGGAGCAGCGAACACTGCTCAAGATTAATGGCCTAGCAGGTGTTTTATATCAAGTGGCGACTGCTTGTGCAGGCGGATGGCACCTAACTAGAAACTTCTGCTCACACGTTAAGCATCTCTCAGCTCAGTATAACCAGTGCCTGGGAATCTGCTCTAACACCACTGGCGAGTACACTCGACTTCATTTTTCGAGAGTAGGGATTTCTGTTTGATAGCCCTTATAAGAACACTTATTGATCCTTTACAGATGGTGTTTCAGATATGGCTAAGCACTCTCACTGCACAGCATTTGAAATGCCGTTCAAACAACGTAAATAATAAATAAACAGTCGACTGAAGGCTCAAACTCCGCCGTGACTCTTTTCGACGTAGACAAAAATCTATTCAGCTCACTTACAACAGCCCTCCTATCGAGGCCGTGCGAGTTACATACCGCTAAAATGGGTTTAGTTTATCTAGCAAGGCGAGTGAAAAGCAAACCAGTCTATGTTTTGAAATTGTAGAGGAACGTCCCCCCCCCCCCCTCCCCACACACTCAGATATTCATAGGGGAGCGAAGTTTCCCCGCGTTCCCCCAGTAAAGAAACACTGGAGAGAGCATTAATTATTGCGAAACAGTCTCATAAAGGTAATATTGGTTTTACTCATCGAGTTGTTTGCTTTTTGTGGCCAAGAAGATTTAATTTAACCCGCATTTTACGAAACGCTAATTTACGTTGCTGTACAGGTGCTGTATGCTATTGAGTTTTCCAAATGTTAAGTTGGAGGTATGGAACACCGGGCGGTACTCCCACACGCTCTGTCACTGGGTAATGCTCACACCAATCCCGGCCAACTCAGTCTGTGTGATATAGTCTGTTTTCCAGTAAACGAGCAACGCCAGACAATGAGTCCTTCTTGGAGAAATGTTGTCATATCAGTCCTGTACCTAACACATTGTATTTTTTGTTGCAAGGATTGTCAGCCATACACACGGACATGGCTACAGTTGGGTGGGGTGTGGGTAGGAGTGTGGGTGGGGAGGGTGTCTTACACCAATCCCGGCCAAAATTTTCAATAGTTAGAAATTTTAAGCCTCAAAGCACAAACAGTTGGAAATTTCATGCCCTATGGATGTAGGTTTCATGGAGTGACCGTTCCTAACAGACATGTTGTGATTTTTAACCACATTTCATGGAATTTTCCAACTGAAGTTAATATGTTGTACCTTGAGTGTAACAAGGTGCCATCTGCAATAATACCCATCTGACTGAATCTAAAATATAGAATAAATAGGTATTTGGGCTTTAAACCACGAGTAGGATAAAGGTTTTAACCACTCGGCTTGCCGTTTTGTTAAAACCCCTTATTCTACGAGTGGATAAAATCCGATTACCGGCCCTAGTACCTATTTGTTTTATTTTTTCCATGCTTTTAATACATAATCGACTTTGTGGAGAAAAAAACGACACTTTCTATCGCAAACACATGGCTTTGTTTTGTTTACATCTGCGTCGGTAGGCAGTACTATCGGCTGCACGCGAATGCTTGATTGACAACTTGACACATCGTCAAAGTTGATTGAATTTATCTTGCTTTTTCAGTCAAATTATTATTGACAATTCTTAAATTCTATTTTAAATATTTAATTGTAGGTATTTTAAACTTAATAAGTCATTGCACGTAGTAGATAGTACTGCAAAACGTCGTATGTTTGAATGAAACATCGCGAAGTGTGAATGTATCGAAGTCAGCAAACTGCACCATGTCTAAGGTCAGGTTGGATGAACTTCCCACGATAGGACTAACTTTTTATAACTGCAGTAGAAGCTTTACACCGGTAGTGGGCTTAAAAGCTAAAACTTGATATACGGGTTTTTCAAAGATAGTAACATACAGTTAAAACTAGAAGTCCCAGCACAAAACGCACGTCGGTCTGCGCGTTAATCTACGCGTTAGGACCATAGTAAGGCTATCAAATTATGTACATATGGCCTGTGCACAGGCAATGTTTCAGCCAATGGATCTCCGGTTAACCCGGAGATCCATTGGCAGAAACATTGGCTGTGTTTGCTATTGGTAATCAGGAGAACAAGCCGTGCTTTGAATGCCATTCGATATGGCAATTGCGCGCAATTCCTACGCGCAATTAAGTCTAGATAAGCGCACAGTTCATGACAGGACTTCTAGTTTTAACTGTAGGTGAGCATGGTATAAAATATCATAAACATTCATTTTCTTTCCACGAACGCAAGACGTGTTTCCGACTCGTGACTCGAGTTGACCGAATGACTGATGGCATTGCCATTTCTATCAGACATGATGGGCTACAGAATATTATGAATGGTCACTCATCACCGCTGCAGTTGTATGATTCCACCGCGCGGTTTCCACTAACTGTGTTAACATCTTGATGTTTACAAGGTAAATTGAATACCTATTGGTTGGAATAGCTAAAACGAGAGCACAAAAAGTTATCTTTCTATCTTTGTGAGTAAATTGATATCACATTACACCAACGGTAGTCTGTGTGCAAACTCCACGAAAAGTGGTTAACCGTTTACCCAACGTAACGGCCAAAACCGGCCAGCGCTTTTCTCAAAACCGCCAATTAATTTTCATTATTTTTTCATTTTTTGTCTCAAAAACATAGGTTATGACCCCTCGTTGGATCGAGCTCGTCGAGCTCGTTTCAACGAGGGGTTATTACCAATGTTTTTGAGACAAAAAATGAAAAAAATTAGTTATTCAAGATTTGTTTTGCAAGTGTCGTCTGCTTTTGCTAGCGGCTAGACCCGTGCAGTGTCCAGAACAGAATTCTCGCACCCGTTTCTGTTTTTTGAACAAAAATACTTACTGGGTAATATTCCAACTACATCATCAAGACATGCCTTCGGAGAAGGCATGCCTTGATGATGTAGTTCGAATATTTCATCAGTCGGGACTTCAAGACGCCTGTATTCGATTCGAGGTTCGATTCGATTTCGAATAATAAGTTCGATTCGATTCGAGATTCGATTCGGACGAAAATATGTGATTCATAGGGCTCTAAGTACGTCATAGTACACACCGCCACCGCGCTCCCAAGTTGGGAATCAGGATTAAATGACTTGCCCGGGATGTTACGTAGATGGCGCGGATAAGGATCGAAACGTAGACCCTTTCGATCCAAAATCCAATGCTCTTACCACTAAATCACCACACTCCAAAATTAATTCGTACAGGTTCGTATCTTCCCATTTCGCAAGTTCATGCGCTAAGTACGATTGAATTAAGGATGAGATGATAGGAATCAAGTCAGAACCACAGATCACGCTCATTTTCACATTGTATCACACAGAATGCCTATTATATGCTTGAACTCCTTCTCAGATTACTGCCGAAATTGGAAACTTAAGGTGAATATTGACAAATTTAAAATAATTAAGTTAGAGTCGCGGGTTTGTCAAAACGATAAGTTTATTTTCGTCCACTCCCCTATAGAATTTGTTAAAAGTTATAAATACTCAGATGTAACCATTTCAAGATCGCGAAAATTCACAATTAAAAAAAAATAATAGATGTAATGTTGCTAAAAAAGCAATGTTTTCTTTAATAAACAAAATGAGAAAAAACCAGTTGCCATTAGACAGAGTGTTAGAAATATATGAGAAATCCATTGTACCAGTTTTGCTTTTTGGCTGCGAAATTTTGGGAAGTGAAAAAATCTTAGGAGTAGAAAAACTAGAGCTATGGTTCTTGAACTTTATCATATGACTATGACATTTTTACCCTAAATATCACTACTGTTTGACGATGTTTTCCAAACTGTTGTATCACACCGGGTGAGATTTTTTCGGATCAAAAGTCCATATCACACTCTTACGGAAATCAAAAATCCATATCACACTCCCACGGAAATATCCGAGAGTTTCCGTGAATAGTTTTCGTAACTAGGGAAGTCGTTGTTGTTTCATCTGCTATTTTGTAACCGGCTTTTCACCGCATATTAATTAAAATTGCAAATTTGGGTGAATTTGACATCGAAGCAATGTCATATGATAAACATATCATAACAGTGTGTTGATCCGTGTCGTCGCATCACGTCTTGTTGAGGTGGCCAGATTTTCGGATCACACTCGCTGCCTGCGGCAGCTCGTGTGATCCGAAAATCTGGCCACCTCCACTCGACGTGATACTACGACACGGATCAACACACTGTTATGATAATATCTATTTATCCTAAAATTAAAAACGTCAACGCCCAAATGTTTTTTTTATGGTGAATTAGGTCTTATACCGTGTGTTATCAAAATAAAATTGAGGTGTCTAAATTTTTGGGCGAAACTTGTGATGGGAGAGGGCAACAAAATTTCATCCTCTTTATATGAGGTATTATACTGGAACCACAGTCAAGGATTATATAGAGAGTAAAGGCTTGACTGGACTGGTTACGTGACATAATTCATAAGAGGTGATATTATTTATTTATTTATTTATTTATTTATTTATTTATTTATTTATTTATTTATTTATTGGTGTTTAAGGTCACATATTTCTGCACAATGGCTAATCATGACCACCATAAGAGGTGAACAAACACGAGTGCGCGAATGTTTTACAATATAGTCCCTCGCCTCGAATGAAAGATTTCACATAACCAGTCCAGTCAAGCGATTACTCTGTTTATTACTTTCCATTATTAACGATAATTATATTATTTAACCCTTTACCTAACGTAACGGCCAAAACCGGCCAGCGCTATTCTCAAAAATCGCCAATTAATTTTCATTATTTTTTCATTTTTTGTCTCTAAAACATAGGTTATGACCCCTCATTGGAATGAGCTCGTCGAGCTCGTTCCAATGAGAGGTCATAATCTATGTTTTTGAGACAAAAAAAAATGAAAATATTTTTTTTGCAAGTGTCGTCTGCTTTTCATGTTAGGTGGAGGGCTAAAAAACAAAAAACAATGAAGTCCCCATTACACCCACGGCAAAGCGTCTTCATTTGCGCGCATGGATACATGATCAAATTGTTGATTGCATAATTCACTTTTGAAGTTATCGTTTATAATCATATCCGGAAATCCCAGTAAATCACACTTTGGAAAGTAATAAACATCAATCAATGGATAAAATACATTTCGTCCACCTTAGACAGTTTAGGAATGTCAAATTGTTGGATTAACCAATTCATTCCAAACAATAAACTATTTTAGGAACTCACTAAACAAAGGCTTAGTGATATTTATATCCAAGTATGGAGGGAAACATCAGGTACGTCAAATAAATATCAGTTTTATAATGTTATAAAAACACAATTCTGTTTTGAAAATCATTTAAAGACCCTCACACAACATTTGGCAACAACACTACTAAACTTTAGGGTTAAAAATCACCGTCTTCAATAGAAACTGGTAGCTGGACATCCCAACATCTGATTCCAAGAAAATGTAATTTGTGAAATTCAGATATAGCCGACGAATTCCATTATATTCTTTTTTGTAATCAACTCAAAAATTTACGCCACAAATATTTAAAACCCTATTTCTAAAAACACTCGAATATGCTCAACATCACACACTCTTTACATGTGAAAACACTAAATCCACTATGAATCTGGCCAAATATATAAAGGAAATTCAAAAAATCATAAACCCTTCTCACGGCTAATTGCCTACCTGAATTTTCCTAAACCGAGATTTTCATCTAGTTGCCCAATTTGAACTAAGATGTTGACAAAGGAAGAAGCCTAAACGAGCAACGTATATTTAGAAACGTCAAGCAATCCCGGTGTTCTCCCCTTGCAGACAACAGTGACCTCCTTTTCGTCTTTGCGAGGTAAGGGTTTACTAAGCCCATTACCACTTTTGAAAGTGCACTCTGCAAGGAGAGAAGCAACTCGGATGAATGCGCTTTGTGGTTCGTTTTCGAGAACACATACTGCATACTGATCCTAACAGTATAAATGTCTTTGTCCCTATATCCCGATAAATCCGGTCTTTTGATTGGTCAGAATGCCTTGGACAAATAGCCATGGCAAAGGATGCACCCAACATCCACGGTATATGGGAGATTGCAACATCCAGGGTATAAGCGCACTCGAAACATTTGGGGTATATGCTTTAAACGAAAGCTTTCCGGTTTTGCTCGCCTAGAAATAAAAATCGAACCAAAAAACCCGAAAATAGTCACAAATATCAGATTTCCAACAATACAATCCTACAAATAAAATAAGAGCAAAAATTCGTTCCCTGAGTACCAATGTGTTCTATGTGCCAGTAGACACATAGAACACATTGGACTCAGGGGACGATATGTCAACAAAATACTGTTTACTCGTTTCCTTAACGACCCAAGGGATGTAACTCTATCTGTTGTCTTCTGCGATTATAAAAACAAAATTTTTATTACGAATTTGGTCCAAATAATTGTGTTGCTGCGAAATGCGTCCACAAATTTATTTCCACTAAGTTGTATTGTGTTTCAAACGGGATAAAAAACGTTATCTCCGCCAACATGTGTGGTATATGGAGATTTAATACCTGCGGCTCGGTGTTTAAAAACCGACATCCAGGTATTGAATCTCCATATTCCATACATGTTGGCGGAGTTAACTTATAATATCTCAAATCATGGGTACACCATGAGTATGTACTGTTGTGTTCTGCTACAATGCACTTGGGCATTGATCCTAAATGATGGATAATAGTGGAGAGGGAGTGAAGGGAGGAAAGGAGAGGGAGAGGGAGCGATCAACTAAAGCTGATGATGATATTATCTTGTGTGGATACACCACCTCCACCATGCTTTTAACTTTTTACTTGTTTTATATGGTATTTATTATTTTACCCCACATTACATGGGAATAAGTTCTGAAATAAACTGTCAAACTGACAAAGTAATAGAGATTCAGTTTCATGGAACATTGGAAATTACGTCAAAAATTAAATAAATATAAAGTTTAATATCATTAACAAAGGTTTCTTAATCAAAGTAAACACCACATAAGGAAAAGAGTGCTTCGCGAATTTGTTTTCAGAATCCAACACAAGATTGTATATGCTTACCAGGAAAGATACAGATAGATCTTATTCCTGTCGCGTAAATACGACAGAAAATATTGCACCATCGTCCGTCGTTTTTGGTTCGCAAATGAAAAATTAATAGGCGAATCTGTATTCGAAACACGAAGTAGTTAAATGTGAAGCAGGCAATCGATCCGTAAGGAAAAAAAACATTTGAGGGCATTACAAGTAATTCGGTTCAACAATGGAGAAATCGCACTGATCTTGCGAACTTCAATACCGACAAAAGTTGTAAATTAACGATTTTACACGCGGTTACTTCTACACTCATTCCTGAAATACTGTGTTACAAAAATCTTTAAATCTGCGTAATCTATCTCAACGCATCTCGTAACATAAGCTGCATTCATGATGTTTGTTCTTCGTTCTCTGTGCTTCAGTTTGAATATTCGCTGGCGGATCAGCTTCCATTTGGGTGATTCGACAAAGATGATCAAGGAGAAGGTACACAGGGCGGAGATGAGAAAACGAATATAAAAGGGAGAAAGCTAAACGAATTCAGAAATGAGATTGGTCTAAAGATTCTGAACAGGGATTCGAGATGTAAGTGGAAATGTAAATCGGAAACGAATGACAAGATATCAAAACTTGATTATTTATACACACGTGACTCAGATTTGTGGAAGGAGTTATAAAGCTAGAGCCAGACCTAATTTTCTGATCTGGTTTCGCAAATTCCTCTATATAATCAGATAACTTACTATATTGGATGTGAATTCGAGGAAAATGTCAGTTTCAAGTCTCTAAATAGAGTTATAATCTACAATTTTATACCATGATTACCTATTTTGCTATATATAAAAAGCCAATGACATAAATTTTAGCTTTACACACCAACCGTGGTGAACACGCCAGCAATGGGATTTCAGTAGTTAAAATTTACACCTACAGTGGAACTACATCAAAGTTGACCTTTGGTGACCACAACCTGAATGCAAACTTGTCTAAATTTATCGCTCGTCACCTCGCAAAGAGCGAAATGAAAGCGGCAAATAATTATTACTTTTTGAATGAGTCTACCTCATAAGATACCAAATGTTAACAAACATGAGTTGTCTCATGTTAATAAAGCATCCACAACTCGAAATGGTATGTTATTAAAATGAAAAAAGGCTCCGTGGTTTGCGCATTTCTTTTTCCATTTTGTTTCGGCGATAAAATTGATAGCGGATGTTCCGCCAGCCGATACTCATGTAAACAAAAGCAGATTCGCAAGAATGGACGTCTGCTGCTCGGTAAAATCGAGAAAAATAATAGCGACTCTTATTAATCTGACGATCATGGTATAAATAAAATATACCCATAGTAGCTTGGTGTACCAAATGTTCACCACTCGTGGTGAACATTTGTTGCACCAAGCTACTATGGGTATATTCCATATGTAATATGCACTTCGAAATTGACGAGTATAAATGATAGGCGGATAAGTGGCCGTACACCACGGAGGAGTTTCCTCCTGAACACTTCCTCTATCACCATGTCGAATGTACAGGAGACATGGTGATGGGAGAAGAGTTCAAGGTAGACCTGCTTCCGAATCTGCTTTGAATCCGTTCTGTGATATTCTCCTTTTTTGATTGGCTTGCCCAAACAAATCAGTCGGCGTTAAATTCAACACTTGAGTCGGGATATATTACGGTTCTACCATTACAATATTTACACCTTGAAGTTGTTTCTTGTTTAATTGTATGTCCATTGATATCAGACCTAGGTAACTTTATCAGCCCGAGGTTGTATGTCTAAGGGTGGTAACATGTTACTTTGGGCTGATAACAAGACGGTTATTATGAGTTACACAGTTTGTTAATGGCTATTGGACGTTTCCATCACATTTATCATAATTTTATGTCGTATCAGATCACCAATAAACCAGTAAGGAATACATTTTGCCGACTACTTTTCCTGTACACTGAATTATATATAGCAATTGCAATGATTAATAATTAATAGGGTTCTTGTGTGTTTAACGTGAGTGGAAAACGTCTGTCCCATTGCGAAAGATGAATAAGGGAATTGAGTCATCCTGCGAGCTGTGTGTTGATATCAACAGACTGTGTATGGCAGAAAAGAAGCATATCCTTGGTATTCAGTTCCAATGAAATACTCAGACGTTTGTATGAGGTAAGCTATAAATAATCAAAATAAAAAAGTCTTTTATTCTGAATCTGAGTGGGAAGCATTGTTGGAAGATTAGAATAATGATGCTCTGTATGAATATTTAGTAATATCCAGTTATTGAATTTCCTTGAGGTTGATACAAGGAATTATCAACCAGAGAAAAGTAATATTCATCGAGGCCGTTTGCCAAGTTGAATATTACATTTCAAGTTTTGATAGTTCCTTGTATCAATCTCAAGGAAAGACAATTATTACTTTATTATTATGACAGAAAAAAAATCGTTTGCAAATTCCTTGCTTTATTACATATTTTTCGAAGAAGAACAGTATATTCATATCCAACAAAATAAATTTAATTTCAACATATATATATATAAGAAGCAATGTGCTTTAACTTATTTCTTTGTGTAGTAGATTATTATTATATATTTGAACAGTTCCTAAACATTGAAATATGGAAATTAAAGGAAGGAGTAAGTTGAAAGTACCATTTTTATTTTTATCTCAAACGGGTATTTGGAATCAGATCAGCCTTCCCGCGCTATTTGAAGACACCAATGACAGAGCGGTGAAATTTCGATGAAAATAGAATAGATCAGCAATACTGCAGTATATCAACGCTTCTGATGAGTGTTTAGCCAATTAAATTACAAGATTTTTTTGTCATATAATAATGCGTGATATCAGATTTCCGGTTCCTATTTCCATCTTTATTCATTTCTTCACTTACCATTGTTTTATTTTGGGGGTTTGTTGTTGTTGTTGTTGCTGTTGTTGTTGTTGTTGTTGTTGTTGTTGTTGTTGTTGTTGTTGTTGTTGCGGGATTTTTTTCTTCATTTTCTTGCTTCTTTGTGTTTTTGGCTAAGCCCTATGAATATCATATTCAGAGCCGAGTCGAATCCCTAATCGGTCGGGAAGATGATTTCGAATCGAATCAAATCTCGAATCGAATCTCGCCGCTCTTCAAATTATAAATAACAACCTTAAATGGCGATTCGTCTACAGTACGTCCACCCTGGACTGCTCGCTTTCTACAGGTAGTCAATATCTCCACGGATACAATAATATTAGATTCCATACTCTAATTATAGGAATAATCATCAGCAAAATTTTAATTAATGAAGCACCGGGTTGTACCCGGTGCTTCATTAATTAAAATTTTGCTGATGATGATTGTTATTACCTAGTAAACGCATGCGTGGACATCACTGCCCACGTGTGCATTACGACCAATCGACGGAAACTGTACTGTAGAATCGCTTCCACTTTTACAAAACGTAATGACCAAAATCTACCAGAGTCTTTTACAAACAAAAAATCGCCATTCACATGTTAAAGTGTCGTCTGATCTTTACGTCGGCACCGTTTAACAACCGTAAATGGTGGCTCGTCTACAGTACGGTCGCCCTGGACTGGGCACTTTCCACGGGTAGTCAATATCTCTACGGACGCAATAATATTAGATTCCAAACTCTAATTATAGGAATAATCATCAAAACTTTAATAAATGAAGCACCGGATACAGCCCGGTGCTTCATTATTTAAAATTTTGCTTATGATGATTGTTATTACTCAGTAAACGCATGCGTGGACATCACTTCCCAAGTGTGGATTACGACCAATCCACGGCTACTGTACTGAATCTGGTTAAGTCATTCAAAATAACGGAATATTCCGGAACGGAAATTAATTTTGGGACGCCTTGATAAGGAGAACTGATGATAGCAGAAGAATTTAAGAGAACATTTCGGCAATTCGAAAATGTACAAATCAGCGCGACTTTAATGAAACCATCGTGACAATTTCGAAGCATCGTAAATCCCTATTTTTGGCTCCGAGTTTGTGGGGTTTTTTTTTGTTTTGCTTTGTTTCTAATTGCTGTTTGTTTGCTTTTATCTTTGTTTTTGTTGGTTTGTTTCTACTATTGTCTCTCATCTCTCTTACTTCCGATCTTTTTACATTTTCTTTTCAAACTTTCCATTCCATTTTCTGTTCCTTTCGGTTCTTTATTTTTTATATTCCCCGCGGGAAACCCGGGAAGTGAAGCAGTGCCTGTTCACTGCGGTAAACAGGCTCTGTTTTCAGTACTGGTAAAATAGGACGCAGTCACCAATGGTTGGGAGGTGCAAACCCTCTCTAAAATGGGCAACATGGCTTATTAACGCCCACCCCTGGTCTTGAGTTGATACTCATGTTGTGGTCATGATTAGCCATTGTGCGTAATATGTGACCTTAAACACCAATAAATAAATAAATTTCTTATATAACTTAACCGCGTTAATTTGTTCATAAAAGTTATATGTACTGGAACTTTGTTGTTAGTGTTCCGGATAGGGTGGTTGCTAAATGTTAAGCACTTGTTCTCCGATACATTTTGCTACATGTATATATGCTAATAAATTATTTAAACTAAATAAACTACCATTCGGTCTGCACACGAAACGATGACACTTGCAAGCACAAATCTTAAATAACTATTTTATTTTTCATTTTTTTGCTTCAAACACATAGTTTATGATGCCTCATTGGGACGAGCTCGTTACAATGAGGGGTCATGAGCTATCTTTTTGAGACAAACAATGAACAAAATAATGTAAATTGAATGGTATTTTTGTGGCTAGCGCTGGCCGGTGTGGACAGCTACACTGCAAAAAATATAGGTTCTCTTTAGAACCAAAACTGGTTATAATCTTGTCCCTGAAATGGAACCAGCTCTGTTTAAACAGTATTTATTTCCAATCAAATACATTTATAAAGATTAACATTAAATATTAACAGAATTAAACATAAATTGTGAGGGTTTCCGCCGTAAGTTTAGAGCTTATACGAGGTTGTCTCATATCATTATTATGCAAAGGAGATATGAACAGTTGGCATATCGAACCAGATTTGGTTCTTTACAGAACCAAAACTGGTTCGATATGCCAACTGCCCATATCTCCTTTGTTTCAAAATGTTTGGCGACTGCGTTGAATAAGCTCCAAGTTTAGTGCTGAATCTACTTCGGTTCATGTAATATTCTATTAAAATTGAATGCTAATCTTGGTAAATTTATTTGATTTGAAATAAATACTGTTTAAACAGAGCTGGTTCCATCTCAGGGACAAGATTAGAACCAGTTTTGGTTCTAAAGAGAACCTATATTTTTTGCAGTGTACGTTGGGAAAAGATTAAACAGTCCTCAGTTCGGTCATAATTCATACCATAACAGACCATTCCAACACGAACCAAACTGAAGATAACTTAAATATTGGAGCTTCGCACGTATTGGAGTTCCTAAATTGAAGAGCTCGTTAACATCATATTTTTGGGAAATGCACATGTATAACTTTTACAGAGAGGACGCTCTTTACTGTGATAAAGAAGAATGAATATAAAAAGATTTATTTTAGGCCACACAAAGTAGATCTTCTGTTTCTCGGGCCATTATTTGTAAAATTGCATGCGGGCGAGCGTTTTTTTTATTTTATCTTTTATTTCAGTAATTACTTCTTTGCCATCAAAAGTTCATGTTCTTGGTTCAAGTTGTACGCCTCATAATCTACAGAATAGCATGCATGGGTGGTGGTGTATTTTCATTCTGGTGATGAAGTGGGAATTGATGAAAAGGGAAAATATATTTTTAGAGGCAGTTGATGAAAATGGGAATTGATGAAATGGGAAGACACCGTGTATTTCATCCCTTGAATGCAAGAAGGCTTTGCAATGCTAAAGCATTGCAAAGCCTTCTTGCACTCAAGGGACAAATTCATCATTTTTTTTAACTTGGGTATAATATCAGACATAAACCATTTAATTTTTTATTTTTTTAAAGTTTGAATTGGTTATAAAAAGAGAACATGCGGCAACCAAAAGGACCATGCGGGAGGGCCTGAGAAACAGATTTTTTATTTTTTTAGGCCTTACTTTCATTCGTTTTTCTTCCTCCAAATCGAATCGTATTCCCACTCCATCTCGCCGAAAATGGTATGCCACTCCCAGTATCGTATTCAAGTCTCGGCGATGACGAACTATGTATTTGATTACAAATCGGTTGAGTTGAATCAATTATAAAGGGTTGTTTTTGTTAAACAAATAAGACGAAAATAAAATCAATAGAGAAGTTCACTGCTCGGATTGGAGTACGATTTTTACCCTCGAGTGGGGCACGCGGGGGATTATTTCACGAGACGTTGTCTATGTATTTTCTTACTTCAAAATATGTTTGTTATTTAATGTTTTGAAGAAATATCTCTTGACTGGCTGCTGTTCATATTCTCATTTTCCATTGTTATTTTTATTTCTTTCGTGTCCTCGTTCTGAAATTCATATCCTTAAAAGTACTTGAGTGAAAGTGTGATTTCATTCTATAATTTTTTTTCTCAAGAGAGTGCGAATGGAACGAATAATTAAGAGCGTTTTCTACTTCCAAGTATTAATGATTGATAAACACAAATGAATGACTGATTGAAGATTGCAGTTCTTTCAATAACAATGTAACCACAGTGAGAAATAGAGCTGTTCTCAATCGATTCCTGGGGAGAAAATTTAAATCTGATGAGACGATTTATTATTTCCTGCAGTAATAGAGATCGCGCTTCATTACAATTTAGCTGATATGAAAGGTTGCTGGAGTTTACCCATTTCGACCAAAAACATCTGCAAGTACAATACCATTTATCATTTGATCGCAATGCAACACAACGAATTGAAAAGCGAGCATTTTTGTCATTGTTAGCGAGTTTTGAATGCCGGCTTTGAAAGAGCTGAAGTTTCAAGTTGTGTTGGAACCGGCGAAGCTTCGAGGTTCCGTTCGATTCGATTTCATTTCACTGGATCTATTCGTCTCGATTCGAAATCCGCTGGGTTTTTCGGGAGCAATACGAATAGCAGCAAAATGCTTGACTTATCATTGAGGGAGAGGAATAGCCCTTATATACGAGGCGGAATTTTGTGTAGGATATATTAAAGGTATTGTGCACCGTCACATGTTCACATGAAGCCAACTAGTTGGCTTCGCGTGAACGCGTGACCGTGCGTAATAATCTAGTGTGGGGGGGGGGGGGTAGCTCACGGTCCACGGTCCGATTATGACAGGCTGTAACTGCGTTGTGTCATTGACACTTAACCCTTTACCTAACGAATCGGCCGCGTAATATGCAAATTCAGCAGTTGAAAAAATATTAATTTTCTGAAAATTACAACAAGACTATATCATGTGACCCCTCATTGGAACGAGCTCGTTCTAGTGAGGGGTCACATGATATGGATTTGATGAAATATTTTGAAAATTTTGAAAAAATAATATTTAAAATCAAATTTTGATATCGCATACGTTGGGTAAAGGGTTAATCCCGATTGCTCATGTGGGGGCGCGGTGGCGTTGAGTACACGGACGTACAGCACGTTGATGGTGTACTTGCTTTCAGTCGCTTCTAGACCCGTTTCTGTAGAATTAGAATGTTGAAGAGTCTGACAGTTAATAAGCGCTGCTCTGTGGGGGGGGGGGGGGGGGGTCCGGGTACTTCGGCTTCCCCACCCGTCAAACTGTTCGACACGATGTGACATTGGATTTTGAAAGTGTCGCTAAATCCCAATAAACAAATAACCAATAACATGTTCTGTACTATATATGGCCTGGCATATAGGGGATATAATTTCCGATAACGGGTGCCGCATTGGGTATTTAATTCGATTTGAGGTTCGATTCGATGTGAATTATTTTGTCTTATTAGATTCGATTTTCGCAAAAAAGTCGCGATTCGCCGATTCAAAAAGGCTTGATTTATTTATTTATTTATTGGTGTTTAAGGTCACATATTTATGCACAATGGCTAATCGTGACCGTGACAGTTTTACGGGTGGAGGAAGCCGGAGAACACGGAGAGAACCACCTAGCATCGACGAGCAACTGTCAGCTCCTCAACATTCTAACTCTGTTCAAACTCCGCTCAAGCAGGGTTACAACGATTGAAGACAAGTGCATCATCGACGTGCAGTACGCCTTAGTACATGGCATCATCGTGACCCCGTGTAGGCAGCCGGGATAAAGTGCCTTTCCCAAAGACACAGCGCGGGTCCTCGAACTCTGGTCCTCTAGCAGAGAAGTCCAACAGTCTACCACTGAGCCACCGCGCTCCCCTAGAGGTTTGATGCGTTTGTTGAGAATGTACTGTGGCTGATTTTATCCTCGATTCTGAAAAACCACTGCCCATTAAGACAGCCATATTCGGTCAGAGCTATTCACAAAATTCAACATTTAATTTTAATTATTTTTTGCGAAGTTTGCTTTCAGAATAGATCTTATAACCCAACATTGGAACGATCGCATAAAATTCAAATCTCTCCCATTCTGAAGATAATTCGAATTTAATTGTTGACAAGAAATGACAAAAATTTATTTAAAACAACCCGGCTTGGTTCTAAAATTCAATATTTACCATCAAAAGCTACGGTAACAGCCCATTATTCACTTAAGTATATTATATGCGAACCTAACCACAATACGAAGTTACAAACCTACAAACGTAGTAAAGAACGTGGAGCTTTTCGCTGCATTGCACCGATGGGTTTGAAATTACTTCGTAGAGAAAAATGCTTTTATTTCTTGTTGCATTATCCGTTCTTGTAGTTGTGGTAGAGTCGACACATATTAACGTTCAAATGAAATGCACTGTATTGGTTCACAGTTTAGAATTTCAGAAAATAAAATCTGCACGTTTGTCACTGTGAATATGAGATGTTGGCCTTTAACCTGGCGTGGTGGATAGCCAACCAGGGCTATTCACAGAAATCGCCATTACGGTTTTATTGCTTTTTTCACTTTTTGTCTCAAAAACATAGAGTTAAAACTAGAAGTCCTGTCATGATATGCGCACAAATAGCACTCGATCTGCGCGTTAATCTACGCATTATGATCATAGAAAGGCTATCAAATTCTGTACATATGGCCTGTGCACAAGCAATGTTTGCTATGTATGAGTGACCAGAAGAACTGCCGTGCTTTGGATGCCATTCGATATGGCAACTGCGCGCAATTCCTACGCGCAATTAAGCCTAGATAAGCGCACAGTTGGTGACAGGACTTCTAGTTTTAACTGTAGCTTATGATCCCACATTGGAACGCGTTTGTAAAGTTTGTTCCAATGACGACCATGAGCTATGTTTTTTTATACGCAAGCTTAACTTTTTTAGTTATTTAAAAATCTTTCTTCTAATGTTGTCTTCTATTCCTGGAAGATGAAAGATTCAATCGTTTTTTTTCAGACGATAAAACGGCCTTTCCGTTCGATCACGAAATGTTTCGTTAATACTTTCATTTATTTCCACGGTTTATGCTAAGTGTCTTCGATTAGAATTGTAGATCCCCGCTATGTCTTCTATATGAAACCTGAAAGTGAAACCTGAATGAGTAGCAATATTTAAAACTGCCTACATGCATGCGTGACTCTCCAAAAATTACCAGTTTTGTTCACTTTTTCATGACAATTCGGAGCTAAAGGTGTTTTAGAGGAGCTTAGAATGTCTTCACCGTGACGAGGATGAAAGTGTCCGTAAAATGCCAAAGGCAAAGAGCAACTTTTGCCTTTGTGATTGTGTAATTGCACGTATCCCTTTACTTCCTCTCGCCCGCTTTTTAATTTTATATAATTTATTTCATTAAAATGTCTAGTTTTGCAAAACCTTAGGAATATGTATCTTGTTGTTACTGAGTCTGAATAAATCAAAATCATATTGGTAATAGGGTTGTCAGTGCAGAGCAATAAAATAACATAAGTGGCACAAATAAATTCAACAACTTTACAATAACGGGCAAAATAAATTAAACAACTTTACATGTACTTGCCTGGTAGGTGAACACGATTTCCCGTTCTGGAGGGCACGATTCCAAACGAACCAGTCACCGGGACAGGCCGGCGACAAAGGGGTTAAGACTGGTAAACAGAACAATGAAAATCAGTCTCGATGAAAAACAAAATAAATGTCACCTCGTGAACATGTGCAGATATACTGATCCACTCGAAGTGGGTGTTCGAATAGTATTTCAGTGATTAATATTTGCAATTATTTATTGGTGTAATCAGGCGGTTCTATCCTGGGTCGCGTTATCTGCGTTGGATCTGTCCTTAGACAAGACACCTAATATCTTCATCCCAAGTGCGGGGACGTTTGCGTAGTGAGTTGAAGCGCGATGCACGTCGATGCTATACATTACTTTAACTGATGAAGAGCCTGCTTGCGATGGGTTAGTAAAAATCAAATAGCCCAACACGATTAAATTTGGCTAAAATGAGCTGTTTGAATCCCAGAATCTTCCATCATCCAGGAAGACAACAATTCCTACAATAGCATTTTGGATGGCGAACAAGGTAATAGATAAAAAATTAGAGACATTTACAGTATGTGGAGATTGTATTATCACTAAATCACCTGCAGAGTGGAGATTCCACCCAAGCAATAACTGCAAATTTGTTGCAAAGCATTACAAGCACAAGCAAAGTTCCAGCCAATGGACCTCCGGGTTATACCCGGAGGTCCATTGGCTTGAAACATTGCTTATGTTTTTTGTCCACATGCACAGAATTTGAAAGTGATACTTTGGGTGATAACTCCACTTCCCGGGTGAATTAGTTACAATCCGCTCTCCACGTACTGTACAACGCTAATGCAAACAAATAAAAATTAAAATTGAATAGCTACAATTTTTTTTAAATATCCAAATTAATTAATGATTTCAAGATTAATGTCGAAAGATAATATCTTTTACGTGTAGCAAAGGAACACATGAAAATATATTATTTTTCGCCTTGTTAGAATATGCACATTGTAATCTCTCGTCTTAATATCTGAAACAATCTCCTATGATATGCAAACAAGTATACCGGTGTTTGATGAAGGCATCACGAGCTACTTTGGTTAAAACTTTACCTAACACGAAAAGCAGACTACACTTGGAAACAAAATTCTTCAATAACTATTTTTTTTCATTCTTTGCTTCAAAAACACAGCTTATGACCCCTTATGTAACGAGCTCAAAGACCTATGTTTTTGAGATAAAAAAAATGAAAAAATAATCAAAATTGAATGGTGATTTTTGTGAATAGCGCTGTCCGGTGTGGCAAAGGGTTAAACAGTTTTTACATTCCTTTATTTCCAAACAACCGGTGCGCAGCTGGTATTGTTACGAAACAGTTCATATGTTTGGAGAGGAGTTGTCAATAATTTGTACAAATTGCAGCCCATTCAACTTGATTTATTTATGGCGAATAAAATGTTTTTAAACTAGTGATTTTGGAGTACACTCAAAAAGGATAGATTTGTTTTTTATCATATACGTTTGACATTACTCTTTCTGGAAACAATTGGCTTGGGACAGCATAAAAAACGAGGCCTAATGGATTTTTCCAGAGGAAATGCCGCCTGAACCACCATACATATTTTATGCAACCAATTATAAAAACACTGGTATAAAAGGCTTAACCCTTTACCCAACCAGACGAATTAAAAATTTATTATTTTAAATATCATTTTTTTAAATTTTTTCAAAAAATTTCAACAAAACCATCTCATGTGACCCCTCTTTGGAACGAGCTCGACGAGCTCGTTGCAAAGAGGGGTCACATGATATGGTTTTGTTGAAATTTTTCGAAAAATAATATTTTTTCAGCTGCTGAATTTGCATATTACGTGGGCGGATGCGGGCGATTCGTTGGGTAAATGGTTAATCATTGTCGTAGCGAGACAAGTTCGCTTTGGCCTCGTATTGTCTGCCGAATACTCCGTGTTCAGCAGACAATACGAGACCAAAGCGCAGTTGTCATTCCTTACGCGTGGTTATAGAATTATCTGCTTTGGAGCTTTGAATGTGCCCGTTGATCTGTTAAGCTATAGTGCATTACATAATCATTCATTAATACTTGAAACTTATAAAATGTGTATCACTTTCTTCATTAAATCGACCACATGTCATTTTGTAAATCTTCAATTGCAAACAAAGCTAAAAGATGCAGACGCAATCATACTGTTACTAATAGACATGTTTATCAAGAGTGAAGATGATTCTTGTAATCGAGGTAGTTAGGATACGAATTTCATCATACTGATATTTGTATATAATGCAGGGTGCATTATATGTAGGGGCCGCGGAACCGGGGGGGGGGGGGTTCAGCCCCCCCCCGCCTCCCTTTTTTGCCGGGCCATGTTTTTGTATGCATATATTTTAACTCAGTCAATGACTATATTTTCGCCAGCTATGTTTCTCTCCTACTGGTTCAGTTTCGATGGATTTCGGATAATTTTTTGCAGTAAGTGGCAGAAAACGCTAAAATGTATGCAGTCTGTTAAAAAATCGGTTAACTGAAATAGATCATAATCTTACACACATACAAGTACCAAATCCACCCCAGACAAGAAAATCCACAGACAGTGTAATTGCTGTTAACGTCTGGTAAAGCATACGGGTGAGGTCTATTTATCAGCTTTGGTCGTTACCGACGTTTTTAAGGCTCTTAAAGTGTGAAATCTTTCAAATGCATCTGGAAAATCTCAAAATATCCGCTCAGATGCATGGAAATGGGGGCTTAAAATTTTCGTACGACGGCCATCCATCGTCCAATCCAACCCCTCCCCCCCCCCCTTTGAAAATTGTTTCGCCGCCTCTGGTATGTATGAGTCTGTATGTTGGCGGACTATGTAACCGAAACTCTTTCGATATGTTTTGCGTTGCGGGGCTGAAATTGTCAGGAGTTGCAGAAGATATTTCGAAGAATTTCGTGCGCAATATAATTTTTCTCTTAAAGAAGAGGTGTCGGTGTGCGTTCTAATTTTCATGTGGTTGACAGGAGAAGATTCGCCAAGATGAACGTGCATTCGACTGAATAAACTAGAATATTTGGGTGAAAATAGTAATGGATTTCTCCGTATATACGAAAAATAGTCGCCTATGCCCCAAAATCCGCGGTGCGGGCAATCCGGCGAGTTATACGTAATGCCATGGTATTTATGGAAATGTTTATACGAGATTAGTTTATTAACTCTAAACGACAGATATTCGAAAAAGAAAGTTATCGACCGTATCTGTGACAACTTTTAAAAAGGTGAACTTCATCCTCGCGATATTTTTTCAATATTGGGTGCCTTTATCTTATAGAAATTCCTGGGTGACTTTCGCTTACCGGTTATTATACACGTTTTCTTAAAACTAACTTTGTGCCACTTGGCTCGTCAAATACGGTTTTGCACAACTCTGAACTCGAGCAAAACACTAGGGAATAAATAGAGAATATACCCATAGTAGCTTGGTGTACCAAATGTTCACCACGAGTGGTAAAGTGGTGTTAACCGCGAGCCTTTGGCGCGTGGTTAACACCACTTCACCATGAGTGGTGAACATTTGGTACACCAAGCTACTTTGGGTATATTTTATTTATACAATGATCGTCAGATTATTAACAGTTGCTATTATTTTTTCTCGATTTTACTGAGAAAGGAGCCGTACATACGTGCGAATTTGCCTTTGTTTACATGAGGATCGATGGGCGGTACTCCCGGTGTCAATTTTATCACCAAAACGAGATAGAAAAAGAAACAGGGCCTTTTTCATTTTAATAACATAACATACTGTTTGGAGTTATGGATGTTTTATTAACATGAGACAATGCTAATTTTAATTTTCGGCGTTTTATGGGGTAAACACATTTAAAAACGTAACAAATAATTGTCTCTTTCATTTCACTCTTCGCGTGGCGACGTGCGATAAATTTAGACAAGTTCGCATTCAAGTCGACGTCACTAAAGGTCAACTTGGATGTAGTTCCACTGTAGGTGTACATTTTAACTATTGAAATCCCATTGCTGGCGTGTTCACCACGGTTGGTGTGTAAAGCTAAAATTTATGTCATAGGCTTTTCATATATTGTAGAATAGGTAATCATGGTATAAAAACGAATCTAGAGAGCCCATCTCACTGAAGTAAATGAAAACACTCACCTTTCGTTTTGAGGCTGACATTCTTGATTCTTGCTTCTCTACTGCTTCTCCTGGTTGTTCCTTTATCCATATTATATAACCCATATGGCAGTAAGTGATGCACAGAACGAACAACGGAAAGAAATATTGTAAAATCATAATAGAAACACTGTACCAATATTTTATAGTCGTGTCTGGCCACGTTTCCACACAGAGACCATTAGAGCCTGGTTCTTGAGGCAAATATATTATTTCAGAAAATATGGCCGAAGGCAAGGATATCACAGCCGAAAGCACCCACACTATCAAAATCACCAATTTAGCCTTATTTTCGCTCAGTCTTTCCCGTAATGGCTTCAATATTATCAAATATCTGTCCATGCTGATTGTTATCAAAATTAAAGCACGTTGCAAAACGGAGAGAACCTGAAGGTATGATATAGCTGGACACAGAACTGGACCGAACGGCCAGTAATAAAAAATAATATCTGCAACAACAGTAAATGGGGTACAAACAGCTGTCATGATAATATCACTGATTGCCAAGCTGAGAAGAAAGAAATTAGTGATTGTCCTCATTTTACGGGCTGACGTAATTATATAACATATTAGAATATTCCCGCCGATTGACGCAAGAATGTTGATTGCATGACACGTCACAATACTGACCTGCACAGAGATAGCTAGTCTGTAGTCCACAGAGGAAGTGTTCAATTCTTCAGTTGCATTCATTGTTGGTATACTCTTCACAGAGATGGGGTGATTGGTAAACATCTGAACAACAGTGATCGTAAATGGCATTTATAAAAGTCATTTAACTGGTGCCTTATATTCTTGTAAAACTTCTTGTGCTCTTTATTATTTTCTGTAAAAAGATGTTAGAATAATAAAAGTAGTATGACATAGGGCGGAACAGTTTGTATCGGCAGGTTGCCCGTGGAAACATTATGATTCCATTGTCTAGACTAAGTATTTATCTCACAGTAGGGGCGTTTTTGCACTGTTACGCAACTAAAGTTTAATGTATCTGGGCCCTTGTTCCGAATCCGTATCAAGGGTCCCTGATACAAGCGCGTGATTCTGCTGTTGTCAAAACAACTGCATTAATATCATTCTTCGATCGCTTCGCGTTTTTCCCTTCAGAGAAAACAATATTAGGTGAGGCGAAGCCGAACCTAATATTGTTTTCCTCTGAGCCGTATATGGCACTCTATCTGCCAACTAAATGTCCTGTAACGTATTTATTATGCACGGTATGCTAAAATGTCACTGGGGAAGGTAACTCAACGAATAGTTAAATTATGCGCACTTTTCGGCATCTTGGGCTGGTTTGTAGCCTATTATTGGGATTTTCCTGAAGTTAACTCAACGAATAGTTAAATTATGCGCACTTTTCGGTATCTTGGGCTGGTTTGTAGCCTATTATTGGGACTATTTTCCTGAACGTTCGAGTCGAGGCTTCTCTCTTGAAGTTAAAGCATTAGCTTTCGCTATGAAATGTGGAAAACTCCACCTCAATAAACGATGAACGACATATTTTAAAATATAATAAACCTTTACACCAAGAGGGATATTTAAATCACCAGTAATTATTGCAAAAGTAACAACCAAATTCACGTTGACGAAACACACAGTTGCTCCACTTCGCAAGACAGTATTCAGTAAAGTGAATCCCAGTGACGTAATTTTCTCTGAAGTGTAACGTCATCACTGACCTCAATATGGAGATCAATGAACGCTATTCTATTTTTCAATTTGCGTCTTTCCATCGATAAGGCAAATGAAAAAGTTCCTCTTAATATAGTTTTATAACACATTTTGTGATCAATATTGTGAGATAAATTTATCATCACCACAGTGTCTGTCTCTGGAAATTCTGATCAAGTCTCGTTGTAGGCACAGAATCGCATTTCGACTCGCCCTAACGGGCTCGTCGAAATACTGTTCTATTCCTACAACTCGATTTGATCTGAATTCCCGGAGACACACACTGTGGTGATAATATGTATATATCTGTTCATTTCTTGACTAATTTCATACGGTTATGAAGACACATAGATTTACATCTCACATGAAGGCAAAGCATTCCATAGATATGTTCCGAGTGCCAATTCATCCTAAACCTACATGGAATTAGAAAACTTTCATTTTTTTTATTTTTTGATCATACGATATCTGATTTGCCTACACAGTATGAAAATAAAGTGGACAAAGAGTATACTGTACTCACAAAAGCAGACAGAGAATTTCGACCAGCTCGCGACCGGGTCGCGATCTTGTAGAATCTTTCTGTCTGTTTTCGCCCCAATAACACTAAAAGAAATTCGCCTGTGATAAATAGAGATTATTACCATTATGTGGATGTACAAAATATGTATCCGAGTCGAGCTCTTGGTTCTAAGGGCAGATCACGACGAGTCGAAGACGAGTCGTGATCTACCCTTAGAACCCGGAAGAGACTCGGATACATATTTTGTACACCCAATCCACATAATGGTAATAATCATTTTATCTTACAATTTATTGGGGATAAGTCAAGAATGTTGACGAAAATATAACGAACTATTTATTCGTACGGATGAACAAAAAGAAAAAATGGAACTCACGCGAAAGGAACGTGCTTGTATCCGACCCCCTGATACAAACATATTTTTGAGGGGGGTCGGATACACGACAGTTGCGGAGTTAATGCAGACAAAATACGTGTTGATTGTAAGATAAATAAAAATACGATAACATGGAATCACGAATACAATGCTCGATTGTTTTATTGTTTTTTTTCCTTGATTTGTTCTCGATTTTGCAATATTTTACTCACGAAACTCTGACGCTCTGGTGCAAGGGTGTGCAACCAGATCGCATACTGATTGAGACCACTTTCGTGATCACGGCTTTTGTGATCATTGCTTTTGTGATCACAGTAGTGTGTCCTTTAACATATCCGTATTTTTAACCCTCATTTCTTTTTTCCTTCTTTGCAGTTTATGTGGGAAAGTTATTCCTCAGATTATACGTAGCTACATCAGTTAACCCTTTATCTAACACGAAAGGCAGACGACATCAGCAAACAAAATTGGTGGATAAATGAATGAGCTCCTTCCAATGAGACGTGTCATAAGCTATGTTTTTGAGAGAAAAAAAATAATAATGAAAATTGAATGGTGATTTTTGTAAATAGCGCTGGCCGGGTTTGACCGTTACTTTGGGTAAAGGGTTAAGATCAGAATCCTTTTTTGGAAAATGGTCTCCCATAATTAGTTAATTAATGTTTAATGATTTGATATGGAAATGTTTGCAGGTTTATTATTATTTTTTTTTTTGTGTAGTCGCATTGCGTGAATTGATATTTAGAGCTGGAAGAGAAATAATGAGTTAACTTTGGCGCTGGGATTATTAAGATCCTTGTATTCAATAGCAAGGTCGACATGAAAATACTTTTAAGCTCTTTCTGCCGTTTCTTTTATTAACCCTCTGAACGCTGGTGTCCAAATTACGATATTTCAAGCAGTAAATTTATCCCATAAAGCCTAAAAATTAAAAAATCTGTTTCTCAGGCCCTCCTGCGTGGTCTTTTTGGCTGCTGCGTGCTCTCTTGTTAAAACCAATGCAAACTTAAAGAAGTAAAAATTAAATAGATGATGTCTGTTATTTTACCCAAGTTAATGAAATTGACAAATTTGTCCCTTGAGTGCCACAAGGCTTTGCAATGCTTGATTGCATTGCAAAGCCTTCTTGCACTCAACGGATGAAATATACCACTACCCATGCTATTTTGTAGTTTATGAGGCCTAAAACAAAACAAACCAAGAATGTGGAATTTTGATGGCAAAAAAATAATTACAAAAAAAGAAAATAATGGCCTGAAAAACAAAAGATCTACTTTGTAGGGCCTAATGTAAGCAGCAATTTAATCAATCCTCTTTGACAGAGCTGTGTGAGTTTATCAAATAAGATTCAGTTGATTAAATTCCAATTTTCATTTTTGAAAAAAATTGCAGGTTGCAATTTTGATAGTTTTACCTCAGTGTGAACTCTTACTTAACTCTTACAAACTTTAGTTTCCGACTATGGTAACGTCCTTTGTGGTATTCGTTACAACAGCCATTCGAACCTACTTTATATTTAAAGAAAAGTCAATAACAATTTAAACATACAGTCCCATGGGTACTAAGTGTTTATACCCGATTACTGTATTTATTTATTTATTTATTTATTTATTTATTTATTTATTTATTTATTTATTTATTTATTGGGGATTAACGACACTTTCTGCAGCCAGGGTCACTTCATGTCGGACAGTTTTACGGGTGAATAAAGCCGGAGAACTCGGAGAGAACCATCGAGCAACGGCGAGCAACTACCAGCCTCCCCAGAGTACTAACTCCACACAAGTAGAGTTAGCATTGATTGAAAAGACGTGCACCATCGACGTGTAGTATGTCTTAGTACACAGTGCCACCGTGCCCCCCACGTGGGCAACAGGGATAAAGTGACAAGGACACAACGCAGTCACCCCTGGTGGGGATCGAATCGTGGACATTATAAGTTATCTCCGCCATTATGTATGGTATATGGAGATTTAACACCTGGATGTCGGTTTTTAAACACCGAGCCGCAGGCGAGGTATTTAAATGAGATATCCAGGTATTAAATCTCCATATACCATACATGTTGGCGGAGATAACGTTTTTGTCCCGTTTGAAACACAATACAAACATAGTGGAAATAAATTTGTGGACGAATTTCTCAGCTCCACAATTATTTGGACCAAATTCGTGATAATACTTTTGTTTTTATAATCGCAGAAGACAACAGATAGAGTTACATCCCTTGGGTCGTCAAGGATACGAGTAAACAGTATTTTGTTGACATATCGTCCCCCGAGTTCCAATGTGTTCTATGTGCCAACTGGCACATAGAACACATTGGTACTCAGGGGACGAAACATTTGCTCTTATTTTATTTTTATGATTGAATTGTCGGAAATTGATGATATTTGTGACTATTTTCGGGTTTTTGGTTCGATTTTTATTTCGAGGCAAGCAAAAGCGGAAAGCTTTCGTTTAAACCATATACCCCCGATGTTTCGCGTGCGCTTATACCCTGGATGTTGCACGCTCTCATATACCTTGGATGTTGGTTGCATCCTTTCCCATGGCTATTTGTCCAAGGCATTCTGACCAATCAAAAGACCGAATTTATCGGGATATAGGTGCAATTCGGTTTGAAGCCCAATACCTTAACCACTGAGCCACCGCGCTCCCAGATTGCTGGGTGCATTCAACATTACCCGATTCAATAAGAACATTGGGAAATGTATTATATACACAACGCGCAGAATCTAGCCTACGTGTACAGGTACGAATGTCATGTATAAGAATGCATCTAATTAATCGTTATGCATCCGATTGACGCAATCACGTGAATAAAATTCTTCGACACAAAACAGTGGCAAGCTAGAAAGTAAACAGAAAGCCAAAGTTCTGATATTATATTTTTCTCTAAAAACATCAGCTTCATTCGTGTAAATCGAGTTTAGTCGTGGTATAAAAACAAACTACAACTGAATTAGAGAAGAAGGACAGGGTTTTTGACCCTTGTTCGAGTTTTCGTACTGTGCCGACGGTACACGTGAAACTCAAATTCGGGTCGTTGATTACTGACTCCCGAACTTCACATTCGTTGTGTTCTGTCCTAATCATCTGCATTTCGATTGCCAATTATAGACCCTAAATGATTACTGGTCCGAATTTTTACCGTTATTCATTTTGTTGATTCCAGTTGAGCTACCAAATTCAGGGCTAGAAATAACCCACGAACGAGCGTTTAGGTTACGTTGGGGTAATTGTAAAATACGCGAACGAATCACGGGTTACGACAAAACAATACGACTAAATTAATTCCCTAATCCCACATGTTTTGCTGTCAGACCTGACAATTGTCCGGAACTAACTCTATTGAGACGTTGCGAATTGCATCCACATATTAAAACATAGCGGTATGCCATTTACAGCATTTACACAGCAAAAGTTAACTCACAGTCTCGCCAAAGCGAGATCGCGCGTTAATTGTTGCTATTATTTTAGCAGAAATTCTTTTGAAACGTTAACAGCATGGCCGGCGTAGCAGAATGTGAAAAAGAATCGCAACACTTCTTTTGCTCTGTGGGTTACCACCCACATATAGCGTAAACTGCCAATAGGTAACTCTTAATTTCCAGACTTGCATATTTTGGTTGGATGGACATATACTACTCAAAGTTTGCTACGCGCCAAATATTTGACACATCATTGTGAAACTTGCTCGTGACATATTTGCGATATTTTTGGTGGATATGCTTGAGGAATGTAGTGAGATATATATGATTGAGGAATGTATTGAGATGGTCCTCAATGTTTACATTAGCTCTCTTGACCGGCAAACTTTTCGTGACAGTCATGGAAAGCATGTACCCCCTGATTTTCATGATGTTTTCGTGTATTGTCTACATGTACCTGGCATGTGTAGGGTATTCAATATTCATTTCAACACAAACCCTTGTGATTTAATGATTGAATATGGCAAATGCAAATGTAAGAAGACATTTATCTGAAGCAGAAATGTGGCGGGCTGTAAGGATGGCGGAGCAAGGAGCTATCCATCATCAGGTTGGTGAAGCCCTTGGTGTGCACCATACGGTGATCACCAGAGCCTGGGCAAGATTTCAGCAGTATGACACACAAGTAAGGCGGCATGGTGGTGGCAGAGGCAGAGCAATATCTGCAGCTGAAGACCGTTTTTTGATCATCCAGGCCTGTAGGAACCGCTTTGACACAGCAACCCAGCTTCGCAGTGACCTTCAGAATGCATCGGGGGTAACTGTTTCGATGCAGACTATCCGGTCAAGGTTGCACGAAGGTGGTCTCCGATCGAGAAGACCATGTATTCGCATTCCACTGTCCCAGAACCACCGCCAGGCACGATATGAATGGGCCATGGATCACGTTGGATGGACCAGAGAAGATTGGCGACCTGTCCTTCTTACAGATGAGTCAAGGTACTGCCTAGACCACACAGATGGGCGTTCTAGGGTACGGAGAAGACCAGGAGAGCGATTCCATGCAGCCAACATTGCTGAGCATGACCGCTATGGTGGAGGGTCAATCATGGTCTGGAGCGGCATCAGTAGGGATGGACGTACAGAGCTTTGTGTCCTTGAATGTGGGAAATGACCCTTAACCTAACACGAAAAGCAGACGACACTTGCCAATAAAATTCTTGAAGCACTAACGTTTTGATTTTTTGCGTTAAAAACATAGCTTATGACCCCTCTTTAGAACGAGCTCGTTGAGCTCGTTTCAATGAGGGGTCATAAACTATGTTTTGTGGCAAAAAGTAATAAAAATTGAATGGTGAATTTTGTGAATAGCGCTGGTCGTTTTTGGCCGTTACGTTGGGTAAAGGGTTAAACACTTATTCTGGAAACTAATCGACACTGGAACATAAATCCACACGTTATGAATTTACCAAACACTGAATCTTTACACTTTCTTTGAAGCAGCTGTGGCAATGAATGAACTTTTAAGATTCCTTCGGGTTTTCTCTTCTTAAACAAAACAATAAAGGGCAGATTGTGAACAAAAAACACCAACATTCAGTTTAACATAGGAACTACTGGCAATCCAATTTGCTGTGCGCTACAAACGATGTGACTTCGATTATCGGTCAAAGAGAATGTGTCTCCCAACTCAGAATGGAAATGTTCGAAAAATTCATTTCTTAACCGCAGAATCTCCTCGATTCCAAGTTACATTTAAATATAATATGAATCGATAATCCTGTCAGTAAAGACGGGTTCCGACGGAACTCTAAATTCTGGATAAAATCTCTGGTGTGATGCGCCCTCGCACATTCCTTTCAAGGCCTCTGTATGAGCTTGGAATAAGTTTCACAGCTGCATATAAAGACAGAACGTGATGTGTGTTTGAATCGGTGGGTGTTTTACTTAACGAGTTGGAAAGGCGTAGTCATATTTCGCGAGAGCCGTAGGCTCGAGCGAAATATGATTACGCCATCCAACGAGTTATGTACAACACCCACCGATTCAAACACACATCGCGTTCTGTGTTTATTACACAACCCATGCATTAAAATTCATTTAAATAAACAAATTTTAATTCCGATGTTTAAACCCGAAGGTGAAGAGTTTGTTTGTTTTGACTGAAGCTGTACTGATCAAATGGATCGATACAAAATCAAAACAACATTTTCGGAACCAGTGTTTGTTGAAATCCGTATCGCTGTTTCTCTTCCGCTGGTGCCCGTTCACGCCTTACCATTTGGTGGCTATTACTGTTAGTAAAAATATAAGTACAAATTTGTGCAGATTTGCAAAACAGCTGGGAGAAACATTTTTAAAAGACGTTCGAAGCACGTGAAGATGTACGAAGATTTACCGAAATAAAGTTGACCAATTTAGATATAACGGATCCTCAAAACGAGACGTCACGGGACTGGGTTATTGATCTGGTAGGAAATGACAGGGTTTTTTTTTTAAATATTATCTCATTTTAGGTCAACTAATTTTTTGTGAACCGACTTTATTTTGCTTTGGGCGTTTTCATTTTCACGCTATGCGAACGACTGTCGGTAATTTATAACGAAATTTGGAAACTTTTCGAAGCGTAACTAATGACTCGATTGGAAAGGAACTTGTATGAACGGAGCTGGGAAAAAAGTTCCTGCTTGTACATCACCCATTGAATACAGAATCATTTATGTCATAGCGGCTATTCCGTTAAACACAAGGGTTTAAAGTTGAATGGATGTGTCATAAAAATACATACAGCACTTCATCATTCAGTAAATTTTGCACTTTTGAAACGCGTAAATACTGAAGCTACTAAACACGTTTCCAGGATAATAATCGTTTATGGAAACATACAGTAATTGAATTTTATGGGTCGTTCGCGTATCCAACAATTCATGGCGTTAAATTTCTTTATTTATTTATTGGTGTTTCAAGGTCACAATGGCTAATCATGACCGTGACAGTTTTACGAGTGGAGGAAGCCGGAGTACCCGGAGAGAACCACCGAGCAACGACGAGCAGCTGCCAGCTCCCCAACATCGTAACTCCGCACTGCAGCATAGGCAAAGTTAGATTGGTTGAAGACATGCGCACCATCAACGTGCAGTACGCCTTAGTACACGGCGTCGTCGTGCCTCCATGTGGACAAGCGGGGTTAAGTGCTTTGCCCAAGGACACAACGCGGGAGTCCGAATCGATCAGTCAGACAGTCACCCATCCGAGGATTAACCGGACTCGACGTTGCTTAACTTCGGTGATCTGACGAGAACCGGTTACCGCGACGCCACCGCGCCCCCATCACGTTAAATACCATTTCAACAAACAGTGTCTTGTTAACCACGATCTAACAATAATCCACAGATTGTATTTTCCAGAATTGAATTCCTTCCTGTTAATATAACTGGAAAAAACAATTCTAGAAAATACAATTATAAACGTTGTATAGTATGGGACCCTGTATAGCAAATTTGTCTTCCTGGAAAACTAGACGAATCACATTAAAACATACAGTATTTCCGAAACAAATGAATTCAGGACCTCTTAATGAATTGAGTAATTCCTTAGAATAATGTTCAGAGGGTATTCTCAAATAGTCGACCAAAGTTTCAACTGTCGAATTATTGTTTCTTTTCTTATTAGTTGGAACTAACTACTAGCTGGAACTAATTTATATCATTAGAAGATAATATATTTTCATTTTAGTTTACACATCAAAGCAATCGTAGTTTATTTTTGAACGTACCGTGACACGGCTTGTTCTATGGTACGATTTACCTCCCTTACCACACAGACCGTCACGTGCTCTCGTGTGCACATGCAGAACCTTAGGATAGAATGGTATGTACTCCGGCTAGCCGGCCGATTACGATACAACACTTTTCTTTCCACTATGTCAAGAAGATCGCCCGTCGGTAACAACTGCGTGACCCTAAAACTTGTCGCGACAGGCTCTCGATTCTGTTACAATTCTCTGTCCGTTATCTTGCCATGACCTCTATAAAATCTCACTCGTCCAAGAAAAATCCGAGGATATTGAATCTCAGATGTTGTTTTCGATTGGTTTTCGGGACTCGGTCTTGATTTTGCAATAGTATTTTACAGCATAGTCGTCGTGCACTGGTCGTAATCCGCGTGTGGGCAGTGATTTTCGCGCATGCGCTTACCAGGTAATAAAACTGATCACCAGCAAAAATTTAATTGATGAAGCACCAGGTTGTATGCGGTGCTTCATTAATTACATTTTTGATGATTATTCCTATAAGTGTTTGGAATCTTATATTATTGCCTCGGTGGAAATATTGCTCCACCCGTGGAAAGTGATCAGTCCACGGCAGCCGAACTGTATGACATCTTTGACCCTCCCGGTGTAAGTGTGCCTCGACCAGATGGCGATCTGATCGAGAAAGAGGCCGATTTTGTGCTCACAATACTTTTGCAGTTCTTCTCTACTATTAAAAGTTTTCGCAAACATGTGTCACATTATATCGGATAGCTTTAGAAATAACAATGGGGGAGTATTTGGATCCAGTTATCGATAATATATAAAAGACTGTTAAACTCTCCAGCTAGTGTACAATGGAGCCTCAAACCCTGCTTTCGTTGGTTTTGAATTACACCATCAACGTGTCATACATATCTGTACCTTGAAGAACTGGGATACCCTGCACTCGCAGACTGACCTTAGAGAACTAAAGTATTATTAGGGTGAACACTGACAACGCTAACGAAGCATTTCCTTTCGAATAATAATAATCTATCGCGAAAAATGTAATTGGAAAAAAAATCAATGACAATTAGTGATAGTTTATACATAATGCAGTGAGCAAGGAAGAGTGACGCTTATCGGTAAGCCTTTCACTGGAATCGATTTCCTTTCTTTTTTCTGTCATTCTCTCCGTGTCTTTGAGTATGAACACTTGTGAGTTGGGGACTAGCTGAATGTGGATGTAATTGATGTTTAGCGATGCTAAATATGATACTCGCAAGAAAATTCCTTCAACCCTTTTGAACCCTGGTGGTATCTTCCACGCCAGGTCAGTGTCATCAATTTGAAGATTCTGTGTTCGTTACTGGGGGAAGACCAATCAATATTTTCAAAGTGCAGCCTTGGGGCTGCACTTTGAAAATCTTGATTGATCTACTGTACAAATTCACCGGGCAACTATCTACTTAATGATGAAGTCAGGTTGTATGCCGATCCTGGACCGGAAAAGCGGTCTTTCGCGTTCGAAGTGTTAAACAGGTCGTAGGCTACAAAATGCATACCACATCATTCCCATCCATAAGCAAGACAACGTTGAACAACAACGATTCGCGTCTTACTTTCAAAGTATTAGTGACATGATTACAATGACTGTTGTAGTTGTGCAGGGCCGAAGTTTGGACGCCCGACAAAAGAGGTGAAAGTGTCAGACAGAGGTACTAACATAGCTCACTGCGAAATGCCAAACATTGGGCTGGAGGGAGAGTGTGTCCTTCGCTAGTTTGGTTGAGGGGAGGGGGTGCTCCCAAAGGAAATTTTCGAAGAAACTGGACACCAGTATTGTTATCTTTGTTGATCCTGGACATTTGTTTGTCATTTGTCATGCATGCTGGTGAAAATATTTCGTGTCGCCTTGCGATACTGGTTGAAATAGGTTGTTGAATAATATTGAGAATTTTTCTGTTACCGTACTTTTGTTTTGATAATTCCAAAACTTGACTTCATTTGTTGGTAAGCATTCGGGGAACACTTTACAAGAAATGACGTTAAAGGGACAATAAGCCGGGAATTTGCAAAACATAAGTTAACCTTTTGACAAGACCACAATGTTCATCATGCAAAGGTTTCTTTTTGTTTCATAATATCGTTCGAATAAACGCGTTAGTATCGATTGTATAAATTAACTCCAGGCTATAATTTAGTGGCTTAATCAGAAAAAGCAACAGGATGCATTTTTCATCCGGATCTGCTTACTCGATCACTCACGGATAATTCATCACAACGTGTTGCTATTTATAACGTACGCGTCCATGCAAACTATATCGTATTGGCGTTGTCGATTCATGTGCTCTGGGTATGATTGGAAGCATAACTGCGCTTTATTTAAGATAAAACTAAGTTTTTGTTATAATAATGTCTAATAATTGCTAAGATAATGCACAGTTGTAATTCGTGGCGATAAATTATTCGTAAAGCGGCGAAGATATTGAATTATTTTCCCCATGTTTCAGAAATTATGTCACGTTGTCATGTTTATTTCCGACCACTTTCACACAAGGTCCGTTATCCCGACGCAATGTCTTATTTTATGAAAAACTTTTCTGCCTCAAAGTTTTTCAGTTTACAGTTTTAAGTAATTTCGTTTTTCTTCTTACGCCTAACACTTTGTATATAAGGTTTTTGACTTCAAACTCGGCTGATATGACTCCGTTCTTGGTCGATATCTACTGAGCTGGAGTCCCTCTCCCTCTCTCTTTGGTGCCTTACTAGGGGCACCCAATTTGTTTACACCGAAATCGTTCAAAGTCAAGAAAATGGACGTTTCTGGGCATAATGGAATAGTTTGAAAATGAGTTTATGTATGTTGAGGAATTAATGATGGTAATTGGTAAGGATTAGGTGGATAAAGAGGAGACAAAAGAGAGTTGTAAAGAAAATTCAACGCAAACCAAGATTCAATGTCGTAAGCGGAGATTCGTTGAAGTGGACGAACAGATAGTTCAACTATCTGAATGTCGCGGCTTCCTCAGTTCGGGTAGCTGAACTGATGGAAGTGAAAACCTCATACTCTGTGACAACAGTGGCGGCGCCAGGAATTTTTTCGTGGGGGGGGGGGCAAGTAGGGGGGCAGACTCCCCATGAAGGGGGGCAAATACGTAAAGGATCATATCATTACTTTATTATGAGGTAGTCGAAACTTGGACACAAAGTCCGTAATATAATTTTTTGGTTTGGTACGTCCTGTGGACGTACCAAACCAAAAAATGATATTACGGACTTTGGGTCCAAGTTTCGACTAAATGTAATGGTAATTAGCGCTCCTCCTTTCAAAAAATCCTGGATCCGCGTCTGGAGGGAGAGAAGGCAGAGATAGAGAGAGGGATAGAGAGAGGGAGGGAGGGAGGGAGAGAGGGAAGGAGAGAGAGGGGAGAGAGAGAGAGATGGGGGGGGGGGGGGTAGAGAGAGAGAGAGAGAGAGAGAAGGGAGAGAGAGAGATGGCGGGGGATAGAGAGAGAGAGGAGAGATAGAGAGAGGGAGGGACAGAGAGAGGGAGGGAGGGAGGGAGGGAGGGAGAGAGAGTGTGTGTGTGTGTTTGTGTGTTTGGATGGATGTGTGTGTGGTGGGTGGGGGGGCAAGTGGGGGGGCAGAGCCCACGTTTGGGGGGGCAAATGCCCCCCGTGCCCCCCTGTAGCGCCGCCACTGTGTGACAAGAATGCTAAACAATAACAAAGTTAGAAAAACTGTAACTGATCTGCAAACACTTTGTGAGTATTTGTTTTGTTTTAACCCTTTGAACTCTAGTGGTATCTTCCATGCCAGTTCAATGGATGCACTTGGAAGAGTCCATATTCATTATCTGGAGTAGTCCAATCAATATTTTCAACGTGCAGCCTCGGGGGCTGCGATATCAGCCCGAG
The DNA here is from genome assembly GCA_031216915.1 of Pictodentalium vernedei. Lineage (NCBI taxonomy): Eukaryota > Metazoa > Mollusca > Scaphopoda > Dentaliida > Dentaliidae > Pictodentalium > Pictodentalium vernedei. Next base: position 781,599,834 of record CM062297.1, on the reverse strand, counting down.
GGTAACAATACATCAGCGTGACACCGAATATTAACGTGTGGTTATCTCGGGCTCATATCTGGGCCGATATGATACTAACTAATTAATAACCTCTATTATTTTCATAAAAAAATTGTTAAATTGATCACTGCATCTCAGTTTTGTCTTGAGCGTTATATAAAAGCAAATCACCTGGGTCTCGTCTTCGAATTTGTGAAAAAGCTTCTGTTATAAAATATTAGTTTCGCGTGTTATATTTTCGATTGGCGTGAATTCGTTCCCGCTCGAAAGTGGATACATCATGTGAGGGCAACTTCTATTCAACTTGGAAAATATTCGAGTAAGGAATTTGTTTCCACATCACCTCCCTTCAACCTGAAGGTTAAATATCGAACAAAATATAATTCGTGAAATACTGGACAATAGCCACCCAGGATCGGTGTTTCCTGTCAGCCGTATTCTAGCCGAGTTGTGTTCTGTATTTATACCACGATTAAAGTTGAATTCAGTGAAGGAAGCTGATATTTTTAAAAGAAAAATTCACCTTCGATGAATAACTCCCTTGTCTTGTCTGATAACTTCCTTGATTGACACCGTTTTGTGTCGAAGCATTTCATTCACGCCATAACGTCATTTAGACGCGTAACGTCCAATCAGATACGTTATTATACGACTTTCTCATGCGTTATTCATTATCCAGATTACACGCGTGTGTATATAGAACAGTTCCCAATATCTGTAATATATCCCGTAACGTTGAATACGCACAGCAACGGTGGTATAATTTAACCAATTCAATCTGTTTGACAGACCATAATGAGCTCTCTCGCATTAGGATGAATTGGTTAAATTCCTATCTGCATTATGGGAATTCCAGATTGAAATTTACCTTTAGCGATATTAGTGTGCAGGAAGTGAAGAGTGAATTATTATGATACACAGAGAGTATCTCTAATAAGTGCGGGACGTGGTGACATGGGGATGTGGGGGGAGGGGGTGTCACCCCCGCCCCCCCCAATCCTGGCCAAAATATCCTATAGTTGGAAATTCGGAGGGCAAGTCATGAGTAGTTGGAAATTCCATCCATCTGGATTTTAGAGCTTCTTGGTGATGTTGATGTCTCCTTTACTTCCCAAAATTCAAACTCGGTTTCAAATCGGCAAAAATTCCAACTGTTACTATTTACAACTACAGTGTACGCAACATTGAGCTTCATAAGTATGCATGATGTCAGTCGGTACGAGATTTCTACAGTACGTTTACTTATCAAAATGAAAAAAAGTCATCGAAATGCACTTCAAGAAAATTCACATTATGTAAAATCGTTAATTAATTCCATCATTCACAGTTACAAAATGATGAAACATCGAAAATTGATCATTCTTGCATTAGATCTGATTTAATGTCAGGACAGCGTGAATTGCCCAAAGTTCTCAGCTTGAGCATTTGTTTAGCACAATTCAATCCCAGAATAATACCAAATAATAATAACAACTTGATAATTCTACCATAAATGTGTTGGAATTTCAGTTACTAGAATTAATTCTTTGCCTCCTTTCTTGGCTTCATGTTCAATTTTTTTCTCGGTAGTGAATTTCCAACTAAGGAGAGGGACAGTGAGGGGGTCAACCCCCTCCTGCCCCCCCCCCCAGTTGGAAATTCACTACCCTACACCTCCCAATCGGAAAACGTCCAGCCACGCCCTGAATGAGTGATATGTAATCTCTGAATCGAGTTCACTATAATCAACCTGAGACAAAGTTTTCCACGGCCCAAATAGATTTTAGTGAATGAGGTTCAGAAAAATCCTCAGGAATTTGAGATTTTTATTAACGTGTAATTTAACTTTTTCCATAACGTAACAATATAAACAATATAAACTGAGCAGCGCTGTTCAAAAAACATCTTCAACCAATTTTTTTAATAATTTTTTTTCTGTTTTTGCATCGAAAACGTACAGTACACGTAACCAGAGTCTGTCTTTTGAGGGGGCACCAAAAACATAAATAATTCTTCACACTTTACAACATTCATAACTTTACGACACTTGCAAACAACATTCTTGAATAAATATTTTTTTTCATTTTTTGACTCAAAAATATAGGTTATGACCCCTCATTGGAACGAGTTCGTCGAGCGCGTTCCAAAGAGGGGTCATAACCTATGTCTTTGAGACAAAAAAATGGAAAAAATTAGTTATGTTTTTGAGACAAAAAATGAAAATATAATAAAAATTGGCGATTTTTGTAAATAGCGTGGCCGGCTTTGGTCGTTACGTTGGGTAAAGGGTTAAAGTCAGTCTCAATTGTGTGTATGGGCAGATTATACTTGTTATACCGGATATAAAAAAAAGCAACATAAGCATTATAGGTGTAACATATCCCCATCGGCCAGCGGGATTAATTTCGTTGTCAATGACCTTAATTAACTGCATGCTCTATCGACAACAAGTGTACAAAATTGTATGCGAAACTTTATCCCTCTCGGACAGCTGGATCAAGTAACGTTATCAGTGACATCAATTTATTGGCATAACATAATAAACTCGGCTGGCAATAGTTAACTTAATACGGTAACGGTACATCCGAACTTCATAAATTTAATTTTTTTTAGAAAAATTTAGGCGGGGGGGGGGGGGGGGGGCACGTGCCCCCTTGGTTACGTCCTTGTAGTACAGCCTTCGGGGGCTGGTCACGTTCCACGAGTGGGCAATATTTCCACGAGCGCAATAATTTTAGATTCTAATGATCACAAATTTAATTAATGAAGCTGCTGCTTCATTAATTAAAATGTTGATTTTTATTACCTGGTCAACGCATGCGTGGACATTAATGTCTACGTGTGGATTACGACCAGTTCACGGCGACTGTACTGTACCCCCCTCCCCCATCCCCACCCCCACACCCACCCCACACCCCCCGTTCGAACGTGATCGAGAAAATGATAATGTTTAGTTATTCAGGAATGCCTTTTGAAAATATCTGCTATTCGCATCAGGCAAACAGTTAATGAAACATAATGAATTCAATTCACAACGATCGTTTGACGAAAACAGTCCTGCTCGTTAGAAATACTTTTCATCCCTTCCGTTGTTTCGAAACGACAGAAAATAATTGCAGAAATTCACACAGATCAAGTCGACATTCACTTGATTTATTCTTTGACGATAATGTAAAGTTGTTGGGAGTCTCACTTGCAAACTAACATCATGATGCTCGTCCTTACTGACTACCATACGCCGCTGCTGAATTGAATGTGTCTTTGTCTTTGAAAGTTATAAGATTGAGTATTTCGTTCGTTTTGTTTGTCAAACATTCAATATTGGACTGGTCACTTTCCACGTGACAGAATTGATAGAATATAAAGATTTGTAAAATTCAACATTTTCACAGTATCGACTTTAACGTTCATAGTTTGATACAATACTGTTACTTATGACATACCAGTATTACTGTCCATATCAAATGATTTAATGCCAAGATTTCCAGTAATACAAAATTACAAAGCTGGGTAAAGGGTTAACCACGCGCTCAGTCCCCCCACCCCCAAACCCAGCATAAGTATCATGTTTTCCAATATCTAAAGATTCTGACTTGTGGATCTGGAGAAGTTGCAGTTCAGGCTCCCATAGGCAGTTCACATATAAACCAGGATCTTGATTTGAACAATCTTGGTTCTGACCTCCCTAAGGATGCTGTATACCAAATATTGAAAGATTCTGACCAGTGGATCTGACGAAGAAGATTTTTAAAGATTATTCCTCATTTTGTACTAAGGTACAGTACGGCCGCCGTGGACTGGTCACTTTCCACGGGTAGGCAATATTTCCACGGACGCAATAATATTAGATTCCAAATGTTAATTATAGGAATAATCATCAAAAATTTAATTAATGAAGCACCGGGTACAACCCGGTGCTTCATTAATTAAAATTTTGCTGATGATGAGTTTTATTTCCCGGTAAACGCATGCGTGGACATCATTACCCACGCGTGGATTGCGACAAGTCCACGTCGACTGTACTGTAGCACATGTACCACGTTTCGGAAACGTTTGAACAACCAAGTATTCTTCACGACTGTGAAAAGTTTTCGTGAAATTCGAAAATGCTAGATGCTTAATGTTAGTAACCACCCATTCTTCCTTCAATAGACAGAAGTGGCTGTTCAGGCACGCTTATAACCCTTTTCCCAAACAAATCCCGAAAACACGAAGCATTACCTTTTGCTACATACCCGGGTCAAAAGATCCTCGTAGGGTTGGGATTGAGCGTACACTCGACTTCCATTGTTCAAGTTGTCATGGGTAACAACTTCATTTAGTCCGATGTCCAAATTATAATCTCTTACCTCTATACAACAGCATTACTGAAAAGCTCATTGGCCACATATAGAAAAGTGTCTCAACCACCTTCATCTTGCTGCTGGGGGCGGATATTGCTAAAAAAAAACCCAATGCGCACGAACGCTTTCAATATTTCCCAACGCCTCCCAATCGCCAATCGCTTTTTAATGAATATACTTTGACGTCTGTGAAAAACGAATATGTTGATGATGTGCATATTTTTCGCGGCAATGCATATAGAATATCTACGCTGTTTTAGTGAATATCGGGAATTATCTCATGAGTGTGGACCTGACAGTTTTATTTTTCACGAGCGAAGATTTTCTTTTTATGATATGCTACGTGACATTTTACTGCGCAATATTCAACCCAATTCCACTGCAAACAGTTTCAACACAATAACAAAGATATGCTGCTTGTTCATTCAAGGCGACGTTCTTGACGATGTCATGCGTCGAAGCGTGACGTCATTTAGGAAGCTACTGAGGAATATTTCTCGATATCCATCGAATCGAAGGATATCGAGAAATGTCTTTTAGATAATTTGCGATAATCCACAGGCTAGCATATAATAAAATTATGGGTCATAACCTATGTTTTTGAGACAAAAAATGAAAACAAATAATGAAAATTTATTGGCGATTTTTGAGAATAGCGCTGGCCGGTTTTGGCCGTTACGTTGGGTAAAGGGTTGTTATGCTTGATGATCCGGAAATTGGCGATTCGCAGCTGCTCATACGCAATATACTGAGAAATGGATGTCGAGTGGAGGTGATCCTTGAGGCGGTGGATGAAATGAATAGCTCGCAAGCAGAAAGGTCGACACCAGTGGTCTAACGCAGAGTGCTTCAAATGCCAGGAACGCGCCGAATAGATTATTAAAAAGATACTTAGTCCAAAAAATGGGAATCCAAAATACTTGTTTGTACGCATTTGGAAATACACTGAGAAAAAGTGAAGTGGTCACTATCACGAAGTTGTAGACCAACAACTCAGAATGGTACGACATGTCGATAAAGAAAGTACAAATGTAAAGTCGCAAGTGGTATGCCATGTGCCCGGACAGGTCTAGGTTGGATGACCCCGGTGGATGACCCCGGAAGTGACGCCATGTCACGTGACCAATTGGCGCCATGTTGTGTTGCCATGGCAACCCGCGTGATTGGCCATCTTGAGACGTCATCCTCCTAGTGATACGTGGTGATAGTGCGCATGCGCAACGCGTGTTGTTAGGGTAATACGTGTTTCCGTCGTCCATTTTGTATACTGGAGGCCGTGGTTTCTATGTTAGCCAAGGGCATAGAACTGGAGGCCGTGGTTTCTATGTTACCCAAGGGCATACAACAAGACGGGGGTATGTTCGGAGGGTAGAATTACCACAAACAACCTGATCATTGTTTACTTGGGTCAGATTTCCCAGTAAATTCTCGGTTTCTACCTATGTGTCTACAAACTATGTTATGACTTCTTTGTACTATTATTCTGACTTCCCAAAACACGTTTAGGTTCTGTGGTGCACATTACAGGTAGCACATAGGCACATGCTGGATGTGCCGATATGTGCTTATGTGAAAAGGCACAATGTGACACATTTCCCACCAGCACATAGGCACATACGACCAAAGAGAGATTCTATAACCACCGACGTTTCCCCAAAAAGGGATTCTATAGGAATTCCAAAAAGTGATTCCATAAGTGGGATTCCAATCTCCTGTAAGGTAATCTTAACATCTTATCTCCAACAATCTGTCCTATGGTTTGGATCTATTGTAGTCATCCAATACTATAGTTGTGTACCAGTCTTGTGCCATTATTACATTGTTCTACAAGTATTCTGACGACCTGTTTATGCCATGTGTACACATTACAGGTAGCACATAGGCAGATGTTGGATGTGCCGATATGTGCTTATGTGAATATGCACAAAGTGACACATTGTGCACTAGCACATAGGCAGATACGACCAAAAATGGATTCTGTAGCCACAGACATATCATCAAAAGGGATTCTATAGGGATTCCAAAAAAATGGATTCCATATGTGGGATTCCAAGTTCCTATACAGGTAGTCTTACCATCGGTTCCAGCATGTCCTATGCTGTCTTCCCTATGATCGAATGTATTTACCTAATACTATAGTCTTCTGCAACCCTTGCAGCCTTGTAAGACTACAACTAACTTGTATCATTACTACAGGCTTGCTAAGTATCTCCGATTACTCGAATGACTCGAATCCCATCGAGCAATAAGCTATCGAGCAATTGCTCGATCGAGTGACTCACACATACGACTCTTAGCCTCATTTTCCAAAAAGGGATTCCCTAAAAGGGATTCCATAGGTAGGATTCCGTAAATGGGACTCCTAGCCGACTCTGTAAAATGGTGTACAGATGTAATGTCGCACAAACTTGGTAAACTCGATTTTGGTAAAAAATCGTGACGCCTTAAAATTGATGCACACACGTATACGCATTATAATCCTTGCTCTCTGTACAATTGTAATGACGGAACGTCAGGGGAAAACTTCGCAATCCACCCCCACTCCCCCCCCCCCCACCCCCGATGGCATCGGGCCAAGCAATATGGCAACACCTACGGTCGATGACGTTTGATGACGTGTAAGCTGTAGTGACAGAATAATAGCTTTTGCACCACCAAACATCATGGTGTTTACCCAGGACGAAAACTGGAAAAACTAATTACAAGGTAACAACTTTCCAATCACGGAACTTGTTTTCTGTCAATAATACAGTACGGCCCCCGGTGTGACAGGAATGATAGTCCGTAGGAAAATTAGTCCCTCTGGACTATTATTCCGCGGAATTATAGTCCTAGGTCTAACATTTCTAGGAATAGTAGTCCGCCGGACTACTATTCCTAGAAATGTTAGACCTAGGACTATAATTCCGCGGAATAATAGTCCAGAGGGACTAACGTTCCTACGGACTATCATTCCTGTCACACCGGAACTGGTCACTTTCCAAGGGCGGGTAATATTTCCAGGGACGCAATAATATTAGATTCCAAATACTAACTATAGGAATAAGCATAACAAATTTAATTAATGAAGCACCGGTTACAACCCAGTGCTTCATTAATTAAACTTTTGCTGATGATGATTTTTATTACCTGGTAAACTCATGTGTGGACATCACTTCCCACACGTTGATTACACAACCAGTCCACGGCGACTGTACTGTGTCTAAAATATGTTATAAATATTCAAATTTTATTATATGCTAGCCTGTGGATTATCGCAAATTATCTAAAAGACATTTCTCAATATCCTTCGATTCGATGGATATCGAGAAATATTCCTCAGTAGCTTCCTAAATGACGTCACGCTTCGACGCATGACATCGTCAAGAACGTCGCCTTGAATGAACAAGCAGCATATCTTTGTTATTGTGTTGAAACTGTTTGCAGTGGAATTGGGTTGAATATTGCGCAGTAAAATGTCACGTAGCATATCATAAAAAGAAAATCTTCGCTCGTGAAAAATAAAACTGTCAAGTCCACACTCATGAGATAATTCCCGATATTCACTAAAACAGCGTAGATATTCTATATGCATTGCCGCGAAAAATATGCACATCATCAACATATTCGTTTTTCACAGACGTCAAAGTATATTCATTAAAAAGCGATTGGCGATTGGGAGGCGATGGGAAATATTGAAAGCGTTCGTGCGCAATGGAGTTTTTAGCAATATCCGCCCCCAGCAGCAAGATGAAGGTGGTTGAGACACTTTTCTATATGTGGCCAATGAGCTTTTCAGTAATGCTGTTGTATAGAGGTAAGAGATTATAATTTGGACATCGGACTAAATGAAGTTGTTACCCATGACAACTTGAACAATGGAAGTCGAGTGTACGCTCAATCCCAACCCTACGAGGATCTTTTGACCCGGGTATGTAGCAAAAGGTAATGCTTCGTGTTTTCGGGATTTGTTTGGGAAAAGGGTTATAAGCGTGCCTGAACAGCCACTTCTGTCTATTGAAGGAAGAATGGGTAGTTACTAACATTAAGCATCTAGCATTTTCGAATTTCACGAAAACTTTTCACAGTCGTGAAGAATACTTGGTTGTTCAAACGTTTCCGAAACGTGGTACATGTGCTACAGTACAGTCGACGTGGACTTGTCGCAATCCACGCGTGGGTAATGATGTCCACGCATGCGTTTACCGGGAAATAAAACTCATCATCAGCAAAATTTTAATTAATGAAGCACCGGGTTGTACCCGGTGCTTCATTAATTAAATTTTTGATGATTATTCCTATAATTAACATTTGGAATCTAATATTATTGCGTCCGTGGAAATATTGCCTACCCGTGGAAAGTGACCAGTCCACGGCGGCCGTACTGTACCTTAGTGCAAAATGAGGAATAATCTTTAAAAATCTTCTTCGTCAGATCCACTGGTCAGAATCTTTCAATATTTGGTATACAGCATCCTTAGGGAGGTCAGAACCAAGATTGTTCAAATCAAGATCCTGGTTTATATGTGAACTGCCTATGGGAGCCTGAACTGTAACTTCTCCAGAACCACTAGTCAGAATCTTTAGATATTGGAAAACATGATACTTATGCTGGGTTTGGGGGTGAGGGGACTGAGCGCGTGGTTAACCCTTTACCCAGCTTTGTAATTTTGTATTACTGGAAATCTTGGCATTAAATCATTTGATATGGACAGTATTTAAAACAATATCGCACCCAAACCAACATTGTTTTGAAATACTGGTACGTCATAAGTAACAGTATTGTATCAAACTATGAACGTTAAAGTCGATACTGTGAAAATGTTGAATTTTACAAATCTTTATATTCTATCAATTCTGTCACGTGGAAAGTGACCAGTCCAATATTGAATGTTTGACAAACAAAACGAACGAAATACTCAATCTTATAACTTTCAAAGACAAAGACACATTCAATTCAGCAGCGGCGTATGGTAGTCAGTAAGGACGAGCATCATGATGTTAGTTTGCAAGTGAGACTCCCAACAACTTTTCATTATCGTCAAAGAATAAATCAAGTGAATGTCGACTTGATCTGTGTGAATTTCTGCAATTATTTTCTGTCGTTTCGAAACAACGGAGGGGATGAAAAGTATTTCTAACGAGCAGGACTGTTTTCGTCAAACGATCGTTGTGAATTGAATTCATTATGTTTCATTAACTGTTTGCCTGATGCGAATAGCAGATATTTTCAAAAGGCATTCCTGAATAACTAAACATTATCATTTTCTCGATCACGTTCGAACGGGGGGTGTGGGGTGGGGGTGGGGGTGGGGGAGGGGGGGTACAGTACAGTCGCCGTGAACTGGTCGTAATCCACACGTAGACATTAATGTCCACGCATGCGTTGACTAGGTAATAAAAATCAACATTTTAATTAATGAAGCAGCAGCTTCATTAATTAAATTTGTGATCATTAGAATCTAAAATTATTGCGCTCGTGGAGATATTGCCCACTCGTGGAACGTGACCAGCCCCCGAAGGCTGTACTACAAGGACGTAACCAAGGGGGCACGTGCCCCCCCCCCCCCCCCCCCCGCCTAAATTTTTCTAAAAAAAATTAAATTTATGAAGTTCGGATGTACCGTTACCGTATTAAGTTAACTATTGTCAGCCGAGTTTATTATGTTATGCCAATAAATTGATGTCACTGATAACGTTACTTGATCCAGCTGTCCGAGAGGGATAAAGTTTCGCATACAATTTTGTACACTTGTTGTCGATAGAGCATGCAGTTAATTAAGGTCATTGATAACGAAATTAATCCCGCTGGCCGATGGGGATATGTTACACCTATAATGCTTATGTTGCTTTTTTTATATCCGGTATAACAAGTATAATCTGCCCATACACACAATTGAGACTGACTTTAACCCTTTACCCAACGTAACGACCAAAACCGACCACGCTATTTACAAAAATCGCCAATTTTTATTATTTTTTCATTTTTTGTCTCAAAAACATAACTAATTTTTTCCATTTCTTTGTCTCAAAGACATAGGTTATGACCCCTCTGTGGAACGCGCTCGACGAACTCGTTCCAATGAGGGGTCATAACCTATGTTTTTGAGTCAAAAAATGAAAAAAAATATATATTCAAGAATGTTGTTTGCAAGTGTCGTAAAGTTATGAATGTTGTAAAGTGTGAAGAATTATTTATGTTTTTGGTGCCCCCTCAAAAGACAGACTCTGGTTACGTGTACTGTATGTTTTCGATGCAAAAACAGAAAAAAAATTATTAAAAAAATTGGTTGAAGATGTTTTTTGAACAGCGCTGCTCAGTTTATATTGTTTATATTGTTACGTTATGGAAAAAGTTAAATTACACGTTAATAAAAATCTCAAATTCCTGAGGATTTTTCTGAACCTCATTCACTAAAATCTATTTGGGCCGTGGAAAACTTTGTCTCAGGTTGATTATAGTGAACTCGATTCAGAGATTTCATATCACTCATTCAGGGCGTGGCTGGACGTTTTCCGATTGGGAGGTGTAGGGTAGTGAATTTCCAACTGGGGGGGGGGGGGGGGCAGGAGGGGGTTGACCCCCTCACTGTCCCTCTCCTTAGTTGGAAATTCACTACCGAGAAAAAAATTGAACATGAAGCCAAGAAAGGTGGCAAAGAATTAATTCTAGTAACTGAAATTCCAACACATTTATGATAGAATTATCAAGTTGTTATTATTATTTGGTATTATTCTGGGATTGAATTGTGCTAAACAAATGCTCAAGCTGAGAACTTTGGGCAATTCACGCTGTCCTGACATTAAATCAGATCTAATGCAAGAATGATCAATTTTCGATGTTTCATCATTTTGTAACTGTGAATGATGGAATTAATTAACGATTTTACATGATGTGAATTTTCTTGAAGTGCATTTCGATGACTTTTTTTTATTTTGATAAGTAAACGTACTGTAGAAATCTCGTACCGACTGACATCATGCATACTTATGAAGCTCAATGTTGCGTACACTGTAGTTGTAAATAGTAACAGTTGGAATTTTTGCCGATTTGAAACCGAGTTTGAATTTTGGGAAGTAAAGGAGACATCAGCATCACCAAGAAGCTCTAAAATCCAGATGGATGGAATTTCCAACTACTCATGACTTGCCCTCCGAATTTCCAACTATAGGATATTTTGGCCAGGATTGGGGGGGGGGGGGTGACACCCCCTCCCCCCACATCCCCATGTCACCACGTCCCGCACTTATTAGAGATACTCTCTGTGTATCATAATAATTCACTCTTCACTTCCTGCACACTAATATCGCTAAAGGTAAATTTCAATCTGGAATTCCCATAATGCAGATAGGAATTTAACCAATTCATCCTAATGCGAGAGAGCTCATTATGGTCTGTCAAACAGATTGAATTGGTTAAATTATACCACCGTTGCTGTGCGTATTCAACGTTACGGGATATATTACAGATATTGGGAACTGTTCTATATACACACGCGTGTAATCTGGATAATGAATAACGCATGAGAAAGTCGTATAATAACGTATCTGATTGGACGTTACGCGTCTAAATGACGTTATGGCGTGAATGAAATGCTTCGACACAAAACGGTGTCAGTCAAGGAAGTTATCAGACAAGACAAGGGAGTTATTCATCGAAGGTGAATTTTTCTTTTAAAAATATCAGCTTCCTTCACTGAATTCAACTTTAATCGTGGTATAAATACAGAACACAACTCGGCTAGAATACGGCTGACAGGAAACACCGATCCTGGGTGGCTATTGTCCAGTATTTCACGAGCGCCTTCGGCGCACGTGAAATACACGATAAATTCCACTTCAGGTCGTTGATTTCAAAAATGTTTGTTTGATTATCGGGGGTTAACGGCACTTCCAATAGCCAAAGCATCTGAAGAGAACTGTCGAGCAGCAACAAGTAACTGTCAGACTCTCCAGTGCGATAACCTGGCACAAATATAGTAAGCAAGTGCACCAACAACATGCAGTACAACTTAGGACACAGCGTCACCGTGACCCATGGTGTGCTCTCGGGATTAAGTGTTTTGCCCATGGACACGGCGCTGATTGCGCGGGTCAGGATAGAACCGTGGACCTTTCGGTTTAAAGTCCAATACTCAAAATAGTAAGTCACCTCGTACTATTAAATAGGAGGATACTATTCCGAGAGACCACGACAAATGGATCACCACAACAACAATAAAAGCAAGTTGAATATCTTATCCCCTTATTTTCTACTAAATGATAACAGGTAATTACGTCGAACGTCACTCTTGTAGGCGAATTGCGCCCGTTTCATGACCAAAAGTTTATGTGTTTCCATTTTTACTTTGTTCTTCGTGCTGGTGTATGTTTTCTGTAAAACCATCAAAGAGATGAAATATCTGTGCTGAACAGATGTCAAATTCTCTTTTGATGTTTGTTGTTTAAATAACTCTAGAAAAACATACTACAGCACGTGGCTCACTTGAGAACCCTTCCTCCAAAATAAGTTGGGTCATGAATACTTCGCGCGTTCATTTTGATTAGAAATCGGTACCTAAAAGTCGAGAGTCGGGTCTACTTCTGCGATATTGTACAGTAGGTTTATGGATACCGAAGGAGGTTCGAATAACAGTGAGCAGCGAATGCCTTAACAAATGTTTCAAGTCAAGAAACATTAGTATTGATGATTTTGATGAGCAATAAAAGATATGATCGTTGGGTACTATTTACCGACTTGAAACAAAATGTCTGAAAGACCAGTTTTCAGTTAATCTGATATGTCGTTAGTCGATATTTATTTTAAATTTTGAACACATTGGTACTATAACTTTCTCCAAATTCGAACATATCGGGCGTCAATATTTCCATATTTTCCTAACGGACACTTTGTTCCCGTACATTAGCTCTAGTATGGGTTAAAGAGAATGACATCTTATAACCACTGAGAGTTCCAAAGATGGAGATTGAACAGCAACAAACTGAAGAGATAAGAAAAAACATCCCATCTTAATGCTCTGTTGCATGCTGGGCCCTTGTGTGAATGTAAAAGATATATGAAACAGTTCTTTCATGTGATAATTAGAATATTTTTGATCGAAAGGACTTGAAAGACCACGATCACCATACAGTTAAAACTAGAAGTCCTGTCATGAAATGCGCACAAATAGCACGTCGATCGGCGCGTTAATCTACGTGTTATGACCATAGTAAAACTATCAAATTCTGCAGATATGGCCTGTGGAAAGCAATGTTTCACCCAATGGACCTCCGGGTAACCCGGAGGTCCATTGGCAGAAACATTGCCTATGTTTGCTGTGAGTAACCAGGAGAACCAGCCGTGCTTTGGATGCCATGCCATATTGCAATTGCGCGCAATTCCTACGCGCAATTAAGCCTAGATAAGCGCACAGTTCGTGACAAGACTTCTATTTTTAACTGTATGTATAAATTACTAGACTACTTGAACTGTGAAAATATTATTTTTATTCCAGGTATAAACGAAACTTGTCAATAGGGTTAAATAAAAGTTTACACCATACCAAAACGCCTCATTTATGAAAAGAAAATATCTGTTAAACCTCGAACAGTAAACTAAATTGTTGGTTCAGCGATCATTTTTTCCCTTTAACGTCACGTGAAACTAATGCTATTTTCCAATATCCTAAGCACCTTGAAACAGTTATTCTCCGACACAAACATCAGTTGAACACACAGAAAGTTCCAACTGAAATTCCGGATCGAGATGTTCGCGCGTTTAATACTAAAGGATCGATCGATCGGAGTGTATTAAAAACTGAGTGGCAGTCATAGCTCCGCCTAAATTAGTATTGCATGAACCAGTGTTTAAACTCTGTACTGGGCTCTGATGATTAATATTGTTTTGCCTTGATCAGAAAGACAATGGATGGGACTTATGTTTAAATTGAGCCCATTAGTACATTAACTTTGCATGCCTTGCATCATACAGTCCAGAGTGACAGGGGTATTTACATGGTGATATAATTATTCTCTGGAAACTATCAGTGATAAATTACTTCCTTTTTTATAATCGGGCTTCGCTATATCCGAATCCATCGCAGGGACCGATCAGGACTATTAAAAATACGCTCTAGCCTCGAGCCTATTTTTTCAATTCATGCGCCAGATTTCAATTTACGGGAGTCACACTGCTGTTTGTAACACACACTGCAAGTATGTAATAGCTCTCATCATTTTCATTTAGTACACTGTAGCAAACATTAATCTTCACTGTGGTTTCTGATCAAGTCTTGGCTGCCTATTTAGGCAGCCAAGACTTGATCAGAAACCACAGTGAAGATTAATGCTTGGTAATTAAGACTTGAAGTATTAACTTAAGCACTCTGCAACAATGATAAATGATAATCATATATATAATACATGTAAGAGTGTCTCTCTCGATTATCCATCGAAAGAATATCAAAATATGATCTGAGAAGTTACGCGCCAACTGAGAAGCCTATTTCTGAGATTTAAGAGCCAGGTCCTGATGTTTCAGAACCAAATACGCACTGGCGCATGCCCAGGTCGGCCCCTGCCATCGTAGGGGCATATATTTCCGTATGTTTAGCACAGAAGCTACAACTACAAATTCCAAGATGCTGAAGTAATTTAACCATAACCTCAATTGAACGTCAAATGGGATCAGCACCAACACTAATCGCGAAAAGGGCACTCAAAATGTATTATTTTTGTTTCATTTTCTGCCTTCAAAACATAGCTTATGACCCCTCATAGGAACGAGCTCGTTAAGCTCGTTCCCATAAGTAGACATAATCGTTGGTTTCTAGGCAACATATTATAAAATATCAAAATTGTTCTGCAAGTCGACGTCCAACCGACCTACAAATGGCTACACGAACACGTTATTAACATCGTCCTCTACAAAAAAGTCCACACCGTCGCTCTGAGCCGATGCCTCTCGTTTCAAAGCTTTTCAGCAGCATCCACCGATTCTTGGCCGTCGTTGACAATATGGCCGAGCTACAGGAAATGTGTATCCGGGTGAGCCGCAAACAGGACACGGGATTTTTAGCGATACCGAACGTCTACCCCTGTTCCATTCCCATCAAGAAAAATAAATATTACCATATCATTTGATGAAACACTGTGAACCAAAATCTTTCGACATACAGAACACAGAACTATAAGGGAATGCAAAAATGATGAGAATTTTCAAATTTCGGGCACAGATGTTTTTGATGAGATTAGTGAATAACGATGGACAACATATTTTCTTTTTATACACGTTTGATCACGGAAATACATCTGGGGTGTCAGGTTCTCAGCTAATAGCTTTTCTGACTCTTCGTTATTGTAGATTTCTTTAACATTGTAACCACGTTTACTTTCGATATTTTTGTTGCTCACCACACCATGAGGTAATTTGATGCTAGTAATAATAAAACATTATGTATATTCTCAATCTATTTACCATCAAGGGATCGATTTATTTCATATTATTGCAGAAACTTTATATCATGTAACTGGTAATCTCCGAAGGCGCTGTAACTCTTTACCAGCGCGTGAACTTAACGTGATGAAGAGTTTGGGAGTAAGACACGTCACTTGCGTCGAGCGAGTCATTGATCACGACACTTCATCTTACATGCTTTTGTAGTTGCGCCATTACA
The DNA here is from genome assembly GCA_031216915.1 of Pictodentalium vernedei. Lineage (NCBI taxonomy): Eukaryota > Metazoa > Mollusca > Scaphopoda > Dentaliida > Dentaliidae > Pictodentalium > Pictodentalium vernedei. Next base: position 781,583,879 of record CM062297.1, on the reverse strand, counting down.
TCAGGTGCTTTCCGCAGTTCGACTCTAGCCCATCTAATGCCTAGCTGATACGTTGGGTGGTCTGACATTACTTTGCCGCTGCCCGAGTTTTTTCTCTTCTCTGGATATTTCGGCCTCTCACCCCAAAACAGTGCCTTTTCACATACCACCGAGGTGGGGTGAAGGCACACTGCTTTCCGCTTAACTTTGATCTGAAAAACCCTCCATCGTGCACTAGGGAACACGCCCCTTTTCTCGTAGTATCTCTTGCTGAGTAAACAGCTTCTTGAAGAAGAAAACACTTGACTAGAGAGCCCGGAATACATCTGAGAGCCTGGAATACAGGGAGGCCCATCTTTGTCTGTTCTATCCTACTTAAATTGATGGAAACTTTTCAGAATCTATATTCACCCCCTTGAAACCAACCATTTTGAAGCCTTTGTCTCTCTGAACCGGCCCTTCTGTCTATCGGGCCTCTTTAAATTTCATCTAGGTTAACCACATTGAAACCCAACGTTATTTATTTGTATTCATGGTGGATTGCCTTAATAATATAATAATTACCAGGGATTCTATTGACACTTTATAAATAGTGTTTTTTTAATTAAATGCTGAAGATGACTGTGTTTTCATTTACCATCAAAACAAATTTCACTTCGACAATAATAAGTGGATAATTATTTTTTAGATTACCGAGTATCGGTCTGCTACCAATTCTAATTTCAGTGTCGTTACTGAAACCTTATCGATTCTAGAAGTACAAATCGTTTATTAGAAAAAATAAATAGTTCGGTTCAGGTTACTTGCAGTGTGAAAAATAGGGTAGGTCGGACCTGATTTTTGTTATTTTTTTTTCTTGTTTTTTTGTGTGTGGGTGGGGGGGGTGGAATTTTATATTCTCGTGCAGTACAGCCGCCGTGGACTGGTCTCCATGGGTGGGAAATATTTCCTGGGACACAATAATATTAGATTCTAAACATTAATTATAGGAATGATCATCAAAAATTAAATTAATGAAACACCGGGTACATCCCTGTGCTTCATTAATTAAAATTTTGCTGGTGATGATTTTTATTACCTGGTAAACTAAAAAAAATCTTTTCGTAACATTGTTTGTTATTTTATGAGGGCCTACCTTGTATGTAATAAAAAACAAATATTCAGGCTCAGTCATTTACACGAGAATTTTTATCTGGCTCACAGTGTCAGTATTGCAGTTGAAATGTATTTACTGCAGCAGAAATTCAAAACATAATCCAGTGTTCAAAAAATGGATACTGCAGCAACTTTTGACATGGACTAGTAGCAGTGTACAAAGGACAACATGATAAGTATCGATTTTGTGGCAATTCCATCTTTCCCTAAGAAGTACTGATCTTCAACAAATTATTTTTTTCAGAAGTGGTTTTAACGCATATAATATAAATTCCAGCTAAGAAAATTACGCGCATTACGATAAGGATTTCAAACAGTCAAATCCTTTGGTTCAGAACTTCAGACCAAACATCTAACATGCAAAAACACTCAATTAGTAACACAGGGATTCATATCCAAAAATGTAAATTTTCCAATTGTTACATGGGATACATAGCCGTTACACGATAGACAAAGATTGTTACACAAGAGATCTTTAACACCAGATATCGCTGCTGTCATGGTGGTGCTCGACCAATTAGTTGTTAAATTATGTATGTAATGAAGTTCCCGGTGGTGTTTACAAATCAAAGAGAGTATGCTACAAAATTAAGTGAAATAATTGGAATTAACAAATGAATTTATAGGTAACGTGTGACAGCGGGGACACCCTTGTTACATTGCGGACATATTTAGGTATGTTTTACATATAGGCACGAATAATAACTATATCAGGTTGGAAGAGAAGACAGGAACCAGATATTTGTAAAAGATTTAGTCATCGAATGATTGGGATCAAAATACTGTATGGTAGCTAACAAAAGACACTGGAAATCGGGTAAAACCGAAGAGGGTGAGGTTAGTTGAATTCATGGTTGTGTCTTCTTTATTCGCGAGATGGAACTTGAACAAATATGAATGAAATTAATTCCTATCATGAAGCGATACTCTTACAGCTAAATAAAGAGGTTTTCTCCTCCAAGATTAGGACATTCGTGAACAAACTGTTTTGTTACTGGATAGTCATTCGGAAACGATGAAAACAAACTTCACCAAATACAGATCATAATAAACAGCCTTCTCAGGTAAAGAAATTCACAAGAGTCCGCTCTTCCAAATTACTATAATCTATGTTGCTTTTTATTAAGCATACATCTATTTGTAAACATTACCTGGATTGACGGATGACTGTTTTGATGCATCTCAGCTGATCAAACTTTAGCTCGGAGGTTAAGTGAATGTACAGTACAGTCATCATGGACAGTCACAAATCCACGGGGGGGGGCAATGTTGTCGACACATGAAACTTAAAGTCTACTGACTAGTACTGAAATGGTTAACCGGATAACCGGTTTGAAACCGGTTACCTACCTAACCGATTTGAAAAAAGTCAACCGGTTAACCGAAATATCGATAGTGAACGTCATTCGATATTTAAAACATAGTAAATCTGTAGTTTCTCCTTTGTGACAGATGACACACCGAAGCTGCGTTGAGTATTTTGAGAAAAAAATCGACTTTGGCGTTCAAGACGTCGTTAATGATCGGCAGTTTCCGCGAGTAATGAGTAATCGCAGAAACTATTCCGTGGTGTGTATACAAACGAACGTTGCCGAGTACTCGACAACGTTCGGTTTGTATACACACTACGGAATAGTTTGAGAATACTGCTTTCCAATTCCTATAGTTTTGATCCCAGATTCGGTGAAATAATGGCTACGAATAACCGGATAGTATCCGGTTATAGTTCGCGGTTAGTCGGTTGTGAAAATGAGCCAACCGTTCCAGCACTAATACTGACAGTAAAGACAGCAAACATTGAATTTATGAAGCACCGGCTTACAGCCAGTGCTTCATAAATTCAACGTCTGATGTTGATTCCGATGTCTTATGTTGGGATTCAAATTTTAATGTACCTGTGGAAATGTTGCCCACCCTTGGATTTGTTACATACAATCAACGATGGCTGTACTGTGGGCTTAGTTTCTTTCATATTTTCATCTTTAAACTAATAAGTTAAACACTTGACACAAACATTTGGGATCTCTCACTTTAACAATTTAAAAATAATTCTTTGAAATGCGCAAAAACAACTAGATGTCTAATGCACCAAGAAAAACTTCACAAAGTCAAACTAATCTGAGAATTGTTCGAAAAACTATAGTTTCTTAATGCTTGATCATGTTAATCAATAATTTCAAAAATTGAAGATATACTTCAGAATGGGACACTGTACCCAGGATAAGCTTGAGTCCTGGAATGACAACAAGGATTACCTCATAGTAATATTATAAGTTATCTCCGCCAACATGTATGGTGTATGGAGTATTATCATACCTGGATGTCGGTTTTTAAACACCAAGCCGCAGGCGAGGTGCTTAAATGAGGCATCCGGGTATTAAATCTCCATATACCATACATGTTGGCGGAGATAACGTTTTTGTCCCGTTTGAAACACAATAAAAACATAGTGGAAATAAATTTGTGGACACATTTCTCAGCTCCACAATCTCTTGGACCAAATTCGTGATAATTATGTTGTTTTTATAATCGCAGAAGACAACAGACAGAGTTACACCCATTGCGTCGTCAAAGAAACGAGTAAACAGTATTTTGTTGACATATCGTCCCCTGAGTTCCAGTGTGTTCTATGTGCCTACTGGCACATAGAACACATTGGTAATCAGGGGACAAATTATTTGCTCTTATTTTATTTTTATGATTGTATTGTCGGAAATCTGATGATATTTGTTACTATTTTCGGGTTTTTTGGTTCGATTTTTATTTCCAGGCGAGCAAAAGCGGAAGCTTTCGTTTAATCCATATACCTCCGATGTTTCGCGTGTGCTTATACCCTGGATGTTGCACTCTCACATATACCTTGGATGTTGAGTGCATCCTTTGCCATGGCTGTTTGTCCAAGGCATTCCGACCAATCAAAAGATATAATATAATAACCAATATCTCGGATTACTGGACTCGCCTTGAGTGGAATTTGAACTATTCTGCAACAGAAAAGGTAGTTCTTGTAACATTTTCAAACGTTACAGGAAGAGACCGTTACATGAGATATGTACTGGTATTCAGTTGAGGTACAAGAATCAGGAGGCAGTTTTTTGTTGGGATCAAGGTAGATATTTTTTTTCCACTGTAATTCAGAGTGATGAATCTTTATTATTCACACATGGGGCACACGTTATAAGTCGCCCAAGTATTGCCGCACTGAGATGATAAACGTGGAAAAAAGACATCAGGAACACGCATTTGTGCGAGATTTCCGCTATTCGCGCCATCAAAACGACATCAGAATGATAATAGATCGCCCACTCCCTGACTTCAATTGTAGAACTCATGGGCTGTGAAAGTTAAAACCACGACTAGCCCAATAATATTATATGTATGAAGAGCCTGGGCGCGAGGACAGAAATATGGACAAAATTTGATATTGCCTCTTATAAATAGAATAAGGTCGGGCATAACAATTAGGATTGGTCGAGAAACTGGAAACATTCCATTTTTTTCCTTAGCCTTTGTGGTAACAATGTGATATCCTGCTAAAAATGACTTTCAAGTTATTTTGCAAATATGTTATTGCTAAGTTTACCGCTTAATTATGAAAATGAATCAATTTTAATGTTTTAGTTTCATTTTAAGCCCAATGATAAAATTAGAAACTGAAATTTTTGTACAATTTTTTATCCTCATCTTCCTTGGAATCCTGCGTCTGTGCGGGGTTCAGCTTCAGTATCATCGGTAAAAGTTGTGATTTTTTATAACCCTTTACCCAACAGAAACAGAGCACGTCGTTCCCTCACATACATAGCTTCAAATCCCTCTTTGCAACGAACTCAATGAGGTCGTTGCAATTAGTAGTAATACACAAAAGGGCGCGGTGGCTCGGTGGTTAGGGCATTGGACTTCAAACCGAAACGTCCACTGTTCGATCCCTACCATGGTAACTGCGCTGTGTCCATGAGTAAGGCACTTATTCTCGATTGCCCACACGTTTGCACGGTGACGCTGTGTACTAAGGCGTACTACACGTCGCTGGTGCGCTTTCATTTAACGAATGGTAACCCTGCATGTGCGGAGTTAGTACGTTGCGAGTCTGACAGTTTCTCGCATCTGCTCTGCGGCTCTCTCCGGGTTTGCCGGCGTCCTCCACTCGTAAAAACTGCCCGACATGGGTCATCCTGGCTGCCGAAGGTGTCGTCAAACCCCAGTACATAAATAGATAAATAATTTGAAGAAAATAATATAATTTGAAAGACGATTTTTGTGAATAGCGCTATCCGAATATGATTGCTGCTATAGAAAGAGGGCTGAACGTGGTAATGTGTTTGATATCGCACATTCACTTAACCCTTTACCTAACACGAAAAGCAGACGACACTTGCAAAAAAAAATTCTTGAATAACTAATTTTTTTCATTTTTTGTCTCAAAAACATAGGTTATGACCCCTCGTTGGAACGAGCTCGACAAGCTCGTTCCAACGAGGGGTCATAACCTATGTTTTTGAGACAAAAAATGAAAATATAATGAAAATTAATTGGCGATTTTTGAGAATAGCGCTGGCCGGTTTTGGCCGTTACGTTGGGTAAAGGGTTAATTTAATTTTAACCCTCTGCACATTGATGTCAAAATACTGAAATTTCAAGCAGTACTTTCCCATAATGCAACTAGGAATTTAACAAATTCAGTCTTGTTTGACAGAGCTCACTTAGCTCTGTCAAACAAGATTGAATCGTTTGAATTCCTGGTTGCATTATGGGAAAAAATAGCAGCTTAAAATTCTGAGATTTCGACATCGGCGCATGTGAAGAGGATTAAGCGGGGGAAGTTTTATTTTCGGAGAAAGCCTGGCCCTCATGTTTAGAAAAATGCTCATTCAACACGAACGGATGAAACATTGGGTCATTTTCTAAAGTTTGGTATGCTCGTTTAATATTGTCAGAGAGTTATGGCTCAAAGTGAAGCGTAAAGTTAAAATTTCGAGAAGGTATTGGTCGGAACACTGTGATACTTGAAAGAGATCAACCCTTTACACGACGCGCACGAAATCAAAACTTGTTAAATTTGTTTTTAATATTACCTAATATCAAGTGGCCCTCTCATTGGAACGAGCTCATCGAGCTCGTTCCAATGAGAGGGCCACATGATATTTGGGCTGTTTTTACCTGTTCAGTTTATACATTACGCGTGCTGATGCGATCGATTCGCTGTTTAAAGGGTTAACAAAGACCCATAACTATAGAATAACAATGAATAATTCGCCATAAACTGCAACCAAAATTAATCCTTTGCCTGAAACGTAGAGAAGACATCTATGGCAAAAGAAACAAAAGAAATTCTTAACCAACTAAAGATGTTTTGCCTCAAAGACATAGCTTATAACCCCTTGATGGAACGAGTCCGTCGAGTTCGTTCCAATGGTGTGTCATGCGTTATGTTTTTTAAGGCAAAATTTAAAAAAAATAATCAAATCTGAAAAAAAAGGTTGAAAATTTATTCTGCAATCTCTCATTGCGAATGGTCACATTATGCATGATGTGGGATGACTGAAACCTGTATGAATACTCACCGGTATAACGATCGTAGCCGTGTTCCGATTGTTATACCAATGAGTAATCCTGCATGGAATTAAGGGTGGTGGGCCTTAATTGATTTCCATCGGTATTTTTTGTCAGGGGACCGGACAGCATCATCCCAGTCCCAAAGCGGAGAAATGGGAGCTAATACGAGAGGGAGTGTCCCCCTCTTCAGGTGGAGGGGGCGGACCCTCCCCGATAAAATTTTCATTCTTAATGTGATAAATGACAAGGTGTCCTTCATTTATGCCAGTTGTTCAAGCGTTTTAGTGACGGATCCTTGCTTGAGTGGCGCGGGGTCCGCCCAGCGGGCGCCCAACAACACCTGCCCCCAGGGTTACTACCCGTTCCCCCCCGTCCTCTAGACGGCTCTGATCTTTATAACAGGAAACCGATAACAAGTCACAACTTTACGACGCTTCTTTCCGGAAGAATTAAATTAAATTAATGGGCAAAAACCAACAAATCTTTGATGCTTCAGATATCTGTCCCTCCAACCCTGTCCGGTCGTACCCGTTCCTCTGTCACTGCCATGTTACTGAATGAGCATCCCTTTGCACCATAGGATATATTCCTAGTTTTAACTCCTCAACCTGCTGAGTATTTTAAAAATATTTTTCATCAAAAAAGTCACGGCTGCTTTAAAGCAACCATGATTAGATTTGATGAAAAACAATCATCAAAATTTGAAATCTCCAATCAAAAAGAACTCAATTATGCTTACTTTATCACACTAAAAACTAAAATGTTAAAACTGACACTTTTTAGCTGTTAAACCCATTCTAACTCTCAGGGTTTGATTTTAACACTCAAAGTACAATGCTTTAAGCACTTAGACATTACAATCGTCAGACATCTGAAACTTTAATGGATGGCACTTCCCATGTGTCTAGCATTGGTGGTTCTTCCAGAATCGTCCATAATTTGATTTGCGCTTGGTGGGTACATAATTAAAAGGACACGACGCAGATGACGCGGATCAGGCTCGAGAGTTCGAGGCTGGTTCGCGTCATCTGCGTTGTTTCCGTTTAAGTGTCGCGACATTACACTTCTCAAGTTGTATCATTGTAACACCTGTCAAGTTCTGGGATATCTACACTTGACCAAAGTGCTAGTTCAGCACTTAGTAAGTGTTAGATACAGCACTTCAAGTGTAGTTTTTAACACTTTAGTTTTTAGCGTTTATAGTGGCAATGGATTTCCTGCCCTGGGCAAGAATATCCACCATCAGCATCTAAAGATTTGAACAGGTCATACCTGACAATAAGTTCAGGTAAGGTCCCAAATATGTTTGTGTGGAGCGTAATAGTCTCTCTATCGACGACTTCATTCGATCCTAGCAGTGTTAAATCCTTCTTTGATTTCTTTCTGTTCCAAGTTTGTTTCATTGTTTCAACCAGCACAAATAATCCTGTAATTCTACACAATTATAATTTTCTGGCTTAAATGTTTGTGTCTCGTTGACTTTTCAAATTTTTGGAACAACATTATAAGTTATTGTGATGAACTGACGGTAACATGGTCTGAAGTTTGCGGCTTGGAGCTTATGTTCAACCGAGACGCGAAGCGTCAAGGTTGAACATACGCTCCGAGCCGCAAACCTCAGACCATGTTACCGTCATTTCATCACAATAACGTATATGTTCCAATAGACAATACCCATAGCTCAAAACCTACATCGTGAAACACAACAAGCTTATTTACTAAACTTGTGATCATTAAAAGTTGCCTTTGTTCAAGGCATCTTTTAACGATCACAGGTTTAGTAAATAAACCTCTCGTGTATCCATGACGGCACTGGATAAATAATCAGTAAACCAGATAAACTTATTCCATCTTAGTACAAATCGTAAATCGATTTGTAATTTAAACAACACTTCATCCAGAACATCGTCTACTGCACACGTGAAACGTCCAGACAAATGAAGCGGCTTGCTAGTCACTCCATTGATGAAGCAGTTACGAAACGGACGACGTCATTGCAAATATTTCGCGTTGTGACGTCAGACGGTAACATTTGACACTTGAACCGTAAACATAGAATATACTAAGCGAGCTCTCGTCCAATCAGAGGAGGAGGATTTTAGCCTTATTGGAACATATGTATTTATTCTGATGATGTGTTGATGTGCGGCAATATGTAATACACTAACGAAAGGGGTTGTCGGATCTTTTTACAATATTGTATGACAGAACAGCATGTCACGAGTATTTCAGAACTCGATTTTGGAGTCCTGGGCCTAGGATACCAGCTTAGCACAAAAACAGACAAATGCGTAAATGTCAGGGAACATGGACTGATTACAGTGCAGTACACGGATAATAGAAATATTCTATTGCCAGAACTAGAAAGGAAAATATCAGCTTGATTGGGGTTGTGGACAAAATTTGTACGGCGGTCTATAGTATCAAGACATTCCGCGTTATCCTATTATCGCCAACACAAGAAATGTATTTAGGCGTGTAGTCTCTTCCTGTTAATTGAACAACAACGCCAAGAACAGAAGAGATTCGTCTAGCCCGTGTTCTCAACTCCATCTTCTGAAACAATATAATTAGTTTAAACAATATTTATTCAGCAACAATTAATATTATATACACAGCAGTGAATGTCAAAAACAAAATCAAAATGACTGTACATTATGACAATTAGAAAAGTATGTATTATTAGCAAGATAAATGAACGAAACGACAAATATATAGTCAGGATTTGACAGGAAGCGAATAGCTTATTTTGAGCCATCTCCCTAGCTAATAGCTTATTTTGAGCCATCTCCCTGAAACAATATAATTGGTCTCAGTGCATTAGTGACTGGAACATCCTTTAACCCTTTGAATACAGGAAGCCTTTTTTCCCGGGCTAGGAACAAGATACGTCATAATTTCATTAAGTTGTGTGTCTGCTAAGTGAATGTGTGGGGCAGACCAATCAATATTTTCAACGTGCAACCCCAAGGCTGCATGTTGAAAGTATTAATTGGTCTAACACCAAATAATGAATATAGACTCTTCCAATTTCTGCCACTGAACTTACATTAAAGATACCACCAGGGCTCAAAGGGTTAACCCTTTACCCAACGCAGACGATATCAAAATTTATTATTTTAAATATAATTTTTTTTAAGTTTTCAAAAAAATTCAACAAAACCATATCATGTGACCCCTCGTTGGAACGAGCTCGTTCCAACGATGGGTCACATGATATGGTTTTGTTGAAATATTTTGAAAAATAATATTTTTTCAACTGCTGAATTTGCATATTACGCGGGCGGGTGCGGGCGATTCGTTGGGTAAAGGGTTAAAGTAGATAGCGATTGTGAAATGTGTGGGCCACTATTGTTTGTACAAAATATCAGCAACGTTTGAAATGTATCAAAAACGAGGGACGAAGCTTCCGATAGTTTGTTGCTAGGGGCAATATGTTCTGAAGTACTAAACTGTACTTTCAGCAGAGTTCAGTTCTGATGCACTCAATTTATTTGTGAGTTATGTGATGGTCATAGCATGGCCATAGCATCTAAATCTTTACTCAGGGAGCTCATTGTCTAGGGCACTGGACTTGAGATCGAACGGTCGACGATTCGATCCGCGCCATTTGCTTTGGGTCTCTGGGAAGGGCGTTTCACCCCGATTGCTAATGTAAGAATACGGTGGCGCTATGAACTAAAATATTGAGAAATGAGCAAGCTAGTGATTTTGTCTCCTGAGTTCCAATGTGATCTATGTGCCTAGTGGCACATAGAACACATTGGAAGGGGGCGGGGCGGGGCGGGGCGGCTCAGCAGGTAGAGGTGCAGGCTGCAAGCCGAGAGGTCCTCGGTTCGAATCCCACCTTCAGCAACCGCGTTGTGTCCTTGGGCAAGATACTTCACCCCCATTGCCCATGTGGGGGCACGGTAACGCTGTGTACTAAGGCGTACTGCACGTCGATGGTGCACCTGTCTTCAACCATTGCTAACCCTGCTCGTGTGGAATTAGTATGTTGGGGAGCTGACAGTTGCTCGCTGTTGCTCGGTGGTTCTCTCCGGGTACTCCGGCTTCCTCCACCCATAAAACTGTCGTGGTCATGATTAGCCATTGTGCAGAAATATGTGACCTTAAACACCAATAAATAAATAATAATAAATAATATAACACATTGGAACTCAGGGGACGATTTGTTGAGACGATCAAGAAAACTCTGAATCCTTCCCACCTCAACTTTCTGAATGAAATCATCGAAAACAAATCTGGTTGCCTCGATTCGGCACATCCATTTGTATTAGAAATGACTTTCAATAGTAATTCAACCCTTCAGCCTCGCAAAGTTGGAAGGTTAAATCGTTACCCATTTACTGTGTCTCCTTATTGTCCATTATGTTGTTTGCAAACCGATCAACGAAATTTCTGCAACGCAAAAAAATGTATGCGTATCACTGGATTGCTGACCGTCAGTGAAAAACGTCGCAACTTCCCCCTCCCCCCCCCCCCCCGAAAGCTGTCCGTCAATCAACGCATTAACTCCTCCCATCGGTGATGTTTGAAGATGTGAAACCAATTATACCGTGACTTTAGTCAAAGGGTAACAACTTTCACTTATCACATGTCATGATGTATACATGAAATCTACCAACTTCGTCAACTGTTTTTTTTTATTAATTACTCATATATATTGTAATTATTCAATTTGTATTGCCGCGAAAACTGCGCACATTATCAACATATTCATTTTTCACAGCCATCCAAACATATTCTACACCATTTGAACCTTGGTGGTATCCTCCATGTCAGTTCAATGGCAGCAATTGGAAGAGGCCATATTCATTATTTGGGGATAGACGAATTAATAATTTAAACGTGCAGTCTAAGGCCTGCACGTTGAAAATATTAATTGATCTACCAGACACATGCATTTAGCACCCATCCTTCTTAATGAAATAATGACGTGTCCAGTTCTTGGACCGGTAGAGAGACCAGTTGCAGGTAGGGAATTGGAAGAGCTAAATATGCTGTTCTTTGTTACTGTAGGGCATACACAGAACGACACATGCGTGTGAATGGGTTAATCGATATAGCACGAGTGCCAGCGCGGAAGGATAAAACGAGAGGATGCCCCTTCACGTCTATAAAAACAATTATTAAAAAGACACTCAGCAATTCATTTGACAACTATCAACATAAACAACACATATTATCGCCAACCAAATTTGAGAGGGAAACCCGTGTTACTATTTCGTCCCCTGAGTTCTAATGTGTTCTATGTGCCTACCGGCACATAGAACACATTGGAACTCAGGAGATGATTTCCAGCTATCTCTAGCGATACAAATTGTAATTGCGTTGCACGATTTGTAGAAAATTCCAGCGACATTTCGCTTCTATTTAAAAATAGTCCGTCAACGTGCGGAACAGAGTTTCATTTTCCGCATGGCTTAGTGTTGCTGTGCAGTTAAAACAAGAAGTCCTGTCATGAAATGCGCACAATTAGCACGTCGATCTGTGAGTTAATCTACGCGTCATGACCATAGTAAAGCTATCAAATTATGTACATACGGCCTGCGCACAAGCAATGATTCTGCTAATGGACCTCCGGGTAACCTCCGTGCCTGTGTTTGCAATGGGTAACCAGGAGAACCTGTCGTGCTTTGGATGCCATTCGATATGGCAATTGCGCGTAATTTCTACGCGCAATTAAGCCTAGATAAGCGCACAGTTCATGACAGGACATCCAGTTTTAACTGTAGATGGGGATTACATAAAACAGGCGTGTAATAAAGAGTATTACTGATCCTTCCTATCACCATTGTTGTATTGTTGTAAAGTTTATCTTCACATTTACTTTCGAATGAATAGTTGTGTTTCCAAATGGAAAATAGGCATTGTTCAACGACACACTGCGGAGATGACTTTACTTTTAGGTAGAAATGAATCGGTGGTGTACCCCTTATACTAACCACGTAGAAGTTGTAACAATTATGAGCCTCTTGTCGTAGTCAATGTGACTTGCCTTTCAGGTGTTTGAAAAAAATACAGAGCCGTCGCGCGAGAAAGAACAATTTGGTTCAATGATTGCAAACTTATTTTGTCGCGTGCTTCAAACCATTAAACTCATAACAGTGCCAGCGAAAGATGGGGAGGGGTATATAAGCCCACAACACCGAACACTTTTTCAAATTACATATTCCTCCCTCGCCTCCATCCTTCAATCTTTGATGAATAAAAATTACACATGGAACTTTTCTCATCAATATTTAATAATTATCATAATTATTTGATGGAGGTATTTTTGGTCAAAATTGTTCTTCCAATAATTACAATGCTGTTGGAGAAAGACATTCATAGTTATAATTGTTTTCTTACAATCGTATTAGGCCCCTGCGAACATTGGATTGTTCGAGTCGAAGTCGGATCGATCAACAAATTCGAGTCGAATCCGAGTCGAAAATAAAATCACGAATATAAAAATCGAATTTGAAAAAAGACTTATTGATAAATGTCTCGGTTTGCGTACATTTAGTACTGGCTAAATTACCAAAACAATGCGAGAAATTGCGCGCGAACCGCAAGCCAGTGGCGGCGCTACAGGGGGGCACGGGGGGGGCATTCCCCCCCCCAAACGTGGGCTCTGCCCCCCACTTGCCCCCCCCACCCACCCACCACACACACATCCATCCAAACACACAAACACACACACTCTCTCTCCCTCCCCCCCTCCCTCCCTCTCTCTGCCCCTCCCTCTCTCTATCTCTCCTCTCTCTCTCTATCCCCTCCATCTCTCTCTCTCCCTACTCTCTCTCTCTCTCTCTCTCTCTCTCTCTCTACCCCCTCCATCTCTCTCTCTCCCCTCTCTCTCCCTCCCTCCCTCTCTCTATCCCTCTCTCTATCTCTGCCTTCTCTCTCTCCAGACGCGGATCCAGGATTTTTTGAAAGGAGGAGCGCTAATTACCATTACATTTAGTCGAAACTTGGACCCAAAGTCCGTAATATCATTTTTTGGTTTGGTACGTCCACAGGACGTACCAAACCAAAAAATTATATTACGGACTTTGTGTCCAAGTTTCGACTACCTCATAATAAAGTAATGATATGATCCTTTACGTATTTGCCCCCCTTCATGGGGAGTCTGCCCCCCTACTTGCCCCCCCCCCCCCCACGAAAAAATTTCTGGCGCCACCACTGCCGCAAGCACACATCTTCAACATAGAACTTACAGTGTATTACCATTGTCATTTGGAATAACGCGTGTCCCGTGATTCCAAATGACATCGGTAATACACTCATATTTTACAGTGGATAAATCCACGGCTTCATACACGTGTAATACATGAAACCCCAGGCGAAGGGGACTACATCTCACCTCTAGTACACTCCAGTAAGAAGCATCTATTTCTTCATGATAAGGCAAGATCGGACGATGCCAAGCTTAAAGTCAAGAAGGGAGCGAACCAATCACAGGCACATACAGATTCTTTGTCTCGTGTAAAACTATGTGTTCAAGTGTGCTGCATTGTTAACGTACGAACTGTTGAATTTTAGAATGAATATGTGGATAAATCATCAGTGCAATGCCAAAACAATCCCAATGTGGCTATTTTAAACTAGAAATATCGCGTACGAAACCACACTTCGACACCTGGTTTCGGCTAACTTGGTTCGAATTTGATGTTCGGTCGACTCGAACATGTTTATTGGCAAGTTCGACTCAAATTCGCAGAGGCCTAAATCGCCGGCCCACGACTGTCAGACTGCATAGCTTTCTAATTTTTAACATGCGACATGCTGGACATGTTTTTGACGCCGAGGCCATGTCGACCCACGTCTGCCTGCAGACGAGATGGACTTTTGTTTTACACCGAGGACCCTCATAAGCATACGCTTCTCCGTGAATGTCCTCTAAACAAACACAACAATGCCCGGTATCACCACAAGTACACTGTACGAACTGTACTGTGTTTAAACGAATTTTATGGTCTTCGAGAGCTGTGTACAACATTTTGTACTGGGGTTGAGCTCGCTCTCACTCCAATGTTTCATAACATTCCAATGATCAGAGCTCAACTTCACGTACTTGGGGTGATTGGCAACAAACTTGGTTACTTCGTGTAGTTCGATGCTACGGAATGGCCGTATACGGAAATCTCTATCCATAAAATATCGGCCAGTCCAGGACTGGTCATTCCAGAACCTTATCACCCTTTCTGGGAGGCCGGTCATCACTACTTGACATTTTTCCCGACCATCCACAGACTCTTGACATCTTCTGCAATGCGGTCGTTGGATTGGGCCACATGCAAATGGGGAAAGACATAATCGTCTTCTGTGATCAGATATCTAAGATGTACTTCATAGTGTCGAACGCTAGGGGTCATTATGGTTTCCTCGATGTACATCTCATCCCAAAAGCGGAGCAAACGCTGTCCCATGTGACCCAGCCTCAATAATGAGGTCGTTTCATGTGGGCCCTTGGGGACATGAAGTTGTTGATCAAAATAAAACTCTTGTTCCTCGTCAAAATTATCAAAAAAATTAAATGAGGGTACCGATGCCACCTTGTCAATTTCCTTTAAACTCTAAGTTAAGTGAACTATTAAACTATTAGAAATAAACTACAGAAAACGATTATACGAGTACGAATAACTATATAACGATGTATATAAATAAAAATACACTCTCGTCTTAAACTCTTTCTTCAAAATCTTCTTCTTCTTTTCCTCCTTGCTATTCTTCCGTCCCTTGGGTATGTGTGCCTCTAGTACCTTCCGTGACAGTCAAGCCACACACGCACTAATTTTGAGGTTGTCTTCTGTGGGGTTTCCGATGAGTACTTATCTAAACCCTGCCCGATTCCCCACTTTTTGAACTCTGTAAACTTTTTTTTTTAATAAATTAAGAATTTTAACTGAAAGTAGTTCAGTAATTTTTACAGACAGCCAAAAAGACAACCGCGTACGACCCTATTTCTATTGGGTTTTCCCCGCAGTCTGTTGGATGTCACCAAACAGACTATGGAAGAACTCCAAGAGAAGAGAAATTGTCTCCGGATCCACCAATTATCTATTCCGGGAATTAAAGTAAGTTGAAGACGAGGATTATTAACATATTCTCGTCCCGTCCAACAGGGATGTTGCCATGTATACAATAGTGTTCACGTCGTCACGCCCTCGGAAGAAGCTTCTTCTACTCGTTGATGTATTCTTGATGTTCCCAATGTGCGTAAGAAAAACATCTCACTGTAGCATTGACCATACTGCTAAAAATTTGATGTCTTCTATTATATGCTTCCTACTCATGTATGGATTATGTAGTTGGTATACTCTGTGCTCCATGGGCCATTTTACTTTTTCGGGGATGTGTTCGCCATACAATAGACGTCTATAGCCAAAGTGTAATTGTTCGGAATAAACTCTGGCATCGCAAAGCTTATGTCCCAACATTTCTTCGACCTCTGCCTTGGTTAAACTACCTGAGAGGTCGGTAGCCATTGTTCCTGGAATAGCATATAACTGACGTCCCCTTCTTGCTCAGGCGAATACTACATAGCATATAATTGACGTCCCCTTCTTGCTCAGGCGAATACTACATCATCGTTATTTTCTGCTTCTGCCATGTTATGAAAACTATAATAAACGCAATATACTCAAAATAAGAATAATATCAATTAATCAAAAAACATAACTGAGACGTCAGTTATTCATAGGATTCCATCATCAAAGTTCTGTAACTGTTCTATTTACATCTCTCGCACTTGAGATGGCGCTATGTAGGATCGGTAAATGGTATTTGGTCCCGTCCTAAAATTAAAAATACCACCATCAAAATCAGGATAGGTGACCTTATACAAAACATAATACTGGTTATGTCTCGGGAGTCCATTGGACCTAAATTGAGCTCGTCGTCGAGTTCTCCAATTAAGAAACCTTCTCCATGGGTTAAACCTTTCTATGTGTCGTATTGCAGACCACCTGTCATGAGACAAACTGTTCATCATTATTCTGTGACTATGATAATGTCTCGAAAAGTCATTTCCAGCATGTACTAAATCTGGACAATTTAGAATACGCAAAACTCGAGAGCGGCTTTTAAACATTATGTGAAATGGACAAGCAGAATCATACCAATATACTATATCCCTTTCAATTTCAATTGTGATTGTAATATTTTGAAAATCATAGTAAACACATCCGAAGGTACCATCGAGTGTGAAAGCACGATGAACTTGAAAATATCGCAGTTCATAAGTATTTGGTTGAACAACACCATTTGTAACCGCGGGGCTTCGGCCAGTTCGAGGGAAAACGGCAGGTGAAGGTTCACCATTGTGCATATATTCATAAGCAGCATATTTCCAAGGTAATGGGTACACAGTGTCTACAAAGGGAGACTTCCCGATCACTCCATTGGCTTTCTGCCTCTTCACCCGTTTGACCTCTACAATGATGCTCTGTTCCAATTGCTTCACTTTCGTCAGTATCTACTGTTTCACTACTATTTGAGTCACTCATTGTAATCACTGAAAACACAAATAAGATTGCTCAACGTTAAGTTTGTTATTTAAGTTAAATTAATAGTTGTCAGAGCATTGTCTCGAGTTCTTAAGTTCGCACGTGCTTCTCCGGTGTTTGCGTCATGCTTCACTGATGGATATAGCTTAGATGGAGACGAGGACGTTTGAGGTTGATCCTGTCTCAATTTTGTCTTTGTCGCTCGATCTTTCACTAATTGTTCAATAATTGTCACTATTTCCTCTGAAGCTGGTGTCATCCGTCGTATAGTGGTTGTTGGTTGTCTCATAGTCGTATATAAAGGATCATCGTCGTCATTAAATGCAACATTAGACATACCACATACATCAGCAGAAAAATTAATTAAGATTTCGTTTTCGTTTATTCTTATAACGTAAAATTATATTACGTAACTTAATATGGCCTTGTGCTCTGATACATCTTATCAATAAATATATTCCCAAGATAAGAAACATACATCCCACAAAATTGAAAATATGCCCACTTTGGTACTTCCAATGGTTCTACCGGGGTTAACTGCATTTTAGCATTTTATCTAATTCGTTTAGAAGGTCATCCATTTTCAATTCTTCTAGATGTTTGATAGATTTCGGGATCGCAAAGTTTGTTATGTTCAGCTTGTTGAACACAGGTTGCAAACTTGTCGTTGAGTCAACGAGAAATTGGGCAAGACTGTCTTTGAAACTAGACGATACGTAATGTTATCTCGGCGATGAAAATAACTATTCACCAATAGTTGACCGCTAGTGGCGATACACAAAGGATTCAATTCCATTATATCAATTGGTGGCATAATTCGACGTAGATTCTTACTTGTTGGACACGCAATTGAGAATCGCAGTGGCACGTCAGTAGTACCAAAGATCAAAGAACAAAGACCCTTCTCAATACGTGTCGCAAAAGGCAAATCCATATTTAATTTGACATCGGTAGTACATAATTTCTTTATCTCGGATCTCATATTTAGAACAATGCCAATAGGCAACTAGAAGTTGTATGTATCGTTCTTACTGCTCCTCTCAATGGGCAGAATAATTTCTTATCATCTATATACTCGTCATGACCTAACTCTGGTATATAACGAGTTCTTTGTTTGTCCACAGGTAATGTATCGGCTTCAAGTCGATAAATTGCTACCATTTTATTTGCAGTATGAGATGCTTTTTGACTCACATTCATGAATGGAATGGGCAAGGCTTGTACTTCGAAAATTTCAGATTGAAACTTGTGTCAATCAATGGAAAATTCACTAGAATGACTAGTTTATCATTAACAAAGACTGTCGCAGTCGTTAACAAATGATAATATTGAATATTGCCATAACTCCCTCTGAAGTTTCAACGGAAGTTGGGTATGTTCGTCAGGTCTATCCCGAATGCTCGTTAATACCGAAGTCAATAAGGTAGGATTGACGACACTGTGTGATAGTTTCTCATCTGCAAGCACAAGTTTCTCATGCATATATCATCCATATAATTTTCTGCTGCTATTAACATTAATTCAATTGGATTTAACACTATTTCCAGTTGATGAAAGGACTGTACAAAATGCTCTAAAAGAGTTAATCGATTTTCAAGTCCATGTAATACAAATTCCACTTGCTCACGCAAAAGCGATACCACTCGCGATAAATTTACCATAAATTCTCTATTCTCTTGTACGGCATGATACTTTAATCTGATTAAGCTTAGACTTAGTTTCTGTACATGTTGTATCATTGCCTGATTTACAGACAAACGTCTTAAATTATCTTTCACCCCTTTTAAATCAGATTTAGTGGCTGTGCCAAATCGGAAACTCATTCCTTCACCTATGCAATTTGCTAAACCTCGCTTATTTCGAGATGAGGGTGTATGCCCTTTTGACTTGCGATAATCGCCCAGGTCCCCCTTTACTCGTTCGAAACGATTATTTATGAACCTGGCCTCCTGGTACATACCCACTAATATCGAATGTAACACAAGATTAAAAATATTGTTTCCAGTGTTGTTCTTGTTTTGTTCAAATACTCTCATAAAGCATGTATCAAGATCTTGATAATATTCTAACCAATTTAATAACGTCTTGCTCCTGCAACAAGAAGGAAGTCATGGATTAGCATCATGAGTGATTCTCAAATCTGAGTTCCAATATACTCTCTTATTTTACGATCGATTGGTAAAACTCGAGAAATTTTTCCAACACAGAGAAATCGCCAAACTGGTTGCGCAGGCCAGCAGACGACTTCGTCATGTTACATTTCTTGTCAAATTATATGTCAATATACTTTAGTCTCTCACGGCGTATATCCCATCCTCTCTCAAAGTCATACAACATATTAAATTTTTCTTCATAACTTAATTTTACTCCTGGGTGCTGCAGGGTTTATAGGGTTTATAATCTTTTCTTCGAACTTCTTGCTATCCATCCTCTCGAAGGGTGGCTCTAATGTTATCAATTAGATTATTTTCTCAAAACTTGTTCCATTTCTACTAAGCTTTTATCCTGAACTACAGGTTCTATCTTTCCCACAATACAGCCCCTCTTTAATGTATAATATTTGTTAGTGCTAGTCACTAACATCACAGGAATATGCCCTTCATTGTTGCTCACTACACTATTACCAACAAGTAAACCTGGTTGTTCAGCTGTGTAACCTTGCTTTAAACCATGATGTTCTAAATAATCAGAGTCAAAAGTCGAGCAGGCCTCTATGGCCTTCACTGTACAGACACAAGTGCTCTGAGGTTTAAGTTCAATTTGCTTCACCAATCTAGTAGAACAACTTACATGCAAGTCTTTTACTATCGGTATAAGCTGTCTCTGTAATTTTAACTTTCAAATTTCAAAGTAAATGTTCACTCCATTATCATTGATCCAATCTAAACCAAGTAATACACTTCGATTAAGTTCATCTAAGACTAAGAATTCATGCACCTGAAAAATTCCATTTATTGAAAAAAAGTTTCACTAGACCTCGGAGTCCAACATCATTTCCAGTCACTCCCTCAATTCGAGGTAAAGTATTTCTATCTTCCAATAACTTTGGCCTATGCCTCAATTTTTTTCAAACTTTTGGGCTAATGCAAGAAGTTTGAGCTCCCGAATCTAATAAAGCTCCCACTCGTTGCTTCCCTATGTTTATCACGACACTATCCAAAGATGCCGGTCCATAATTAACATTGACTGTCTGTGAAGACTGTTTTGTGTTTTTATTTCGACTTCCTGTTGTAGTAGGAAGTCGTTTTGATTGACTTCCTGTTCCGTTTTTAGTGATTTCTGAATTTTGTTGAAGTTTTGGTTTCCCTTCATGTTTACCATGATTTTTCCTATCTACTTTCGGTTTCAAGTTCTGCTGTGATTTTTCCTGTTTTGGTTTCAGTTTGGTTTGAAAGTTTACTTCCTGTTTCAGTTTCTGATTTCCAGGGGTATTCCCCTGAGGTTTTATCTGTGTTATTGGTTTCTGATTCTCTAACAGTTTCTGCTTCTGATTTTCCATATTCAATGGATGATTCTTGGGATACCATTCAAAATAATAATTGTTTTTCTTCATATTTTCAGGTTCTATTGGACTGAAATATTTTTCCAGTAATATTCGGGTACAGTCTTTTGTAAAATGTGTGCCCTAAACCCATTGTGGGCACCTGTCACACATTTTAATTCCTTTAAAACACCGGGTATAGTGATTTCGCACTTCCACATTTTTCACAGTCATGATCTGTCCCAGGGTTAATTTCAATTGGATCTATCCTTCACAACTGGGGTGGGGTCCCTCCTTGTTCTAGCAGTTGGCTCAGCAATTGGCTCTAGAACAGGTTTAGCTGTTATTTTATTGCTAGGTTTTGGGTTAACATTTGAACCAGAACTTGAAATTATCTTTGTTTTACTGCTAGGCTTTGTTTCCTTTCTTACTTTCTTAGCTTGTTGTCTATTTGTTAAAGGGATAGTCCTTAATTTCACCTCACAAGTTTTAATATTATGTCCCTCAGTATAACTCCTTTTACAGTAATTTACCAATTTTCCTTGTTTTACAGAAGGGGTTACTATTTGTTGGACATTGAGTCCCAGTTTTATACGTTGCCTGTTCCTAGGTTCTGATTTTCTAGTATGCCTATTTCCATTAATTTCACTATTTTGTTTATGAGTATACATTAATTTTTCAGATTTTACCGTTTGTTGACTTATTCGCCACGAAGTTGACACTGGTTTTGAACATTTAGCATGCGGATTTGAACCTTTCACATGCACTGAAGTATGTATCTGTCCCATTGTTCTACTATCTTCTATGTTATGTAACTCATTACATGTATTATTTTGTGATAATTGTTTTCTATTCCAATTCTGATTTCTATGAGCATTATTTTCTGATTGTTTCACAGAATTGGATTTATCAGAATATGGATCGTAAATAGCAATAGGATAATTATTTGAATACTGCATTTTGCAATTGTGAACAGAATAAATAGAATCTGGTCTTATTAATTCCTTGCACTTTGGACATTTTCTTAGGGTGACTGTATTGATTGAGACTCGACCTTTTACCCTACAAGGACCGAGTTTTGCTCGTTTAAATTAACCATGCATGAGGCTGCGTAGTGCCCTAACTGGCCACAACGAACACAAGCTCCTGAACTGAATCTAGTCTGTTCTACACCCTCGTCATGAGTTTGCTGTTGTTGGGCCTGCACCTCTTCTGTTCTTACTTGTCTCGCGATTTTCACCCTACAATCGCGTTTGTAGTGCCCTAGTCTCCCACAGAGATGGCAAATGAGTCTGGGGTATTGATTAACCCTCTGCTGAACAAACTTATTGTTCTGACACTGTTGATTTTGATATCTCGGTAGACCTTGCCTATACTGTTGACTCTGTCGAACTATCTTTTGAATTTGGTAATTTTGCCTTCCCGTTGTCGCTAAATGTACACGATTTTTCCGTCGCGTCGCTACAACCTCCATGGGGACACCTACATTCCCTGGACTGTCATTCCTTTTTGGATATTCGTAGTTTTGTACACCTCCTGCTTCTCCCCGGACGTTATGTTTATGTTTCACACCTGCCTCAAATATCGCCATAGCCATGACCTTGTCGAGCGTCGAGGGCTCTTTTCGGATTAATTTCAGTTGCATGTCGGGCTGACACAGTCCGTCAGTGAAATAGTTGGCTAACATTTTCTGTTCGGATTCCCCGTCAATTTGTTTACCATACACGTCTTTGGTGAGATCGAGTAATCGTCCACCATACGACACAATGCTCTCATTTTGTTTCCTGTTTCATATGGCGCAAATAACTTCTCACCATGCTCTTATCAAATATTTCTGAATATCTACCTTTGAGTTCCTTCTGGAGCTCTTCCCACCGCACCTCGGTGTTGTGTTCAATTTGCCTCAAAATAAAATCGCTCACCACGTAATCGCTGGTTTGAGCAGCAATGGATTTTCTTTGTGACTGAGGAATGTTGTTAGTTGCCCAATATAGGTTCAAGCTTTTAATCCAAGCACGATAGGACCTGCGTTTGCGTCGCGTGAGCTGTAGTAGCTGCATTTTTGCTACTTGCCAAAATGGTTTTGTGCATTTTAGTGATAACAACGGCTATGTTACTGTTAGCATCGCTTAAATCGAGCTCGGTAATCTCACATTCACTGTCCTCCCTCGTTTTCATGTTCGCAAGCTGGATTTGTAATTCAACTATCTGGTGATTCAGGGCTTGAGTTTGTTCCTGAAAAACTTTTGCCTGGTTCGCGTTTTGTTCGTGCAAAGCTTCGTGTTTTTGCATTTGTTTTTACAGGTCAGCTCGTTCAGCATCCAACATCCGCTGGTGACGTACGGTAACGTCATCCAGTTGCTGCTGCATTTCCTGAAGTTACTGACTTGCAATGGCCTCCGCCCCCTGCCTAACAGAAACTTCCTACATTTTTCTGCTGGGAATATGTGAAAAATAACAAAAATGTTACACTTACAGTTTTTGCTGGCTGTTTGTAGAAAGTTGTTCCACCACGTTCCACCTTCCGTGAATTTACACTTTTTCGTGAACACTGCACAATTCGTACTATCGCGCACCACTACTATTACGCGTTTTTGATTTCGTCTTGTTCCACCACTGCGTGTTTTTGTTTCAACACTGTATTTGCATCCACCACTGCGCTCTATCTGCTACCTGTACGGTTGTTGGTACGTTAACTCTTGGAGAGAGCTCAGTTGAGTCGCTGGCTACAGGTACGTCGTTGCCTACGGGTACTGGTTATGGTCACCGATTTTTGCAAAATCTGCAGACACGGCACCAATATAAATATACGTCTGTTGCGGAATTAAGAAAAAGTCTATCGATCTGTGATCGTAAATTCTGACTCCAAGTGTTGTGATTACTGGCAGTTCTGTGAGGTCCCACCAGCCAGTGGCGTTTTGTGATTCCTTACCAGACGATATCAGATACAGGCTCCAGATTCTGGGTTCAGTAACTTCACGAACTTGTCGTGTACATCAGAACGGAGACCAATTTCAAATTATCTACTATTTTAATTAATCAATCATTGATGTTATTAACAAATTCGCGACTAAACTGTCGTTGTCTCTGGCAATAAAATGCAAATTGTATCAAAAGTTCATACCTTTAATAGCAGTGGAGGCATCCAGGGTTCTTCTTGTGGAAAGTTTCGTGTTCGTCAGGAGCCCAGAGACAACTTGTCTAAGCAGTCAGAAATTGGTGCTTATATACACCAAATTTCTGATGCAATACCTGGGGTGCGTGACGACCGTCAGCAAATTCTCCCTGAGTTTTGGGGAATTTAGGGAAAGTCCCTTGACGTGGTGGTCGCCATTTTGTAGACTCTATTACTGCCATGCAGACTGTCTGTTAGTCTGCATGCAGTCCATGGAATATCGACTATAAAATGTATCCTGCCGGGCGTCAGTTAACCGGTAGAATGTTCTGGTGACTTGTGCAATGTTGCAACCCAGCATCCCCAGATATCCGGGGAGCCTCACCAGGTACATGTTATGATTTGTTGGACAGTTCGAACACCAACATCCCAGGAATACTGCCGAATGTTATTGTTCCTTCTATCAACAAATCCTACAATTTTCCTGCCTGTTGACAATATTGGCCTGTAAAGGTATGCCCATATTGTCAACAGAACATCTGGCGTGTACCCACAGAGTACGCCTTACTCCGATCGCCAGTTTATACAATTCCATATAATTTATTGCAATGTTCAATTTCTGTTCATACTGTTAATAAAACTTGAGTTCACATTACCAAATCAATCCCTATACTACTTTCATGAGCTCGAGCTCGAACCTCGAGCTTGCGAGCTCGATTAACCTCTGTGGGCTCACTTCGAAACATAACGTCCTCGCTGCGATAAAGTCACATTATTTCAATCTCTCGTGATGAAATTTAATTTTGTTGTTTTTTCGCAGCTTATTTAAAAGTAATTGCGCTAGTGTTTGATTGCCAATTACAATGAAAAAAGGTTTATATCCCGCGTTAGACATAACAGCAACTGCGTGTGAACATTGTCTTCTGATCATGTATTGCTTTGGAGAACAGCGTTTTAAAAACCGTCTAGGAGACCCCCGACAAAGAAGGCGTCAAATCCTTATTATCTGAAGTCAGATATTGATTTTTTTGTGTCACCTCCTGATTTGGAACCTCGAAGCTATCAATTCAAGAAATTTCTTCCTCTTTGAAAAAATGTAATTTTGACATTTTTCGCATCCTACATGAACATGCAAGA
This sequence comes from Pictodentalium vernedei, assembly GCA_031216915.1. NCBI lineage: Eukaryota > Metazoa > Mollusca > Scaphopoda > Dentaliida > Dentaliidae > Pictodentalium > Pictodentalium vernedei. The sequence continues at coordinate 781,558,963 of CM062297.1, read as the reverse complement.
CTGCGTATGGCAATCAAATACGTTCTATGCACCCCTTTGGACATTACAACAATAATTGTTTGTTCAGATCATTCGTTAATTTGGAGAACCGTGTTTCAGAAACAGCTGGATAATATCTCTGAAGGTACTGGCGTCATAATGTCAGATATTTGACGTCGAATTTTGATTTGTTTTCAACCCCTCGTCTGGTTGCTCGATTGCTATCATGTCTGGTAATTTAAGCCTCAAAGGTTGAAAAATTTTGACATTTTTCGCAGTCTCCCAACTCCAGACGTCGGGGCGTAAACGTTTCCTTAAGATTTATGGCACACTTTGAACTTTCCAGTGACTACTTCGGAACAGTTAGTCTTAAGTCGTTCATAGTTTTTGAGAATAGCGTTTCACAAAAAACGTTTATCTATTAACATTACCAACGCTTTAGAATGTTTGACGTTACTACCTGCTAGTTACTGATCCAATGATCGCAGGGCGATGCTCGCTACATTTTGTGATTCAGGTACCATCGCAACAAACAATTATTATGCACAAAAGTGAAATGGCCGAGAAGTTGAAGAAAACATCAAAGTTCGAAGTCGCGTATATCGCACAATATATCGTTTGTGATGACCAGTGCGTAATCAGTTCAGCGCGCAATGCACTGTTTAACATTTTTTAAAATCTCGAATTAGTAATGCTAAAGGTTAAAGCCACGAGGAGATTATCCCTTTACCCAACACACAAGATATCAGAATTTATTATTTCTTTAAAATGTTTTCGTAAAATTCAACAAAACTATATTATGTTCACCCGCCTTGGAACGAGCTTGACCAGTTCGTTCCAATGAGGGGGGTCATATGATATTGTTTTGTTGAAGTTCTCGAATAGAGCTGTTGGTTAACCGAAACCGAACCGAGGTTTTTAGTTTTTTTAAAAAACCGAAACCGAAACCGTCGACATCCCGTAATCTAAGGTTTTTCGTTTTTGTTTTATTAAATACTCTCTTGCTGCAGAAATTTACAGAATATAGCCATCCCAGGGTAGTGAGAGTACCCAGACACTGCCAATGGCAGTGTCTGGGTACTCTCACTACTCTGGGAAGGCTACATTCTGTGAATTTCCGACATATCAGTTTAGGTGTGTTTGCAGCTTTCCTCAAGTTGCGTGTAGGTGTCAGACCTCGAAAAATGGCCAAGCACAATAAAAGTTCTGTATATTTAGGTAATTATTATATTGGCCTTCCTGATTCTTCATGTATTATAGCTTATTTCGGGCATCCATTGCGTTTCACTCAATTTCACTACCATTCAGTTATGACTCCGGACATAAGAATGAGTTTTATTGAATTTTACTTGGCCTCAAGAACAAAAGAAAACCGAACCGAACCGAGGTTTTAATCCATCTGAAAAACCAAAACCGAAACCGAACAAGAAATTTAAAAAAGCCACAGCTCTATTTTCGAAAAATATGGTGTTTTTTTCAATTCCCCACTTTGTAAATTACGTTGGCGGATGCGGCCGATTCGTTAGGTAAAGGGTAAAAAATGGGACGAACATTTGATAAACTGTAGTATTGTCGGAAAATCGCTGGAATGAGAATGAGAAAAATATAGGTACCGTGTTTTTATATTTCAATGATCTACCAAACTCTGAGACTTCTATAAAATCGTGTGTATACATAGTCAACACAATGGTTTGTGTGCTTAAATTTTCTTGCTCGATAGATGTCAACAGTCTAGCAAGTGAGAGCCTCGGCAGATGTTTGGTTCTTCGGGCAGAGAATACAAAAACTGGTCCAAATTTAGTGCGGCTATTATTCCCGTGTTACATGCAGAGAAAAATTGCCCATCCGCCACTAATTGGGAAATGCTCCTTCCTCATCTCGGTCGAGAATACTATCGTGCCTCAGTCGAACCAGTTATCTATTTTTCATTTATTCACGAATACCATTATATATAACATAAAATGAAATATGAATTTCGTGTGATAATATTGTTTATTTGAAATAATCAGTTGCACAGTTCTTGTAGGTGTTGGTGTTCGTGTGTATGTGTGTGGAGGAAGGATGTGACCTGTTCTTCAACTAAAGATTTTGTCGGAAATTGAAAATTCGCTCAGATTTTAATTTATATAATGGTCTGCTCACACTAAAATAATGCCTTGTGGTCAGTTCCAGTCAACGAAGTTGACCGCGTAGCCATGTTACAAGTGAAAGGAAGGAACACCTTCTCTAAACAAGGAAGCATGGAGAGTATGAAATGGCCGACAAAAATTCGCGGTGAAGAGTTCACCCCATGCCATAAACTGGATGAGTGCTAGATTTCTAGATTTGTTCTCTGTTGAGAACTGTTGGTGATGCAACTAAAAACATTCTTATTCCGAGGAAATGCTTCATGTTCTCAAAAAAGAAAAATATTTTTGTTCTTGTGGATTTGGCCACTCCTGTCATAATTTATTGGAGAGTGCCTATAGACACTCTTCAATAATTTTTAATAAGGCAAATCCAAATCAACCAATTCTAACAACAGAATTTAATTTAGACCCCAACCAATTATTATATCTCTGTGCTTTTTGTCGGATATTTTATGTTCCCACCCTCCTTCTTCTGTACAACAGTGGAGAAAAAAAGCAAACTGCGTAACTGGTAACAATATTTATGGAGATTCGGAAAATATATAGTTGTGTTAAATATTTTTCTAACACGACCAGAAGATGCAATTTCCAAAGCAAATTCTAGAATAACTTTATAAGTTTTTTTTTTTATATTTCCACTCCTAAATATAAGTTTGGCGTCCCTCATTGGAACGCGTTCGACGTTTCAGGGAGAGCAATTTAAAACAAATAATGAACTTTGAATGGCGATTTTGTGCATAGCGCTGGTCGGATATTTCCGTAACATTCCGGGTTTTTTTTCTTATTCGCGGCAAAAATGGTAGTCAAAACTAGCAAATAAATTTATGAAAATTGGGCAAATTATATAACTGAGTTGTCGTGGGATGCTATCCAACCGGACGGGCGGCCAGTTATTCGACAATGCACTTGTAAACATTTTCAACCATTACAACAGTAATATCAGCATTGTCCCTTCAATGATAGAGTGTGACCTGGGCGCGAAGAGCAAACGGTAATAACAAATCCGAAGTTTTGAAATTTTGCATACATTTAGTTTGAACAATATTTATTTCCAAAAATTGTTATACAAGCACAATTGAACAAGTACAAAATTAAGTGAATCCAATAGTGAACTGAGAGTTTAAAAGAAATCGTTTCGACAAAACCTATTCGGCTTTTTGTACACATTTATGATGGTTTGAGGAAACACGAGTATCTTCACATTTTGCGAGCGTTTCAGCTCCAAATTTGTTGACAGGAAAACGCTAAGTTGGTTAATTTCAGCAATATACGGCTAACCGACATTTTAGTTTTCTCACTCTTCGTTTTCGTAGTTTTCAATTCAAGGAACGGAAATCTTCTGGTTCTCGTTTTTGAAAGTCAGTCACGACAACGGGAATTTTCCGGTTGTCGTTTCTGAATATCAGTCCCTATACCGGGAAATTCATAGGATAGAACCGAGAATCAAAAGTTTCGTTCCTCAGCCTTTGACTGCCGATTCTAGTCAATGAATATTCCGGGTATTAGCGCTGATTTTCAGAACCGGTAACTGGGAAATTCCCATTCGCATAATGAAACCATAGCTCTAACGGTGATGATGGTCTCGGAAGAAATTGATATTCTCCGTAATCTCATAAACTACAATACGCAATCATTGATACCATGGTCTACGAATTCCCCGGGTATCGTCATTGACTTTCAGAACCTGGAGTCGCAGAGCTGTGAAATTCCCGTTTCCGGTATTAAACCTTAGTTTTCAATATGGTAACAAAATGATAATGCCTTGCCTCCATTCATTTAAGATCTCTTGTGATATGAGTAGGCGGGCATTATTCTTCGCAATTCTTCTCGACAGGTACACAGAACAGATGAGAATTCTGTCTGCACTTATTCAAATTTTCTTATTTTTCATGATTTATTGAGGTTTTTTTCTCGTTATTGCTTCATGGAATTCACTTCAATCAAAGCACAAAGACGACACGATTTATGCACATTGATTTTCAGTGCACGCAATAGGTGAAACTGCATCTTCTAGCCTCTTTACTGCTATCTGGATGTTGGAAACTCACTGTCAAGCGTACCACTCAGTTGGACGTTATTCACACCAAACCAATAGCCATTTGGTGGGGGGAGGGGGACGTTTTTCCCTACTGTTTAGCTCATCTCATGCTTAGGCTGTTTAGAATGTGTTTGACATTACTGTACATAATTTATGTGGATATTCGACGTCAAAGCTAGAACAACGACGTGGGCGGCTATAATTTCTGAGCTCTCTGGACGTTTTCAGATGGGACGCATATATTGTATTTAGATTCTTGGTGGACCCTGATAGTATATTCCATGCCATTTCAGAGCCATCAGTTGGTAGAGTCTATATTCGTTGAATAGTCTACCGCCCAAATCCCCGGGGCAACTATCTGCTTAATGAGTTCATATCGTATCACGATCCTGGGCTGGAAAAATGGCCTCTCGGGTTCAAAGAGTTAAGATTAAGGTGCGGCGGAACAAGAGGTTTTAGTGAGGCCTAAGATCTCCCGTTTTTAAACTACATGGCTAAGGTATAGTTTACCTCCCTAATGTATTGATATTTATTACACGCCTGTTCTATGAAATCTCCAACTACATCAACACTAAACCAGGGGGAAAATAAACATCCCTTCCGCACACATGTGCGGAAGAGAAATCTTCGACGGACTATTTTTAAATAGAAGTGAACTTTCACTGGATTTTTCTACAAATCATGCACCACAAATACAATTTGAATCGCTAGCGATAGCTACAAATAATAACACGGGTTCCTCTTGCAAATTTGGTTGGCGATAAAATGTGTTCTCTTTGTTGATAATTCATCCCCCGAGTTCCAATGTGTTCTGTGTGCCTTCTGGCACATAGAACACGTTGGAACTCCGAAGACGAATTGTCAAATGAATTGCAGAGTGTCTTTCTAATAATTGCTTTCATAGATATGAAGGCGTGTAATAAACACAGAACGACGCACACGTGTGAATGGGCTAATCAACATGGCACTCGAGGCATGCGGCCTCTCGTTTTATCCTTCCGCGCTGGCACTCGTGCCATATCAATTAACCCATTCACACACGCGAGTAGTTCTTGTATTTATAATCCAGCAAGATGTGTATTTTTTTTTGGAAGGTGGGGGGGGGGGGGGGGGGGTAATGGGGGAGACAGACGCGGTATTGATGAATTGACTTCAGCAGTTTAATAGAACAAATACTGCAGAAAACTGGTATTTTTTATCAATTCTATGTAGAGTGCATAAAGTCAACATGGGGCATTGGTATTACTATCAATAACAGATTATAGCTTTTCTGGTTATGTCATGTGTTTCTAACAACTCATTCACCCTGGACACGTGAAAGCATTGCCACTTTTAGTAAGTGTGCGGTGGTGGCCACACGAAATTATTGTCTCGTTCTAAATCTTCCCAATCACTAACCAAGTTGGTACTAAACCATTTCTATCTCTTTTTCCGGATGGCTCATTGGCTAGTTGGTAGTAGTTAGGGGTGCCACTATAGACCAAAGCATTTTTAACACGGCGTTTTCCATAGGGTCCATTGCCTTAGTGTTAAATTGTGTAACTTATAGGCCAAAACTTATAGACCAAAATGTCTGTAACTTATAGACCAGACATGTATGCACTGGTGGCACAGTGCATACATGTTTGGTCTATAAGTTATAGACATTTTGGTCTATAAGTTTTGGCCTATAAGTTACACAATTTAACACTAAGGCAATGGACCCTATGGAAAACGCCGTTTTAAAAATGCTTTGGTCTATAGTGGCACCGCATCATGCATTATGACCAGCTCTTATAGTACATTTTTGCTTATAAGTTTTTTCACTGGAGGATAAGGGAACTGTTTTTTGTCTTTTCATATAACAAAGACTTGATTGTGTACATGAGAAGATATATCTCTTTCTAATAGTGTGGGTAGCCCTTAGAAGGGCTGCCACGAAGGCACATTTTGAAATCGCACTCATTTGTGAGAGTAACAAATTATTGATAGGTTAGAATGACAAACAGAGATAATAAGAAATAGGATGAATGAGTTTAAGTTGTATCCTGATTTTTTGTCAAGCTAAAATTCAATAACTTGTATCCAGATTTTGTAGGAATCCTCATGAGAATTCACTTAAATCTGGATGCAGGTTATTGGATTTAACTTCACATTTTTTATACCGTCTTTCTGCCTGCCAATTAAGATCAGGATACAAGTCAACTTTCTTCACCTGGTATTTCTCCAGTTCATAACCGCGGACAGCTAAGAACTGTCTTATCCCTGCCTTTCGCTCCAACTCATCAATAAGCTGCTGACCCCACTGTCGAGTGTATTTCTGAGGTCCACCACTTCTCCTCATATGACCGAAAATATCTTCAGCTAATTGGCGTCTTCGTGCTTTCTCTCTCTCTACTCTGATAGATTCTTCTTCTAATCAGCGGTTCCAATCAGCGTCAGACATTTCTCCGGACCTCCACATTCTGTATTCATTCATCTCTAGCGAGAACTTCATGTTGTCTCAAAATGAATTGTTTGGAATGCGTGTTAGATTTTATAGACAATGCGAGGATCGGAAATGCAGTGGAGAACGCTCACGCGACAATTCTGATCGAGAGCGGGAAAAAATTGTTGACGTCGCACGGCTGTATCTGATAATAAACGTCTGTTATCAACAATTTTTTCCCGCACTCGATCAGAATTGTCGCGTGAACGTTCTCCAGTGCATTTTCGATCCTCGCAGTGTCTATAAAAACACTGCTGGAGATATCATAACGTCATTTTTCTTATCATCAATCATGAGAGTTGAGCTATCCATCGAGGTAAAGATTCCATCACTAGAAGGTGAATGTGGGCCACGAGAAGTGAAGAAGGAGAGAGAGGAGTGCAATACTATTCCACCAGAAGAGGTGAAGATGGAGAGAGAGGAGCGTAATACTATTCCAGGGAGTAATTTGCGAAGATTGGCAAGAAAAGCTGGGGTGAATAATATCTCACCATTATCACTTGATGAAGCTGAAGAAGCCTTACACTGTTTTGTTCGAAAATTGATAAGAGATACCTATCATTATGCAACAATTAGGGGAAGAGGATCATAACATCTCGTTAATCAAAAGGATGTCAAGAGAGCCGCAAAGAGAAATGGAATAAAGTTGGAGAACTAAACATTTTTTGTTTAGTAAAAAAACGGCCCTTATAAGGGCCACCATATTCTTAAAAAGAGATATCACGTTTACACACTTGAGTGGCACATTTCAGTGCTACCACAATGGAATGAATTGAACTTTTTGTTCAATTGTAATTTCATTACTCAATTCAAAAGAGGTTAACCTCATAGCTCCCACACTAGATTTCCCTGTCATGGCATATTTTTGTGTTTGCAAATTAATTTTGTTTTTTACCTAAATGTTTTTGTGTGAAAACATTTAAGTAAAAACAAAATTAATTTGCAAACATAAAAATATTTTTTGTGTTTGCAAATTATTTTTCTATCTTGCAAGTTTTTTATTTTATAAGAAAAATATTTTTTGTGTTTGTAAAATGAATGTTATGAAAAAAACTTTTTCATAACATTCATTTTACAAACACAAAAAATATTTTTTCTGTTTGCAAATTATTTTCTGTCTTGCAAGTTTTTTTATTTTATAAGAGAAATATTTTCGTGTTTGCAAATTAATGTTATGAAAAAAACTTTTTCATAACATTAATTTACAAACACGAAAATATTTTTTGTGCTTGCAAAATAATGTTATGAAAAATGTTTTTTATTTTTAGAAAATAAAAATCTTGAGTTGGAAAAAATTTTCCCCTGTTTGAATAACAACAAAATAATATTACCTTTTTTCAAATCCGAAATTTTTATTCTATGAATATTTACAGATTTGTAAATGTCTTTTATGAAAATGTCACTTTCAAAAACTGTTTTCAATGTTTCTTGGCAGTTTTCCTATTTTACAATTATTGTCTTTAGCTTTTCGTTTTCTTGTAACTTTCTTTGGTGGTTCCTCTTTCTGTGGAAATAATACTTCTAACTCATCATCGATTTCCATTTTTGTTTCTTTGGGTGTATCCATATTATATAATAATGTATCATCATTATCATCAAACTCTGGTAACACAGGTTCTGCTAAGTCAACTTTCTCATTTGTAAAGTTTATATGGGGAGGTGGTGGTATTGGTAGCGTGCTCATTCCCTGTAAAGTGTGGTTGTCAATGTCTTTTTCATCAGGTTGTAAGTTGAAACCTGTAAACGGTAATCTATCTTCTGCATGCTTTATGTATTCTGACCATGGATAAACTTTTACCGGTCCTCGTTGATCAACAGCTGGTGAACCCCATCTTGGTTGAGACACAGAGTTATTCGATAGCTTTTTCAATCTACATTCATTAATCCAATGTCCTCTCTGATTGCAATAAAACATGGCCCTTTGTCTGAACATGTATTTGCCCAATGTCCTTTCTGATGACAAATGGAACAAATCATCTCTTTAGGTGTTGATATCAATTTATAAAGTTCATTCACAAGTCTTCTAACTTCTCCCCATTTAGATGGTTTATAGTAAATACTTTTAGCATCACTTGCTTTTTCTAATCTTGGATCTGTAACTTTATCCATCTTTAACTTTTGGAGCGTTTCAAAAATATGTCTTGTCTTCTTGAAGTCAAAAAACCAAGTGTGAATCAACCTAAGATTCTTCCTCTTTTTATACTTTTTTAATGTACATTTAAATGTACACTTAAATGTTCCATAACATGCATTTGCACACAATTGTTTAAATATACATTCATTTGGTTACAACAGTTATGCTATCTTTTGCACTCAATAACTTTTGGATACTATATTGCTGTTGTTAAATGTGTTTTAAATATTGACTGAAAGATACACTAACAAATAAAAGCTATAAAATATTTACCATAGGAATTTTCCGATAGAGTGAATGGATTACATTTTATGACTTTTCAAATGTGTATAAGAAACATTTATTAACAGTATAATTCAGTGGGTATTAAATGTTCCATAACATGTATTTACACACAATTGTTTAAATATACATTCATTTGGTTACAAACAGTTATGCTATCTTTTGCACTCAATAACTTTTGGATACTATATTGCTGTTGTTAATTGTGTTTTAAATATTGACTGAAAGATACACTAACAAATAAAAGCTATAAAATATTTACCATAGGAATTTTCCCATAGAGTGAATGGATTACATTTTATGACTTTTCAAATGTGTATAAGAAACATTTATTAACAGTATAATTCAGTGGGTATTAAATGTACATTTAAATGCACATTTAAATGTACATTAAAGGAAAGTATAAAAAGTGGGGAAATCTTAGGCTGATTCACCCTTGGTTTTGACTTCAAGAAGACAAGACATATTTTCAAAGCTAGAAGACGATAGAAGAAAAAGATGAAGAGAGCCATTGAAGAATACAGTGAGACAGAGAGTGAAGTAGATAACAAAAAGCAGAGAGTAGAATCAGCAAAAGACTTATACACCATCCACCCGCTTCTACAAAAAACATCAAGAAAATTCCATTCCAAATCACATGTATGCAGAATAACCTTTAAACAATTTAATCAAAAGAATCCATTTGACACCCTTGGAAAAGTCTTTGACAGTTTGGTAGACGATATTAAAGAAGAATGCGGAGTAGAAGACAACGATCCAATGAGAATATCAGTTGACCACCCAGGATTAGAAATAGGTATATTTATCCCATTTACTAAGGCTTCGGCTATCACTGATAACACCATATTAGATGAAATAGAAAAAGTTGTACAATCAAATGATAACTTTACTATCCATGATGGGCAATTATCTTTAGAAATAACACACACTTCTCTACCACAAGGGTCTGGGCGACATGCACCAATTTCGTTTTATTCTGTTAATAAAATGGTTGGAAACAAGAGAAGTATTATTGAAATTAAAAATGTTAATGATTCAATGTGTCTCGCACGGGCCATTGTAGTGGGAAAGTGTCATGTTGATTAAGATAATTCTGAACTTTGGCAAAAGAAATGGAAAAATATTAGATATTCTGATAGACTGACACAAGATCGGGAAGCTAAGGCATTGATGGACAAAGCAGGTCTTGATTATAATATTCTTTGTGGATATGAAGAATATTATAAAATACAAGACCTGCTTTACCCAGAGTATGTCATCAAAATTCATCCACAGTATGCAAAAAGTGATTTTTTATTCAAACCTCCAGTTACCACCACTGATAGTAAAGTTATTCATATTTACCACCATAACCAGCATTTTGACACCATCACTACAATTACAGGGTTTTTAGGATGTCACTACTATTGTGAATTTTGCAGTAAAGGGAGTAATAACAGAGAACGTCACATGTGCCCTTTTGGTTGTGTTTGCTATGCTCCAACAAAATGTATTCCTGAACATCCCACCACCTGTTACACTTGCAATAGACAATTTAGAAGTTTATCATACTATAATAACCATATCACTACAAAGGGGAAAGAAGAAAAAATAATTTGTCAATTAGTTCAAAAATGTAAAAAGTGCAATTCACTAATATATCCAACAAAAGGAAAGCACATTTGTGAAGGATTCAAAAAATGTAAATATTGTCAACAAGTAGTTAATTCTGATCACCAATGTTTCATTCCAAAATACACTTCACCCGAGGATGAAAAATTACCAAACATTCTATTTGTATTTTTTGATTTTGAAACCACACAAGACTCAGGAGTTCATATCCCAAATTTCTGTGTTGCTCATCGTGCATGTGGGGGATGTATTTGCAAATCTATAGATCAAGAATGTATTTCATGTGACAAATTTGGATATCGGCAATCAATATTTAAAGGGGAATCTACTTTATCAGATTTTTGTGATTGGCTTTTCAGTAAGGAACATAAAGGGACAACAGCTATTGCTCACAATTTAAGAGGTTTTGATGGACAATTTATTTTAAGGCACCTCATTGAAACTGGTACAACAACTCCTGATGTAATTATGAATGGGAACAAAATTCTTTCACTTAAAGCTTGTGGTATTAGACTTATAGATTCTTTAAATTTTCTTTCAATGAGATTGGCACAATTTCCTAAAACATTTGGCTTGACAGAATTAGCAAAAGGTTATTTCCCCCATTTGGCAAACACACAAGCTTATCAAAATTATATTGGCCCTTATTTAGATCCATCATTGTATATGCCAGATTCAATGTCTCCATCAGATAGGGAAGATTTTATCAAGTGGTACAACCAAAAATTTACTAGTAATACCAGATTTGATTTTCAAAAAGAAATGGAGCTATACTGTAAATCAGATGTGGATATCTTCTGTAGGGGTGTGGGGAATTCAGACAAAAATTTATAGATAGTGATGGCATAGATCCCTTGAGAGAAGCATTTACCTTGGCGGATGCATGTACAAAAGCTTGGAGAAAAAATTCACTTCCAGAAAACAAAATGGCAATCATTTCAGACATAGGTTACCCTGCTAAAGTCAAATACTCCATTAAAGCCATTAGATTTTTACAGACAGTTGCACAGGAAGAAAACATACATATTCAACATGCACTTAATGGTGGGGAAGTTAAAATAGGGGGATATTATGTTGATGGGTTTCACAAAGACACAAATACAATCTTTGAATTTTATGGATGTATGTGGCATGGGTGCATGACATGTTACAAAGACAATACACATGAGAAAAATCCAATCAATTTGCTAAGTTACCAAACTCTATACAACAACACACAGGAACGCATACGCCATTTAGAATCATTGGGGTATAACATGAGAATAACATGGGAACATGAGCTTGATGATTTTTGCAAATCAAATCCTGAAGTAAAATCAACATTAAATTCATTTTTTCCAAACATGGATCCTATTAAACCACGTGAAGCATTATTTGGTGGGAGAACAAATGCCATTAAATTACATCATAAAATAGACCAAAACACAGGCAATGAAATAAAATACATAGACATCTGTTCACTTTATCCTTATGTCAATAAACACAGAGAATATCCAGTAGGTCATCCAAATATACTCACAAAAGAAAACATAGACATGAATAATATAAGACAGTACAGGGGACTTATCAAATGTAAAGTTTTACCACCACAATCTCTACACATGTCAGTATTACCAATTCATTGCAACAAGAAAATGGTTTTTACACTTTGCAATACATGTGCAGAACAAGAATTAGACAAATGTGAACACACACCAGATCAATGCAGTATTACAGGTACATGGACATCTGTTGAACTTTTTAAAGCATTGGGAATGGGATACACATTACTTGACACTTATCAGATTTGGCATTGGGAAGAATGGTCTTCAGAAATTTACAAACATTATGTGAACAAATATTTAAAAATGAAACAAGAAGCCAGTGGATATCCAGATTGGGTGAAAACAGAAACAGACAAAGATACATTTAAGAAAGACTATGCACAAATTGAAAACATACATTTGGAAAATATTGAAAAAAATCCAGGACAAAGATCATTTGCTAAAACCATGTTAAACTGTTTATGGGGGAAAAGTGCACAAAACAATTTAAAAACAAAAACAGAATACATACAAGACCCATCAAAATATTTTGACCTGATACAAGATAAAGACATCATTATTAAAAATGTTGAATTGTTTGATCATGATAAATGTATTTTAGTCAATTACACAAAGTCTACAGATGTTTATGAACCTCACAAATCAGCTAATGTTGCAGTTGCATCTTTTGTCACAGCTTACGCATGAATGGAATTATATAAAGTAATAGGACGTTTGGGTAGACGAGTATTATATTTTGACACAGACAGTTGTATTTACATCCATAACCCCTCACTTTGGAATCCACAAATTGTAAACAGTAGGTTAGGTCAATGGACAGATGAACATCCAGATGCAAAAATTATTGAATATGTAGGTTTAGGTCCAAAAAATTATGGTTACAAATACATTAAAGATGGTCAAATACACACATCATGTAAAGTTAAAGGAATCACATTAGATTACAATACATCACAGAAAGTCAATTTTGAATCCATGGTGGAATGTGTACAAGACAGACATAATTACAAAATGAACATTGAATACACACATAGAATTAAACGCAACAAGAACAGACAAGTCACAAGTGAAAGACAAACCAAAACATTCAGATCTGTGTACACAAAACGTTTTGTAGTGGATAAATATGACACAAGACCTTATGGGTTTAAGGTATAAAAAATACCCTTCAGATTCCTCATTTCAACTTTGAACAAGAACAGACATGTTACAACTGAATTACAAAACCAAAACATTCAGATCTGTGTACACAATACGTTTTGTAGTGAATAAATATGACACAAGACCTTATGGGCTTAAGGTATAAAAGTACCCTTCAGATTTCTCATTTCAACTTTGAACACTGAGCAGGCAAGATGTCTCTACCACTTAATCCTATTTATCCTATATACTTGTCAGAGTTAAGAAGACTTTCGAGTTTTAGTATGACTACAAATCCTATTTTAAAATCCAAGAAAGAAGAATTAGCTAAAGCTGGATTTTTCTATGTGGGAGATGGTAAAGTAAAATGTTTTGTATGTGGGCAAGGTTTAATGAATTGGGAAGAAAAAGATATTCCTTTGCAAGAACATGTTAAGTGGTCACCAAATTGTTCTTATATTCAATTGATAAGAAATTGTCAATTATACAAACCACCAACAAGTATGCAAACACCCCCAGATAAAATATTATCAGTGATGGATTATGGATTCAATTTAAATCAAATATTTTCAACAATGAAAAAATATGACAAGTGTTTAGATGATTTTCCAGATTCTAATTCTTTATTTGCACTCATGGTACTAAATGATCAAAGTACATCATTTAGTACCATAATTGCAAGACAAGCTGCAGAACAATTCAAAACTAAGTTAGATAAAATGTTTACAGATAATGTAGGAAATGATTTTCCTGACCGTCCTGATGTACAAAGTGCATGGTGTAATATGGTACCTGATGCACAAAATACATCAGAAGAGACAAAAGAATCATCACTTTGATTTCAACCATGGAACCAGTAAGACGTATCTTAGACAACAAGATTACACGTAAGGCATTATTATATGCATTTCAATTGATCACTCCTGGTTATCTAACAAATACAAGAGAGTTTATTCATAATCAATTGGGAAAAGATGAAATGTATGGGGAATTTTGTAATGCATTACAAATCATGAATGCTTTTTACAAAGATAATATAAAAAATATTTGGACAAGAGTTGTGTGGGGTAATATAATTTATGATAAAGAAATCATTAATTACTTGTATAGACAATGTGTACCACAAGTAGATAGAAGAATAGATTCTTCAGAAACTTTATTTGAGTTAAAAGCACCCTTAAAACGAATACCTACTAAAAGACATGAAGAAGGTATGGAATCAGAAAGTATATAAGTGAATGATTTGACAAAACCTTTTCACACAAATACAATTATGGCATTGAGTGAATGTTTATTGTTTCAACACCCTTGTAATATCTTTATTTCGGGATCTAGTGGTTCAGGAAAAACAGAATTTGTCAAAAAGCTTATTGATATTAAACATGACTGATTTCAAATTCCCCCACAAAAAAAATTATTTGGTGTTATAAAGAATGGCAAAATACATATAATTTACTTTAAGAAAGTGGAGATATTAAATTCATAGAAGGTATCCCTGATGATGAATATGAAATTGTCAGTGATGTCACTATTCCCCATCTTGTAGTTTTTGATGATATGTTAGGAGATAAAGATGAAGAAAAAATTAAATTATGGTTCACACGAAAAGGACATCATAGAAATGCAAGTGTCATTTACATTACACAAAATATGTTTTAACAATCTAAATCTAGTTGTACCATAAGTTTAAATGCACATTATATGATTTTATTTCAAAATACCAGAGATAAAGGACAAATTAAAGTATTGGCAAATCAAGTTCAATTACCACATTTAAATGCATGTTATCAAGATGCAACAAGTATTGATCATGGTTATTTATTAATTGATTTTCATCCTAGAACTCCTGAGTCTTTGAGATTAAGAACTGATATTTTTCATCCTTGGGTAACACAAAATGAACGTGGCCCTATCATTTATACAAAACTATAAATTTCCCATGTTCTAATGAGCTGATGTTAGTTAGTCAAAGTTTGTCAACGACTACACATCATCATGGTATCATTCATACAATCTTTGGAACAACTTGGTCAAGAAACAAGTCCATTTGCAAGACAAAAATTACTTAAGAAAGGTTTTAAGAAAATTTTAAAATGGTTTACATTAGCAAGTAGAATCATACTTGATAAGAAAATTAAATTGCCCAAACAAACTTTAACCTATATGGATAAACATAAACAAGATCTTGAACAACTTGCAAATCCCAGAGTTGATCTTGCAACAAAATGAAACATTATTTTAAAACCAGGAGGTGGTGGATTTTTCGGTGGTGTTATCATTCGTAATTTAATTCGATGGGATGGTCATAAGACAAGTAGATCAGTCTATTCACCATTCAAAAAAACAAAGAGTAAGAAACAAAAGTCACCTAGAAGGAAACGAAAATCCCCTAAGAAAAGATCAAATAATTCATCAAGTTCTAGAGAGATAAAAAATCAACGAAAGGTAGGACCTAAATATATGTATACAAATTTTGAAATTGCACCTCATAGATCTCCATCTACAAAAACAAAAGCATTACTTGTGAAAAATCTTCAAAGACAAAGAAAAGTATCACCACTTAAGTTAACACGTGTAGTGTCAATAACAAAAGATGGTGTTAAAAATCATGAACCAATGTATTCTCTACCAAATGCACAACATGTACCATTAAAAGAAAAGATTCCCACAATGGCACGTTTTACAGCTTTAAATACACCTAAACCTGTTAAAGGGATAAGGTCTTACTTTAAATAATATAAAGTTTGCACATGTATAAATAG
Source organism: Pictodentalium vernedei (assembly GCA_031216915.1). NCBI lineage: Eukaryota > Metazoa > Mollusca > Scaphopoda > Dentaliida > Dentaliidae > Pictodentalium > Pictodentalium vernedei. The sequence continues at coordinate 781,542,877 of CM062297.1, read as the reverse complement.
CATTACATTTTTATATTTGTTTCATTTAATCATTAGATTCTATAAGAGCAAGATGGTGAGACAAAATAAGAAACAAAAAATGCCTTTAGTTAAAAAATATGGTGGTATGTTAATAGGTTTAAGTCAAACTCTTCCAGCATTTCAAAAACAAATTATGAAAAATGCACCTAAAGAATTAATTAATTGTGTGTCAGAATGCTGTCATAATCTTTTAAAAGACAACATACATCTAACAAAAAGTCAGAAACAAAAATTACATCCAAAGCGTCAACAACTACGAGCACTCACTAGTAAATCAATAACTCTTAAAAAGAAAAAACAAATTTTAAATCAAAAAGGTGGTTTTTTTTACCATTACTTGGTTTACTTGGACCTGCTACTGCAGGAGTTGCAACAAATCTTGCAAATAAAATAGTCAGTAAAATATGAAAAAGATGGCTATTGTACCTTATCAAATGTTAGAAGATATGCAACGTTTTAGAAATGAAAAAGCTCAAAGACCAAGATTACCCCCTAACCCACAAGTTACAAATACTGCACAACTTCAAAATAATTTATCATCTGTGTTAGAAAATTCAGAGTTGTCCGAAAGTGAGAAAGAACAAAAGTATGGGGAAACTTTACAAAAATTTCAAATGTCACATAAGAAGGCATTACAACCAACATTGGTTCCATTGCCTGAGTCAGGAGAAAAATCATTATTTTTACGAGATCGTATTATAGAAAGTGTCCCTGTTACAATGAGACGTAAAGCAACTTCATTATTATCTGCTTTATCATCTCATCCACACATGAGTTGGGATGATCAGGGTGTATTAAGTTACGATGGAGAAGTCATAAAAGGTTCAAATATCATAGATTTAGTGAATGATGTTCTTAGACACCGAAAAGGTTTTAAAGCGAGTGGATGAGAAATGTTTAGTTGTGGATTAAAAGATATAAATATCCCTCAAGATTTTGTTGGTAATCGTGAACGTTGGTTATGGATGAATAGACAACCTATACCCAAACCCAGTAAATATCAAAGTTCTCCAGAAGATAGTTGGTCTGAAACTCCTCAATCACCCCCTCCAAACGTAAAGTTCGTCGAGGTCATAGAGTGCAGTGGAGTGAAGACACACCAAAGTCAGCACTAAAGCATAAATTGACAAAACGTAGATTATCTGAAAAATGGGAGGCTTATTGAATGATTTATTAACTGAAATATATTACAATACAAAACATCCTGCTGGTTATGGTGGTATACAAAAATTGTACAAGGCAGCTCATAGTAAAGATAATTCCATCAAAGTTGATCAAGTGAAAAAATGGTTGAAAGGAGAAAGAACTTATACTTTACATAAACCCATCCGTAAAAAGTTTTCAAGACGTAAGACTATAGTGGGTGGTATTGATCATCAATGGCAGATTGATTTAGCAGACTTACAAAGTTTACAATCTTACAATGACCAATTTCGTTATTTAGTTTGTGTTATTGATGTATTTTTCAAATATGCATGGGTAATACCCATTCACAATAAATCAGGAGAGACATTAACAAAATCTTTTCAGTGTATTTTGAAAACTTCTGGACGTAAACCATTATCATTACAATCTGATAAAGGTTCTGAATTTAAAAATAAAGATGTACAAAAATTTTTAAAGAAACAAAACATTCATTTCTTCATAACAGAAAATCCTGAAACCAAAGCTAGTATTGTTGAACGTTTTCAACACACATTGAAAACACGAATGTGGAAATATTTTACACACAAACATACATTAAGATACATTGATGTGTTGGAAAATTTAGTTGATGGATATAATCATAGTTTTCATCGAAGTATTCAGAGAACTCCTGCTTCAGTATCATTAGAAAATGAAGTAGAAGTATCTCAACATTTGTATGGTAAAAAAAATCTAAAAAGAAAAAAATACAATTTAAAGTTGGTGATATAGTACGTATTAATAAAACCAAACGTACATTTGAAAAAGGGTATTTACCAAATTGGACAAAAGAGTTATTTAAAATTACTCATGTAAAACATACAATACCACCCACTTATAAACTTGAAGATATGGGTGGTGAAAATATACAAGGGACATTTTATCCACAAGAAATTTAAAGTATAAAAGATGATAAAAAATATATAATTGAATCAATTCTTAATAGACAGTCAAGACGTGCGGGAAAGAAAATTATTAAAGAACTTAAAGTACATTGGGAAGGTTATCCAAAGAAATTTGATAGTTGTATAGCCGAATCAGATTTGATATAAAAAGAACATGTCATCAAATGAAACTTCATTACCTAATGAAACCATAAGTGTTGATGTACAAAGTCAACAAAGTCAACAATTTAAAATTTGTGGAAATCGTGTTGCAAAAAATCAAGTCACTTATTTCACACAGATTATTATCATTTATGGTATTATAATTACTGCCATTGCACATTTGAGTTTACAAAGCCCTGATAAAGAATTGTGGTTAGTGTTATTAAGTAGTTCATTGGGATATATTCTTCCAAGTCCATGTTTAAAATATTTGAAACAACCACAAGATAAGAAAAATGAATTAATTTTACGTAACACTTCTGAGTGATAGTTCTATGGATATGTTTCCAAATAATAACCAATGTTGTTTTCAAACACAATTATCTAAACCCATTCATGTTGATAAAGAACATTGGGAAGTGGGATTAGTTGAAGTAATTTTACCTTCGGAAGCAAAAAATATTACAGATGAAGAATCTGTTTTTAAAATCTTTGTGACAGATAGCAACATATCAAATCGTATTAATAAAACGAAATTGAAACATACATTTCACAAAGGTGTTGCTGCTGTTGAATTAAATATTTTATCAGGTGCATATTCAAATGGCGCTCATGTCATAGATGCAATGCAAACAGAAATTCAAGAAAAACTTGGAGACATATTTAAATCATTTGATGTATTATTTAATGTTGGATTTTCAAGTCTCCAAGGGCGTGTAAAAATAGTAGGAAATAGTATTGGGAAAGTGGGTATTAAAATGTCAGAAAGTTTATTACAAAAATTGGGATGTAAAGATAGTTTTCCTGTCATTTTTCCTAACACATCAAAAGATGCATTTAAATATAATGTGGACTTAAATGTGGATTTCAATCAAATCTTTATTTATGCTGACATAGCAGATTATACATTTTTAGGTGATATTGAAGCACCTATTTTACGTGTGATTCCATTTGCATACACTCATATAGAATTTGATAATGTACATTACGTACCAGTATCAAAATCTTATTTTGATCAGATCACTATAAATATAAATGGGAACACTGGTAAACCCATTCAGTTTGCAAGTGGCAAGACAGTTGTCAAGTTGCATTTTCGACAGAGACATAAATTAAATTTGTAAAAAACGATGCCGGTGTACCAAGGTGTACCACGGCAATATGGATATGGATTAGGGTCTAGTTTTCGCACAGCAATAAGAACAGCTGCACCATTTATAAAACCAATTGCAAAAAATGCATTTCAAACATTAAAGAGAGATGGATTAAGACATGGTTTAGAAATAGCAAATGAATTGATAAAAAAACGTAAAACACCTAAGGACATTTTATTAACTCATGGAAAAGATCTTTTGAAATCAGTTGGTGAATCTGCTTTAGGTATAAAAAGACAAAAAACAAGAACGAAATCGTCAGTCTGTGGTTCGTTCTCGTAGAGGTAAGACACGTCAAATACAAGCTTATTCAAAACGAAAATCAAGACCACTTGATATATTTGATTGAAAAAAATCATGATGTTACATGGATCTTGTGAACATTTTGGTAGTAGTTTTGATCCAGATAATGTATCACCAACATCAAGTGGAACAGAAAATATTGGTGAAATTGAACAATTTCCTATTGCATCTTTAAATAATTCTTCACCAATAGAATTTTTAATTCCAAGACAAACAACCAAGTGGTTAGATCTTGCAGCATCTACACTTGAAGTTCAATTTAAAATTACAAAACAAGATGGGAGTGTTTTGGCTGGAGATACACAAATTGCTCCTATCAATAAGTTTTTCATAGCATGTTCAGTAAAATTGATGTTACACTGAATGGCAATCTTATCACCACCAATACAGATCTTTATCCTTATAGAGCATATTTTGAGAATTTTCTTAGTTATTCAAGAGATGTGAAAAAAACACATCTAGCTGCTAGTGAGTTGTGGTATACAGATACTCCTGGACACCACGCAGAAACAAGTAAAGCTTCGTCTAACAAAGGTTTGACTGAGCGAGCTAAAATAATTGGTGGTAGCAAAAATGTACAACTAAGAGGAAAACTGCATTTAGATCTGTTTTTGCAAGATAAGTATTTACCAAATGGAGTTGAGATGAGAATTAAATTGCATCGTGCTCCAACTAAATTTTGTTTGATTGGTAGTGAAAATGGAAAAATAGAAATTCAAAAAGCCATATTCAGAATACCGGCATTGGATTTATTTCCAAAATTTGCGAATGATCTTAATGCACAAATAGATCGAACAAATTATAAAATGCCCATAAGACATAGTGAAATTAAAACTTTTACTATTGGAAGTGGTCTTCGTTCAAAAATAGAAGACTATCTGTTTCATAAACAGATGCCAAAACGAATTATTCTTGGTTTAGTTAGTAATCGAGATATAAATGGAGATATTGGCACTAATCCATTTAATTTTCAATATTTCGATTTGAATAAGTTGGAAATCACAATAGATAGACATTCCATTAAAGCACGTCCCTTTGAACCGAATTTTGAAGGTGGACTTTATCTAAATTCATATTTATCATTGTATGAAGCTATGGGCTATTTTGGACAAAATCAATCATTTAATTTATCTTTGCAGGATTATGCAAAAGGGTATACCCTTTGGGGTATTGATTTGACACCTGATCAGAGTAGTAGTGGGCCCTTGGCTCACCCAATAAAGTCTGGCAATCTTAGGTTTGAACTTCAGTTTGCTCAAGCTCTTCCAGAGGTGATCAACGTTGTTGTCTATGCAGAATTTGATAGTGAGATAGAAATCAACAAATTCAGAGAAGTGATATTTGACTATTAAACAAGATGAGTCTGTGTGAACATTGCAAGATGTGTAAAGAGAAAATACAAACATTATTTCAAGAATGTGTAGTGATAGAACTGACAAAATCCATTCAACAGAAAATGAAAAATATATGTGAAGAAGAAAATCGAACCAACACAACAACATTAATAGATATGAACATTGCAGAGTGTTTACAGAAAGTGTGTCCAGTGACTATACTATATAATCTACACAAGAGAGCAAGAAAAATAAACTTATTAGAATATTGTGCTCATATAGACTTTGAAATAGACTACCAAAAAGACATTCAAAAGTGGGCAGATTTAGTTAAAAGAGACTGGTCATATTATACAGCATATCTTGATTAACGGCTCCGTGCCAGCCTTTTTCAAGGCTAAGAAGATGGAAACCATACAATTACAAACTATACTTGACAGTTCTCAAAGGTTATCATCCTTAAATGGAAAAGTGTGTTCAAAAGACTTGTTACCAAAACAAAAACCTAAACACAGACAAGCATATATTTTGAACACAGATTCATCAAAAGAACCAGGAGACCATTGGATAGCAATATATTTTAAAGACAATCATTCTGCTATCTACTTTGATTCATATGGTTTACCACCAATAGATAGAGACATATATAATTTCATAGTGAAAAATACAGATTCCTGGACAATAAATACAATGAGACTACAAAGTGAATTTACTGTTGTGTGTGGAATGTACTGTATATTTGCTTTAGATCATCTTGCAAGAGGATATGATTTAGAGACAGTTCGTACTATCAAATTTGATCCAAGAAATTTCCAAGAGAATGATAGAGATGTTCGACGATGGTTTGAGCAAACTTATAGACATTATTTGAAATAACTGCAATAAATATCAGGTGTCAAAACAATCCCACAGAGGTAATTTTTAACATTTTTAGTTTTTTAAGTTTTTTATTAAAGTCAATCATCTATTATATAATTTTCGCCAGACATCTGTGTAAAAGAGAGATAGGGTTTTTTAGTTATTTTTTATGTTTGTTTCAAAATCAGATCACTTGAGTGATATCAATTTTTTATCTGACTACCAAGATTTTTTTTTCAAAAAATCTTGGCTGTCAAATAAAAACTAGCATAAAAAAGAATCTTGATGTAAATAGGTTTTCTCATGGATAGGCAAACTCAGATCTCGGTGTATATATGTTCAGATTTCATTTCATTATAATGATTCAACTTTAAATACAGTTTTGTCTTTTGTTAAAACCTCTGTGATAGTTTAGTCGATTTTTGTTAGGTTAGTCCTATAATCCCTTTTTTATCACCGTGTCCCTATTATCTCCCAACAGTTAAAAAGAGTTAAGAGTCACTTCTCTTTTTCACTGAGAGTATTAGGTTTTAATATTGTATGCATACTTATCAAAAACTTTTATAGTGTAACCTGATATACAGTTTATACTGTAGAGAAAATTTTGATTGCTAAACATACAATGAATACTATTCTTACTATAGAAAAAACAACTATCACAGAGAGTTCGACCACAACGCGAATCCCTAAGTTTTTTATTTTGTGCATGTGTTCTTGTGTTTTATTGTAAGCATAATTTCCTTATGCTCACAATAAAACACAAGAAGACACACAAAATGCCATTTCCCCATTTATAGAAGTTGTATGCACAGGGTGGAGAGATGACAAACCAAAAACCATATAGATAACCCCTGATATAAAATGATTTAAATTAATATAGACATTGGGTCACACTCTAGGGAGGGAACTGTTTTTTGTCTTTTTATATAACAAAGACTTGATTGTGTACATGAGAAGATATAACTCTTTCTAATAGTGTGGTTGGCCCTGAAAAGGGCCATTTTTAAAAATCTTCAGTTCCGTAGAGAGCTATGTGGTAAAGCCATCTCTGCTTCGGTGAAGAATTCACCTTCCCACACGTCTATAGTTGTTTCTAAGATATCTTCATCTGTAAAGCAATCTTGCTCCCATGTGTAGCTTTTCCCCACAAGAGCTTCTTCCTGCAAATGTACGGGGAGATCAAACCAGTGTTTAGGTCGATTCTTGTACTGGATCTCCCCGAACGGACGTGTGGCTGCTTTAACGAAAGGGTGGTCTTCAATCTTCTTAAGTTGTTCTTCCATCGAAAGTTTTGCCGACCACCACTTTCTCAAAGCCAAGGCGAATTCTTCATCGGCTCTCTGTTTCTTGGTTCTCTCATAACTCTCTACGGAACTGTAATTGATCTTTGTTGGCTCCATGTCTTTCTCCTCTCTGTCAAAAGATGATTTTCTTAGTCAGATGATGAAATGTATCCAAATCCTCAACTCACCTTCTTTTATAGACGATGCGAGGATCGGAAATGCACTGAAGAACGCTCACGCGACAATTTCGATCGAGTGCGGGAAAAAATTGTTGACGTCGGACGGCTGTGATAGTAAACGTCTGTTATCAACAATTTTTTCCCGCACTCGATCGAAATTGTCGCGTGAGCGTTCTTCAGTGCATTTCCGATCCACGCATTGTCTATAAAATCTAACACACATTCCAGACAAATCATTTGATAAAAAGCAATCGCCTGTTCTGCATTTAATCATGGACGAATACAATATACTAGATGATTTTAACGATTTAATTCGTATTGACAACTCATTGATGACACAGCAGAGAATACCAAACCAAAAGGATACCATACCAAGTGAGAGGGTAAATAATACTTTTTCACAAGATGAAAAAAAATGAAACATTATTACAGAAAATCTTGGAGACTCTACAAGACATGAAATCATCTCACCAAAAGATCGTTCTCTCAGCTGATAAGATTACAGTTCCTATAGAATTCAAAGTGTCATCTCTTCCTTTAACAGTACATATGAGTTGGCAGAACCGATACCTCAACCTAAGAGAAAAAGGGGACGTCAAACACGGAAAGAGTTAGTGACTACATCTACACAAACAGATAAAGTAATTCAACAACCTATTCCAGAGGAAGAATCATCTGGTGATATTGTTAAACCTAAAAAAAAGAAACGGGTACGACTCGATGGTCTTGGGCGATACATGAAAAATATTGCTAACTGTTGAGTGACTTGCACTACATCAAAACAAAAACAGCCCTTCTAAGGGCTACCCACACTATTAGAAAGATATATATCTTCTCATGTACACAATCAAGTCTTTGTTATATGAAAAGACAAAAAACAGTTCCCTTATCCTCCAGTGAAAAAACTTATAAGCAAAAATGTACTATAAGAGCTGGTCATAATGCATGATGCGGTGCCACTATAGACCAAAGCATTTTTAACACGGCGTTTTCCATAGGGTCCATTGCCTTAGTGTTAAATTGTGTAACTTATAGGCCAAAACTTATAGACCAAAATGTCTGTAACTTATAGACCAAACATGTATGCACTGTGCCACCAGTACATACATGCTTGGTCTATAAGTTACAGACATTTTGGTCTATAAGTTTTGGCCTATAAGTTACACAATTTAACACTAAGGCAAAGGAACCTATGGAAAACGCCGTGTTAAAAATGCTTTGGTCTATAGTGGCACCCCTAACTACTGTTGGTACTAAACCATTTCTATCTCTTTTTCCGGATGGCTCATTGGCGAGTGCTTGGACGTCAGTTTGAAAGGTCGTGGATTTCATCGTGAACGTGTATGTATGAGCGTGCTCCAGCCCCTTGCCCCCCCCCCCCCCCACTCCCCCCCCCCCCTCCCCATTTGAAAATGCTTCCGTCGATCCTGGCTGTTTGGACAGCTTCTCTTCTCGGTTTTGTAGCTTTTCTGCTGTCCTGTTCCGTAATATCTTGCCCCATTAACAAACTGATGCTCATAACTGCATAGCGCTTCTTACATTTTAATACTTGCCTTGAAATATTGTTTTTGGCCCCTCGGTGCTGCTAGCTCTTTCCAGTAGAGACATCGATCGGGTTCTGGGGATAGCAAAATGGCATTTTTTGCTACATTATTTCCTTTTTCCAAGTGTCGTTTTCTATCTGTGATTGGTCAATTCGATGTTACAAATCCGACCACTGCGGATTTTAACACACTATTACCTGTGAATATCTTCTCGTGCGTCGGAAAATGGGGGAGGGGTGTGGAATCAAAAACTTCCTGTACACAGTCCTGAATTTTTTTTCCACCCGATGACCACCAACCACCCCCTTTTGTGAAGGATTTTCTTCAGAAGGGCCCCCACCACAGCCACAAATCTTGCCTTATTCGTCCGAATTTTAAATTTTATTTCAACAGTAAGTTCCGCGGCTTTAACCCCTCAACCGTGCACCAGACCTCCGGCTTTCATATCCGCCTAATTCACCCCCAATAACATAAATCGCTTATCATGCTCACATTTATTTAGTTACTTCTCACTTTTTAAGAACATCGGTATTTATAAAACCAAGGCGTAGAATTATAATTCTCGATGGTCGTTGGTGTTAAATGAGGTAATCGTACCCCAGGGACAAGATATTTGAGCCAAACACGGGGACTGCCACGGGGAGTATCTGGGGCATATGCCCCACGGGGAGTATCTGAGGAATATTCTCCTTTACCTGACATGAAAAGCAGACGACCCTTGGGTTATAACCTATGTTTTTGAGACAAAAAATGAAAAAAATTAGTTATTCAAGATTTTTTTTTTTTTGCATTATAGGCGTATAAACAATGTTTTTGAGACAAAGAATGGAAAAAATTAGTTATTCAAGATTTTTTTTGCAAGTGTCGTCTGCTTTTCATGTTAGGTAAAGGGTATAACCTATGTTTTTGAGACAAAAAATGAAAAAATAATGAAAATTAATTGGAGATTTTTGAGAATAACGCTGGCCGTTTTGGCCGTTACGTTGGGTAAAGAGTTAAACGGGTGATTTCGGCAATTTGATTAAGTAAAGGGTTAATGCATGATGCATAGAGAAAAATTCAGAGATGCACCATTACAGAGCTCATAACTTTTATATGTCGTTTTGAGAAGTTTCGTTAGCGAATGAGATTAAACTAATCGGCCATCGCCTCAGTTGTGTTATGAAAAAAACTCACCCGATGGTTCAGGGATTTGCAAATATCTGCTCCCGGGGGGGGGGGGGGGGATTTTTCTTTGTCTCCCCACTTCCCATACAAGATATGCGTCTCTCACGTGAGAAAGCCATATGAGATAGATGTGTATCTCACTTTACCCACGTGACAGACTCATTAGCGTATTTAATGAGCGCAGGGTTATTCAATGGTCGCACGTTCTTCTGTAAAAAAACAACGTGTTGTCAAGTTTCGGAAATATCAGCAGAGGGACGTTTGTCGAAGAAAATAGAAATAAAAAGCAGACCGCAAGACCAAAGGACACTTGACTCTTTTATATGATTTTTTGGATGAATGCCATTATGAGTGGAGCGAGTTGCACGAAATTCCCGTCGAAAAGTTATGTGAATGCATTGCACAATTCACAATATGACGTCATCGGAATCTGTCAATGTTCATTTCGCTACAAGTCTTTAACCCTTTACCCAACGAATCGCCAGCATCCGCTCGCGTATTATGCAAATTCAGCAGTTGAAAAAATATTATTTTTCAAAAACTTTCAACAAAACCATATCATGTGACCCCTCGTTGGAACGAGCTCGTCGAGCTCGTTCCAACGAGGGGTCACACGATATGGTTTTGTTGAAAGTTTTTGAAAAATTTGAAAAAATGATATTTAAAATAATAAATTTTGATATCGTCTGCGTTGGGTAAAGGGTTAACCCCTGCCGGCGTTGGGATTTAATTTTGTGGCATATACCTGTGGCATATACAGAACTTTTGTGCGCACTTTCCAATAAGTAAATCGGATTTTTTTCAGAAATAGACAACACAATTGTTCGATATAGCTGCACGTGCCACTGAATTACTTTTGATGATGTCAGAGTGTTTTGGTGGGGGGGGGGGAGAAATTATCCCTGATGGGGGTGGGGGTGAGATGGGGAGATCTTGCCCTCGGGTGAGATTTCCCCATATCAGAACCTCACCCACCAGGGATAATAATAATCCCACATATGAGGAGGTTGCGTCTGAATTTTCTCCCATTTCAAGAGCAACATTATCTTTTTGGGGTTTCACAGTTCCTCGTGCAGAATCTTCATAAGCGATTTTTTCGAAGCCTAAAACTGAAAAGGAGAAGAAAGTAGTTGTGCATGCTATATAGTTGTGCTTGAAAAACGTGTCGCATCGCTCATAAATTATAGCTATTTAATCTGAAGCATGTTATGAAGCCGACATTGCTGCTGACGTCACAAAGGAACAACTACACAATACGTAGCAAGATTGTAGTGATATGAGAAATTAACAAAACTTATGACAAGTCTGTGAATCGTGTGGCTTTCTTATATAAATTAGAAATTGAAGACAATTTGATTGGCGTGAAGCAAACTTATTCAGCTACTTTATTTGGTCAAAGAAGGAATTCATTGACAAACAGAATTATTTCGTGTCTCCACCACATTATCTGTGTCTCAAGCCACTAGTCAAATTGTTAAACACACTGTTATGTACGACAGAGTATTAGGGTCAGGACTTTTTCATTTAATAATCTGTTTTTACAGATTAGTAATCTGTGTATACAGATTATTGGGAGACTGTTTTTACAATTTATTAGATGACTATTTTTACAGATTATAACAAACTGTTTTTACAGATTAATAATCTGTATTTATAGATTATTAGGAAACTATTTTTACAATTTATTAAATGACTGTTTTTACATATTATTACACGACTGTTTTTACAGATTAATAATCTATTTTTACAGATTAGTAATATGTATTTACAGATTATTAGGAGACTATTTTTGCAATTTATTATATAAGATGATTGTTTCTACATATTATCACACGACTGTTTTTACAGATTAATAATCTATTTTTACAGATTAGTAATTTGTATTTACAGATTATTTGGATACTGTTTTTACAGATTGTTAGAAGACTGTTTTTTACATATTAACTAGCTATAGTTAAAACTAGAAGTCCTGTCACGAACTGTGTGCTTATCTAGGCTTAATTGCGCGTAGGAATTGCGCGCAATTGCCATATCGAATGCTATCCAAAGCACGGCAGGTTCTTCTGGTTACTCACAGCAAATACAGGCAATGTTTCTGCCAATGGACCTCCGGGTTACCCGGAGGTCCATTGGCTGAAACATTGCTTGTGCACATGCCATATGTACAGAATTTGATAGCCTTACTATGGTCATAACGCGTAGATTAACGCGCAGATCAACGTGCTATTTGTGCGCATTTCATGACAGGACTTCTAGTTTTAACTGTATTCGACGATTGGCTGGAATTATTTAAATTATTAGAAGTTTGTTCATTCAATTTAGTAAATAACGCACCCTCATTCTAACGTTACTTTCGAGGTTCTTCTGATGGTGGCAACGTCGTTCATAAATGATATACTTCCTGGCCAGGAAATACATTAGAATACTGTTATACAGGACCATGATTCCGGTTGTAACAGCAAATGAACCCTTTAACCAACCCAAATAGAAGACAACACTTACAACAAAGATCTCGAAAAACCAAGAATTACAAAAAAGAAAGATCATGACTCCTCAATGGAAGGAGTTCGAAAACCTTGTTCCAGAGAGGGCTCACAATTCATATTTTTCAAAAAGAAAATCAAATTTACATTATAAATAGACAGTTATCGTGGCAATGTAGTTCATAAATGATATACTTCCTCGCCAGGAAATACATTAGAATACAGTTATGCTTGACTGCGATTCCGGTTCTAACATCAAATGACCCCTTTAACCATCCCGAAAAGCAGACAACACTTACAACAAAAATCTCGAATAACCAAAAATTATAAAAGAAAGATCATGACCCCTCAATGGAAGGAGCTCAAAAACCTTATTCCAGAGACGACTCACAATTCATATTTTTTAGAAAAAAATTTAAATTATCAATTCATAAAAGCGATAGACGTTTTTTATTGTAAGTTTGTTAGTGGGTAAATACGGGATTTCTTAGGATGCCCATGCTTGATTTTAACTCTATATCCTGGTATTGTCTTACACGAAGAATATCCCCACGTAATCTTTCCGAAGATCGCCTGCAAATTTGGCAGTGGGTATTCGATAATTTCAGGGTGTGTGGTTGGGGTGTTCGACCAACAAAATTAACGCCAGAGCCACCCTCTCGCCTTTAATTGTATTAATTTTGTATATCATGTGCTCTTATCACACTTTTCTAACATAATCTGTAAAAACAGTCTTGTAATATTCTGTGAAAACAGTCATCCAATAAATTGTAAAAACAGTCTCCTAATAATCTGTAAATACAGATTATTAATCTGCATAAACAGTCTTTTAATAATCTTAATCTGTAAAACAGATTACTAATCTTTATAAATAGACTACTAATCTGTAAAAACAGATTATTAACTGAAAAGGTCCTGACCCAAATTCGCTGCCGTAGTTATGGTCTGGAACCAGTCTAATTGTTGAATAGCCCATCGCTTATTTTTAGATTCAATCAGATGGAATATTAAAGTTGGTCGGAATTGCGAACATGAATGGTTAGCTTTTCTCACCAACTTTAATATTCCAGCCAAGTGAATCTGAAAGTACCATTGGCATTCATTTTGTTTGAATCAGCGTAATATATGTTTCTCAGTCGAGGCATGATTTGACCGAATATTTGCTGACACTGCTATCCGACATGTTTGTTTACTGAATATTATGAATAACGACTCTCCATAGCTGAAGTGTTATTATTTCGCCGTGCAGATGATATATTCACGTTTTCAACGTGAATTAAATTCTTACTGAATGGAATATCTCTGACTTGTGCACACAAGAATATCAGTACGTGTGTGAGCAAGGAGATAGCACATTACATCAACGCTAGTCTGTGTACAAATTTGAAAAGTGGGTAAACAAATAGGCCATAAAAAGACAAATTCCAAATAGAATTTGACTGATGGCATTAGAGTTTGTAATTTCCTATGAATGTATCTGAGGCTAAGCTTAGTGCAGCGCCAGCGATTTGAGTGTAAAACGCTACGTGGGTGGGGCGTGAAACATGTTCCGCAACAAGATGTAACACATATGGATGATAGGGTTGGCGAAACGCATCTCACACCCAGGCATATATCCTGTGTGGGAGAATATTATCATCCCTGGTGGGTGAGGGTATGAGATGGGGAAATCTCACGCGAGGGCAAGATATGTTGGCCAGACACTAGGCTTCCCGAGAGTCTGGACCAAATATCTTGTCCCGAGGGTGAGATTTCCCTATCACACACCCATCCCCATCACGGATAATTGTTCTCCCCCTACCAAAACGCCCTGACGTCATCAAAAGTAATTCAGGTGCACGTGCAGATATATCGAACAATTTTGTTGTCCATTTCTGAAAAAAACTGATTTGATTGTCGGAAAGAGCGCATAAAAGTGCTATATACATCACAGGTATATACCATAAAATTAAATTCCAACGCCGGCAAGACAGGAGTTGAAGATTTGTAGCGAAATGAACATTGACACATTCCGATGACGTCATATTATACATTCTGCAATGTATTCGATAACTTTTCGACGTACAACTCTCTCCACTCATAATGGCGTACACCCAAAAATCCATATAAATGAATCAAGTGTTGTTTGGTTTTGCGGTCTGTGTTTTTATTTCTATTTTCTTCGACAAACGTTCGTCTCCTAATATATCCCAAACGTGACACTCTGTTATTTGTTTACAGAAGAATGTGCGATGATTGAATAGTTCTGCAAACATTAAATATGCTAATAAGACGGTCACGTGGGTCATGTGAGATACATATCTATTTCACATGGCCTTCTCACATGAGACACGCACTTCTTGTATAGGAAGTGGGGGGAGAAAAGGTAATCCTTAACTGCAATGAATTCCTCGACTCTGTACCAAGTGGTCAAAGGATGTGCTTTGGTGTTCGCGAATAGGGAATGAACTACGATCTAGCAAAATAATTGTTTACCAGTAATATCAGCTTTCGGCGTGAAAGGGACAGCAATAAGTATTGAAGTCACGAAACCTGTATATGTTGCAAACAATTAAATACCACTCTATCTCTTGTTTTGTAATAGCTTTTTGGTAATTAAGAGCACCGATTGTTAGCAGTCATGCTGAATTATAATAATCACTCTAGCAATTACCATTGTGTTCGCACACTTTCTACTCGGTGCATTGTTTTGTATACGTTTTAAATTGTCTTCGATGTTAAACCCAGCAAATTAA
This sequence comes from Pictodentalium vernedei, assembly GCA_031216915.1. Lineage (NCBI taxonomy): Eukaryota > Metazoa > Mollusca > Scaphopoda > Dentaliida > Dentaliidae > Pictodentalium > Pictodentalium vernedei. Next base: position 781,527,585 of record CM062297.1, on the reverse strand, counting down.
TATTCTTTGCGTGTTCATATATTATAGATTATTACCATGAGGTGTACGTGCCGATTTTGTATAGAACAAATGTCCAGTTTTAAGTGCATATTGCGGCGAATCAAAAACGTGTTGGCGTGCATTTTTCAAAATAGGACCGAAACTTTGAAACAAATTTTGGATACACCTATTGTATTATACTGGTTCATTCAACAATGGACAATAAGCGGGAACCGATATTTTCTAAAAATGGTTTAGAGAGAGAGAGAGAGAGAGAGAGGGGGAGCGAGGGAATAGAAAGACAAAAAGACAGACAGACAGACAGACAGTCAAATCTACTTTCGATAAAATTATCTCCCCTGAAGTTATAAGGCGGGCGAGGAAGGTCCAATTAAGAAACGTGTAATTGTTGAGAAACACCTCTGACATCAGTAAAAAATAAAGTGAAGTTTCCTTTTGTTACTTTTAATAAACGAAAACAACAGACAGCTCTCAGAGCTGCCTGTTGTTTTCGTTTATAAAAATTTACAAAAAGGCTTTTATGCCAAGCTAATTTGAAGAAACTGATTAAATGTCCAGTTTGGCTCTGTGTTTAGCGAAAATGTTTTTACTTTAATTTGGAAGTTTTTGTTCTTCCCAGGGAAACAAAATGAGAAAATCTTACCTCCTAAACATTTTGATTGGAAAGTATATTGTCTGCAATATACGTTACGATGATATACTGAGTCAAAAAATAAAGTATAATAGAAAAACATGTGAAAAAATAGCATAAAGGATGAGATATAATAGTTCTAATGTTCCTGTTTGTGGACAAGAAGTCGTGCAAAGAGTTTAATGACATGTTGTTGTTGTCCACCCATCCGTATACAATTTTGCTACGGATTTCAAAATATCACGTGACACCCGAGAATGTAAACTTGAATGGGTGACTGGCGATTTTCTTTCTGCTATCTTGTGCTATAGAGCCTGGGTTATTGAGAAAACGCGCTAATTTTTGTCTTCCGACATTTTAAAAAATGCCAAGGTTAACCGAAAATCAGAGGTTGCGTGCCATTGGTATGCATGAGGCTCGGATACCTCCAGATGTGCTCCCTGATGAGTTCGGAGTTACTGTGGCCACTATTTAGCGTCTCGTTGGAGGGTATAGAACCACTGGATCTACTGCATTCAGGTCGACCAAGAGTTACGACACCTGCACAAGACCGACACACCAGGACGTCTCACTTGCTGGGTCGCTTCCTTCCGGTGACGAGGACAGCAGCAATTACTCGTGGAAGAATTAAAAATAGAATCAGTGCACAAACTGTCCGCAACAGATTCGCTGAACACGGCATCTGAAGTTGGCGTCCATTCCACGGACCAATCCTTACCCAACGTAATCGTACCGTCAGAATGGAATGGACACGTCAGCGTGTTCGCTGGACTCCGCAGCTTTGGAGCACAGTTCTTTTTAGTGATGAATCACGATTTGGCTACGGCATGCTGATGGTAGGGCAAGAGTGTATCACGACCGGGAGAACGGTTTTCTGATACTTGCGTGTGGGAATGCGACTGTTTCGGCGGGGGGTTGTGTAACGGTATGGGTAGGAATTTCCATCGAACGCAGTTGATCTTCATCAATGGTAATCTGAATGGACAGCGATACAGTGACGAAATTCTTAACGCTGTTGTTGTCCCGTTGTTCAACGCTAACGTTGGATTGCAGTTATTCCAGCAGGACAATGCCCGATATCACGTGGCGCGTATCTGTCGTGATTTTCTGCAGGAGCAGAGCATCAAACTTCTTCCCTGCCCCCCCCCCCTTCCCCCCCTTTCGACAGATTTGTCGCCAATCGAGCATCTTTGGGATCAATTAGACCGTCGGATACGACATCATGATCTTCAGACGTTAGGCGATTTACGTAATGTTCTAAGGCAGGAGTGGAAAGCAGTACCACAGGGTGACATCCAGAGCCTCATCAGGTCCATGCGCCATCGTGACGATGGCAACAGTAAGAACATGAAATTATGCAAATTCGTACAGCTAGACTCGAAATATAAATTTACAATAATTTGTTTGGGATTAAAGTCGATAATACTAAAAAAAATTGCTCCTCAAAGTTTATACTTTCTTTTTTGACTCAGGATATAATGAACCGAAAAAGAGGTATGGAACGCCAACAGATTGTGAAAGCGCCATTTTCTTATTTTTCAATGGGTTTAAATAATAGACAAACGTTCAAACTGTTTTAGAAAAAAATGCAAAAATCCAGCTTACAGTACGTGGAGAGTGCATTATAACTAAATCACTCGCAGAGTGGAGATTCCACCCAAGCAATAATTGCAAATTTGTTGCAAAGCATAACAAGCACAGGCAAAGTTTCAACCAATGGACCTCCGGGATAAACCCGGAGGTCCATTGGCTGAAACATTGCCAGTGTTTTTGTCCATATGTACAAAATTTGAAAGTTATAGTTTGGATGATAACTCCACTCTGCGGGTGATTTAGTTACAATCCACTCTCCACCTACTGTATGTATTCTTATACTACTCTACAGTAAAATGCCTGAGGTTTGTGAAATGATGCGCACATTAATGACACTGGTTCGCCAACATCTCACAATTTCAATTTTCATATGAAATCCCCATACCGTTAGTGTTAAATGTACTGACACTTTTTGAAAATTATGAGAGCTAACTTTCCTGTAAATCTTTTCCAATGACGACATTTGTCAGCCATGAGTTTCCTCATACTGATGGACTCCCGTTGGGAACGCGCTCAGTGATCACGTTCCAATGAGATGTCATATTATAAAGATACGGTTTAACCCTTTACCCAACGTAAGGGTCAAAACCGGCCAGCGCCATTCTCAAAAATCGCCAATTAATTTTAATTATTTTTTCATTTTTTTGTCTCAAAAACATAGGTTATGACCACCTGTTGGAACGAGCTCGTTGAGCTCGTTCCAACGAGGGTCATAACCTATGTTTTTGAGACAAAAAATGAAAACTAATTGGTTATTCAAGAATGTTTTTGCAAGTGCCGTCTGCTTTTTCGTGTTAGGTAAAGCGTTAAGGGCAAAAAATGGAAGACAAAAAAAAATGAATGGCGAACTCTGCGAATAACGCTGATTCTATACGGCCGTTGCGTTAGGAAAACAGTTAATCGGAAAATAGATTTATTATATGGGATCGATTTTTTATTTCATTGATGACATGTGTAAATATGACTATTTTTATTTTACATAAGCATTTTAGGTACTGGTGACTGATTTAATTCTTAATGGAAGAGAGTCATTGTGTGAGTATTTCGTTTCTTTTAACTTCGGAAGCCCATTGGGGCCAACATATGAAGCAGAAGTTCAATTGCGGATATTCGCATTCAACATTGCGAATATTCGCATTACATTTCGAATATTCTCATTCAACATTGCGAATATTCGCAATCTGCATTCCGAATATTCGCATTTAACATTGCGAATATTGACATTCTGCATTGAGAATTCTCGCATTCAACTTTGCAACTATTCGCATTGAACATGGCGAATATTCGCATTCAATTGCGACTATTCGTAATGCATTGCGAATATTCGCAATGCTGAATGTGAATATTCGCAATGTTGAATGCGAATATTCGCAATGCTCCCACCACACATGTTGGTTCCAGTAGGATTCCGTGTTCGAAGTCACTGAAGTACTAACGGACATACAGTACGTGGAGAGTGTATTATCACTAAATCACCCGCAGAGTGGAGATTCCACCCGAGGAATAATTGCATTTTTTTTGCAAAGCATAACCAGCACCAGCAAAGTTTCAGCCAATGGACCTCCGGGTTAAACCCGGAGGTCCATTGGCTGAAACATAGCTTGTGTTTTTTGTCGATATGTACAAAATTTGAAAGTTATAGCTTGGGTGATAACTCCACTCCGCGGGTGATTGAGTTACAATCCGCTCTCCACGTACTGTAGTAGGCACGAAATTGAAGTATTCAATACTCCTAATCGGTGTCCACCACATCCTTCTGTGACCGACAAAAACATTTAAAATGTAGTCAAGACCAGGCATCAATGACACACATTCATAATCTCTTCCATGTATCTACGAAAAATGAGCTGATCAATAATATTTGGAAAGACTGGGGTTTTTTTCACTTCGATGCCCAATAAACTCACACCTCGTCTCTCTGTCCTTGGAACTTTTTCAGTTTCGAAATTTTGTTTAGCTTGTTCTCATAACTGCTAATAGAAAAAAATGATGGATTTCTTTTTCCATAAGCAAACTACAAGATCCTAAAGGTTGATAATTTTCATTCCACCTCACACTGCGTAAGTGTGTTTTTGCTCTTGAACTATCGGCCAACTTTCTTTTCATGTCACCTTAGCATTACCTCAGTGTTTCATTTTGGACGATTCGTTCCTTGGTTTTTACCATGACTGTAAATATTAAAAGGAAACTTACGATAGTTCCCCAAAAATATTTTATTTGTGTATGCGAGATTGGTTTGTATGCTCGCTCATTAACCATACAGGATTTACAAAAACACTCTTTGGGAACTTTTTAACACGAACAGTTTGCACTTCTCATGGCATACGCCGTTTCGTTGCAAGTATTGGCGCGTTCTTAATTCACTACGCGTCTTGTGGCCCTGCACCCACTTTGCTGCGAATATGGTTTTTTTCGACTCGAACTTGCCAAAAAAATGTTCGAGTCGACCGAACATCGAATTCGAACTAAGTTAGCGGAAACCAGATGTCCAAGTTCGCGATATTTCCAGTTTAAAATAGCAACATTAGGATTTTTTGGCATTGCACTGGTGATTTATCCACATATTCATGCTAACATTCAACAGTTCGTACGTTCGCAATACAGCACCCTTGAACGTGTGGTTGAATAGGAGGCAAAGAATCTGTATGTACCTGTCATTGCTTCGCTCCCTTCTTGACTTTAAGCTTGGCATCGTCCGATCTTGCCTTATCATGAAGCGACGGATGCGTCTTACTGAAGTGTACCATAGGTGAGATGTAGTCCCTGTCGCTTGGGTAAAAAAAAAAATATGAATGTATAACCGATGTCATTTGGAATGACGCGACACGCGTGATTCCAAATTGCATTGAAATACACTGTAAGTTCCATGTTGATGACGTGTGCTTGTGGTTCGCGCTCAATTCATCGCATTGGTTTGACAATTTAGCCAATATTAATGTACGAATGTACGTATACCGAAACATAATAAGTTATTTTTCATATTCGATTTTTATATTCGTGACTGTATTTTCAACTCGAATTCGACTCGAATTTCTTGGTCGACACGACTCTGACTTGAACAATCGAATCTTCGCAGGGGCCTACTATATTTGTATAACCCTCCATGTACCTACGACACTACTATTTCAAAGTGAACTTAGAATTTAGACCTGATCAAGACCCCTTCTCGATCTGGTCGAAATTATCTCTCCGCTTTTCTTCCCATACCACGGTGGAATATCACCCATCGGAAAGGAAATGCAAGAATGATCCATCCCAGATGCTACTTTCGTAGATGCTACAACGTCCATAAACCCTGAAACATGTATTTGACCGAGGTTCTCACTCCTGAGTTAATTTTGCCGTCGGCGTAGTTTAGAATATGTCAGAGTCCAGTCCCTGCTCACAGGGGAGTTCTATTCACGTAGTTAATTCTGTATGCACTCAACCAGAACTCACTGCTCGAAGGTAATGTTCAAGCAGCAGACTACCAGCTTGCTAAATCGTCTTTTGACAACGGCCTCAAACGATATATCGCTAACAAAATCAAGTTCCTCAACTTCTTGCTCGTATGGCTTTAAGCTGCTACAACGCGAGAGTCTAACACTTTGACTAGAGACCCGTAACTTCGTATATATCATGATGACCATAGATTAACCCCTCCCCATCCACCAGCGGTCATAGTCTATCGTGATGGACCTTCATCGGATTTCACAGTGTCTTCCAACTACCTTTAGTGAGTCTATTGATTAGCCAATGTCTCCTCTAAGTTCGAACTCAGATTTCATACCACGCAGCGGACCCAGGCGGCGATTTATATCCATTAAGCATATCCTTGAAGTTTCATACTCCCGTCAAATGTATGAAATATTAACGAACCTGTCTTTGATTAATCATTCTCTTGACAATTTTACTCCATTAGCGTCTTCGAGAAAAAATGGTCTTCAAGACCTGAAAAAGCTTTTCTGGTTGACATTTTAAGCTTCACCAAAAAGTATTCAAAACTTATTAGCTCTTTTGACCCGAAAAACACAACATTAAACAGTGGTATTAATAAAATTATGGCCCTTTAAATGTACCAAATTATCACATTCCTCGCAAAGTTTCCACTTTATCGGACTCAAACATTTTAATTGTGTTGCTGCTTTTCACTTAATTACCTTAACTATTGACAAAGTGTAAGTCTAGTTGTTATCAGCTGGATACATTGGATTCAACTATGTTTTTTGACTTCTAAGGCTCTCGATCAAGGGAATTCAGTGAGTGCCAGCGTCCATTGGTTAGTGCTGGACTTTAACTCCTTGTATGCTGCCGACGGAAATTCCTGTCTAAGACAGGGAATCTCTTGTTATTAAAATAAGTAAAATTTGAGGATTTTTAACTGAATGTTTTCCTGTAAAATGTATCGACTTTTTGACCAATGATTTCTCAAGTCAAATGTTCATGAATTTTCCATCAGATCCAGTCATGTCTGCTGTGAAGCAGACATGATTAGATTTGATGGAATATTACTCAGCGGATAAAGAGTTAAACTTTATTATTCAGTTTCCTGACTTCTTCACTTTATCTCTTCGGAATTAATTCGTTCCTTTATATTTTAAACTTTTTAACACAATCTTCTTCATTTGACGCATTTTGTCCATGGTGTCGCCTATAAAAACTAAAAACAAAATAAGAAATGCAACTGTCTTGGTGAAGAGTAACATTTGTAGATTGAACAGGAAACGGTAAAGTTATTATTTTTTTATTTATTTTTCTGGTACTGAGAAATTTTTTTTTCAAGTAAACTTTCTTACAAGGCAGATGTAAGAACGTATTTTCTTTTCAAAAACATTTGTTTCGAAACATGTTTTGGTGATATTGTGTTAAAAAATGAAAATAGTTATGTTGGTAAATGCTAGGTGTCCGTTTCTAAAGGGGTTGGTTTCTGGGGCTGGAGGGGGGGGGGGGTGTGGAGTCGGACAGAGCCAGGGACTTCTATGAGTAGATGAGAGTCGAGTGATAAAAGATATTCTGGATTGAAAGTCGGGTGAAAAGTTTATTTATTTATTTATTTATTTATTTATTTATTTATTTATTTATTTATTTATTTATTTATTTATTTATTTATTTCAGTGGGTTTAACGATATTTTCAACGACCAGGGTCCCGTCTAGTTTTACGGATTTAGAAAGTCGAAACCCGAGGCGAACGACCGAACAGCGGCGAGTAACAGGCAGATTCTCCAACTTACTAACCCCGCACAAACATTGTCAGTATCGGGGTTGAAGGCACGTGTTCCATCGACGAGTGTAAAGCTTAAGGATACTGCACCGCCGTGCTTTCACTTGGGCAAAAATTTTAAACACTCACTTGAAGTGTCATTGGTGTTATGCATTGCTTTACATCGTTACCTGAAGCAACGGGATAACCTATTCACTAAAATAGCCATTCAATATCTGTTTTAAATGTTTATCTTAAATAATAATAGCTTAAAACTCCTCATCGGAACAAACTGAACCAGACTTATCTATTTAGGAGCATTAGGTTCTGTTTCAAGCTCTTCCTCCTCTCTAAAGTTTGTGATTTTAGTTTTAAGAATATTATTCTGTGCAACCAACACCTTCCAACATTTATGACAATGGTCTAATCTTTGTTGCAAAGAAGGGAGTGGCACTCGACTTTTGTAATATATATTCAATCATGCGTCCTTTCAACATGTCTCTGTTCCATTATCTGAACTCTTCAGAGGACCGCACTTCACGGTAAATATCGAGGACAGTTATGTTGCAGTGACTGTACTCATTGGACACTGTATCGTATTTCCATTATCTAATCAACAATCTATATGATGGAGTGGTTTCTCCGTCTGAAGGACTGACTTTTCATCAGAACTCTCTAAGTGATTTAGTAATTAATGTCTTCATGTGTAACTGTTGTTGATAGCGAGTACTGTTTCCACCTTACTAACATGAAGGAAGTTTCCTTTTCAATATCCGATTCAACATCAATTTCGACCATAAAATATTTAGTTTTATCTTGTTTTTTGTTCTACCTCTTAACTCCTCGAATGCTGCTGGCACATATTCCTGATCAGGACAGGACTGCATACGCCACTGAAATAAGTAAATTTGAGCACATCTGACCAAATTATCACATACAAATTGTACCGAATTTTTTACCTGCTATTTCTTCAGACCAACTTTAATAAATTTTTCATCAAATCTAGTCATGGCTGCTTCACAGCAGCCATGACTAGACTTGATGGAAAATATTTTTAAAATACTCAGCGGGAAAAGAGTTAAGGTAGCGTCATATATTTTACTCTACTATTTAGTATCCATTTACTTTGATTGTATGCATTCTTTGCAATTTGATTTGCATCGCTGCTTCAATTTTTCAGAAAGATTGTCTAATTCCAATCCCTGAAACCAAGTTGAGACTGTTCCATAACTGATGCGTATGTTATCGGCTTAAGAAGCACGTCAGAACCTTGTTATCTAACGAATTAAAAATACTTCATCTCCCACTTTCGACCCATGCACTTTTCCCTTTTTGCTAAATATCAAAGGTGGCATTTGATTGGTGTTAATCCGATTTTGAAAAACACTTCCATCCACTGATTTTGGCTATTCTTTAATATACTTTGATCTTTGTTTTCAAATAAAAAATATTACGAAATTAGGTAAAATGTCAAGCAAGATAAAATGGTACCCTAACTCGGGAAAGATAAGATGCACTTGCGATTGATTTACGTTACTTTCAGAACTGTAAGATCAACCTCACCATAAAAGATATCAAATTATTTGTGAACGTCTTCTGTAAGTACGGGAAGGTGGAGGTGATGTACAGTACGTGGAGAGTGTATTGTCACTAAATCACCCGGTGAGTGGGCATTCCACCCGAGCAATAATTGCAAATTTGTTGCAAAGCATAACCATCGCAAGCAAAGTTCCAGCCAATGAACATCCGGGTTAAACCCGGAGGTTCATTGACTGAAACATTGCTTGTGTTTCTTGACCATATGTACAGAATTTGAAAGTGATACCTTGGGTGATAACTCCACTCCACGGGTGATTTAGTTACAATCCACTCTCCACGTACTGTAGTAAAGCGTGCAATAAAGAAGCAATAGTGGGCAAAAAACATCAAACTTGACAAAAGTTTTGACAATTACGCCAGTCTTTGGTTTTTAAGCTCCAGATAACTTGATCACCAGAAATCGAGAAGAACTAAAATTGGAATTTTGAATAGGTATTTAGTAACCCCATCCGTAGCTGTACGAATCATCTAAAATGTAATTATCTTATTCACGAAGACACCCGCTGTTTACAGGAGATATCAACATTTTTGTGTGGACACCAAAACTATTTCTTGAGAGAAGTCAACAATAAAATAGCTTCACGTGTGAAGAAGAAAAGGCAGGGGTATAAGTATGGGGAAGCTGTAGGGGGTGTGACACTCCACAAATATTTTACAGTCGGGACATTTTCGTCTGTGAATTCGCTCGGTATCCACTCGAGAAATGTATATTCCTTTACCATTGATTAGTCAGAGGCCACATAGAGATTACAACTTATAGCGTTCAAACACTCTGGATCGTCGTATTCTTCCTATATGAAAAGACCAGATCGAGTGGATCAAGCAGGACAATGCAGGAACCTTGTTTGATGAAGCTGATCTGAACGCTTCAACAGGGTGGAATGTGACAACCCGGACTGATTAAGTAATAATCAGTTCATTATTTAACAAATGATATTTACAAATTAAATACGATTTCTGGTATATAACCAAAAAAAAAGAAAAATATATATTAACTGGAAAATACACTTTTGCTCCTGATATTGGAATTATCCACCTCTAACAATATCAGGAGATGTGACGCCAACCGTAATGCGAATCACCTCGAAATTTAGCGCACGTCATGTGAGCCTCGTTTGAGACTGGTATGATATAAATTTGAAAAGTTGAAACTATCGTTTCTTGACGTGACAGAATTGATATGCAAACTACGGCGATACTGAGGAGCTGTTTGGGGTAGTCATATAATAAAGAACAATTATTGACATATTGGATGATTTATTTTCAATGACATACAGTTAAAACTAGAAGTCCTGTCAGGAACTGTGCGCTTATCTAGGCTTAATTGTGCGTAGGAATTGCGCGCACTTGCCGTATCGAATGGCATCCAAAGCACGGCAGATTCTCCTGGTTGCTCATAGAAAGCACAGGCAATGTTTCTGCCAATGGACCTCCGGGTTACCCGGAGGTCCATTGGCTGAAACATTACTTGTGCACAGGCCATATGTACAGAATTGGATAGCCTTACTGTGGTCATAACTCGTAGATTAACGCGCAGATCAACGCGCTATTTGTGCGTACTTCATTACAGGACTTCTAGTTTTAACTGTATAGAGTGTCAAGACAAAGCTAACGTACAATACAGCAGCCGTGGACTGGTCACTTTCCATGGGCGGGCAATATTTTTACGGACGCAATAATATTACATTTGGAACACTAATTATAGGAATAAGCATAAAAAAATTAATTAATGAAGCACCGGGTACAACCCGGCGATTCATTAATTAAAAGTTTGCTAACGATGATTTTTATTACCGGGTAAACACATACCTGGACATCACTGCCCATGTGTGGGTTGCGACGAATCCACGGCCACTGTACTGCATGCGTGAACCTAGATATGGGAGCGGATTCCAATTTCCTCCAATTTCCTACATTCTCAGAACATTTTCACCCACAAGAATGGAAACCAATTGAACTCCAGGTGTTTTGGTGGAGTAAAACTACTATATGCTTCCAGTGGTATAGAAATCAATACACGGTCCATGTACAGTTGAAACTAGAAGTCCTGTCATAATATGCGCACAAATAGCACGTCGATCTGCAAGTTAATCCACTCGTTATGGCCATAGTAAGGCTATCAAATTCTGCACATATGTTCTGTGCTCAAGCAATGTTTCAGCCAATGGACCTCCGGGTAACCCGGAGGTCCATTGGCAGAAACATTGACTGTGTTTGCTGTGAGTAACCAAGAGATCATGCCGTGCTTTGGATGCCATTCGATATGGCAATTGCGCGCAATTCCTACTCGCAATTAAACCCAGATAAGCACACAGTTCATGACAGGACTTCTAGTTTTAACTATATATGTTAACTGGGAGAAGGCAGCGGATTCCATTTTTCACTACGTTTTCAATTTTTGTAGAATATTTGCATCAAAAATAACAACTAAATTAATCTTGGTCACCACGATATTTTATTGGATATAGCATTCCATCTGTTCTCAATAATATATAATCAGATATATGAGGGTTGAGTGTTTAAATGTAGAGACAGGAGTAGATTCCAATTTTCTCTAGTATTCTAGCGATATTCTGGCTTTTTCCACCATAACTGGTTCCGGTGATCTGAATTATTGCTGCTTGATTTTTTTCAAAAGTAGGTCGATATCTACCTCTGTGCCAAATTTGGCTTCTTTATCCGTCAAGTAACGATTTCTCGATTTGTTTCTCCTTAAATGTGTATGGTGGTCGCGCGAGTATCTCCGATTGTCGGTAATAAATTTGCCAACTTAATAACTATGCAGCCTATGGAACAATTTCGAATTTTTCTTTGTGAAAATATTTTTCATAAAAACAATCAGTCCCCCATATGATCGAATTATTTAACATTCTTTCGTTTGTGGCGTGTTTTATTATTATTTCCAAGTTGTTTCCTTTTTTTGCTTCTATTTTAGATTTAAATAAGGTGGTTCAAAGTGTGTAAGTACATATATAAAACCGGTCAAAAATGACTTGACCTATGAAGTTTAAAGCATAATTATGGCATCATAAAACACATAAATTATGTCTTCCCCATCGCATCAGGAAGTGCAGTTAAACTAGAAGTCCTTCACGAACTGTGCGCTTATCTAGGCTTAATTGCGCGTAGGAATTGCGCACATTTGCTATATCGAATGGCATCCAAAGCACGACAGGCTCTCCTGGTTACTCATAGCAAACACAGGAAATGTTTCTCCCAATGGACCTCCGGGTTACCCGGAGGTCCATTGGCTGAAACATTGCTTGTGCACAGGCCATATTTACAGAATTTGATAGCCTTACTGTGGTCATAACGCGTAGATTCACGCGCAGATGAACGTGCTATTTGTGCGCACTTCATGTCAGAACTTCTAGTTTTAACTGTACGATCATTAAATGCCATATTTATATGAGGTCCTTACAACACAAAATTGATTTTTTTAATTTCCAGACGATGTTGAAAAGTCCTATTTTCAGTATTCTCAGAGCACGTAACGGCGGAGAGAGAGAGTTGACAGGTGAGTTGATAAGGTTGTTTTATGGGTTTTAATCTATACCGCCCCCACCGTTTACACCCCAACTCCGGCCCCTACATCAATATCTCGCAACGGATAGATCACTGTGTAAAATGGCGACAGACCGGAAATTCTCTTCGTACGATTCATGTTCACTTCGCTCATTTTTAAGCAAGAATATGAGCTGTTGTGGACACACTGTTTAAACGGGGTTTTACAATTTATGTGCGAGGCGATTCCCCTTCCAACCATCCCAACTCCTCTAGCCTCCATCTGGCTGGTATTTTGTTGTTAGGCTTCCATGGGGGAAAACTAAGTGAATAGAGAAGGCAGCAATACCCAGAAATAACTGTGGAGCAGTGAAAATATTTGTTAGACTTTCCCAATGCACTAAGAATTCATTTAACCACTTCGTCCTCTAAGTATTGCTGTTGGCGAACGTTTTTTGCAGGCCAAATGAGCGCTGAATCGAAATGAGTTTGACAACCCCCTACCATCATATTTTCCGTATTATACTAATCAGTTTGCATCATTTCGTAGTGGCTTTTGTCATTTTTCAGTATTTCTTTAGTTTTATTCGATTTTGATTTAGGAGAATTTAGTATGGATTGCGAATTATCAGTATCGGAGTCGTTGTCGAATTCGAATTCGGACTTCGAGCCTGTATCCGTACGTTCTGGTCGTATTTTGTCCGAGGTCTTGCTTGGAGTTTCCAACAGATTCCAAGGTGACTTCGTGTTGGTTTGGGCCGACGGAGTCTGGTGACACTCCAACCTTACAAAAATCGTCATCCGAGTTTCATATTGTCCTAAATTGTGTGCAATTTCATTACACTTAGGTCAATATGGAAATCAAGTCGCACTCCGTCTCTGAAGCAGCAGTAAATCTCCTTTTATTTTATCAAGTGGGACAGGTATCAGTATCAGTATTGGTGCCCCCGCTGCCATAAGCTGGCTCCTTAGCTGTCCAGATAAGCTTTTGAATTAGTCGACTTTCTGCTCCTTTTCTTTTATCAGTTGGGTTACCTTTGATCTTGCATTCAGTAACTACATGTTTTCTGCTGCATTCATGCAGATGTTGATGAGACCGGTTTTGCCAGGCTTTACCTAGGCTGGGATGAGCTGCTCCAGGGACCGGCGCAGAAAGCAATTGCAGGAAACGAGAATTTGTTTGAATAATCGGACAACGAATGTTATCGTAAACATGAAATTTCAAGTTGTTCTTAACGCCTTTGTGGTCTATTGGTTGAATGTGGTGGCGTGATGGAGTAAACCCTAAACATCTCTTTTTTCATTATTGCGAGGAAATTCCTCAGACAAACGATTGCCTCTCACATGTGCGAGACTAAGAAAGGCACTGCTAGAGAGAAAAATGAAAACAGCCTGTCAGAAGATAAGTCCGAATTCAAGACAGCGCAGCGTGCTTCGGTCACTCAAAATAGAACAGACGTTAACAGAAAATACGTAGAACTCACTTTTAGGCTTACAGAAACATCGGTAGGTGGGAAAATCTTGCCGAATGGATAGTATGGAGCCCCAAGTGACAAAGAATCTCTGCTTCGCACTCATTCCAGATTGCCAGAGACGCAGCAGACGAGTAAACATTGGAACCTTATGCCAGCAAACAAGAATATTTTTATATTTTTACTTAGACACATACTTCAACAACGTCCGTGAAGCCCGCGAAGATATTTTATCAATTAATTTACATACGGAACATAGAGAGAGGTCCATTAGCTACATTTAAGGTGCTAGTTGTGCCTTTTTCACAATATTGTATTGTCTATCTCGTCGGAGAAGATTACGGAATAGCCAATTTGTTACTTCATTAATGTGTGTCATCTCACGCCAGAGTGAATAAGGAGGCATTTAAATGTGACCATACCGCTGTGACAGAGGGAGAGAGAGGGATAGAGGGAGACGGGCGGACGGACGTACGTATCTGAACATTAGGTGTTTGTGGGGAAATTCTGTTACTCGAAACAGTCTTTATATACTGTTTTCATATTAGTACGCGGTTCGTAAGGTCTTGACAGTTTAACCTTTCGTTTCTAGTGGTATCTTCCATGCCAGTTCAAGGTCAGCAATTAGAAGAGTCCGTATTCATTATTCGGGGTAGGCCAATCAAAATTTTCAACGTGCAGCCTCGGGGCTGCACGTTGAAAATATTGATTGGTCTACCCCACACATTCACTGAACAGCCATCCCATATTATAAGTTACATGGCGTGTAGCTGGCTGATACATTTCCATACAAGGCGATGAGTGTTCATATCAGGTGAGGCGAAGCCGAACCTGATATGAACACTCAGAGCCTTGTATGGAAATGTATCAGCCAGCTACACGCCATGTAACATATTTATTATGTCGAAAGTCCATGTAAATCAAGCGATTAATAATTTTCTCCATAAACAAACAACGGCCCGGAATTTATTTTTCAGGAACCACTATTGATAGCACCGCGCAGAATCATGAGCAGTAACAGGCACCGGTACGTGTAAACATGGTAATTGTAAACAAATCATCACTTTGCGAAGGGCGATTGCCGTACTTGTTTACAAATGAAACGAATCGCTGCTTGCCACTGAGATCAGTGCTGCTTGCCAACTCGGCATAATCTGGAGGCCCCTTGCGTACATTTACTTTTGTTACTACCTAAAAAGGACTAATAAAGCAGTTTTGAACATTAAAAATCACTTTTTTACTGTAGAGCAAACAATAACAATAACGCAACTTGAACTTTGAAGTTGAATCTGAAACGCACACCGACTTTCTGTTAATTCTGTTTGATCGGAATGTTTCAAAAACAAGTTTGTTCATTTATTATTTATAGTGATGTTGATGTTGCCGATTTTGCAATTTCTGAAAATAGGAGCACCCTTTGGCATTGATGAGCTGGACAAATGTTCGTTTTCATCATCAAAGGGCTCAAAAAGTTGCTCTAGACAAAAATCGAAACTGTCATTTCCCTGTCGTGGGTGCTCTGGAAGTGCAAGATTTCTTTCAGTTTCAAGAATATTATCTTCTGCCCATCTTTTTACATATTTAATGTTTTAAATCACAAAATACGGTATCTTGAAAATATTTTCGGAACCTAAATTCTCTTATTTTGTTTTAATTCAGATTTTGAAAATTCGAAGTGAGGGGAATTGCATCAAAATAGTAATGGCGGCTACTCACCTGATATTAATTATTATTACCACTTTGCAGGGCGTTTCCTCGTGCATTAATGTCGATTTAACGGGCAATCATATCCTCTATTGCTCGGTAGTCACGTGATAGGAGGGCCGCTAATGGAAAACAAAATTCATTATCGGCCCTCTTGTCACGTGACGTCTTTTAGAATTGAAAATTTAGAAATGAGACGAGAACTCGCAAGGAAAAGTTGATGCTTTCGCCATGTTGCGGTCTTGTTGATCGACAGCAACAGAAACAAATGACGCGTGGCCATGTTGTCAGTTGTAGCCATTTTCCATGGCAACTGATTCGTCATCTTTATTGATTTGATATCATTGATATCATTGATATCATTTTGGAAATGTGTAAAATTACAAGTTACGTAGTGGTAATAATAGTAATAACATGATTGTTGTCGGGCATAATGGTTCGTGAGCGGCCCTGCATCGATGTTGAACAGACCTTGGGCTTATTAAAGGCCCTCGACTTCGTCTCGGGCCTTTAATAAACCCTCGGGCTGTTCAACATCGATGCAGGGCCGCTCACGAACCATAATGCCCTCCAAAATCATGTTATTGTTTAAATATCAGGTGAGTAACCCGATACGGTGGAATCTTTAGAAGGTATTCCAGCATTTTGATTGGACAAACTAACTTTGAGACATAATAAAATGTCGTTATGACGTGTCATGTTCCTGGCCGGAAAAGCGGCCGCTCGAATTCAAATGGTTAAACTATATAAATGAAACTACTAATGTTTCTCATACCGATACGTATTTCATTGTTTCGCTAATTGTCTCTTGTCTTTAATCTCTCGTGCAGGTATGTTCTCTGTACGTGACAGCCAGGAATACATTGAGGTCACATGGACATTTCCCAGTTATCGAACTTACCAAACATACCTGATTTCTGGTCACTATCAGTCTTACTGTTCAAATCATGGGCTTGGAACTTTAAAATGGTCATGACCCTTTTCCATAGCAGCTGCACCATCCTCATGCAGTAAACTGCAGGTAATAATCCCACTTACAATGTTTTACTGTAATGAACTTGATTACATTTATTGCTTTCATTAACATTTTTAATATGACAGTATGGGGTGTTCTCAAAACGTCGAAAAACAAAAATTCACACCTCGGTAAGTTTGTTTTGATAGTAATTATAGTTTATATCAAATTAGTGGTCACTCGTGAGATGTTTCTGCGTTCAGAGATACAGTCGGTGGGTTTTCTGTGTTCGGTGAACAGAGTTTACTGAGTTGTGTAAGATATATACAGTACGTGGGGAGTGGATTGTAACTAAATCACTCGGCGAGTGGAGTTATACCCAAAGTATCACTTTCAAATTCTGTACATGTGGACAAAAAATACAAGCAATGTTTCAGCCAATGGACCTCCGGGTATAACCCGGAGGTCCATTGGCTGGAACTTTGCTTGTGCTTGTTATGCTCTGCAACAACTTTGCAATTATTGCTTGGGAGGAATCCCCACTCTGCAGGTGATTTAGTGATAATACGATTTCCACGTACTGTATATAAGTACAAGTCATTGATATCCGTATCAATTTTCTGAAGATAATCAGACACCCATGGTTATTCCGAACGGTTATAGTCCCTTCCCGCAAAATGCCAGTTCCTAATTAGATATAGACTATAGCCTTAAGCCCTATTATTCTCTTATGTTAACACACCGGTACAGATTTTCATTTTTTCGATGTTTTGAGATACAGCCGACAGTATATTCCAAATTTCACCAATTTCAGCTGAAAAATTCAAACAAAAAATCAAACAAAATCAACCGGAAAGTACGTTTTACTGGGTGATTTCGTCAGAATGGCTTTGAAGACAACTGCTTAGAAATTTCCCCACTGAATGTTTCTGTTGCAATCACTCCAATTCTGAGCCGTCTGCAGACTGTTCAAGGTAGCACGCATAGTGTGCCAGCTTGCACAACCTGCAGTAGGCTTAGAAATGGTGCGATTTAAAATGACATATACTTTTTCCGTGTGTCCTTCAACTCAACTAAACCTTGAAGTTTAGCCCTCTTTTGAGGGCCAAATCGCGGGTTTTATGTTTTCCTGTTAAATTGGAAACGCATTTATCACTGATCCAATCCGCCTAAAAGAAATGAGTTCACTGGAATCATTCGAGTTGTGTATTAAAACGTGCCTTTTCCATAAACCATTTTTTTAATTTTTTACAGCCATAGAGAACCATGTATGGAGTTAATTTTTATTGATATTATGAGAATCATACTGCAAAATCACATCACATTCGCGCACTCTCCGACAACATCGCTTTAAGAATAACAACAAACACACACAAGCAGCCATGCCAGAGCGGATATGGATAGGCAAAAGCGACGGGCTGCATAAACTCTATTGAACGCCCCACCACAAGAGCAGATGCCGACATGGTTGCTGGGTCTTGGTCGTGAATGGATCCTGCCCAGACTGACTCAAAAGAATCACAAAAACACACTGTATTCGCGCATACTCCTTCAACATCGACTCCAGAACAGCTACAAATATACCTGTGTAGCCATATCAGAGTGGATACGGACAGGCAATGGCGACGAGCAGCATAAATTCTGTACACCGCAACACCACGCGCACCCCCGCCCCCAGAACAGATATTGGTATTGGTTGCTGGGTGCTGCGCGTGGCTTGATCCTGCTTCCACCGGCTAACAAGACATTTATAATCACAGCAACAACCTCTAATCTTTTTTATCATTTTGCAATTTTATACAGCTATAGAGCGCCATGTGTGGATTTTAGGCCATAAGATTATTATTATTATTATTATTATTATTATTATTATTATTATTATTATTATTATTATCCAATGCCTTCTAATATTTGCACCATAGTTGGTCATGTGATTATAATTATTTCGGACTAATCTTGAAAGATCGTTTACACACATATCAGAATACTTTCCTCCTTGTGGCGTTTCCACTCCAAATACTGTGGGTCTGAATAAGCTCCCGACCTCACCCTACCAAAGGGTTATTTAGTTAGTTATTGATGTATAAGGTCACATACTTATGCACAATGGCTAATCGTGACCGCTACCAAAGGGTCTCGCAAACCTCTTGGAGTGGAGCGTTCATTTAAGCAATAACATTAAACTTGTCGAAAAAAACAACTGTGCCAAAATATTTTTGGCAAACGTTTCATTTTTTAAATGGAATGTTAATTGTGCTTTTTTATGTTTCCTGCACAGTGTGATACTTTTTAAGTGGGCAGGAACTTCAGGCCACGAGTGTCGAAGAAGGAGAAACATACTGACCACGACTTGTGTTGCTCCCAACGCATACCTTCCTTCGGAAATGTAAGTATGTCCCAGTGATGTACCTCATCCGCCTCACTAGTTCCTGACCCCCACCCCTCACCCAGCAAAGAATTCCAGCAGGGAATTCAAGACCCACCCTAATGAGGATAATTCTAACCGTAGTCTTGTTTAACTATTTTAGTATAAAGACTTGTTTGGAGCCAATAAAATGGTAGAACCAAGTTCTTGTTCATCCTCATAAAACTAAACTAAAACTAAAAAACTTAACTAAACACCAATAATGAATTTTTTTTCGGAAAATGATCCAAAGGAAACATCTTTGGGACTAAGACTTTTCACTTGTAACGGCAAAACTGTTGTCCCGAAGTCTAAGAACCGTTCAAGTCCGTAATGTATTTTATTACGATATGGTATACTGTGTATTTTGCAACCGTTAGTGAAAGCCTTCAGAAAGAAAACAAGCTTGTCATCAAGGAATAATAATTGCATTGTTAATGTAGTGACACGTTTTGGGTCCAAATACTCAATTCCCATTGGTCAGCTAGATGAAAACGTCTTGACCAAATGTAATTCATTTTCCAATGAATACATTTGGTCGAACTTTGACCCGCATTTACGGTAGAGCGCAGTTGACAGAATGTAATTCGGGCGGTGTTTAGGCGGGTTTTTAACTTTTAGCGCCTCTCGCAGTGATCTACTCCTCTGCTGTTTCTTTGGTGACATTTCCCAACTGTGGCATAAAGCCCGTTACTAAAATACTCGTTTCCATATCTAAAGTTGTGAAAACTAAAAATCAGAGTTGTGCGCTTTGTCCTTTGTATGAGGGTGGTTTTTCGCCTCGTTCGTTCGTACATGTTTTATTTCGTCTTTCTGCTTTGTTGTTTGGTAAAAAGTAGTTTAAACAATTACGGAATGTAATTATAAGAATTGAATGCAATTTTTATAATCTTTATTGGAGTATGAATGTGTGGGAATGGGTACAAATTGTATAAATTCGGGATTCATACATAATTTGTACCCATTCCCACACGTTCATACTCCAATAAAGATTATAAAAATTGCATTCAATTCTTAAATAATAACTATGCTGCGTCCAGTGTTTCACTGAAAGAAGAATGAGAAAATTCACAGCTGTGACAATTTCAACAGTGAATCTTTACCAAGCGATCTATAATTAATTTATAAATTGAAGTGATTACCGTCTTCGATCAGAAATATAAACTTCACGAACTAACCACAACCGCCCCATTTACCGAGTTCTCGATTCCATTTGATTTGCTGTCCATTGAAAAATATCATTTTCACAGAGTCGTCGTACAAACAAGCGCAGCAGTTGACACTACAGTACCAGGCAACCACTGAGGATTCCGGTGAAATTGCAGAAGGGTATGACTCGAATATCCTAGATAGGATGCGGAGAAAAGAACGAGACCTGAATACACATAAACGGGTCCTTGGTTTCAACATCACAAATCACGGTTACACCCTCTACTCTCATTTTACAAGGTCGTATGCCCGACCCAGTACTACCCATCGGTTTCGCCTTTTTGTGTATCCTTTCTCTTTCGCTCTGATCCTCTCCCCAAGATAACGATAGAGCGAGGGAGAGAGACACACGCACATATACACACTTTCAGACTTAGTCGATGAGCGGGAAAACTGCAAATGGGTGAGGAGAAACCCCTCTCTCCACATAAAAGCAATATACCGCCAGAGATATTAACAAATTTAAAATCACAATTCAAATTATATTATCTTTATACCCCCTCCGGGGGTATACATGATTCGCTTGTCCGTCCGTCCGTTCCGAAATGCAATCATGATTAACTTGTAAAGTTCTTGGTTGAGTTACTTGATATTTGGTATGCAAGTGTATCATATTGCCGTATACAGTACGTGGAGAGTGTATTATCACTAAATCACCCGCTGAGTGGAGATTCCACTTGAGCAATAATTGCAAATTTGTTGCAAAGCATAACCAGCACCAGCCAAGTTTCAACCAATGGACCTCCGGGTTAAACCCGGAGGTCCATTGGCTGAAACATTGCTTGTGTTTTTTGTCGATATATACAAAATTTGAAAGTTATAGCTTGGCTGATAACTCCTCTCCGCGGGTGATTTAGTTACAATTCGCTTTCCACGTACTGTACCTATAGTGAAATGCAGGTGTTGTGCGAGATTTTATTTGCAGAGTCATTTCCTTTATGGACTTAGAATTTGTCTGCCTTGAAATTAATTCATGAATAACTTGTAGAGTACTTAATGGAATGACTTAATATTTGGTGTGCAAGTCTGTCCTATTGATGTCTACCGATAGTACAAGGCATATGTTGTTTATTTTATTTATTTTTTCTGCTCCAAGGTGGGTTTGGCCGTCTTTAGAGAGATTTTTGTGGGGGAAAAACCCACCTATGCCCCCCTCCCCAACTGGGGGGGGGGGGGATTAGCAGCGTTTGGCGATTCAGGCTTCTTGTTAATATTTGCCTTCAAGACAGAGCTCACGACCCCCACATTGGAACGTGCTCGGTGAGATCGTTCCAGTCAGGGGTCATAAGCTATGGTTTTGTAGCAAACATATGGAAGTTAAATATTTCAGTTATTCAAGTGATCAATTTGAAAGTATCATTTTCCGCTCGAGTTAAAGGTTAACAGTTGATATTAAATATTTTGTATATGAGACATCTTAATATGGCATCGTGTGAGGAGTTACATGGTATTGTCATACGGAAGCGTAGTGGTATTGAATTGAATTTGTTACCTAAGTTTCACATTTATTGCTTAGAGTATTGATTTACGCAACGATTTTACCTTTGTCTCATCATTTGTGTTATTCAGATTCTTGACATGCGCCTTATTCATGTAATAAGATCAGGCCCTAAGCGACGCTCCCAATATTTTCCTACGTTGTGGGCGAGAGTTAAAACTTTCCGACAGTGTTTACAGGTTGTTGACCATCTGTGCGAACTTGAAACCTTAACTCAATATACTTTTGTCACTGGTAGAGTGCCACATTTTTCTTGGTTGGCAAAATTTGTTCACTTGTCTTTTAATCGTTTTATTACTTTCCAAAGTGTGATTTACTGGGATTTCCGGGTTTGATTATAAACGATAATTTCACAAGTGAATTATGCAATCAACAATTCTGTCATGTATCCGTGTTCGCAAACGAAGACACTTTGCCGTGGATGTAATGGGGACTTCGTTGTTTTTTTTAACCCTTTACCTAATGTGAAAAGCTTGCAAAACAAATTCTTGAATAGCTATTATTTTTATTTTTTGTCTCAAAAACATATGTCATGACTCCTCATTTTAGAGATAAAAAAATGAAAAAATAATGAAAATTAATTGGCGATTTTTGAGAATAACGCTTGCCGTTACGTTAGGTAAAGGGTTAAATAATATAATTATCGTTAATAATGAAAAGTAATAAATAGAGTAATCGCTTGACTGGACTGGTTACGTGAAATAATTCATTCGAGGCGAGGGACTATGTTGTAAAACACTCGTGCGCATTCGCGCACTCGTGTTTGTACAACGTCCCTCACCTCTCATGAATTATTTCACGTAACAAGTCCAGTCAAACGATTACTCTCTATAATTTATGGGAGGCACACTCTCATAAATTGTAACAAGGCAAGTCCAGACAGATGAAACAAATTCATTTCAAAGATATCCACAGAATATGAAACATTTAAGATGTGGTACATGCACTTAAGAATGTGTCCCAAATGGGCTTTCAGCACTCAACCAGTTAAAATGATAAGAAATGAAATAGTTCGAAAACGTTCATTTAGTATTTATTATTATTTTAAAGAATTATTTTCTTTCGTTTAACGAATGTTTTTTTTTAAATAATAATAATGCACGAAATAATTATCATCACCCTTCAACTGGCATATACTTATAACGAGCGCTTTAAAACAAAGGATATTTAAACCTAAAGGGTAATTTGGGTGGCGCTGTTTATTAAGGCGTACTGCATGTCGATGATGTACTTGCCTTCAACCAATGCTGACACTGATTGTTTGTAGTTAATACTTTGGGGACTCTGAAGTTGTTCGCCGTTTCTCGGTGGTTCTCTCCGGACACTCCGATTTTCTCCGCCTGACCAAAAACAAGTTCCGAGATTCGAAAGTGGATACAATGTTACCAGTTTTCGTGCTAGGTAAATAAACACCGTGACGTTTGAGGAAGTGGAAGCTGATACGTATAACAGCATTCACGTCATCAAACATCATCGATCGGGAACAGTTATCCCGTTGATTTTCTTGACGCCATCTCGGGGTTGGAGGGGGGGGGGGGTGGTGCCGAAGATTGAAATGAGACGTTTTCTGCCGACGTTCCAGAAATCTAGTTATATAGAGATTAATGCTAAAAGGACTATGTTTTCTTCTGAGAAAATATACTGTCCAAAACAACAAGTTAAGCACCCCTCCCCCCCCCCCCCTATAATACCTGTGGGTATACGAATAGCTCATATTGTGGCATTCTGCATTCCTCTATCGGATCGGGCATACATCCTTAAAACAGGTGAATATTTCCTGGCTATTGGCCACTTCACTGCCGTGTGCTTATAGAGAAATGAGACAACATCAGAGTGAGAGAAATTCGGAAGGTCATGGACAGCATACCACGCCGATTAACCCTTTACCCAACGTAACGACCAAAACCGGCCAGCGCTGTATTCAAAAATCGCCAATTATTTTTCATTATTTTTTCATTTTGTTGTCACAAAAAATGAAAAAAATGAGTTATTCAAGAATTTTGTTTGCAAGTGTTGTCTGCTTTTCGTGTTAGGTGAAGGGTTAATGTGTGTTAGATATGCTCGAGGCTGTTCCGTCAGATACTGAACAACGTGACGTTTGTTAACATTGTGATGACGTCGCCGGTGCCTAATATTCATTCAATAAAAAAGAAAGCTCAAGAAACCCTTGCTTCACTAATAAGGCATATTCCCCCTACTGCAAATAGCAGGTTTTCTCAGTAGAATTTACTCATTTACTGTATACCCACTGGTATTAAAGGGAGGTGGCGGGGAGAGGGGTTTAACTTTTTTTGGATAGTATATGTACCAAAATGTGTGGTTCGGTATCAAGTGTGTCACCTGAGTACTTCCGCAAAACCTTTAAATGGTGTCCGAGCCAGCAGCATCATATGCTATGCATAACGGGTGCCCCCCGCCTTGAAAAACAGCACTGTGGCACCGTAACGCCCGAAATAGACGGAAGAAACATGTCTCAGCTTAACAAAACGTGCTGCAGAAGTGTATCGACCATAATCGTGATATTTACATAAACATGGTTACTAACGCTTGACTGTAAATAATGCAAGTGACTCCCATCATCATTCTGAAATAATGACTCTATTTCAAACGGCATTTTCTATTAAAATTAGTGTGGATGAGGTACATGACAATAGTACACAGAGAGGGAAGGGATGCTTTTCTATCTCAAATATGATCGCCTGGTATTTTTCAGATGTTTCGGTAGTCGGTACGCGTTTATCATATTTACTTGTTTCTTTGAACCTGACCATGTCTCACACGGGGCTAGACTATCCCGTTAATGTATTGACTTGGACACGCTACGGATCTCTTAATGCTATGAGATGTTAATGTTCAGTCCATGGTGATTCCCCAAATTGCCTTTTTTTCATTTAAATGACTAGCAGACGACACATACAAACACTTTTCCTTGAATAAATAATGTTTGGGTTTGTTTTTGAAGAGCCCGTTCGAATGAAACGTCAAAAGCCATTTTTTGGGGGCAAAATTTGAAAAATAATCAATTTTGAATGGGAAATTTTGTGTTTAGCGCTGACCAGATCTGCCTAATAGGTTAGGTAATAGGTTAAATGAAGCTCTGTGTATCGTCCCAACGAGTGGTTCCTTTGGGAAGTATCACCGTATAAACCCAAAGACCAACAAATGAAGTTCCCGGTCCAGTACTTCATGATTTCATACTTATATAACTTTATATTACGCATTACCATGGCAATCAGATATACAATACGTGGAGAGTGTATTATCACTAATTCACCCCCAGAGTGGAGATTCCACCCTTGCAATAATTACACATTTGTTGCAAAGCATAACAAGCACAGGCAAAGTTTCAACCAATGGACCTCCGGGTTAAACCCGGAGGTCCATTGGCTGAAACATTGCTTGTGTTTTTTGTCCACATGTACAAAGCTTGAAAGTTATAGTCTGGGTGATAACTCCACTCCGCGGGTGATTTAATTACAATCCACTCTCCACGTACTGTAGCTACCAACTCCGCTAGGGTAACGGAAGAATTACATTTGATCTGGTTCAGAGTAACTATGGTTCTCAATAGATTCTCTCTGAGGCTTAATCTTTATACAGATGCCAATGCGCCCGATCAAAGGAGATTTTAAGCATTTCAAACCTGGACCTTTTCGGGAATAATAATACTGTTATTTCTAGTTTTTAACAGAACAGTAAAGGATTGCTATAATAATAGTTAACCGCGGCTTCTGGCGTGTAACTGTCTTTTGCAAACTACACGCACGCACGCAATTTAAAAACATTGACCTTGTGTTTCATCAATGGACTGTACACATATGTACAATTATAAAATACCACATTAGAAATGTGAGAGATGTTCGAAATTTGAAAAGTGATCGAACTATGTCAGGTATGCATCCGGTACGTCCGACATTTTTCATTGAGAGGTGATTGGATTATCGATGACTGATGTATGCTTGGAAAGCGATAGAAATAAGTATTTCAAATAACGCCATAGTTCTTTTGATTCGAAAACAGTAGATATGTACAGTACGTGGAGAGTGTATTATCACTAAATCACCCGCAGAGTGGACATTCCACCCGAGCAATAATTGCAAATGTGTTGAAAAGCATAACCATCACAAGCAAAGTTCCAGCCAATAGGCCTCCGGGTTAAACCCGGAGGTCCATTGACTGAAACATTGCTTGTGTTTTTTGTCCATATGTACAGAATTTGAAAGTGATACTTTGGGTGATAACTCCACTCCACGGGTGATTTAGTTACAATCCACTCTCCACGTACTGTACATATATTCTATACAACTCAAACCACTACCAAAGAAACCTACGCGCAAACTACAACGGATAAACCTTACATGAAACACGCACTTCCTACCCTCAATCTTTACATTATGTTAATCATTAAATATTCCAAAGTACATTCTTAAACAGTCAACAGTTACTAGGTCTCAGAAGACTCCTCTGCTGGTAGAAACGTTCCAGACCTTTGTATCCACGTGCCACCATATAAATCAAGATCCAAGGGGATCAAAAAAGGGCGATGGGAACTCGTGTCACCATTATAATATGCGCTACCCCCGTGGAGGAACACCACATATCACCGTTGCAATTACGTCACAAGGTGGTCGCTCACATGGGCTAGCATAGCAACCCACATAACATCCACAATACACATACATGGCCGCTCACGCGGACTACCAAGACTATCCATATGACGCCACTGGTCTCGTGAAATATGACGTTACTTCCAAGGTCATCTATTAGGCTACCCAAGAGAGTCGATAAGTGCCCCCGATATATACTACTGATGTTTTTTTAAACATTTGTCTCCAAAATTACATGGTCTTGAAGTGACCATGTATCAGACTTTCGCAAATATGGCGAACGGTCGTTTTGTTCTCCTTTTATCCGACTACAAGGAATAAGGGCGACCCATTTTCGATCGCTTTATTCATTACTGTTGGGCTGAGGTTCACAGATAATGAGAGGGAGAGTTTTTATGCGTTTTCTGAGTATGCATTTGCTTATTCATTTTAGAATCGTGAGGACAAAGTGTGATTTGAATCTGGCGATGGAATATTGTGTTTTATTATTATGCTGGTTCTCAGTCGATAGATATCGAGAAATATCCCTCAGAAGTTTCCTAAATGACGTCACGCTTCGACGCATGACGTCACCTTGAACGTCGCCTTGAAGGAACGATCAGCAGAAATTTGTTATTGTCTTGAAACTGTTTACAAACGAATTGGGCTGAATATTGCACAGTAAAATGTCACGTAGCATATAATAGAAAGAAAATCTACGCTATTTTAGTGTTTATCGGGAATTATCTCATTCATGTGGACCTTTCAGATAATTCCCGATATTCACTAAACAGCAAAGATATCCTTTATGTATCTCTGAGATCTTTCCAACACTGTATTGCTGCACAGACCATTTGAAATATAATATAAAAGAAACTTCACAAAATAATTGTTAGTGTTTATTTTTCGAGCCCTTATATTGACAGTGGTAAACATTTTAAGTTATTGCGATGAATTGACGGCAACATGGTTCTGAGCTTTGCGGCTGGAAGTTTATGTTTAACCGAGACTCTGCTCATATCCCAAATCTCACATCGTGAAGTGAACAAAACCACTTTTAACGATAACAAGTTGAGTAAATAAATCTCTCGTCTACCCCCACGACATCAATAAATCAAGTAAAGGTTGAGGTTACTCCATCTTAGTTCAAATCTACTGATCGGTAATTTCATCCTTTACCCAACGTAACGCCCAAACCGGCCAGCGCTATTCTCAAAAATCGCCAATTAATTTTCATTATTTTTTTTCATTTTTTGTCTCAAAAACATAGGTTATGACCCCTCATTGGAACGAGCTCATCGAGCTCGTTCCATTGAGGGGTCATTACCTATGTTTTTGAGACAAAAAATGAAAAAAACTAGTTATTCAAGAATTTTGTTTGCAAGTGTCGTCTGCTTTTCATGTTAAGTAAAGGGTTAAACAACACTTCATTCGGAACGTCGCCTGCTGCACGCATAAAAAATCTAGAAAAATGAAGTGATTTACAAGTCACTCCGTTGATGAAATAATTACAAAACGGGCTACGCCATTTCACATATTTCGCTTGGTGACGTCAGGTGACAACGTATACTTTTGGAGCCGTAAACATATCCAATCAGATTGCGAGTATTATAGTCTTACTGGAATACATTAGTATTATTCTGTCTTTTCCCTTTCTTAGAAATCCGAGAATGGGTCAATTCCAAACTATGATGCCTCAAAATACGGTAATCGGATTCTTCGGGTCATGTAGGGCCTTTTTCTTGTTGTTTTGTTATGCTGCGGGAGTTAGCAGATCAGTTTTTTTTGGACTACAGTACGTATCATACAATATCACGTATTACCCAATTCACGCTACTTTGATACCAGTATAATTAGAATGACCCTACCATTGGCTGCATATCGACTACTTTCTTACGAGTATTTAGTATGCAGGTATGCGAAGGAAAGGCATCATGTATTCAAATTGGCCTTCTCCGTTCTTCTTTTTTGCTTTGTCTATTTTCTTCTCTCCTTCACATGTTAAGTTTAAACAGTCTCATACATCATTGTTGCCTAGTGGTCTGAGTCTCCAACGTCAAGTTTGTTTTGGAATGGAGTGTGTTGTGTTGTGCTGGGTTAGGAGGTCGCATCATTTCACATACGATTGGTTTTATATGTGGTAGTGGGATCTTACTAAGCCGTGAAGAGATTACAATTGATTTATATATTTAAAAGGTTAACATCCTCTGTGTGTGTGGATAAATTTGGTTGCGTGTGTGGGAGTGCCGCGTTCTGGATCGGGACTCGGGACCGACGGCTAATTTTAAAATAAATTCATCCTGATTAAATTGTGCGGTTCTTGACCTTCAGACAGCGATATATAGAGGATATCTAGTGTTTTTGAGTGGATACCGAAAATTATCTCACTGGTGACCAAGACAAGTGGTTATTTTCGCTCGCTCTCGGTATCCACTCAAAACACTAGATTTTCTTTTTATTATGCGTTTTTTATGAGAATCTGATCATTCCTATCGATAATTCCACTCGTTTCAACTTTCAATTGATGCATGGAAGTAAACAGCCGGTGTGCATTGATACGCGAAAGTGATTTGATCGATACTCGGAACAGGCAGCGTCTTGCGATCTGATTCAGCTGGCGGGTTTCATGCATCAATTCAAGGTGAATACGTGTTGAATTATTGCTGGAAATGATCTTTCCACCCCAAAACACTAGATTTTCTTTTCATTATACGTTTTTAGAACAAATTGATCATTTTCAGTGGTAATTTGACTCGTATTCACCTTGAGGAGATACTTTGAAAGCCGCCATTTTGACTGATACCCTGAAACTGAAAATATCTATATCTTCACAGTGGGAGATACGATTATTATTTTTCCGCAATTTTTTCGATAATATATCGTTTTGCGTATAATAAATGGGGTTACTTTCTGATTTATACTGCCTACATGAGTTATCTTACACAGACGCTAAGGTGACGAGTTACGTAAAACGTTCTTTTCTCGGCGATTTGTCCATCGTTACATATATACACTCGTTACTTTATACTGCTGCATATTGCATTTTTATATTCGATTGTCTCATGACCTTTACATTATGTATTGTGCAGTATAGTCACCGTGGACTGGTCGAAATCCACGCGTGGGCAGTGATGTCTACGGATGCGTTTATCGGGAAATAAAATTCATCATCAGCAAAAAATTTATTAATGAAGCACTGGGTTAAACCCAGTGCTTTATTGATTAATTTTTTTTAGGACTATTCCTGTAATTAATGTTTGGGATCTAATATTAATTTTCCCGTGGAAATACTTCTCCATCCGTGGAAACTGACCAGCCCACGGTAGTTGTATCGAATACAGTACGTGGAGAGTGGATTGTAACTAAATCACCCGCGGAGTGAAGTTATCACCCACACTATAATCTTCAAATTTTGTACATAAGGACAAAAAACGCAAGCGATGTTTCAGCCAATGGACCTCCGGGCTTAACCCGAAGGTCCATTGGTTGAAACGTTGCCTGTGCTTGTTAAGCTTTTGCAACAAATTTGCAATTATTGTTTGGGTGGAATCTCCACTCTGCGGGTGATTTAGTGATAATACACTCTTCACGTACTGTATATATAAAATAATATTCAAATAAATATTGTCTAAACTAATTTATGTCGGAAATGTTTTGGGACCCGTCCATATATTAAGCGAGCGTGTGTCGTCACCTAACAGACAATTTTCTTGAAAAATGCATATCTAAATTCAATACAATTCCCTCCGTTCCAGCTGGTAACAGACACTTTCCTATTAAGACTACAGTTTTCAAACATTTTCTCAGAAGCCTGAAAATTTTGCTGTTGGGAAGTGGGGCGCTTACGCACCCGCACCATGATACAATCAGGGAACAGATACTTTTTTAAAAACAAATCTCCAGAAACATCATGAAACTAGATGAAATAGCAAAGGTACTCTTTAGCTTACTAATCATACACACGCAGGGACAGCATCGACTGCAGGCGTGTGTACCAGCTATGTACAGGGCACCTGGGCACATTGCAATATGGAATAAATGTCTTGCCGCAAGTGCACAAGACAGACGACGCAGGTCAGGAACGAATCTATGATCTTTTGGTCAGGAACACAAGGAGAGAACCACTGAGCAACGGTGAGAAACTGTCAGACTCTCCAACGTACGAACTCCACACACTTAGGGTTAGCATTGGGTGAAGACAAATGCACCATCGACGTGCAGTACGCCTTAGAACACAGCACCACCGGGCCCCTACGTGGACAATCGGGATTAAATGCACAAGGACACAACGCAGTTACCCCTGGTTGGGTTCGAACCGTGGATCTTTCGGTCTGAAGTCCACTGAGCCACCGCGCACGCGAAAATATTAATTAGTCGACCTCAAATAATGGTTATGGAAATTTCCAATTGATGCCACTGAACTGACATGGAAAACACCACCAGGGTTGGAAGGTTTAGAATCTTCTCCAAAAAAGCTATGTCATGCACACCAATAGTAACAGTATGCAAACCTACAACTCTCGAATAGATCTGGAAATAATTTCTGTCGAGTGAATAAACAATGTTTCGACCGAATTGTCAGAATGTACCCCCCGCAAGCCGATTACCTCGGCATAAATCGAACTTTTTGCATTCTCATGTCTGTGATCTTGTATACGTAATCGCCATCCGGATACAATCGGCGTGGGCTTCCGTACGTAATCGATCAGAGATCAGCCTCTGGACAAAACGACTCGTTTGCGAACACAATTGGCTCGTATTTAACCGCATATAATCGGCTTGTGGACGTAATCGGCCTTGTGGACGTAATAGATCTTGTGGACGCAATCGGCTTGTGGACGTATAGGCCTTGTGGACGTAATCGGCCTTGTGGAAGTAATCGGCTTGTGGACGTAATGGACCTTGGGGACGAAATCGACCTTGTTGTCATAATCGACCTTGGGGACCTATGTCATGCACACATATAGTAACAGAATGTAAACCTACACATCTCAAATATATCTGGAAATAATTTCAGTCCAGTGAATAAACAATGTTTCGACCGAATTGTCAGAATGTCTCCCTAACGCGATTATCTCCGCATCAATCAAACCTTTTGCATTCTCATATCTTTAACCTCTATACGTAATCGCCATCCGGACACAATCGGCGTGAGCTTGATTACGCAATCGACTCGAGATCAGCCTACGGACAAAACGACTCGTTTGCGAACACAATTGACTCGTGTTGACGAACTTAATCGGCTTGTGGACGTAATCGGCCTTGTGGACGTAATCGGCTTGTAGACGTAATAGATCTTGGGGACGTAAACGGGCTTGTGGACGTAATCGGCTTGTGGGCGTAATAGACCTAGTGGACGTAATCGGCTTGTGGACGTAATAGATCTTGGGGACGTAATCGGCGTTGGGGACGTAATCGGTTTGTGGACATAATTATTAGAACTTGTGAACGTAATCAGCTTGTGGACATAATCGGTTTGTGGACGTAATTGGCTTTAGGACGTAATATACCTTCAGGATGTAATCGGTTTGTGGAGATAATAGACCTTGTGAACGTAATTGGCCTTGTTGACGTAATCGGCGTGTGGACGTAATCGGTTTTGTGGACGTAGTCTGCATATAGGCGTAAAAGATCTTACGGACGTAATCGACCGTGTTGTCATAATCGACCTTGTGGACCTATTCCTTTGATGATTTCTCATCCTGAACATAATTCCGACTTCAATATTAGCAAATGTCTGTTGGGTACATCCTCTCGAGTTGCGAGATGATGGTGCGTTGATTTATCCGATGGCATCCAACGGCGTGGACACAGTGGATGGAGCGTGTGTGTTGGAGGTTGGTGGGACTCATCCCCTCACTTTTCTTAACGAAAGGGTAACTTTGTATTTTAACCATGCCCCAAATCCCCGACACTGGTTTATATATCCTCATCCCGATATTAATATTGTTGGGCCTTTTTATTTTAGCTACATATGCCGTCATACTCAAGCCTTAAATTCTACGCAGAATGGCCAAATGGAATCGACATTTAAGAATTAATCCTCGAAGAGACCCCCTGTGCTCAACCTGCAGGAGGCACAGCCTCTTTATTTAGTATGGCTGTCGCCATCAAGCAAACAGTTTTCCACAGTATGTCAGAAGTGGGGAACATTATATTACACTAAAGGACTTTTCGTACCCGCCATTTTGCTCGTACTTTTTATGCAGCAGTTTTCGCCGTTGCGTACGTTGGGCCTTGGTATGCTCTGCTTCTTCGTCAGAGAGCATCGACAATTCTCGAAAATGAGGAAGTGATCATAGTTCCCACAGCTGAAAAGTTTGCCGTGGGAAAGGGCTTCAAATAACACACACACACACACACACACCTTTCCCGCAACCTCGAAGTTCCCATCACATACACTAATATAATCTCTGCATGTAACATAATATCGTCCCTTGAATGCGACAAGGCGCCGTCTGTAATGTTTTAGCATTACAGGCGACGCCTTGTTGCACTCAAGGGACGATATGCTCTCTCGATATCATTGTAACTGATCTCACATCTGCCGTATAAATGCGATTTTATCGGAAGAGAATCAACTGATTGCTGCGGCATAATGAATGCAAAATAGGTTCAAGTCTGGCGCCGGAACAACGGCTTGGGATAAACACCTCAACAAATACCACGTTTGGAAAGAAAAATGAAATTATTCAAGCTTCTTTTAGAATCTATCGTGTGGGAGGACTATTATTCACAGCGTGTTGCACTTTATAGAATGGAATAAATAAAATTACTCCCTTCTTTGGAAGCGTGCTCGATGTGAAAACAATATTCCGCTGGCACGTGGATTACCGGTCGATAGAACAATTGATATTCAAGTAGCGGAAGCAATATTGGTGGCGATTAAATAATCTTAGCGAGGTATAACAACAACTTCTCAATGATTATATACTCAGTGAGTTCACAGTGATGTTCCAAGAATCACTTTAGAATTGACTGCAATTTGCATCACAATTAGCATATTGGTCACCTATATTAACAATTTGCTCGCCAACACATTTCAGCTTTCGGAACCTTTCGTTTTCTGTGTATAAAGTACGTGGATCGCGAAAGCTGTCTTTTTCTCGATCAGATCGCGATCTCGGTATTTATTTATCTATTTATTTATTGGGATTTAACGACACTTTCGACAGACAGGGTCACCTCGTGTTGGATAGTGTTAACGGTGGAGGAAGCTAGAGTACCCGGAGAGAACTACCGAGCAACGGCAAGTAAGTAACTGCCAGACTCCCCAACGTCCTAACTCCATACAAGCAGAGTTAGCATTGGTTGAAGACAAGTGCACCATCGATGTGCAGTACGCCTTAGTACACAGCGCCCATGTGGTCCCACGTGGGCAATTTGGATGAAGTGCCTTGCCCAAGGAAACCTTGCGCAGTTACCCCTGGCAGGGATCGAACCGTGGACCTTTCGGGTTGAAGTTTCAATACCGTAACCACTGAGCCACCGCGCTCCGCCGTGATCTCGTGTCCCGACACATTTAAAGCAGGGCAAAGAGATTTCATGAATTAAATATTGCGATATCAGAGATTCGATCAGAGTCCTCGCATTACGTTTTTAGTTCGGCAGAAAAGCTCAGTTTTCGAGCCGAACAACGCTGTTGACCTATCCTGTCATGAACATCGACTTTCCATAAAGTTATCTCCCCTGAACGTATTAGTTTATACGAGGGAGGTCCAATTAAGAAGCATGCAATTGTTGAGAAATCACCTGTGACATAAATGGAAAACAAAGCGGTGGTTCCTTTTGTTTCTTTAATAAATGAAAGCAACAGACAGTTCTCGGAGCTGTCTATTGTTTCCGTTTATTAAAAGTTACAAAAGGAAGCTTGGCTATTTATGGTAAGCTACTTAGAAGCAACTGTTACTTTCAATAAACGAAAACAACAGACAGCTCTCGGAGCTGTCTGTTGTTTTCGTTTATTAAAAGTTGCAAAAGAAAATTTGCAAGCTAATTAGAAACAACTAAGAAACTGTCAACTTTTTGGGGTTTAGTGAAATGTTTACGTTTCTACAGTAATTTGCTAGTTTTTATTCTTCCCAGGAAAAATCTTAGCAAATCTTACCTCCCCGACTTTTATATTAATGGAAAGGATAGTGTCTGTACGTCACGGTACGCACACTGTTGATATAATGGATAGAGAAAAAAATCTTACAGAACACACTAAAAGATGGTGAAAGCGCCGTTTTTTTATTTTAAATGGGTTTAAACAGAGATATAATAGTCAAACTTTCAAACTGATTGGTATTTTTTATACAACTCTTCGTGAAAAATGCCTATAAAGTCTGCGAATCGATGATACAACTTCGCTAACATTTCGAAATTTCAATTTTTCCATGAAATTCCCAAACCTTTACTCTTAAATTTGCTGAAAACTTTAGAAAAATTAAGAGAAACTAACTTTCTTCTAAATCTCTTTCAATGTCGAAAATGGGCATCACTACTCTTCATTTGTTCTCCCAGTTCATTAGTCCGGAACAAAAGGTTAACACTGCACTGACCAAGTCGTGACAGGGGAGGGAGGTGTTGGCATCTGACCTCAAAATCCAACCAGACCTATCCTCAACTGAGAACAGACCTTAGTTCTCTTTTCGTCTATATAACAAGATAATTACAAGCAAGTGGTCCTCAAAACAGTCTCAGACTTAGAGTATTTTTTTTCAAATATTCCCTCCAGGTAGGTCCCTTGTCTCTGTAAGACTCCTTACCACCTGAGGCCAACCAGAGCTCCGAAATTGTTTATTTACTTTTGTGGATATCGCTAGTTGGTTCTGATCGTTACATTAGGAGACGATTTAACACATTTATGATACACACAAAGTTATTTAGCACTTCGTTATGGAATGGGTGGGCATCCAAGAACACTTATTCTGTCTAGTTCGGTACAATCTTGGGTATTTACAGTACAGTCGCCGTGGTCTGGTCGTAATCCACGCATGGACTTTGATGTCCACGCATGCGTTTACCAGGTAATAAAACTCACCATCAGCAAAATTTCAATTGATGAAGCACCGTTTGTACCCGGTACTTCATTAATTAAATTTTGGGTGATTATTCCTATAATAAGTGTTTGGAATCTAATATTATTGCGTCGGTGGAAATATTGCTCACCGAAAAAAGTAATCAGTCCACGGTGGCCGTACAGTATTAATCAATTTGCGGTGTATGGGCCACCGGGGAATCGCCAAAGTCCCGCTGATTCTTCAAGTTTCCCCTGGACATAAAGGTCATGGTAAGGATAGATATCCGCCCACTTTTTGGCTGAATACCAAATCAGTCTGTATGTTTTTATGTTCCTAATTTGCCCGTCTCTTTTCTTCAAGATGATCCTGTGTTGTGCACAAACTATAAAATACTCCAAAAAAACACTGAGTATACAAGTTAAGGGTGAATTTCTGCTAAAAACCCTCACATTTGGGATTAAGTTCAGTATTCAACCTGGCCCAAAACTGTGTAATGCCAACATTTTAGGCATTCTGGATGTGTTAGTTCCCAACAAAGTATTTTGGTCCTAAGATACTAGTGGGGAGGAGGGGGAGGGGTTGTTTTTCACTGTCTCATCCAAATAAATTGATCGAGTTTTGAAAAATGAACTTGCAGTTATTTCAAGAGTGAACAGACAATTGCTCACGGATAAATTCGACAGAACTCAAAAGTTCTGACGAAATCCTTGGAGGCGACATGGGCGGTTTCCTAAGTTATAATTATGCCACTGATTCAATTAATAGCAGAGCTGAATGATGTCGGTACGTATACTTGTTGTTCCACTTAGATAAAACCAGATTAATCGACTAATTACTGTTAATCCACTGGGCTTACCGGATAGCGAGTTTTTACAAAAGCCAGCATGTAATTAGTTAAATACTTCATACCGCCGCGAGTCACTCACGGCGGTATGAAGTATTTATCATATGACTCGTCCGTTTTGTTCACTTTAAAACATTTGATGTTTTCTTTTCATATTAATCAGTGATAAATAAAGCCTTCCGTCAATTTCATTGGTCTATTTCAAAACTAGACAATTTGATTGGCTGAACAAAATACAACGGGGGGGGGGAGGCACATTTTCATAATTTGCATAATTAGAGCTGGGAGCTTTCGTTGGTCAATTTCAAAACTGGACAATTTGCTTGGCTAAACAAAATACAACTGGGTTACATTTGCATAATTTCAGTAGGGTGAAATTAGTTATCTGTCCTATTTAGGGTGAGTTATATTGTATTAATCTTTCACCTAATGTAACAGCAAAAATCGTCTCGCGCACTACAAGAAAAACGCCATTCATTTTTTTTTATATTTTCACTTTTTTGCTTCCAAACATAGGTTATGACCCCTCATTGGAACTAGCGTGTCGCGCTCGTTCCAATGAGGGGGGTCATAACATATGTTTTGGAAGCAAAAAATGAAATTTTTTAGTTATACGAGGATGTTTTTTCCAAGTGCCGTCTGCAGCTCAAGTTAGGTGATGGGTTAAAAAGTAATACTAAGTGGCTAATTTGTGCGCGTGTATGTCATATGAAAAATAGAATATGAAATGAGTGTTTTTCGCATATAATATTTATGAAACTCGTCCGAATTTCCCATTTGAGCTCGCCAGAGGCTCGCCAAAACTGGAAATTCTTAGACTCGTTTCATAAATATTATATGAGAGAAACACTCATTCCATTTCCTCTATTTATTTAATAAAATGCTTCCGTTTGAAAGAACAATGCCTCCTTTCCACCCACTGACAATTAATGTTGAAAGTTTGTAAAAAACTATTTCCAACACCTTATTATCTATCTTTTAAGAATTCTTTTCTTGTCATAACTTGATGCAACTTGAGTTGTGCCATGTCAACCATCCCATCCGTTGACGTGGCTTTTAGTTGCAGCGCGCCCTACTGGAGGCAGTGTTTGCCATTGTGGACAACATGAAGTGGGATCAGATCTACTAACCACAATTTTTGCACAATAAGTTTTAGTTTTCTTATTTGTCGTTCTGACGACCCTTTATATAACAAACCTTTCGGAATGTCCGTTTAATTTTAGTTCTCAAAACACATTTCAAATGCAGAGTTCGACATCTCAGAAATTGCCAAGTTGTAGGCAAGAAAACATTACGTCTGAATCCCGAAGCGAAAAGAGTTAAAATAAGAATCGATTGCAAACGTATTACTAAGTTCGAACGGATGTTTAATATTGATGTTTTTAGGTGATTTGTGTTCCACATTTTCAAATATTTAATCGATGTGAGCTGGTTCTTAATACGTGAAATGATACAGAAAGGATCTAATCATATTCACCCAACATCCCATAAAATCCTAGTGGGCGAAGGGTAAGTAAGTGATAATTTGACAAATCCTGTATCATCTATAGTGAAAGTAAATGAAAGAAACATCATTAAGTCGCTGCCCTTTCTTCGATTCACACAAAACAAGAACAAAATTCATGTATTAATTCCGTAGTTTCATTGGAAATGCACATATCTATTATATTTGAGTTAATTGTTGAACAGATTTGTTTGTATTTTTGTGCCCAAAGTTATATGCGTACATTATCGTGACTCCCTCTGTACCTGTGGATGATAATATTACTTTTTTCATTTCATATTTGATAGAGAGGCACAGGGTATGGCCTTGTTTCGTAGGCGGGCGAACTAAAAATATTGTACGGAAACTGAACTTAAATACGATTTCGAAAAATATTACCCTATTGCAAAAGGCCCTAAAAATTGCCTAGGAGTGCCAGGGTGTCACCCAAGGGAAATATTGTCAGCGAGTCCCATAGCATTGAGCAAGACATAAAGCTTGCCTAGAATCTCCAAAACTCACCAGTTCCTTTGTTCTGTGGGACAATTTCTACAGAAGAGATATTACAGTGTTGTACAGTTAAAACTAAAAGTCCTGTCATGAAATGCGCACGAATGGCACGTCGATCTGCGCGTTAATCTACGCGTTATGATCATAGTAAGGCCATCAAATTCTGTACATGTGGCCTGTGCACAAGCAATGTTTCAGCCAATGGAACTCCGGGTAAACCGGAGGTCCATTGGCAGAAACATTGCCTGTGTTTGCAATGAG
This sequence comes from Pictodentalium vernedei, assembly GCA_031216915.1. Taxonomy (NCBI): domain Eukaryota; kingdom Metazoa; phylum Mollusca; class Scaphopoda; order Dentaliida; family Dentaliidae; genus Pictodentalium; species Pictodentalium vernedei. Next base: position 781,489,147 of record CM062297.1, on the reverse strand, counting down.
TAACCAGGTGAACATGCCGTGCTTTGGATGCCATTCGATATGGCAATTGCGCGCAATTCCTACGCGCAATTAAGCCTAGATAAGCGCACATCTCATGACAGGACTTCTAGTTTTAACTGTGGGGATTAGCAGCGGTCGACGCATAACTGTATATGTTAATTGGGAGATGGCAGCGGATTCCATTTTCACAATGTTTTCAATTTTTTCGAATATTTGCATAAAAAATAACAACTAAATTAATCTTGGTCACCACGATGTTTTATTGGATATAGCATCAATCAATACATGAGCCATGTACAGTTAAAACTAGAAGTCGTGTCCTGAAATGCTCACAAATAGCATGTCGATCTGCGCGTTAATCAACGCGTTATGACCACAGTAAGGCCATCAAATTCTGTACATGTGGCCTGTGCACAAGCAATGTTTCAGCCAATGGACCTCCGGGTAACCCTGAGGTCCATTGGCAGAAACATTGTCTGTGTTTGCAGTGAGTAACCAGGTGAACCTGCCGTGCTTTGGATGCCATTCGATATGGCAATTGAGCGCAATTCCTACGCACAATTAAGCCTGAATAAGCGCACAGTTCGTGACAGGACTTCTAGTTTTAACTGTAGGGAGGTGGGATAGCGGTCGACACAATACTGTGAAAAATATGCAAATCTAGTGTGGTGTAAAAAACGCTACCCAGTTGCATAGAGAATGAAAAAAAATACAGAGGACGATACATCTTCTGTTCTGAACTGTGCTATTGCACATTTTCTGACACGATGGGTAAAGCAATAAAACGAAATTCGCCTATCGAGAGTGGGAAAGAAAGTCAATTTGAGTAATTTCAAATTTCAAAAGAACTGGTGTTATTCACGCGTTCGTATGTACAGACGCGGTGTTCGGGGTTTGGCAATCAAAGGAGGCATTAGACGTATCAAGTCATAAACTTTCAACTGGAAAATTTAAAATTTCGGGGGAAAGTCTACTGCAAAATATCACATCAATGAAATCTGGCGACAATGCTACATTCGAATGCGTGATATTAATTTGATGAAATCTAGCAAAAATACTTCAACAGTCTGTAATGCTGGAAGAAATCGTTGGTGATGAAATTAGGTCCATATACTGATGTGAAATTACATGTGAAATGATGGGGATAGTTTCAGATTGTGAACTAGCAGCTCCTCCCTGTAGTAAAAATAGTAAAGTTTAACTTTACAATTCATCATGCTCAGACAGAAACTGGATTTCAAATTGTGAACATGCTCTTCTTTTTTGATAAAATTCAAGCTCGACCTTTACAATTCATCATGCTCAGACTGAGAGAATCGTCTCCACTCGTGTCCTCTCCTAATGAGGGAATGCCTTTCAGACGTAAGTGCCTCGTCAACCTTTCCATCTACAAGTGAGTCAGAAACTACCCCTTATTCAAATCCCTATTTTACATCATTTGCTTGAGTGATATACTACGTTCTCCATTCTAACAAACGCTGGATGTCTGGCATTAACAAAGATCACAATACGACAACTGCATCCTCTCTCATCGTCAATATAAGTCAACGAGCCAACAGAAAAGTTGAATTAAACGTATTACACCAACACGTTGAAATAATAAAAGTCCATTATACCAGAAGGCTGTTCTAATGTCATGAAGAGTAGACCAAATAACATTTTTAACCTGCAACCGAATGGCTGCAGATTAAAAATATTAATTTCTCTATCACAATGATATGCTCTGACAAAGCATGTCACGCTTCGACGTAGCAATAATAGTACTTCGCCCATCCTCTGATTTGCTGCGGTCCTCCTACGAAGAGGCCAACATCAACCCCGCCCCTTCTGGGTTATTTCCCCTCCCACATGCTCTGTCCTAATCTTTCAGCATTCAGATACAAATTGCTTTATAATTTCCTCCACTGGCGCTTTTTTTCAATCTCTTCTTTCATACCATTCACCAGCGAGTGTTATTCTACTAGGCAAATATTGGGGCATTCTAAAATGAAATGTTCCAGGGTTTCCGAAACTCCTGAGCTGCACATTTGTCACACACTTTTCTCGCCTTTCCCGATTTTTCTCTCACCCCAGTGACTTTTATCCCGTTTTAACAACAATGCAACCCCCAAAAAGATCCATTTAGGTAATTCTTGAAAGCTGGCACATCTTTTTGTATAACCATCCCAACGAACTTTTGGCCCTAGCACCAGCTTGCTACGTTCTATGGCAATCCTCGAGTGCAATTACCCTGATAAAAATGTACCCGCGTCAGTCTCCCATACAGATCTATAGTCCCAATAGAATAATTCTCTACCAGCTTCATCACTGATTTCGCTCTCAGGCAGGGTAATTTCGCAAAATCTATATATAGTAAGGGGTAGCGTGACACACCCCACTGGCCTTGGTGTCGTTAGTAGTTCCACATCTCTCTGCAAGGAGGCCACCCTGAAATTTGTCTTTGATTTTAGATATATAAAACATTTGTAATCTCCTTGAAAAAACAATAATACTTATAATAGAGGAATTTGACAGAATAGTCGTTGACAGATGCGTTTTGTGCGCCTGTACCCTACACTAAATATGTTATTCAGTTGGTAAGATGTTCGGATTTTTGTGAAAATATATATGTTATCAACACGATGTATTGATCGAAAAACTTATATCAAGCCGAGATCGTGTTCACATTAGATATCGCAGCGAGCCCTTTAGGATGATTCGAAATACGTAATACGAACACTGTCGAGGCTTGATACAAGTTTCTCGACCAACACCTAGTGGCGCTGACAAATTTATCGCACCACCTCAGAAAGCCATGTGGCCGTAATAATCAATTAATTTCACAATAGTCCTCCCTTTCCCGACTTGTTCGCATGTATTTGACAACCATTCAGAATCTATGAATTGATTTATGATGAATGAAAAGCATGATGATGTCGTGATATTACGTCTTGAACTGTGCATGACATAATCCCCATTCACTGATCCACTTGTTCTACAACCGCCAAAGTTTATAGTTTAGAGTTTTAGCTGTGCGTTTCTTTGTTTTATTTTTCAGCTTTAACACATGGAAGGCCTATATAAAAATATCATACTGATAAAAATGATCTGGTATAATTTATTTTGCTGAGCTGGTGATTTATTTGTCCTGTAATTACTGTCATCAAAACGGTGAAATCGAGATGTGTAATCAGTTTTCAAAGAGTGCAGCTAAAAACGCTCTCGATCTGATCGAATCATCGCATATGCTTGCAGATGTTACTGTGGCTGATAAATTTTGTATCAGTTTAGAAGGTTTAGCTTTTACAGTACGTGGAGAGTGTATTATCACTAAATCACCCACAGAGTGGAGATTCCACCCAAGCAATAATTGCAAATTTGTTGTAAAGCATAACCAGCACAAGCAAAGTTTCTGCCAATGAATCTCCGGGTTAAACCCGCAGGTCCATTGGCTGAAACATTGCTTGTGTGTTTTGTCGATATGTACAAAAACTGAAAGTTATAGCTTGGGTGATAACTCCACCCCGCGGGTGATTTAGTTACAATCCACTCTCCACTTACTGTATCAGTGAAATAATAATATCGATTGATTTAAGATAAATACACAGAACGACACACGCATGTGATTGGGTTAATCGATATTGCACGAGTTCCGGAGAGGAAGGATAGAACGAGAGGCCGCAGGCCTCAAGTTTTATCCTTTCGCGATGGCACAAGTTTTTGGAATGATCGCCGATGCCTAAAATCCAGTTGTAAGAGCCTAAAACTAAATACTAGAGCTTCCATGTCAATTGTGCTGCCATGCTATGTAGTCATGTTTGTTTGAGCTTCTGAATTTATGAACTTTTACTTGTGTTACACAAGATTACTTTTCTTGATTTCTGCTGGACATTTTCCTAACTATATATGGATCAATGTGCTGTATGTTAGAACTGAACTGTTCTTATCATTCCTATGGAATTTTGGAGTCATTCATAAACGTCAAGCAGTATCCATCTAACAAGCCCAAAGCCCTGAAAGCAAATTTCCCGCAAAGAAATTTATTTTCAGCCTCTACTCATTTTCTACTTATCTGTATTATTATTACTGCCAGGTGACATTGAAACAAACCCGGGTCCTAACTCTGTTAATTCTGAGCACGACCAGAACACCTTCAGATTTTTCCATGACTTCATCCAGAGCTTGAAACCCAAAATATATCTTGTCCAATGTGAATCTTTATCTTACGACATTCTTGCCCTCACAGAGGCTTGGATACAAAACAATGACTCCACAACAAACATCATAATTCATGGGTTTCATGAACCATTGCGTTATGACAGCCCAACCAGGGTGGTGGGGTGGCTTTGTACATAAGAGATGGTATTTCATTCCGACATAGACCAGACCTTGAGACGCCGAATACTGAGTGCTCGTGGGCCGAAGTATTCAGAAAGCGTAATAGGTCGTTATTGTTTGGGGTATTCTATCGTCCACCCAACAGTCTTCAAAACACTTGGGATGCAATATCATCCTCTATTGAAAGAGCAAGGGACACGCGAGCGAAGACATAATAGTTACCGGCAATTTTAACTATAATCAGACAGGCCACGCAAGAGGTACCTTTTCTGAAATAATCAGTTATTTTAATCTTAGCCAGCTTGTGAGTGGGCCAACATGCTTCACTGAGTCGTCTGCCTCGTTGATAGATCTCTTTGCGGTCAGCAGCACAGTCATCGTGAACACTTGTGTGGTCTTAGAGCTGATCATCCCTGACATAATCAGCTACCACTGCCTACTTGCAGTGGAAGTTGAGCTCTTTGTGCCACGATCCCGCTCTAATAAGAGACGGATATGCTGCATTCCCAAGGCAATTATGACGCATTAAATGCTGCTCTCTCTCGCGACGATTGGAATTCTCTTTTTGATAACTCATGTCTAGATACTATAGTTTCTAATTTCACTGACAAATTACTCGATATTGCATCCAAACATATACCAAACAAATATATTACTTCGAGGTCGAATCACCCGAAATGGATCCATAACCAAATACGACTACTAATACGACAAAGAAGAAGGCAATATCGACCAGCCAAACGGATCGGCCATCCGAATGCAATTCGCAAAATATAAAACTAAAAGGAATGAAATTGTATCAGCTATCAGGAAGGCCAAAACTTTATACTTATCCCAAGTTCAGTCGATTTTAAAAAGTAACAAAACCCCAAGTTCACAGTGGTGGAAAACGTTACAAACAATTTTCAGTGTCCGTCGTCAAGCAGAGATTCGTGTTATTAATTATACGAACGAAGTATACACCTCGAATGTTGAGAAAGCCGAAGTGCTGAATGAATGTTTTTGTTCCATCTCAACAGTTGACAACTCGCTCGTTTCCTTGCCAGAAGCCATAACCCATCCTACACAAACAATTGATGGTATAACCCTTCACTGCAGCGAGGTGTACGAAGCACTGAAGTTATTGAAGGTGTCCAAAGCATCGGGTCCTGATCTTGTCCTGATCTTGTCAGTCCATGTCTTCTTAAAGAATGTGAAGTCTCTCTATGCGAACCACTATCGATTATTACATTATTCAATATACTGCTAAACAATTCGTAGTTTCCTTCATTGTGTAAAACGGCTACTGTTTCGCCAGTTTTGAAAACACAACCAGCGAACTTAGTCAGTAACTATCGTCCCATATCTCTGATTAGTTGCCATGGTAAAGTCTTTGACAAATGTATCTTTAAACGACTATAGCAATTCCTGGAAGACAGGAACGTTCTTAGCCAATTTCAGTCAGCTTTTACGCCAGGTGATTAAACTGTCCTCCAGTTAACTGAAAAATATGATGAATTATGTAAAGCGCTCAATGAAGGAAAAGAAGTTAGGCTTGTTTTTTTTTGCGATGTCAGTAAGGCTTTCAACAGGGTATGGCATGTTGTGGAGTATTAGTGTTGCAAGTGAGTTGTTGCTGTTCTGAAAAGCGTACCTCTCAGATCGATCTCAACGCGTAGTTGTGGGATCAGAGACCTCCCCTTGGCATCCTATAAATGCTGGAGTCCCCCAACGTTCTATACTAGGACCCTTACTATTCCTAATCTACAATAACGACATAACCGAAAATTTACGCCTTTTTGCAGATGTTACTTCGTTATATCTAATTGTCGAAAATCCAAACCAAGCCTCTAATTTAATTAACCATGATCTAGCTGCAATTGGGCACTGGGAAAAAACATGGCTAGTAGAATTTAATCCCAAAAGACTGAGATAGATAAAGATAGATAAACAGATATTTTTAATTCACCAGTATACTAAGCAAATACAGAAATGACAAATGTGTATAAATCTACAATATCCAATTTACAATAATGAGGCACATACACAATCAGAGATAATATTAATTTTTAAAATGTATACTGGCAGGGAAAGGCATAGCCAGAATGGCTGTCTTCCTGCCTTTCCCTATAGAAAAAAGGCATAGAAGAGTAAGAGAGAACAAGGAAGATAGAGGCGGGGAGAAACAAGGCATGTACAACATTGTGCTTTCTGAGTATTGTTTAAATTAATTTTTCACCGTGTCTAATGTACCAACGTCCATTATAACATCTGAGTGTGTGCACGTGAAGGCTGGACTTCAAGGACAACCAGGCACCGCTGAAATGGCCCCATTCAAACACAAACACAATATCTGATATATTCGTGTATATGTTTGACAGGGGACCAAGTCAAGAGGCTGCTTTGGAAGAGCTCCAGACCGAGTTAGGTTGAGAACGGTAATGCACAAAGGACAGTCTTACAACAAACGTCCCCTGTATATTACATCCTAGTTATCCACTAGGAAATAACAGACACTGGACTGGATCGCTGAGGCTACACCTTAAAATAAAGATAGGGCTAGACAGCACAGTCGGGACAATACGGATTTGAGCAGGAGATGTTATTCTCGTAAGAAGAAATACGTTTAGCTGTTAACTTACTATTGAATTCTATCCTGTTGTTAAGTTTCCGAAGGTCAATGTCTAATTCGTTCCATAATTTAGGGAATGCATAGACTGGGATGGTATCAAGCGTTTTGGTTCTCGTTCTATGGGTACGAATCTGACCTGTTTGTCGAGTATTCATAAAGGTTTCGTTGTTCACGGTTGAGAAAAATTCATCGAATGATCCTGGCAGATTTCCGTTGTGCCAGTCAAACCAGAACAGGGAGGCATGTAATTTATATAAATCTTTCATCTTCAGTATATTATCTTTGATAGATAAAGGGTCAGAACTTTCTTTACTTTATTGAGGGTATAGTTTGCGAGAGCGAGTTTCGAGCAATATGCGATATATGGGCCTTATAGGAAAGATTCTCATCAAGATATATACCAAGGAATTTGAGATATTTTTCAGTCTCATTATAACCAACTCTATCAATAACTTGATTGTTTATCCGTATTTGATGGGATGTGACGTTCTTGGCCCTGTTACAAGGGTTAAGTATAATGTATTTCGTTTTCTTAGCGTTTAGTACTAAGTGGTTAGCAGCACACCAATCAAATATTTTTTGAAGTTCTTCATTAAAGTCCAAGACTAGAGGGTTTATATCCGCACTGGATTTGTATACTGAAGTATCATCTGCAAAAGATTGTAGGTTCAGCTTTGTTGACTTATGTATATCGTTTATATATATGAGAAAGAGTATAGGGCCGAGAATAGAACCTTGAGGAACTCCACATGTTAGTTCAGCTAGACCAGAGTTACTGTCTCCAAGAGAGACACGTTGGGTCCTACTATGGAGATAGCTCTTAAACCAGTTGTTTGCATGACCTTTTATCCCATAGTAGTCTAGTTTTTTAATTAATATTTCATGACTTATGGTATCGAAAGCTTTAGAGAGATCCAGAAACAGGGCTATCGTACTATCTTTACTGTCTTTATTGTTCTCAAGAGCCATACATTTTAGCAGTTGCATAGTCGGGTGTAAAGTACTATGCCCTTTCCTGAACTCGTATTGGTGTTGGGAAAGAATATCATATTTATTTAGAAATTTTACAAGTCTTACAGACATGAGTTTTTCAAGGATTTTGGAAAATACGGGAAGAATGCTGATCGGCCTGTAGTTTGTAAACCCCTTTTCATCTCCCGATTTAAAGACAGGTATTACTTTAGCAATTTCCATCCTATCCGGAACTTTCCCCTTACTGAAAGAAGAATTCATAGTACGTGCAAGTGGAGCCGCAACCTAGTTTATTGAGTGTTTAAGGATGGTGGACGTAAGATTTTCACAGTCTTGACTTAACTTAGACCTCATGGCATTTACTATCCTTGCGATTTCAAAGGACGATGTTGGTGTGATAAATAGGGTATCGTGGTGTGGAGCATCCAGGAAATCAGTAAATAACTTACGCGGCTTGGTTATTATCTTGGAGGTTTGACTTCCTATATTGGCAAAAAGTATTAAACTCCTGTGCAATCGTATTTGAATCATATATTGTCCTGTCACCATGATGGAATAGTGAAGGCAAATTGCTTTTGCTTTTGTTTATGTTTAGTGCTTTATTTAAGACTTCCCAAGTTTTCCGCATGTTATTTTTATTTTCTAGAAGAGTTTTTTTCATAATACATTGCTTTACTTTGTTTTTTAATCTTGTTGAATAACTTACAGTAATTTTTGTAATTTTCGATATTCAATTCTGTTGGAGATCTGAGTTTTTTTGTGGAAAATTTTGCTTTTATTATTGGCAGAGATAAGAAGTCCTTTTGTCATCCAGGGCGTTTGCTTAATAAATTGTTTGTTTGGCTTATGTTTTTGCAGCAGAAATGCTGTTTCGAAGGCATTCATGTAAGTATTGATGAAAATTTCGTAGCTTTCGTCGGGACAATCTGATTCCAATACTCCAGAAAAATCAAATTGGGACAACAACAGTTTGAAGTATTCAATAGTAGTAGAATTTATTTTCGTAGTCAAGGCCGGTTTTATCCTATCCTTCTTGGTGTTTGTTGGTTTGATATAAAACAATGCCAAAGTGGTCAGATACATCTGTAAGGATTATTCCACATGTAAAAGGATTTGTGATATTACTGGAGAAAATATGATCTATGAGTGTAGCAGACTGAGGTGTTACCATAGTGGGTTTGGTAATAACAGGCACAAATCCTTCAATAAACATCTGCTCTATAAACAAACCAGTCTTGGAATGAGAAGCTGATTTTAAAAGATCAATATTAAGGTCGCGCATGGTTCATGATGGTTTCCTTTCTTTATTTAGTGCATCTGTTAAGTAGTTCATTTTTAATATGAATAAGTCCATGTCTGCTTTAGGGGCGGTATTGGGTCTATAGATTACACCAACTATTATCGCTGAATTTTTATACTTCAGTTCGATAAACAGTGACTCAAAAACATGTGGTATGAAGATGGAAAGGTCATGCCGAACACTAAATGTTATATCAGCTTTAATGAAAAGCCCAACATCCCCACGTCCATCGTTGTCACGGGGTCTTGTATTTCTTGTATCTGATTATCTTCTAGACAATAAGATTTTTTGTCAGGGATTTGAAATACTTCTGTGAGGCCGATGATGTCGAAAGAATTCTGGGGGCTATTCGTTTCAACAAGTAGATGATGTAGGGAGTCCCAGTGGGCTTGTAGGCTTTGGCAGTTGATATGAGATGCCGAGAATGATCTATTAGTACCATTAAGCTCCGCACGCACCTCACAGGGAATGAAATACTTACTATTTATAGTGTTGTATACCGGTAGAGAGTTATTATCTTCAGTCAACGTACCAGTTATATCATTTAATATGCGACTAAGTTCATATTCAGGTTTTGTCTGGATCTCGTCCAATCCTACACTACCCGCCATGACTAACAGTCCAACCATCAGTAGCATCATCGCATATGCATGTTATAGGACTTGCTGTTCTTGTACATGTGGGGTTATCAGTTGTTACATTGTTGTTGGTGAATTTTGCTGAGAAGTTAGACGCTAGTTGTATAGTGACACATGAGTTATTAAGTGGTGAATCCAACTACAATGTTGTACAATAAAAACAGAGTTTTAAAATACAAAATAATATGTGAAATATAATTTCCAATACACGGCCTTGGCGGGAGGAGAAAACTTGTCTCTGGTTCTGCAAATTATTGTCTATAGCATATCATTAGGATCATTTCAATTTCGGTAATTTCCCACTTCAGTTCAGGTAAATGACATTTTTTCTCTCACAAACACAAATAGTGACTGTTCATTTACTCTTTTAAAGATTTGAAATTTCGTTCATAGTAGACAACAAAGACTAGAGGATGTCAATAGTCCCTGCACCATCCGAGCTGTGAGATAGTGACCCTATCCCAAAGTCTCGTCACCAGCAGAGTACAGTCCTTCCTCTCTGGAACTGCTTATTCATTGTTGTTGATATACTGTTTAGAGTGGAGAAAATTTCTTAAAGTCAGTTTTCTAAATTCAGTATATAGCAAATTGTTTTCAGAATCGGATAGAGTGTATTTTAATTAATTTAATTGAACACTTGACGAGTGACTTCCAATGCAAAACAAGTGGAATATGTGTATCAAGGCAGATCATGAGCGGTCCATGCTCACTAAGTCCACACCGACCGACAATAGCCTTGGGTCAAAAGCTAGTCTAAGTTCCACGGACATATTCTTGTTTGGTCTAAGTGAATTTGCCGTTAGGTTACACGGATTTATTCTTGCTTGTTCTAAGTGAATTTACCGTTAGGTTACGTTTGCAGCGATAACAAAAGAAGCACATTAACCGCTTGTGAAACTATTATTACTTTCTGGAGTCAACGAAACGTGACATAGAAACGAAAGGCCATTTCGAGTAAATTCTAGCATTATTAACTACAATATTTACACGGTATTTTATTTTATGTTACTCGATTCTTGTTTTCCTCTTGAATAGTTCATTTTAAATGTCAACCTTAATTTAATTAATTATCAATTAATTAATTATTAATCTAATTTAATTTTTATATGTTGAATTTATTTTTATTTTAATGCTTTATCAACAATTAATAAATATATTATTATTATTATTATTATTATTATTATTATTATTATTATTATTATTATTATTATTATTATTATTATTATTAATAGTTTTATTATTATTATTATTATCACAAACCTATCATTATCAGCAATAGGAATAAATAATTTATGCTCAGTTTATAAAAAAAACAAAACAAAACAATACCTCAGTAATTAATAATTAACATTACTAGTAAATAATAACAGTTAATGGTAGCTATTAATTCGTATAATCAAGTGACAGATGATAAAAGTTAAATAATTAATTATTATAATAAATTAACTATCAATTGCTAATCAGGTAATTAATACAATAGAAACAGTTACAACAATGATAATTTAGTGTAATATATATCGATAATTAATATATCGTTAATAATTACTAGTCATCTATCAGTCATTGATTACCAATCACTTATTATTTTAATAAATTAATTACTACTAATTAGTAAATAAATATAAGTTTATAGATTTATAGAGTCAATTTATTTGAATTTTTAATTTGTTTTATCTTCAACATAGATGTTCCCTAATCCGTTGTAATAAATTTTTAAGATCACCCCTCTCTTATTCGTATAGTTCACTCGGTTCCACTTTCAGATCTTTTCAGAGCAAACAGTTTGTTTTGTCGATGTCTTAAGAAGGATCGGTGAATACATCTGGCTTCCAGAGAGAACAGATGACAGCCCACAGCGCCAAGCGAGGCCGATCACAAGTCACGCACCATGTACATCACACTCATTGCACACGTAAACAACCCCACTCAACGCTGCAAACCATACTGTTTGTTACTGTGTTTAGAACTTATTATACAATATATAGGTGTGAAAGCGGGACAGCCCACCACAACGCAGTCAAATTGTGGCTGTCGAGGGGCGGGCAGGTTCCGATTTCTGTATAATGCAATTTGTCTATCTATTCTATCAGTCCACCGTCTGCTGCAGGAATGACTACTTAGAATTTTCTGAAGAGGTGGGGAGGGGGGAGGGGGGAGGGGGGAGGGGGGGAGGGGGGAGGGGGGAGGGGGGAGGGGAGGGGGTTGCCTAACAAGAAAATCATAGCTGTACTTTATGTATTTTTTTAAATTTTGAAGGTACTGCCTACCAACGAGACAAACAGTATCTTCTGTTTATCTCATTGATAAACAGCATCCTCAAAATTTGCTGCCTTCTACCAAGCAACCTCCATCTGAAATGGAGGCTGCTTGGTAGAAGGCTGCACAGGCCCTTACGATTTAAATTGTCTCTTGTACCTAACCACTTGCTCATGGCATAACAGTGTAATCTTCCTGGTGAGGGACTTATCTTAGACTACTGTAGACTAGACTCAAACGAAAGGGTGACTGTAACTAAAACAATTTTGGAATTATTCAAAGTACTGCATGTTGGTGATGGTTAAAATTTAGACTACAGAATAAACTCAATAAAAAATATAGCTGTCAGCAGGGTATCTTATAATTATTTAAGGTACTGCCGGTAAACAATACATTCATTTCCTGCCATGGTTGCTTCAGGTTCATACTAAATGCCTTAATGCACAATACTGCTGGCAATACTCAAAACAAATGGCTATAACAAGTAGGTTTTATAATTGTTTGAAGTACAGTGTGTCACAAATGTTCAGTATTTAGAAAATAAAACATGATGCAATCAAATCAACTGTTCTGCATATCCGCTGGCTGCTGCAGACATCGCAACAAAGGTTCTTATTTAGAGGCCTAATTCATAATTGGACTGAGTAACTCAAGGAGAAAGGTATAACTGAATAAGTTTTGATTGTTACTGATGATCAGTACTTACAATTTGGCAATGACACATGGCTAGTTTGATTGCGTCAAACAGGTGTGCGAGCCCAAAGCCACCTATCTGAACGTGGCTATCACGTTGCTAGTTGGTGCCAGGCCACACCACACTTGTTTGAAATCTGCCAAAATAATATATGTCATGTGACAGGCAGCACCAGACCCACACCCCAGCAAAACGCAATCAAACCAACTGGTCTACCTGTCCACTGACTGAGCAGTGACAGCTGCAAAGGTTCCTATGGGAGGGGGGGGGGGGGGATTCAAAAAACAGCTGACTAGACTCAATGAGAAATTGTAGCCGTATGTAATAAGTTTAGGATTTATATAAGTTCAGATTATGACTTACCGTATAGTGGTAACACACAGCTAGCTCAACTGCATCACACAGGAGCGCGAGTCCGATGCTACCTGCATTTCCCCCCTGCGGCCATCACTTGGCAAGTTAGTGCAATGCCTCACCAGGCTCGCGCCCCCGCACATCGCAGCTAAGCCACTCAACCTATCCACCAGCAGCTTCGAACATGTCCACTGAAAATTCCTATGAGGTGAGAGGTCTGTGTGTGTGTGTGGGGGGGGGGGGGGGGGTAAGAAACTTAATTCATAATAATGAGGCCTAGACTTTAGATAAGCATGACCCTCAATTATGCCATTGCTGAACACACTGTTTATTATTGATACTCTGTGCTTGTAGAAAGTAACAGATTCCCAGTTCCGTATTCATGCTACATGTACATATATTGTACAATAAGATTCTGTTTGTTTGTTGATGGTTAACATCACATATTTATGCACCATGGCTAATCGTGACACAACATGGAGATGAAGTCAAGTTTAGTCAATCGTTGATCTACATGTTGCCCATTTTAGAGGACATTCACCCCAAGCATTGGTGACTGTGTCCTATTTTACTAGTAAAGCGGAACTGGTTTACCACAGTAAACAAGTGCTGCTTACTTCCCTCCCGGGGTTCCCACGGGGAACAATAAGATTCTAAATAGACTCCGTGTAGACTGATTATAGTAACATAGATGTGACTGAAAGACTTTTAAAGATTATATCAAGTTCAAGTACTATCGGTATCAGCTTTACCGGTTATCGATATGTAGAATAAAACAAATAAGGCAGTGCACATAAACAGTATCAGCTCTACTGGTTATCGATATGCAGACAAAAAAAATACTACGGCAGTGCACATGAACATGTACATAAACTATTGAAGTGTTAATATGGGGCAGCCTAGCGCCAAGCAGCCAGACGATGGCTGCAGGGTGGTACGCAGCACCACAATCACATCCAGCACTTACTTTTTCAGTGAAGAAAATCGTAGAATTCCTTTGGGATGGAGGTGATTAATACATAGAAGTGACTGATAGACTTTTAAAGATGACTTTAAGTTCGAGTGCTATTGAGTAGATGTTGTATCTGGTTATCGCTATTTAGAATAAGAAAATACTACAGTGGTGCACATGTACAAGAACTACCGAAGTGTGAATAAGGGGCAGCCTAGACCAGGCGGCCAGATTGTGACTGCATGGTGGCAGGCAGAACCACAATCACATTCCGTACTTTCTATTTCGAAGAAGAAAATCGCTGAAATTCTTGGGGGGGTGGCAAGGGTGATTAATACATAATACTTCATCCAAGATTGAGGACACAAAGTTGGACCTAGTAGCTTTTGGAGATTGTTTATAACACTATTTAGTAACACAGATGTGACTGATAGACTGTTTTAAAATTGTTCCAAGTTTAACTGCTGTTTCTTTCTGTTGTTACCGGTTATCGGTATGTAGAATAGATAAAAACAACACAGACATGTTCATGAACATGTATATAAACTACAGAAGTGTGAATATGGGACTATTTTTTATCAAGGCGCGAAATTTCACTGGAATTTTCTGCAAATCGTGCACCGCAATTACAATTTGAATCGCTAACGATAGCTAAAAATCGTCCCCTGAGAGTTCCAATGTGTTCTATGTGCCAGTAGGCACATATAACACATTGGAACTCAGGGGACAATATAGTAACACGTGTTCCCCTCGCAAATTTGGTCGGCGATGGAAATGTATTCTTTTTGTTGATAGTTGTCAAATGAATTGCTGAGTGTCCTTCTAATAATTACTGTCGGAGACGTGAAGGCGTGTAATAAACACAGGACGACACGCGCATGTGAATGGGTCAATCGATATGGCACTTCTGCCATCGCGGAAGGATAAAAATCGAGGCCTGGGGCCTTTCGTTCTATCCTTCCGCACTGGCACTCGTGCTATATCGGTAAAGCCATTCACATTCGCGTGTCGTTCTGTGTATTTACTTTTCGAAGACCAAGTGTTCTGAACACAATTTTGTTTTTGGCAATGGTCTTGGACTCAACACGTTTTCTTTCAGGTCATTCGGCGTCCAATAACTCTTTGTTCATATAAAATTGATTTTTACAATTCATTGCGGAGTACCACTGAGCACTCCCCAATACATTCCAACAAGACAGTTTTAAGCTAAAAACTGAATGATGTTCAAGTGCCAACATCGCTGCAAATAATTTATACACATTGCAAACTAAGTTCTATTTAGTTGGGTATTTAGAGCTGGAATCCGCTATCAGGGCTTTTGTGAAGATGGCCATGTTTTCTACTTCCACCAATTTCCATCCCGAAGACTATCCTTTGGGTTGGAAGATGGTTGAAGTGAAAGAAACAGACCAAATCATCTGACAGTCATTGTTCAAATGCATCTAAATTTCTCTACATTTTCAGATAATATACTACTCAAAGTTTGCTAAGCACCAAATATTTGACACATCATTGTGAAATTTGCTTGTGACATATCTGCGATATTTTTGGTGGATATGATTGAGGAATGTATTGAGATGGCCCCCTGTGTTTACATTAGCTCTCTTGACAGGCAGACGTTTCGTAACTGTCATGGAAAGCATGTACCCCTTGATTTCCATGATGTTTTTGGGTACTGTCTACATGTACATGACATGTGTAGGGTATTCAGTCTTCATTTCAACACAAACCCTTGTAATTTAATGATTGAATTTTGCAAATGCAAACGTAAGAAGACATTTGTCTGAAGCAAAAATGTGGCGGGCTGTAGCGATGGTGGAGCAAGGGGCTACCCATGGCCAGGTTGATGAAGCCCTTAGTGTGCACCATCCGGTGATCATCAGAGCCTGGGTAAGATCTCAGCAGTATGGCAGACCAGTAAGACGGCATGTTGGTGGCAGAGAGACATGGCAACATTTGCAGATCGGTTATTGATCATTCAGGCCTGTAGGAACTGCTTTGCCACAGCAACCCAGCTTCGCAGTGACATTCAGAATGCATCCGGGATAAATGTTTCGACGCAGAATATCCGGCAAGGTTGCACGAATGTGGTCTCCGATCGAGAAGACCAAGTATTCGCTTTCCACTGTCCCTGAACCACCACCAGGCACGATATGAATGGGCCATGGACCACGTTGGATGGACCAGAGAAGATTGGCCACCTGTCCTTTTTGCAGATGAGTCAAGGTACTGCCAAGATCACACAGATAGGCGTTCTAGGGTATGGAGAAGACCAGGAGAGCGATTACATGCAGCCAACATTGCTGAGCATGACCGCTATGGTGGAGGGTCAATCATGGTCTGGGGCGGCATCAGCTGGGATGGACGTACAGAGCTATGTGTCCTTGAACGTGGTACATTGACTGCACAATGGTATATTGATGAGATCCTGGGTGTCCACGTCAGATTGTATGCAGGTGCAATGGGTGATAGATTCATTCTGATGGACGATAATGCCAGTCCTCATGTTGCCCATGCTGTCGGGGAGTACCGACAGAGGGAGGGGATTGAGCGTATATATGGACTGGCCAGCAAGATCCCCTGGCCTCAATCCAATCGAACATGTCTGGAATGAGTTACAGCTTGCAATTCCAGGCCGTCCAGTCGAGCCAAAAAGTGTTCAGGAGCTTGGTGCCATGCTGATCCAAGAATGGAACAACATCCCATAAAGGACCACCCGGAACCTGATTGGGAGCATGAGAAGGCGTTGTCAAGCTGTAATTAACAGTAATGGGTCTCATACTCGATATTGAAGCCATATCAGTTCGCTCCGTCAACTTTTTGGCATATTGAAAAATTTCCTCTTTTACCAATGATATCCATTTTCCATGGTTATCGTATTCAAAAAGCTAACAAATAATGTCAAACACAAATAAAATCTTAATGTCTGTATTTAAATCATTAAAGATATAATTAAATAAAAAATATATACATTTTTCATTACAATATTTCAACTAAAACGTAAAGTGTATGTACTTGTGCTCAGGAAACTTTGAGTAGTATGTATAACAGAAATTTCTGTATATTGACACATTTTCAAATTTCTGAAATCATTGTCTTGCAGTATGCGCTGGTAACCGTGTGGATGGGTGAAACGTGCCAGCTGTGTACCCCGCTGATTTCTGCACAACCGGATTGCTGAAATGTCAGCGAAAAATGTACAACTCAATCTCCTCATCTCCGACCCAAGATGACGTCAGATCAATCAATGTTCCTCATACCAGTGGCGTGTGATGACGTGGAAGTTGTTATGCTGTAACTACATAATATAAAAAAAAGCATGAAAACTACACAGAATCAACTTTCCTATATTGTTTTCTGTTTCAGTAATAACTATCATATGTTGTAAATTTTTGATGTGTATTACCGCGAAAAATTTATACATCGTCAACATAATTATTCATGTTCAAAGACCACAAAGTGTATTCTTTAAAAAGAGATCGATGAGTGTGTGTCATCGTTAAATTGAAAATGCTCAAGAATTTTGTTGTTGTGGAACAATGTATATTTAAAGCAATAACTCTTCCACCGCAAGATGGCAGTAGGTGAGGGAAGCGCTTATCGATATGTGACCAAAGAGAGTTCCAGCAATCAAATTGTACAGAGATCACTGCTTTGCCACCTTTACGCATACGTCGAAAAACCAGTAGCTACTTTGGCAATGTAAGCGTTAACTTATTTATTCTGTAAAATGTCCTGAGAACTTATAAGGTATGTAATTTTTATGTTAATTCTCAAATAAGCATCAATAATTACAAGGCTACCTAAAAGCTTTTAGACGTAAGTCCGCACATCTTTTAAATCCGACAGAGAAAATTATTCCTCTCATTCAAATTCTTTATCGTTTAGTCAAAGCGGTATGAGAGAAAGGGCGTCTGTTTGATAACAAAATATTCAACGGTCATCGCTAGTATCATATTTTACTTTTTTCATGTTCAATACCATGTTTGGTGATCGAGCTGAAAAAAAATCAAGTTTCAATATTTAGGAAACTACGAGTTATTCTCTTTATTACATTTGTGATTTGTTCGTGAATGACAGTTTTTTTATGTTACATCTTTATCAAACAATAGTGAACAATAGAGCTGTAGGTTTTTAAATTTCTTGTTCGGTTTCGGTTTTCGTTTTTCAGGTGGAGAAAAACCTCGGTTCGGTTCGGTTTTCGGTTTGTTCATGAGGCCAAGTAAAATTCAATAAAACTCATTCTTATGTCCGGAGTCATCACTGAATGGTAGTGAAATTGAGTGAAACTCAATGAATGCCCGAAATAAGCTATAATACATGAAGAATCAGGAAGGCCAATATAATAATTACCTAAATATACAGAACTTTTATTGTGCTTGGCCATTTTTAGAGGTCTGACACCTACACGCAACTTGAGGAAAGCTGCAAACACAACTAAACTGAAATGTCGGAAATTCACAGAATGTAGCCTTCCCAGAGTAGTGAGAGTACCCAGACACTGCCATTGGCAGTGTCTGGGTACTCTCACTACCCTGGGATGGCTACATTCTGTGAATTTCTGCAGCAAGAGAGTATTTAATAAAAAACGAAAAACCTTAGATTACGGGATGTCGACGGTTTCGGTTTTTTAAAAAAACTAAAAACCTCGGTTCGGTTTCAGTTAACCTACAGCTCTACTGAAGAAGAAGATTCTACTTCACAAATGATGAAACAAAAATATGTAAACCTGGAAACGCAAGTAACTGGCCTCATATTTGAAATATTTAAACACTCAAAATGATAGGTGTTCAAAATAGCAATATACAGTTGAAACTAGAAGAACTGTCACCGATTGCCCACAAATAGCACGTACTCTGTGCGTTGATCTGCGTTCTGTGACGATAGTAAGGATATTAAGTTCTGTACATACGCCCTATGCACAAGCAGTGTTTCAGCTAATGGACCTCCTGGTTTAACCCGGCGGTTCACCGGTGAAACATTGCTTGTGCCTTCTGTTGATAATCAGGAGAATCTGTTGTGCTTTGGATGCCATTTGATAGGTTAATTTCGCGAAAGTATGCCAAAAAAGCACATAGTGACAGAACTTCTAGTTTTAACTGTATCCTCCTCTAGTTATCGGAACAGTCAGCGTCGATAATCGCATAAACATATTTATTTGATTAATTTAACAGGCATCAGTCATCATCGATACCCACCTCCCCACCAACAATCGCCCCAAAATTGATATCTTTGAATTTTTAAAATCGCATCACACCCCTATAAAAGACGCATATTCCTTAGTCGTTTAATCGAAGTAATCATTCCAATCACAGTGCAGGTGTGAAGAAAAAACACATAACCTGCATTCTTGTTTTAATCGTTATCATCTTTGAAAAATAGTGGAAGAGATGGAAAAAGAAATACCTGTTTAATTGTGAAGTGAGGGTAGAAAGATTAGATTTCCTATCAAATGATTCTGTGGTTTCATACAATTGGAACTTTACACCATACTAAATGATGTGGGACAACATTTTATATAAGGAAGCAACTAAATATCTTTTTTACTTTGGAGTCGTCTCATCGGGCAATTTTAGCCATTTTAAATAGTTATACGTGGGTCATACTGTAACAGAATTCAAACGAATTGGGAGTTTAAAACATTGTTCCAGCATAGTAATATACATATTATTTGGTTCTTTAACCCTTTACCCAACGCAGACGATATCAAAATTCATTATTTTAAATATTCTTTTTTTTCAAATTTTTCAACAAAACCACATCATGTGACCCCTCGTTGGAACGAGCTCGATGAGCTCGTTCCAACGAGGGGTCACATGATATGGGTTTGTTGAAATTTTTTGAAAAATAATATTTTTTCAACTGCTGAATTTGAATGTTACGCGGGCGGATGCGGCTGATTCGTTGGGTAAAGGGTTAACATCATATGTCCAGCTATTTGAATGTTGCGGTGGGTCTTTTTTATCTTTTTTATAGAATTTTTTTTTACCTTCAGAGTTTTCTCATTGGCCTTAATCCAAATCATTTTTCTCGATTTGCGATAGGAAAGTCCACGCATCTGTACTGAATGGGATAAAAATTGCTGTATTTTGCTCAAACTCCATTAACCCTTTTCCAAAGGTAACGGAAAAACCGTCAGAGTTATTTACAAAACATGTCATTCAAATAGTTATTCTTTCACATTTTTTGCCGATAAAAATAGTTTATCTCCCTTATTGGAACGAAAACTTTAGATGCCATTTGACAGGGTAAATTCGCGCAAGCGTTTAGTCGTGCCATGACTTCTAGTTTTAACTGTAACCTCCTTTGGTTATCGGAACAGTCAGCGTCGATAATCACATAAACACATTTATTTGATTAATTTCATTAGCATCATCCACCATCGATACAAACCCACCCACCCACAATTCACCTTCCCGAAACTGATATCTTTGTATTTTTTAAAGTACTATCACACCACTATAAAAGACGCACATTCCTTATTTTCTTAACCCTTTACCCAACGTAACGACCAAAACCGGCCAACGCTGTTCACAAAAATCGCCAATTAATTTTCATTATTTTTTTTCATTTTGTGTCTCAAAAACATAGGTTATGACCCCTCTTTGGAACGAGCTCGCCGAGCCCGTTCCAATGAGGGGTCAAAACCTATGTTTTTGAGTCAAAAAATGAACAAAATTAGTTATTCAAGAATTTTGTTTGCAAGTGTCTGAATTCCTGTTTCAATCGTTGTCATCTATGAAAAATATTGGAAGAGGTAGAAAATGAAACGCCTGTTTAATTGTGAAATGGAGGTAAAAAGATCAGATTTCGTTTTAAATGTTTCTGAAGTTTCATAACATTGGTACTTCAGACTATACTAAATGATGTGGGCCTAAATTTTATAAAAGAAAACAATTAAGTAACTTTTTACTTTCAAGTCGCCTCGGTCGGGCAATTTTCGTCATTTTAAATAGCTATACCATGGGAATACTGTATCAAATTTCAAATAGAAATGGGAGTTAAAAAGTCGTTCCAACATAGTAACATACGCATTATTTGGCACTTTAACATCATATGTCCAGCTATTTGAATATTGCAGTGTGTTTGGGTTTTTTTTTTTTTTGTTTTGTTTTGTTTTTTATAGAAAATTTTTATTTTGATGCGAATTGTTCCCATTGGGGGCCTATCCGAATCATTTTTCTATTTGCGGCAGGAAATTCCACGTATACGTGCTGAATGGGATAAAAATTGTTGTATATGTCTCAAACACCATCAACCCTTTTCCCAAGGTAATGAAAACCCGTCAGCGCTATTTACAAAACATGTCATTCAAATATTTATTCTTTCGTTTTGCAACAAACTGAAACGAGATCTTAGAGTTCGTACAAACGAGGGGTCATAAGCTCTATGTCCTGATGCAAAAATGAAGCTATTTCACTATTAAAGAAATTTGTCTTTCAAGTAGCGTGGGCTATCCAGGGTAGGTACAGAATTGAACAACGCATAACGTGCCACGTCCCAGATGTAGCCCTAGTAATCATGTACAGTGGAGACTTACTCGTCGTTCTTCAACTAACTCCTACCAGTTGGTATGTGCGGTATTGTAAATATTACGAATCGATTTGTGGGAATGTGGGAAAATATCCCAGGATGTCCTCCATCAACCCACCCCAGTCAGGGTGGGTTTATGGTTGGGTGGCTCGGGTGATTCCCTCTCGGACAAATGTGCACGACAATCAACCTCCGCTTGTATCCCTCACATCATACAAAGCAACGATATGACCGTCGACGACATAGTCGATGTAATTATGGCAGAAAATTACGCAGGGTTTCCGTTAGTTTGGTCGCAGTTTTGCCAACCGCTATTTAATAGCACCACAAAGTAAACCAATGAACGCTCTATTCCACATACCAACTTGGAATAATTCACATTTGTCTCCACGGAACATTTCGTGGAATCATGTGGAGATAACCTATTTATCGATAGAACCTCTAGGTTGTGTAACTTGTTTCCAGTTCTAAGGTATGCAAAAGAGATAAACTAACTTGTATAGTTGGGTTTAATATATGTTGCCTTTGCAGACAGCGGGTATAAATAAAGGTTCGTGCAGGGGATATGACACCCACTACCCCAATAAATTTTCCTATCGGGACATTTTCTTCTGAATTGTTGACTCATGTCTTGTTAGCAGTCGTGTACTACATTACGCGACTAGATTTGATGCTTAAACTTACGCCATATGCACAGTCCGTAGCTGTGTCTTATTGGGCATTCCATATCACACATTTAAGTCAAGGCCATAAAACATTAGGTCTAGAGGGTATCTTTCAACCCGAATACAAATTATTGCGAGAAGCTCTGAATGAGAAATTACCGAATGACTGGATAGAGAAAGTTTTCGATCATCATGACAAGATAGATAAATGCGAGATATCACCCGCGATTTTCTTGCAACAGGCGTCGAGAGAATTCGGAAATAATTTTAATTCAGAAGTGGAATGTCCCATTTTTGCGAAAACGCGGTCGACGTGCCCGATCCCAGAGAGCTGACATTCGGGGACATCACAACAACATGGATTGTTTCTATCTGTCTCAACGTTATTTCAGATTACCCATACAGACAGGAGAGAACGCGAATTTCCTGAGTCTGTTTCGTCAAGATCTCAAGAATTGGAATTACATCTACGACGATCACGTGGCCAAACATGAGCAACGAAGAATCTTGGAGATATTGTATGGCGGTGTGGGATCGTGAGCCTTATATACTCGCCCCAAAAAGAAAGTGTGCATTGCAGAAATTGATCAAACTCCAAACAAATAATTTCGTAGGTGCAAAGAGTGTTAACCTGTTCATGAATAAGTTATGTTGAACACAAAAACAGCTTTCCCCGTTAAAATTGCATTAACGCTAAATGACGTGCTGCACGTTTGTGAAAAGGCCTGTTTTGCACGTGGAGAGTCTGAAAATTCATGCAGCAGTGTGAATCCTTGGGTATTTAAACACTAAAGTAAGGCCTTCATATCGTTCACATTCAAACTTGCGCTGCTGTTAAAACGACTCCACATTAGCATGCCAAGATTGACAATGAATCAACGTCTCCTTGCCCTGGGTATGATTAGAGCTGGCAGAACACACAGAGAGGATGCCCAGCATTTGAATTGCCACCGTAACACTGTAGACAGGCTAGTCCATCGACATGCACAAGATAATGACGTTCGAGACCAACCCCGCTCTGGGAGACCCCGAGTTACCACCCCTGCACAAGATCGGTATATCCGTGTCGTCCATCTCCGGAACCGGCAACAAACGGCAACGACGACAGCCAGGAACATCCCTAACCTGAGACGGATACATCCTCAAACAGTAATCAACCGGCTGAGAGAATACGGCTTACGTCCTCGAAGACCTGCAATTCGTCCGATTTTGACGTTACGTCATCGTCGTGCTCGACTGCAGTGGTGTAGACAACATCTCAGGCATCCCTTACACTGGCGGCGACGTGTTTTATTCACAGATGAATGTCGTTTCCATCTTTCATCATCAGATGGCCGCCAGAGAGTGTACAGACGTCGAAACGAACGCTACGCAGATCCATGTGTCGTGGAGCGAAACCGTTATGGGGGAGGGTCTCTCATGGTGTGGGGTGGCATCACTGCCCGTAACAGAACTGAGCTGGTCATTATTGATGGCAATCTCAATGCAGCCAGATATCGTGATGAAGTGCTTACACCTGTTGTTGTCCCATTTCTGCAACGTCACGGCCCCGGCGTCATTCTACAGCAGGACAACACCCGACTCCACGCAGCTCGTGTTTTTCAACAGTATCTGCAGCAACAACAAGTGGATGTTCTTCCCTGGCCCGCAAATTCGCCCGATATCTCACCCATTGAGCACATATGGGACGAAATGAAACGTCAGCTACGCCGGCTTCCCCATGCACCGTCAACGCTTGTGGAACTCCAAAGACAGCTTATCAGAATATGGAACAACATCCCACAACACTTCCATGCTAACTTGTTCGCTTCCATGAGGCGTAGATGCACAGCAGTAGTCGATGCAGACGAGGTCATACCAGATATTGAGTGTGTGACTTTTGTGTTTGACCCTTAGTGTCTTTGACTCTCCATGGCACCAAGAGTATCCGTCGTAGCATAATGAAATTTCTCGTGTTCATCACAAATTGATTCATCTGTGATTGAATAAAATTTCCATGAATGAAAATGATATATATCTTTTTTTAGTGTTATTTTTTAGCATGCACACTTTCTTTTTTGGGAGAGTATAATTTCGTGGTCAAAGATCTGACCAGTTGCAAATACAACGGAAAATACAGGAACGGATTCGACGATTTTTATATTCCGATAAAATTAAAAATCAAATTTTTGCTCACGATAATATTGGTATGTCTCTGGATTTTCAGTTCATATTTGCGGGACCCGGTGGGGAACCCCGGAAGTGACGTCATGTCACGTGACCCAGTGTCGAGTTGACATGGTAACCCCAGTGAGCGGCCATCTTCTGACGTCATCTCCATAGTGATACATTGTGTTAGTGCGCATGCGCAGTACGTGTTGTTAGGGAGATACGTGTTTCTGTCGTCCATTTTGTATACGGGAGGCCGCCATCTTGGTTTCTAACGGCAGCGCGTGGTTGCTATGTTACCCAAACGTCTATAACAAGACAGGGGTATGTTTGGAGGGCATGCTCCTTTGTACAAGTGTAATTTCCCGATTCGTAGAATTATCCAAATATACCCGACAATCCCTCCAAATCACCAAAAACGACCTTTATATTTACTAGGATTTCCCCAAGAATCTTCTCTAGGACCGCTAAACCGTAGATTTCAATAGTAGCACGTAATCTATCTTAATGATTTCGCCAAGATGAGAATGAAGATAAATGGTCACGGAGGTCCGTTAAAAATAGAAAAGATGCCTCAAAACTGTTTTATCTTTAATCCTTTGACCGCTTCTAACAAATCTATACTGGATAAGGGTTCGTTTGGTAAAATAGAACCTTGTAGAGATATGTTCATTTCTGGATTTTGTTTACTTCTTTTTTCATTACTTTTTTTATTTATTATTTTTTTGTGTTCTTTATTTTTTCTATATCCGTATCAACTGGCATTGACTCGTCTGGCCCCTATTGAGTTTGAGGAATTGTGGAATAATGTCCGTGTGCTAATATACTAATTCTATCCGGTTGTACGAGTCTCTTGCCGATATCGACCGTTAAGGCAATTTTATTTACTATCCTCGTATAGATGTCATGTTCATCACTTTGAATCACATTCGCCTTCTTTCGGATTGGCGTATGTTTGAACAGACAATGATTGTACTCTTTGAATGTTATATTGTTTTTAACGACGTATTTTTGAATTCCTTTCCATTTCTTGATGGCTTTTCCTCCTCCTCCTCCTCCTTCGATTTGGCAGGCATACAGCATCGCTCGCAAACCGATCCGTTCTGCAATTTCATCACCCGAAGTTTCCAATTTGAATTCATTTACCGTGCACCTCCTTATTCTCTTTTGAAGCGATGCCCAAAGAGTGATTCGAGTCGAGATTGCTCGTACACATCTTTCATCTCTATCTAATAAGCCAAACTGTCTGTGCTGGTAAACAAAAGCTGGGATTTCGCGAATTTGTTCTTTGAGTAACTGTAATAAAAATAATACATCACGGTCTTGCTGAAATCCAGAATCCACATTCCCAAATACTCTGGTTTGTTGAACTTCAATATTGTCTTCTTGATGTGCACGACCACCAGATTCTCTACCATGTTGGTAGTGGGATCTCACGACGTATTTTCTAGCGTACTATTCCGATGTCTCCTGAAGAATGTCGGTTTGTTGCCGCAAGTTTTCCATGTTTTTTTCCGATGACGGAATTATTCATCAATTTGAAGAAATGCTTTTTTGGATTCCGCCATGGTCTGAGTTCTCAAACGTGTGTTGGGATCAAAATATTTTTTCATCCAATCCCCTCGTTCAATCAAATTGTGCAATATATCTTCATCAATGCCATACCATAATCGAGGTAGAGTTTCAAATTTTCGCAAAATATCACGTAGTTGCATTTCTCTCATAGATTCGGGGGAGATTTTACACACCGTCGATCTCTATAATCTCGGGTGATAAGGAGTATTCGTTGTGGAGGTCATGGAGTTCGAATCATACTCCAAATCCACTTCCATAACACACAGATAATGTCTCCAACTATCAATCTCTTCTGATTTAGTCACCCACTTGAAGTTGCAAGTGGACAGGGGTCGACACATGGCCCGACCGTATAGGTTATTCGCATCTGAGTACTTGATGTATTTGCTAGACTCCTTAGACTCGAATTTTCTCAGATAACGATTGTTGAATTTCGCGTATTTGTGAGACACAGTGGATACGCGACCCCGGGTACCCTTTGTGAACAAGAGAAGAATGTCAATGTCGGATAACAATTCTAATCCCTCTTCTGTAATTTTTAACAGAGCGTTCCAAGCCAATATGAGGGTCGTGAAGTACCAAGCGGGATCCAAATCGTAATGTGTAGAACACACATCTCTGAAATTTTCGAACTCTTCTGCCAAGAGAAGGACGTTTATTTTCATATACAGATCATGATAATCGCTCATCGATTCTATGTTAAATAACATCCAAACTTTTCGAGCGCTCTTGTAATGTGTGCATCGTAGAGTCTGGAATAAAATTGTTCTTTGGGAGGTAGCAATGACTCTTCAAATCTGTCCAAACCGTCTATATAATCGTATGGAAAGACACCTTTTCGCAAGTGTCTGTTCCATTTATCAAGAGTCTGGGAAACTTTGAGTCAGACCTTATCCATTTCCAAATGATCGACCAGACCTTCCAAGCTAGAAGGCAAGAATTTGTAACTGTTCAAGAAACGTATGTCTCGAGTGATCGGTTCTTCTGTCGTTTGTCTTTTACACACCGCAATCTTTTTCGTGAACGAAATGCATTTCTCTTCATTGTTGGCAATGCACGAAATTTCGCCTACGTTATAGCCTAGATTTTTAATGAACAGATGAGAAGTGATTGATTTATTTATTTATTTATTTATTTATTTGCTGCATAAAAATATACAAGATAACAATAAGAAAGGTTACAGATGAATGCGCTGCAAGGGAATGACATAGCCTGAAAGGCTGTCTTCCTGCCATTCCCTTTTGACGAAAAGAATATTCATGACAGCAAGGTTTGTATTGTTGACTCATTAGGTTTAGTGATGGAACCTCTTTTTGAAAAGATACTATGGAAGATGGTAAACAGTTTGTGAGAGAAACACTACCAATGAACGAGAGGGCATATCAAGCCCTCCCCCACCCCCCGAACATAGAATACAAAAAGCGCCGATGAGCCGCCAGTCCGCGAACCGTTGGATAAGACCAACTCCCACGGGCCGAAAACCCATCGCCAGTTCCTATGGCCTGTATTCGCGAGTTATTAGAAACTTGTCGGGTGGGGAATTCACCACTGATATCTCTGTAGCGTCCTCGTCACTTTCAAGGATGCAGACAAGGCATTCGTCTTGTTTATTAGTACAATCATTAATACAATAAGTAATACACTAAGCAACAATTCGGCGAGGGCTATAGTTTCTATCATTGGCACGTTAGGTTTAGTGAACCTCTTTTGGATTAATACTACGGTGGATAGTAAACGGTTTGTGAGAGAAACACTACCAATGCACGAGAGGGCGTATCACCCCCCCCCCCCCCTCCACCCCCAACATAGAATACAAAAATCGTATGCCGACAAATTATAAAAAAGACCGGGTAGAATGTCGCATCTTAAAACATCAGATTATATTTAATGTGAGTGGGTTCCCTATAGAGACAGGTGTAATGGTCGTGATCCCTGACTCTTTCATACCTGGATGGTAGCTGGCCTGGAAGAAACATTCCTCGACAGATGTGACATTCCACCGCATTTCTCCAGTTTTTTTTATCTGTTCGTCCATCAACGGCTTCATCGGCAAGTGTCTTTTAAACAGCTCTTACAATCTTCTGATTTCTGATTCCAAGTCACGCACGAACATTTGAGCCACATTTTCTCTTCCGATCGTTTGCGTACGCGATGGGATCCACGGACAGACTACTATCGAAAGAACACTTGATTTAAAAATAATATTCCGAAGGCATGTGTTTTTTTATATTTCTCCATGTAACAGTCACTGTCAGGAATCGGCTGACATGAATTCATCATTTCAGTGGACGATTCAAAATCCGACGAGACGCACTCCCAGCCATCTGTTTTTGTGCTTGCAATTTTGGCATGACTAGATTCATAGATCGATGCATCCAGCAATATGTGTCTCTCTAACGAATCAATGCCGTGGAATGATTTCAGGCAGCTGAAACAGAACAATCTCTCTCACCGTGGTGTCCGTTCGTCTGACTTGAAAACAAACAACTCAGATTTTTAACCCTTTACCCAACGCAGGCGATATCAAAATTTATTATTTTAAATATCATTTCTTCACATTTTTCAAAAAATTTCAACAAAACCATATCATGTGACCCCTCGTTGGAACGAGCTCGATGAGCACGTTCCAACGAGGGGTCACATGATATGGCTTTGTTGATTTTTTTTGAAAAATGCTATTTTTTCAACTGCAGAATTTGCATATTACGCGGGCGGATACGGCCGATTCGTTGGGTAAAGGGTTAATCCGGTGCAGACTGATTCCAATGGCAACACTTTACTCTCGTGGTCAGATCCACATTCACAGCCATGGTCAGGTTCCGTCTTACGAAATCTTCGACGTCTCGCAACTCTATCAGAAACTCGATCCCCAGGCAATTTAAACGTTTCAAATTGTCTCGGTACACTGCCCATTTGAAGCCATGATTATCTTCGAGATTTTGAACGCTCATTGTAGCTTTTTCTACTCTAAACAATATGATGTGAGAAGACGTTCGTAAGGGACTGCATTTGTCCAAGTGAATTTCTAAATTCGACGCCTCATGGAACGTCCAATTACTACCGTTTTTGGAAAGGCGGCGATAGATTCCAATATCTCACCTTTCACCACCTCGAAAATTCCTCGCTCGTTCGAAGTCTTAGCCATCATCTCGACCTAAGAATGGCGATAAATCTCATAGACATCTATCGCCATCTCATTTTCTTCCATGCGCATTTATTTTTTCATGGAACATTTCAATATGATCTTGATCATGATGTTGCATCCCATGTTCTCTCTAAACAAATTCTCCACGTTCAGTTTAACGGCATTCACGGTACTTCTCGTGACCAGGAATGTCGAATGATTTAATAAATAATTCTTGATTGCTTCAGCTCTCTGTCTTGGAGCAAAGATCACTCTCACTTGCGCATTGAATTCACGTCCTGTCATTTCCATGAATCGTTCTTTTCCAACATTTGCCTTCATCGCAGATGAAAATCCAGTACATAATCGTTTTTATCGTTTTATCGAGAATTTCCATAGCGGCCGGAGCTTTTCTGTTTTTCTTTGCTTCGGGTTGTTTCGTTTGCATGGGAGCTTTTTTGTTTCTCTTTGCTTTTGGTTGTTTCATTTCACCTTTTTGTAAATCTGCAGCGGCGATGAGAGTTTTCCTTTTTCTGTCGTCAGAGTGTTTTTATTGGGTTTTCGAATCCACAGTAACGAGAGGTGTTCTGTGTGTTTTCTTTGCTTCGGGTTGTTTCGTTTGTACGGGAGTTTTCCCTTTTCTATCAACAGGCCGTTTTTCTGTTTCGTCACAGGATTTGAACCACTGAGAATCATAAGTTTGATCAATTCTTCCCTTTTCAGCAGTTTCGTACCTTTCAAACCCAATTGCTGAGCCTTGAATCTCAAGGCCACAACCGATTTCTTTGTCGTCTCGGCATTTTTCACACACCTATTTACGTAAAACACGGCTTTTCCACTGTTCTGCCTGTACGATAAAAATAAAGTTGTATCGCATATGTGGTGATACAAAACACGTTCGATTTCGTTTCAAACGTAAACGGAGAAGGAACCCGTCTAAATAAATCACGTCATCATTGGTCAAATTCACTGGAGTCAAAATCGCTTGGAAATTCCAAGTTCCTCATTTAGATTTGTTTACCCGGGATATTTAAACAACCAGATTCGAGTCAAAATCTACAAAATAAAAATAACATTGTGACTGCTTGTTCCTTGACGAATACTTTCCACAATTGGTCATATAATGATGGAATGTGCTAAACTTATTAGCTATTTAAAAAGTTCGATCATCGTGACACTGATCTGCGTCAGTTGGTTTCGACCTACTGAATGCCATAAAACTTAAAAAGCAAATTAGGGTTGGTACCCGCACCTAACAGTGATGTCTCGTAACAACGAAGAAAACGCAGCAATTATCCAGTTGAAAAGTGCTTTTAGTTCAATTTTCTTATAGACTGGTTGTTACATGGGAGGTGTGTGATAAATACAGAACCGAGAGCCGAAGGCCAAAGCAATCGAGTGCAATAATTCTTAACCCATTCAAACCCATGTGCGGTTCTGTATATTTATCACATCCATCAAAGCAGATCTATTCCTCAGTCTAGAAACTCTAGGAATGTTGAGACTTTTAGCATATTTTTTTCAATTTGGGTAATCTGGAAGTTTGAAAATAAGCCATTTTAATTTTTTTTCTATTCAGTTTATTTAATTAATTTAAATTGATTTTTTGTGTTTTTATATATGTATAAATAAAAAAAATAGAAATGAGAACTTTTTTGTTTCTTTGAATACATTTTTTTTCTATTTTGTTTTATTTAATTTAATTTAGTTGTTTATATTATTTCATTTAATTTTATTTAGTTAAGTTAATATTTTGTTTCAATTCTATCTTTTGTTTTGTTTTTAGTTTATTTCATGGTTCATTGTTAAATTCTTATTCTTTTTCCAAGGAAGTTTTCTGAGAAGGAAAAAAATTCAATTTTTTTAAATTTTCTATTAACTTTTTTTAAAATTTTCTATTAACTTTTTAAAAAATTCTATCTAATTTATTATTCGTTCTTACGAGTGTTTAAAAGAAATAAGTTCGAAATATTTCAGAAAGAAAACCAATTGTTTTTCAACTTTTTCGAAATCCAAATATTTTCTATTTTCGTTGTATTTTTTAATTTTATTTAACTTAGTATTAATTCTTACAAGGGTTTAAAAGAAATAAGTTTGAAATATTTTTTTTTAAATTATTTTTTATTCAGTTTTTTTCAAATACATATTTTCTATTTTTCGAAATATATATTTTCTATGTTTCGAAATATAAAAATATACATTTTCTAATTTTTTTCATTTTTTGAATATTCGTTTTCTATATTTTTGTATTTTTAGAATTATTTATCTCTAAAAGAAAACGATTTTATAATTGATTTTTCGAACTATATATTTTCTATTTTTCCAAGTTTTCGAAATATATATTTTCTATTTTTTCAATTTTTGAAAAATATATGTTTTCTATTTTTTAATTCCTATTTTGAATAAAATAATGAAATAAAACATCAAAACTACATGCATTCTTTTTGAATATCCTTTTTGACCGTTTTTTTTTTAAAAATCGAAAATTCGTAGGATGATTCTGTATAATCTGTGGATGAGAACGTCATATTTTGGGCGCGTTCAGTCAACCGTTATGGCCGCAAGGGCGCGTTATTTGGATTCATTTAGCACAGCCTACAGCTTGCATTTATGAATGGATTTCATTGCAAATTTGTAGGATGACTCAGTATAACGTCCCGATGAGAACGTCCTATTTTGTCGGTGATCGGTCAAACGAAACGGCCGCACAGGCATGTGCATAGTCCACAGGTCATATTTATGAAGCGATTTCATTGTAACTTGGAAGGATAGGTCGGTATGAATCTGAATGCGACTGGCCTATTTTGGTCACGATCGGTCAGCTGTTACTGCTGCCTGGTGACCTAGATTTCTGTAGCACTGTCTACGGGTTGTTTTTATGAAGCTATTTCATTGTAACTTGGCAGGATAACTTGGTATGCTATCTAGTTGAGACTCCCCTATTTTGGTCACGATCGGTCAACCGTGACCGCCGAGCCGTCATGTGACTCGGATTCCTTTAGCAAAGTCTACGAGTTATATTTATGACGGGGTTTCATTGCAACTTGGTAGGATGACTCGTTTTGGAATAATTTTACAGTAACTTGGTTACTTTGGTTGACATACATTAAACTGTGAGGGCCACATTAACTCAGGCCTCCATTCTTTAGTGCAGTCTACACCTCAAATTATTCTTATTGAAGACATAGCACACAGGGAACAGAAGTTAACATATTCTCAATTATCACAATTCTTGTCGTATTTCACAATCCTTTCATAAACATTGAACATTATCCTTTTCACCAAAACATTACACACAGTCAAGTTACGCTACAGTGTCATTGGCACTTTCATTTATTCAGTATTGTCTACAGCCTTTAATTCTGGTCATCACAAAATGTGGTCTGTAAGTTCAGGGTCATATCTAGGTGAGAACTCCCTTTGTGGCCATTGGTCAGTTGTTTTGACTGCTGGGGTTCTAATCCCAAAGTTGTTCAATTCAGTATATACATGTAGATGAAGAAAATCCACTGCAGCTTAATAAAATGACTTGTTATGATGTTCAGATGTTAAACGTTCTTTTATGGCCAAGTCCGGTTGACTATGAATGCTGAGAGATTCGAGCCTCAGTCTGGAACAGTTTCATATTGATTTTTTTCATGGTAGTAGTATAACTAACGATAGTGTAGTACAAGTAGTACTATACATGTATATTCTACAAGCAAATCAAGCAAAACCTGACTATGTTCAGGCAGTAGCGGGTGAATTCAAGCAATGCACATGATCGTAGATGAATTCCACATGTTTTGTTCAATATGAATGCCATGAGCAGCTAAGTGAACAACTGGCTAGTTGAAACACCTAAATTTTGAGTTGGTTTTTATCTTCTTGGTTCTATTTTTGTTGCTTCAGTTTTGTGTATTACTTCTGATAATTGAAAAAAGCATTTGTCAGTCCTAAGTTCAGTTGTTTACTTTCCAATGTAATTTCCACTTGATATTGACTTTTTTATCAACAGTACCTCACATTTGTTGTGTGATACACACAATGGCAATCAGATTTAATGCTCCAGTTTTCACAGAACCTCAGATCCCTATATAAATCAGTTGACCGATCTTTTAGCTGGTACAGGTTCAGTTCCAGTAACATTTACAGTTACACAAATGCATGTATATTCCTCAATGAGTGAACTACTCAAAACTAGTTCAAACAAGCATTTGTTATGCAATATTATTCCAACACTACCAGATAGTACCACTGTGTGAATTTCTCAAAGTTCTCAGCTTGAGCATTTGTTTAGCACATATTCACCTTCTTTTTCTTCTTCTTCTTATTCTTTTGTCTTTTGTCTTCTATGCACTTCCTTGTCCTCACGATAACGCGAAAACGAATCGTCCTATCTCGCTGATTTTTGGCATACTGATAGACAGTCAGAAGTTCTCGGCCACCTATGTTTTTTAGATTCCGTAGGGGGGGGGGGGTTGAAAATTGGTCAGGCACATATCTCAGGCATGGTATGACATATGGACCTGGAATCAACACCAAGTGAGTTGACACTCGATGGAGATTCAAAATATGCGTCAAGGTCACTGAGGTCATATAGGGGTCATTGTGCGCATTTTTCACAATAGCTGTCAATCACATTTTTGAACCCCCTTAATGCATTCCCAAAGTTCCCACATGCTTTTTATACGCTAAAAAAGAGGGCTTGGCCAAACATTTTGAAAGTAGGTACATGCTCATATCTCACGCATGGTATGACGTATAGACCTGGCACCAACACCAAACTAGTCGAAACTCGATGTAGGTTTAAAATATGGGTCAAAGTCACTGGGGTCACCCAGAGGTCATTGAGTGCATTTTTCAGAATTGCTGAAAATCACATTTTTGGACCCCTTAGTGCATTCCCTTGATCGAATCCTTTAATGCTGTACACATATATGCCTTTTCTGGTTTCTTGGAAAAATTTATCTGATTCCTGAATGAATATCTTTAAATACTGTTAACAAAAACCTATTTCTGATTTCTTTAAAACTATTTTTTCTCCCCGAAAATAAGCCTCCGAAGTATTCCCATTATTTTCATAGAGGGACGCGGTGCCTCCGTAGACAGAGGTGCAGGCTGCAAGCCGAGAAGTCCTCAGTTCGAATCCCACCTGCGGCAACTGCCTTGTGTCTTTGGGCAAAACACCCCTCCCCCCCACCCCCATTGCCCACGTGAGGGCATGCTGACGCTGTGTATTAAGGCGTACTGCACGTGGATGGTGCACTTTCTCTAACCCTGCTTGTGTGGAGTTAGTATGTAGGGAAGCCCGACAGTTGCTCGCCGCCGCTCAGTGGTTCTCTCCGGGTACTCCGGCTTTTTGCATCTGTAAAACTGTCCGACATGAGGTGACCATGGCTGTCAAAAGTGTCATTGAACCCCAATAAATAAATAAATAACATTCATAGAAGTCATGCCTCGATGGTATATTTGGAATATTTCTGTCTTCTATGCACCGTTTATCAACGCGATAACTCGAATACAATCAATCCTCTCTCAATGTTTTTTTGGATACTGGTAGAATGACTGCCATTAGTACTCGGTAATCTATGATTTTGAGGCATGTGGGTCCATGGGGCTCTAGAGACCAAAATATGTTTATAACATATACTGGCAAATGAGTTCACTGAAGCAATATGCGTTATCTAAAACAGCAGAGAATCTGTCATAAACAAAGAGTCAGAGAGCATGCTTTACTATTACACTGAATAACATTGTACATTTATTTAGTATCATGCTACAAACTTCATTCTCAAATCAAGCTGAATTGAACAAAGAACTCTTCACTTTTCAAAGCATTTTTAGAATTTATTTATTCTCAATCATAACTTAGGATCGACAGGTATTGGGATGGAGTGGTGTGTGGCTTTTTCGAAACACCTATCGCACTTATAAGGTAATGAAATGGAGTATTGAATGGTCTGTTTTAACCCTCTTAATACTTCAATGTGAGTACAAACACATTTAATACTACTCATGGCTACAGAATGTCTTCCGCTTTCTTTTCTGCAACATTTAATTGTGTGGGGAATGGGACACCACTTAGTGTACCTTCCAAAGTAAGACATTCTTAACCCTTTACCCAACATAACGGCGAAAACCAGTCAGCGATATACACAGAAATGTCTATTCAGTTAATTACTTTTTCATTTTTGCTTGAAAAACATAGCTTATGATCTCTCGTTGGAATGAGCTCGTTTTTTAAAGGATCATTTATTTATTTATTTATTGGGGTTTAAGGTAACATTGTTCTGCACAATAGCTAATCATGACCACTATAGTTTTACGGGTGGAGGAAGCCGGAGTACCCGGAGAGAACCACGAGGCAACAGCGAGCAACTGTCAGCTGCCCCACATACTAACTCCACACAAGCAGAGTTAGTATTGGTTGAAGACAGGTACAGCATCGACGCGCAGTACGCCTTAGTACACAGCGCCACCGTGCCCCCATGCGGGAAATGGGGTGAAGTGTCTTGCCCAAGGACACAATGCGGTTGCCAGAGGTGGAATTCGAACCGACGACCTCTCGGCTTGGCTCGTAGCCTGCACCTCTACCAAGTGAGCCACCGCGCCCCCTCTTAATGGAGTATTTAAAGGGAGTATTTTTAACCCTCATAGGATCTTAATATGGGTCCCAAAACTTTTATTGTATGCAAAATCGAGCATAATGAAACCGCTTTCCATTCTCACAATGTTGTTCTAAACACACATGGGCATAGATGGGATCTCGGTATTTTGTCAATGCCAATAAGTCTACAGATAGGCTCTTGGGGGCCTTTAAAGCCTTTTTACGTCTATATTCCAACATTACTGAGCTCTTTTACTCGCAATATATTTTCCAAAAGTACCATGTTCTTTAAGGTTTTCTAGCTGATATGAATATTTGCCATCATCTGCAAATATGGCAGATCCAAAGTTGGTGGAGGCAATATTTATAAAGGGGTTTATGCTCATACTTCAGGCTTGGTATGACCAATAGACATGGAACCTACACCAAATGAGTTGAAACTTGCTGGAGGTTCAAAATGTGGTCCACCTCAATGCGGTCCACCTCAAAGAGCATATTTTTCAGACCAATTAGGAATTGCATTTTATACCAACTAATGCAATTCTGAAGATTATACACGTATCTCATCATTCAAATAAATGACAGAGCCAGTAATGTTAATTTCTGATTCCTTGATCGAACCCTTTAAATGCGCTGCACATATATGCTTTTTCTGGTTTCTCAGAAAAATTGTGCTGATTCATGTATGAATATCTGTAAATACTGTTAACGAAAACCCATTTCTGATTTGTTAAAAACTATTTTACTCCCGAAAATAAGCCTCCATAAATTCTCTTTCTATATAGTTTTTTTTTTCCTGTTACTTTAACCCTTTTCACACAGACTTACATTTACTGGTGGCAGTAAATTTTGTTTCTCTAGTTCTCTCTACACTCGCGTACACCTACAACATCACTGCACATGGACAAACTACATAAGTATCTGTTCAATGCGCTCCCACGAATATAGAGGTCAGCATCGTCGTTGCTGTGTGCTGCTCATAATTTGACCCTGTCCCAACCGACTCACCACTAATACCACAATATCACACCAATCCACGTACTCACCGACAGCGAAACTACAGCAACGTTACAGGCACACTCAACCAAACACCCGATGTGGTTACGGACAAACTCAGCCTACCTGCTGCAAAAGTATCTGTTCACCACGCTCTCTCGAATAGAGGGTACTGGGTGTCATTGTTGCTACGTGCAGTTCATAATTTGATCCTGACTCGATCGACTCATCATCAAAACTACCATATCACATCAACTCGCGTACATACCGACAACGCCACTACGAGACAGCTACCGGCACCCTCGTGCAATCACCCAGAATGGCAACGAGCTGCATAACTATCTGCTTCGCGATCCGGTCCCTTATGGCAGATGCCAGCATCGTCGTTGTTTGGTGCCGCGCGCTGCTTGACCCTGCCCCGACCAACTCAACAAATCACTAAACACTACACCAACAAACTGAGGTACACTTAGCCCACAAGCACACTGATTATCTCAACTCTTTTTTTGCGGGGGGGGGGGGTGGTCTTCAAACACGGCATCCTAACCTCCCTGAAGGATTGGTGGATGACCCCCGGCCTTCAAAAATACAACAAGAGGTTTTCTCTAATCCTATTTGTCTAACCGTCAAGGCATTTCACGCCGGGACCACTCCCTGTAGCAGGCGTTACTGGTGGGGTTTCTATCTTCTATTCTTCAGCCCGACCAGGCTCTCCCGTTTGGAGTTAAATTCATCATCCGACAGACTCTCGGCCTAAACCAACGGACGCTCCAGGTAATCCTGGAACATCGATCGGGTTTTGGAGCGTCTAACCTTTGGCACTTATGAAACCCTCGTGTGCTGGATGTGTGCTTCGGTGGCAGCGGACCCGACCGAACCGGAGACAGAATTTTTTGTCTAGGAAGGCTCGATCAGGGACACGGCTACAACAAGTGGAAGGCTATACTTGCATGAAGAACATCAGGACCCACCCCTAGAATCATCACCATCTTTTATTTCCGGAGACAGATGGAACTTATCAATGAAGGAAGTGCCCCCCTCCCCCCACCCCCGGTTTGAAGTCCTCTTAACAAGTAGACTTTACTGGAGAATAGAACCACCTACTATAACTTGAGGGTGGAGGACTGGGTCCTGGTGATGGGTCCTGGTGGCTTCTCTGGCTCCTTTGCTTCTCCTCCTGTGTGGCTGCTCGATGTGGAAAGTACCATTATAGTGTTAAGGGGGTCGAAAGGGGTCAGTTTATCCCGCATCGCCCTGCGCGCCTTCGGCGCGCTAAAACCGCCTATTCACTCGATTGGCTTGAACAATTCTCCAGAAACCTCGTTTCCAAACTCCACGTTCAGAGGACTACGTTCTTACACTTACCGGGTCGAAACATACTGACCTTGTCAATGAAGGAAGTGGACACCTCGGTTTGAAGTCTTCTCAACAAATCATATTATATAAGTGGCAAACTAGCAACATTATAGTGGTAAAGGAGTCTTAAATGGTAGTTTACCCCACACTGTCCCTGTGCGTCTTCGGCGTGTTAAAACTTTCCGTTTACTTTATTAGTCTGTGTGAAACTCACAAACTATTGTTTTTGTACGGTTTCTTTTTCTGTTTTTTTCTCTTCTTCTTCTTCTTCTTCTTCTTCTTCTTCTTCTTCTTCTTCTTCTTCTTCTTCTTCTTCTTCTTCTTCTTCTTCTTCCCTCTTCTTCTTCTTATTCTCTTGTCTTCTGCCTTGTATGCACTTCCGTGTCCTCACGCTAATTCGCAAATGAATCGTCCTATCCCGCCGATTTTTTGGCATTCTGGTAGACAGTCATAACCTCTCGACCACCTATGTTTTTCAGGTCGCTAGAGCCATTGAGTATGGCCCAGTCGGTCACAGGGTTTTCACAGCCTCCAATTTCCTGATACAGTAAATTCTCCCCAAGCAATACTATGTTATATTATTCATACTGGCGACAATGTAAACATCAGTGCAGTCAGCTGTCAAAAATGAAATGTAACCTTCTTATTATAATCAGATGTAAGTTCCTTGAACTAAGTTGAGAGAAACCCTTTGCTTTGCAAGGAAATCAATTATAAATTATTCAGTTCAATGTTTTTAACCCTCTCAAGACTTCAATGTGGATTGCACATATTTTATTTCAGAGAGAATAAAATTAACCCTTTCCATAAAACTGCACTTAATAATTGTTGCAACCTATCACAAAACTGTCAGGAAGCCGGTAAAAATGCTATACTGACATGGTCGACTGTACTGTTAACTGTGTTAGTGATATGACTGTTTAAAACTCATTTATTAGAGGAGTTCTATAGTCTTTCTATGTGCTCGGCTCAGTCTCACTGAGAGTGCAGAAAACCTTGGTGCCAAAGTGTCTCCGATTTGTGTCGTTTCATCCCTCCGGTGTACAAAAGCAGGTACTGTCAGCTGAGAAACTTCAGTTCGTAGCTTTGCCAAGCTGACTACATTCACTACTCTCAAAGTACAGCTAGTGCGGACTACCTCTCCCACTGAACTCTCTTAAAGAGCTAAACTCCCCTAAAGAGCTCATGTTTGCTGTATTTTGGGGGTAGTTTTAATGACCTCTGTTAGACTAATTGGGCTAAAGAGCTTATAACCTTGTTTTTATTATAACAAGTTAATAATTTTGGTCTACTGCCCTTGAAGAGCTATAGCTCTCCTGAAGAGCTATAGCTCCTTTAAGTTGTACTTTGGTCTGTACTAAAATGTTTCTCTCATCTGGAATTTAGTTTAATAGTTTGATTTTTACATTAAAATGCATAATATGAATAACATGTTTTAGACCAATTAAACCAAATCATCCGTGAAATTATGACTAGTGTTTGTCGGTCTATTACCTGAAAATATCTTTTAACACTTAGTGGCCAAGTCCAACTTCAAATCTGAGTATTGTCCTTTAACCCCTAGTATTCTGGTAGTACAACAGAATTTTCTCCAATCACTGTTTTTCTCTTGTGTAAATATGAATTTAACCAATTATATCTTGTTTGACAGAGCTCACTGAGCTCTGTCAGACAAGGTATATTTGGTTTAATATCAACCTGCATTACGGGAAAATATTTGCTGCTGAAAATATTGACATTTGGACATCAATGTGCACAGGATTAATTTAACCCCTGTTATCACTGAAGAATCGGTTCTGATTAACTCCTACTGGTCATTGCCAACCATTCAAGAAGCAATGATGGTGAGTGGCTTTCTCGAAACACCTATCACAATTATAATTTAATAAAATGGAATATTCGAATGGTGTCTGTTTAACACTCGTAATACTTCAATGTGAGTCCAAATGCTTTCATTTAACTGATGACCGCAGAACGTTTTGTTCATTTTCTGTCACAGTGCCCCTCTGTTCACAACCGCCATTCTTGAGATCCAACCATCTTCTTGTTTCGCGTACGTCTTCTTTAGGGCCCCAGATGCATTTTATGACCTTTTAATCCCGTAACGGCCCAAACAAAAATCGCCAATTAATTTTCATTATTTTTTCATGTTTTGTCTCAAAAGCATAGGTTATGACCCCTCTTTGGAACGAGCTCATCGAACTCATTCCAATGAGGCGTCATAACCTATGTTTTGAGACAAAAAATGAAAAACAATGAGTTATTCAAGAATTTTGTTTGCAAATGTCGTCTGCTTTTTTATGTTAGGTAAAGGGTTAAATGGATCAAACAGGCACGTGATCACGATGAGGTTACGAAGTTGGACTTCAAAGAGAGAGGTTCATGGTACTAACGTCGCCATGTGTATCTGTGTTGTGTCCTTGGCAAGGCACGTAATCCCGATACCCCGCGAAGGGGCACGGTGGCGCTGTGTACTTTTAAATGGCTTGCTTTTAACCCTCCCAATAAGGCACACTTAACCCTTTACCCAATGTAAATGAGGAAAACCGGCCAGCGTTATTCACAGAAATTCCCATTCAATTTTCATTTTTTTTTCATTTTTGCTTGAAAAACATAGCTCAGTACCCCTCGTTGGAATGAGCTCGTTTTTTAATGGGTTAAAATAGAGTATTTAAATTGAGTATTTTAACCCTCTCACGATCTTAATATGAGTTGCAAAAGTTTTAATTTATGCAATACGGGAGTAAAGATAACCTTTCCATTCTCACAATGTTGCTCTTAACACATATGGCCATCGTTGGGACCTCGGTATTTTGCCAATTCCAATAATCCTTCAGATAGGCTCATGAGGGCCTTTAAGGCCTTTTTACATTACTGAATTCTTTCACTTGCAATATATTTTCCAGAGGTACCATGTACCTTAACATTTTCTAGCTAATATGAATATTCGGCGTCATCTGGAAATATTGCAGACCTGGAGTTGGTGGAGTCGATATTTTTAAAGTGGTTTATGTTCATACTTCAGGCTTGGTATGACCTATAGACATTGGACCTATATCGAATTAGTTGAACTTGCTGGAGGTTAAAATATGGTTCACCTCAATGCGGTCCACAGAGGTCATTGAGTGCGTATTTTTCAGAATTACTAGGAATTGCATTTTAAAACAACTCTAAAGATTATACACATAAAAAGTTATGTCATCATTCAAATAAATGGCAGAGTCAGTAATGTCGATTTCTGATTTCTTGATCGAACCCTTTAAATACTGTGCAGATGTGCCTTTTCCGGTTTCTTAGAAAAATTTTCTGATTCCTATATGAATATCTGTAAATACTGTTAACAAAACTCCATTTTTGCTTTATTTAAAAAATATTTT
This sequence comes from Pictodentalium vernedei, assembly GCA_031216915.1. NCBI lineage: Eukaryota > Metazoa > Mollusca > Scaphopoda > Dentaliida > Dentaliidae > Pictodentalium > Pictodentalium vernedei. The sequence goes on along the minus strand of CM062297.1, from coordinate 781,447,690 downwards.
ACTCCCGAAAAATAAGCCGCCATAAATTCTCTTTCTATATAGTGTTTTCCTGATACTTTAACCCTTTTCACACAGACTTAAATTTACTGGATGCAGTAAATTCTTGTTTCTCTAGTTTACTTGAATAATTCTTCAGAAACCTCGTTTCCAAACTCCACTTTGAGAGGACCAAGTACTTAAACTTACCGAGGCCAGAAAACAAAATCAGTTGCCACAATTCACCACAAAACTAAATAGCATTAACCCTTTGAACCCCAGAGGCCGTTTTTCCGGCCCAGCACCACGATACTTCACCATAATTTCATTAAGTAGGTTGACTTTTGAGTGAAGGTGTGGTGTAGACCAATCAATATTTTCAACGTGCAGCCCTAAGGCTGCACGTTGAAAATATTAATTGGTTTGCAACCCGAATAAAGAATATGGACTCTTCTCGTTGCTGTCATTGAACTGATATGGAAAATACCACTAGGGTTCAAAGGGTTATAACTATAAAAACTATAATGACTATACAAAGTTCAGAGATTTCGGATTTCTATAAATATCGATTAGACATATACTGTACTCTGAGCTTCAGTCTCTGTCTAAAGGTTATCCATGGTGTGGTACCTATACTCAGAGCCATGTCCAAGCTCCGAAGCCACCAGTCAAATTCTTAAACGAATCTGATGTTGTTATGACCTGTAACCAGTCTAACCCTTAAATAATTTTCTATTTTTAGATTCAACCCGCTCGACTATTTCAATAGGTTGGAAAAGCGAACCGTTCTCGTTCGTTTTTCCAACCAACTGAAATATTCCATGAAATTGAATTTAAAAATACCATAAATATTCATTTGTTTTCAATAAACGCAAGAAATGTTTCTCAATCGAGAGAACTGATTTGACCGAATCTTTAATGGCATTACGGAGTAAGACTAACGACAGCTTCAGTTTGATGATTATGCCACGCAGTTTGACTAATTGCGTTAATGCTTTCGGGTGAATTAAATACTTATTGATTGGAATATCTATAACACGAGCCGAACGAAAATTTGTGTATCTTGTGGTGAATAAAGGGACATCTCAGTACATAAACGGTAGTCTGTGCGCAAACTCCATGAAAAAATGGTAAACAAGCACCCCATAACAGCGTACAATTCCTTACAAAATTTTACTGGCGGCCTTCGAGCGTTAGAACCCTTCATTCGAACAAAGACGAAGAGAAAGTAAACCCAGTCCAAAATACAATATGAAAAATGGCTATTACTGAATATTATGTTTCGTTACGTGAAATTGTATTCAGAGTTTTTATGTTTCTGCTTTTCACATCGGTCTCAGTGCAGTCAATATTCGAGTTTCTGAATTGATAAATCAGAGGTAGCTCGTCACCTACACCACATTGTTCAGAAAATGACACCTCATATATACCTTCAGGCCTGAAATCCCTAAAACTGTTTCAAGTACTCTCACCCTGAAATATCTTGGATCACTTTGAATTTTTGCTATGACTTGTCCTTTATTTTCGGGGCACTTAACCCTTTCAACCCCGGTGGTATCTTCCATATCAGATCAATGACAGCAACTGGAAGAGTCCATATTCATTGTTTAGGGATAGACCAATTAATATTTTCAACGTTCAGCCTTGGGGCTTCACATTGAAATATTGATTCGTTTACCACACACATGCACTTACAATTAAAACTAGAAGTCCTGTCATGAAATGCGCACAGATAGTGCAACGATCTGCGCGTTATGACCACAGTAAGGGGTTATCAAATTCTGTACATATGGCCTGTGCACAAGCAATGTTTCAGCCAATGGAACTCCGGGTAACCCGGAGGTCCATTGGCAGAAACATTGCCTGTGTTTGCTTTGAGTAACCAGGAGAACCTGTCATGCTTTGGATGCCATTCGACTTGGCAATTGCGCGCAATTCCTATGCACAATTAAGCCTAGATAAGCGCACAGTTTGTGACAGGATTTCTAGTTTTAACTGTAGCATCCATCCTATTTAATGAAATTATGACGTATCATGTTCCTGGATGAAAAAGCGACCGCTCGGGTTCAAAGGGTTAAACCTTTAAAAAGCTATCATTGTGCTCCAGTTGGCATGGAAGGTTATTTATTTTTCCAATGGGGACCCTGGACATTCACCTGTGAGGAATACACCCTCTTAACCAAGCACGAGGTGACACGACGTGAGAGGGGGATAGGTTTCTTGTGTCATTGTCATCAAAAAATGTTTCGTCCCACCACTTTATATTTCCTATTTTTTCCTCTAACCTTCGGTCTAATACTGGGTCAAAATTGCGAACTGAAATGAAATATTAATTGTGGCATATCGAATCACATGCAATCCCAAGTAAGACTTACGCTCTCAGCTTCAATCTCACTTTGAAATTTCAACATGCTGTGATGCTCATATTCTACGCCTCGCCGTCAAAAAAGAAACAACAAAGAAATCCTACTTCAAAGCCAAGTGTAGTTTATGGGTTAAGACACTTACGGATTTAAACCAATTCCCTGACACGAGTGGCGATACGATACTTAGGATAAAAAAAAATTCTGGAATAAAACAAGATTTCATTTTTGCCGCCAAGACGACTCCGAAATAAAGCAAACTCATTAAGCAAAAACTAATGAGGGTTGTAATGGTAATAAACTTCAAAACGAGGGGCCCACACGGTTCAATCCTGACTGGCGGTAACTGTGTTGTGTCCTTGGGGGGTGGGGGGGGGGTCCCCACTTTGCCATCAGGTATTGTTCTCATAAAAAGGTGTTTATAGGGTAGACAGTAGGGATTTAAGTTAAAGTCTGTACTATATTTTCCCGGATTATTCAGATGGATATCTCTGGATGAAATGATGTTTTATTGATTGATTTGCGCAGATAATTAAATTATTTAATTATTTTTTTCGCTATATTTTAACATTTTTATAACGTGGATAGCAGACGACACTTGCAAACACATTTCTTGACTAACTACAATTTTTTTTAAATTTTTTGTCTCAACATTATTGGAACGAGCTCATCAAGCTTGTTCCATTGAGGGGTGATGTTTTTGAGACAAAAATTGTTAACAAATTTAAATGGTGATTTTTGTTATCAGTTGCAAATGATAGATAATAAATATTTATCTGATAACCATAGAGTATAACACCCGTTGTATATACTTGAAGTATATACAACGGGTGTTGTATATAATTATAATTTATGCGAACAACCTTTGACCTCGTTCGATTCCATTTTCATTCATTCATAAACTTCGTAATGCAAGTTTGAATTCTACGTTGAAGGAGCAAGTGAAATTTAATCGAAATATATATGACATATTTTCTATAAGTATAAACATGTAAATTTTCAGTTTATTTTGCTGAAATAAAGAAATAATTACAACCTACTTCGTTCAAAACCTTATGTAGAAATTACTAGACTGTCAGTAATGTGTAATGCGCTATTCCACTATTTCATTTTGACGTTTTCATATAATCTACCAGTCTATAAACATGCTCGATTCCCTCTCTTTGGCTTCTGTGGGCCCTTTGCCACTTATACTAAACGAGATGAATGAAACGTTTCAGCGCGCAGAAGGCTCACAGAGACGATGTGGAATTGAAATCCCTTGCGACCCGAATAACTTTATAGCTTTATTTGCTTATGAATCCATGAGAGTCGGACGCGAGAGCCAATAATCTTATTTAGCTTGAGTGTGTGCACTGGCTCTAGGGTAGTAGGTTGAGATTCCCGAGAACCTCGAACTGGAAGATGTTGGACGTGATGAATGAATGAAAGGCTTTAGCGCGCCGGAGGCGCGCAGGGACGATGTGGGATTTACAAATCCCCTGCGATCCGGTTAACCTTATACTAAACAGGGAATTGCAGTCATATATATGTACAGTTATTTGTAAAAACTATTTTGTTTACGCCTTTGAAGTGAAACACTACTGACTAAATTGTTTATACAAGTGATTGAAAACTCATCAATTAATCAACAGTAATCAGTGTTAACTTAATTGCTTTGAGAAACACTGCTGGCAAACTAAGGACCAAAAATTCTTGATTAGCTGTCACTAATTGTTAGAAATGATTATAGCCGAGGTGTGAAGAATTGTTACTTCAGGCTGATGGCAAAGTGGGGATACACCGTCCTTGGGCAATGCACTTGATCCCGATTGCCCCTGCGGGGTTACGGTGGCGCTGTGTACTAAGGCGCACTGGACGTCAACGGAAGACTTGCCTCCAACCAATGCTAACCCTGCTTGTGTAGAATTAGTCCGTTGGAGGGTCTGACAGTTGCACGCCGCTGCTCTGTAGTTCTCTCTGGGTACTCGTGCTTCCTTCACCTGCAAGACTGTCCGACACGAGGTGATTCTGGCTGCCGAAAGTGTCGCTAACTACCTCATTAAATAAATAAATAAATAAATAAATAAATAAATAAATAAATAAATAAATAAATAAATAAATAAATACTTTGAAGGAAAACAGTGAAAAAATATTACAATTTGAATCCGTTTGAATGGTGACTTTTTGTGAATAGTATTGGACGGATATGGCAGTATCAGAAGAGAATGTTTGCTAAAAGGACATATTTGTGATAATATGGGTGTCTCATGCAAGTCTTTTCGGATTACTTCACAAAAGCAGTTGACAGGAAATTTCAGACTGTTTTTAGTCGCAAGTGAAACAATAAACTGTTTTGACAAGCTGGCTGGCAATGTAATTTGTCGCTGGCTGACAAGACCTTTGCTGAGAGGAGACATCTCGATTCGAAAAAGCTGAGTCTGTCAGTTCATTGCAAAGATCATATTATGTAAAAGTGCAAGATATTAAATATGTTGTCAGCCCACACAGGTTGTACTATATGGTACTTCCAACGTTTTCAAAAACTTAATTGAAGGAGTCATTTTGTCTGCTCTCACCAAAAACAAAATCGGCATATGGGCCGAAATATTCACAAGACGAAGTAGGTCATTATTGTTAGGCGTATTCTACCGTCCACCCAACAGTCCTCCGGATACATGGGATGCTATAGCAGCATCCATCGAAAAAGCCAGAGACACGTCAATTAGGAACTTAATTGTCACAGGAGATTTTAATGACAACCAAATGGCTCCCTCGAGAAGTAGCTTTTTCGAGCTAGCTAATTACTTTAACCTTAAACAGATTGTGAGTGAACCAACTTGTTTCACTGAGACGTCTGCTACATTGCTAGACCTCTTTGCAGTCAGTGACACAATCAACGTGAAAGCATGCGAGGTGCTTGAACCAATTATCCCAGACATGATCCGCTATCACTGTCCAATCTCAATTGAAGTCGAATTTTTAAAACCTAACCCTTCCTCTTTCAAAAGAAGGATGTGGATTTATTCTCAGGGTAATTACGAAGTATTGAACCAGTCTCTCTCGAACACCGACTGGAACTCTGTCTTTGATAACCCATGCCTTGATACTATAGTCTCTAATTTCACCGACAGAATACTCGATACAGCATCCAGACATATACCCAACAAAATAGTTACTTCGAAGACTGGCCAACCGAAATGGATGCACAATGAACTAAGACTTCTGATAAGACAAAGACAACACTTGTATCGTACTGCCAAACGAACAAATCACCCGCACGCCTGGGATAAATATAAACTTAAACGGAATGAAGTTATATCAGCTATTAGGAAGGCCAAAGCCATGCATCTTTCAAAAATTCAGTTCACATTGAGAAGCAAAGAAACCCCAGCATCACTTTGGTGGAAGACATTAAAAGCACTCATCAGTAGCAATAACACAACAGGAATTCCTACCTTGATCCATTTTAACAAAATATACTCATCAAGTCTTGAGAAAGCTGAAGTGTTCAACGAATACTTCAGTTCGATTTCAACAGTTGATGATTCGAAAGCCTCCCTTCCAGACCCACTACTACATGTCTCTCAGCGTATTGATAGTATTACCCTACACTGCAGCGAGGTATATGCTGCAATGAAGTCGATAAAGGTATCCAAGGCGTCTGGTCCCGATCAAATAAGCCCGCGTCTCCTTAAAGAATGTAAATCCTCTCTATGCGAGCCACTGTCAATCTTATTTAACATACTTCTGAATAGCTCATACTTCCCTTCACTCTGGAAAAAAGCAAATGTCTCCCCTATCCTAAAAAAAACAACCCTCAAACTCAGTTACTAGCTATCGACCGATATCATTGATCAGCTGTGTTGGCAAAATATTCGAAAAATGCGTCTTCAAACGCCTGTGGCTGTTTCTAAGTGAAAATAATGTTCTCAGTCAATTCCAGTCAGGTTTTACACCTCGAGATTCAACCGTCCTTCAACTGACTGACATATATGATGAATTTTGTCGTGCACTCGATGAAGGCAAAGAAGTTAGGGTAGTTTTCTGTGATGTCAGTAAGGCCTTTGATAAAGTATGGCATGCTGGTCTTATCCACAAACTGGAGAGTATTGGGGTTTCGGGGGAGTTATTGCTATTTTTAAAATCATATCTTGCCGATAGATCGCAGCGAGTTGTGATAGCCTCGGAGACATCTTCATGGAGGCCCATCAATGCCGGTGTACCTCAGGGGTCGATACTTGGGCCCTTACTGTTCTTGATATACATTAACGACATAACCAAAGACCTACTTAGCTCTATACGCCTGTTTGCAGATGATACTTCATTATATCTCATCATTGAGAACCCAGAGCAAGCCTCAAACATAATCAATCATGATTTGGCGACAATTGAGCATTGGGCCAAAACATGGTTGGTTGAGTTCAATCCCAATAAAACAGAGAGTTTGCTTATATCACGTAAAAACAATCCCAACTCTCACCCACCCTTATATCTAGGGGGTTCACAGATATCGGAAGTTTCCGAACATAAACATCTGGGGGTCATACTAAATAGCACATGTACATGGAACGACCACGTTGACCACATTTGCTCGAAAGCCTGGTCTCGGTTAGACATGCTGAGGAGACACAAATTTTATCTCGATCGAAGTGTCTTAGAAAAAAATTACTTTGCCTTCATTAGACCCCTTCTGGAATATGCGGATACTGTCTGGGATAATTGTTCCATATCCAATATTGCGGAACTAGAAAAAATACAGATTGCAGCAGCCCGAATCATTACGGAAGCAACAATTAGTGCCAGTAAGTCCTTGCTGTATTCTGAAACACGATGGGACTCCCTTCAAGAAAGACGCCGCAAACATAAATTAATTCAGTTTTTCAAAATGTATCACCGTATGTCACCCCCACATATTTCCAATAAAGTCCCCCCACTCGTCTCCGAGACGAACTCATCATTTAGTCTTCGATCAAGTCAAAACCACCGCGTTCCCTTTTGTCGAACCCAATTGTATCAGTCCTCGTTCATCCCAAGCGTTACAAACCTATGGAATAAGCTACCCTTACCTGTACGCGAGAACTCATCATTGATCAACTTTAAGACCTTCCTGAGCAATGGGAACCAAAGACCCCCAAGGTTCTACAGTGACGCGAAATCTCGAGCGGCTCAAGTTTATCATTGCAGGCTTCGATTGCACTGCAGTAGTCTTAATTCTCACCTATATGATAATCACTTATCACCCAACCCCTCTTGTCAGTGTGGAGAGCGCGAAACTACTGATCACTTCCTCCTGCATTGTCCGATGTTCTCAAACGCTCGCAACTATACGATTAATTTACTCCCCTTTGCAGTAGACTCATCCACGCTACTGTTTGGTCCGAGTTCTTGAATAATGAGGACAACCGTCTTATCTTTGAAACGGTACATGACTTCATTCTATCAAGCAAGCGATTCCATTGAGTTACCGCTCAATTACTGTACCCCACCCTGCCCCACGTGGGAACACCGTTCCTGAAGCATTGCTCTTTTTGTACCTCGGTAATCAAGTTATGTACAACTGGTGAAATAGGACCCACTGACCTATGTCTTGAGTGGAAGGCCCACTCACGCCTCAACACCACCTAGTCTAGTATGCAAAACTCTTATCAAAGGAACTAAAAGTAAGAATCAAATACCGTACTTATTACGCTATGGAGTTTTAAGTTAACATATTTAGTGTTCAAGTTGGCCAAATTAGGTTTTGCTCTGTTATTTTTCTGAATCTTCTCCTCTCTTTCTTTGATCATCTCTTCTTCCGGCTCTTTCTTTCCTTACCCTATTCAATCTAAAGTTTAAACAATCTCACGTATCGTTGACTGGCGGTCGGGGTCGTCTTCCTCCTTTTCAGATTGGAGGGGACCGGACCTTCACGCAACGATACGTGAGCTCTATTACAGATTTATACCACCTGAAGGAGTAATTTTTCAAATGTGCTGGGGAGACGACTTACATAAGCTGTAAGCTTTCTGTCGAATCCCTTTTCTACTCAGAAACCTGTTTTCTTATATTTATTGCCTTTCTGTATACTACTGTATCATGTACATTGACGATTTACTTCTTTGAACAATTATTGTGAAGTGTATACATTGAAACAAATGCTTTAATAAATACTGTTTAAACTAAAAACAAAATCACACGCAGCGAAAGAAAAAGTACAGAAAATGTGAAAATAATTGGTATTTTAATATTAAAGAGTTTTTAAGAGGTTTAGAAGATAATATAATAAATCAGGCACAGTATTAAAATATTTCCGCAGGAGTTGTTCATTCACAATAACCCTTATCTAAAATGAAAACACACGACACTTGCAAACAAAATTATTCAATAACTAATGTTTTGCCTTTTTGCGTTAAAACCATAGATTATGATCCTCACTGGAACGAGCTTAACCAGCACATCCCAAATAAGTGCCATAAGATATGTTTTTGAGGTACAAAATGAAAATTAAATGGCAAACTTTTGGAATAGCATTCGTCGATTTTGGCTGTTACGTTGGGTGAAAGGGTTAACTTAACCCTCTGAACACCGATGTCAAAATACAGAAATTTTAATCAAGGCTACAATTTTCGTCATTGAAAGAGATTTACAGGACAGTTAGTGCCCCTTACTGTTCTAAACTGTCCGTAAATTTAACACTAACTGGAGAAACACAATTTACTGCATCCAGTAAATTCAAATCTGTGTGAAAAGGGTTAAAGTATCAGGGAAAAACTATATAGAAAAAGAATTTATGGAGGCTTATTTTCGGGAATAAAATAGTTTTTAACAAAACAGAAATGGGTTTTCGTTAACAGTATTTATTGATATTCACGCAGGAATCAGAACAATTTTTCTAAGAAACCAGAAGATGCATATATGTGCACAGCATTCAAAGGGTTCCATCAAGGAATCAGAAATTGATATTACTGGCTCTGCCATTTATTTGAAAGACGGGATACATGTATAATCTTTCGAATTGCATTAGTTGGTATAAAATGCAATTCCTGATAGGTTAGAAAAAAATATGTTCTCAATAACATCTATTGACCGCATTGAGGTGGACCACATTTTGAACCTCCAGCAAGTTTCAACTCATCCGGTGTAGGTTCCATGTTTATAGGTCATACCAAGCCTGAAGTATGAGCATAAAGTACTTTATAAATATTGGCTCCGCCAAATTCGGATCTTCCATATTTGCAGATAATGGCAAATATTCATATTAGTTAGCAAATGTTAAGGTGCATACCTCTGGAAAATATATTGCAAGTAAAAGAGTTCATTAATGTTGGAATATAGACGTAAAAAGACTTTAAAGGCCCCCAAGAGCCTATCTGAAGACTTATTGGCATTGGAAAAATACCAATGTCCCATCTATGCCCATGTGTGTTCAGAACAACATTGTGAGAATGGAAAGGGTTTTCATTATTTTCGATTTTACATAAAATAAAATTTTTGGGATCCATATGTCAGGGCAAAGCCAGTCTAAAAGGGAGGAGCCCCCCCCCCCCCCTCGCCCCCCTATTTTCAAGTTCAGATATATGTATATATAGTTCTTCTCTCTGTGTTGGAAGCATACATGCATTAATTTGATAATTAGCCTTAGGCGATTCACAGTGGGATACTTCTCTGCCATAGTCAGCATAAAATGTTTCCATGCTATCTAAAGTCAATTAATATCGACGTGGCCGACGCCTTCAATCGTTACGGCTATCAAGTATATAGTTTCTCGGGATTCGCTTGATAGCATATGCATTGGTGCGAGGTGATTTTGTTTTCAGAAATGTCGTGTGCCATGTTTAGGCATCTTGAAATATTGCTATCTGACCATCACAAGACGAGATATAAAGTGTGGGGAACAAGTTATTTCAGGGAGACTTGGGTTCAGACCGTTTAGGAGTGAGCCGCCACATAGGGTCTCATACGAGTGGAATTGCTGGGTAATCCACGAAGCTCCGTCGTACGCCGCTATTATCAGATTAGGTGGACGTAGGAGGACGACAAGCTCGAATTTAGAAAGTAGATTACGAACCCACGATATCATTAGCGAGGATCGACTCGCACCTGTCTCAAAGTGTAGGCTATTGTATTGTGGTATTAACCCTTAGGAACGCAGATGCTGATCGCATAGAAGCCTGTTTAGCATCAGACTTCTGTGAATGTCGACTCAGGGTCGACAGTGACAATTCGCGCAAGCTCGAAGCGCATTTTGAAGTTGTGAGTTCTGCATGAACTGCGTGTATTTCAAGGAGAGTTCTATTAAAGGACACATGTAGAAGGTGACGTAGACTTGCTAAACTAGTCGACAGAGTGGCTAAACTGAATCCAAATCAGAACACTATTGCCACAATGTAACTAACATTGCTAGTCATGATCCCCAGGCTGTCAGAGCTGCAAACGCGCACAGGGGCTCAAAAGATTAAGACTCGGTGTTTTAAGCTCCTGTTGCGAGCCCGCGACAGTGAAATTTTGAGAGTGTACTATAGCGCAAGTACAGGGCAAAAGATAAACTTAATTTGATGAAAAAACTATTAACCCCTGTGATAAATCTTCTACCATGTTGATGAAATTGTTAAATGTGTGAAATATGGAAATGAGTTTATTTTGAATGTGAATAAAAGAAACGTTGTTACTTTAATCATTGTTTCCTTTCCGCAGCCTGAAGTGATTAGGAATTTTGATGTGCTCGATTTGGAAGAGACAGAGGAGGAGATGGAGGTAGTTGCAACAGATAGTAGCTTGGGGTCTAGGCCAGGAAAAAGGAGGAGGGATCCGGGGGAAGACCAGGGGAGTAGTCCAGGTAGCTCAGGGCCTGGAAAGAGACGGAGGGACAAGGATAGGAGTAATCCTAGGTCAAAGATACCGATACCGATATTGATTCCGAGTGGGGCTGTTGGAGAGGAAGAGGACGCTGTAAACAATAGGAGACTAGAGGAGATAAATAGGGCGAGGTCCAAAAGTAAGTTGGTGGTTGCAGGAAGTAGCATAGTTCGGGGGATCGACAAGGTTGTCTGTGGTCCGGACAGTAAAAATAGAACAGTTCTGTGCTTTCCGGGGGGTAAAGTGGAGGACCTGAGGGATAGAGTGGACGGTATTGTAGCTGGGTCGGGGCCTGATCCGGTAGTGGTATTACATGTGGGGTCCAATAACATCAGGGAGAGGAAATCAGTTCGGTTGGTGGACACATACAAGGACCTAATTAGTAAGCTACTTAGCAGGAATGCTCGGATCATCGTTTCAGGGGTGCTCCCCGTTATGGGTGGTGGGAATGAGAGGAACTCGCGGATTATGGCACTAAACGAGGAGCTGGAAGAGCACTGCAAAGACTTGGGAGTACATTTCATTGACCACTGGGATTCATTCTGGGGACAAGGAGAGTTGTATGGGCGAGACGGATTGCATTTAAGTAGGATGGGTACAGACCTGTTGGGCCAAAAAATCTTACAGGTGGCTGGGCCTTTTTTGGAGAAAAGGGGGGTAGGGGACCACAGCCGGTAACCCAGAGTGGCACAAATGCTGGGAACATAGGAAGAACAACAAACATGCACAATACAGGGACATACCAGGGTTATAATAATGTGCCAGTGATGACAAAAAAACAAAGATTCATTAAGTTTGGGTACTGCAACATCCAGGGTCTGCACAAGAAAGTAAGCGAAATATCAACAATGATGGACGAAGGACACTTCGATATAATGGGTCTAAGTGAGACGTGGATACGACGGGATGAGCGGGTTGATCAGATGAAGGGTTGCGTGTGGATAGGATCTGGGCGAACTGAGGGTCAGAAACGGGGTGGGGGTGTTGGCATCTACGCTAAAGAGGAATTACAGCCCTCATTGATTACAGATCTCACAGAAGCAAGGACTCAGATTCCAGTATCCAACGAAATAGTCTGGGCAAAAATCAAGTTAGGAAGCAGGAGTATTGCCGTTGGTGTTGTATACTTAGCAGTGGAGGGAAGTAAGCCCGAGTGGAATGATTCAATATATACAACTCTTAGATCGAATATCACAGAGCTTGGGAGCAGAGGGTTCAGTATTGTCCTAATAGGGGACTTCAATGGGCACATCGGGGATAAGGAGGAGGGCATACAGGGAGGTGATAGGAAAATTAACACGAATGGGAGGAAGATGTTGGACCTATCAAAAGAGCTTGGTTTAAAGATCCTGAACAGGGATGCGAAATGTAAGGGTAAATGGACCTGGGAGAGGAACGATAAGAAAACAATAATTGATTATATACTCACTGACATTAGCGTATGGAGGGAGGTTATAGATGTAGAAATAGATGACGAGGGAAAAAATGACTTGGGTAGTGATCACAACCTGATAACAGTTAAGATTATGGGCAAAAAGACGAATAGAGACAGAAATACCTTCAAGGAAGTTTGGGGACTAAAAAAAGGAGACGACTGGAAGCAGTTTCGGAAAAACTAAAACCAAATCTTGAATGTATACCTAGGGATGCAAATGTCCAGAGTATTTCAGATGGCATAGTAAATAGCCTAACAGAGGCAGGGAAGGAGTGTATAGGAAGGGTGAGGGTCCCAACGAGAGAGCTTGGATACAGGGTTAACGAGGGACTGAAAAAGGCTATAAAAGAAAGGAAGGTAAAATGCGCTGCTTACAGAAGAAGTAGGAAGCTTAAAGGGGTGGATAACAATGACACGAGACTAATGAAAGGAGAATATGAACTGGCACGGAAAAAGGTGAATGAGATAAAGAATAATAATAGGAAGGAGCGCAATTGCAGTCTTGCCAGAACAATAAAGAAAACGGGGGGTTCGAGCTCAAACGTATTTTGGAACTGGGTAAATAAACGGGGGAAAAGTAGTGTGCAGAGTATCAAAGTGGATGGGGAAAGTACAGAAGATAAAGGCCGTATCGCTTCAGAGTTAGTCAAGCACTGGGAAAAGATAAACGATAGGCGATGGGGCAGTGGGTCCCCACCAAAAAGAAATACACTGGTGGAGGAGAACCTATCCAATCGTGTATGTAGCGAAATAACGGCAGAAGAAGTGCGGAACGTGGTCTCGAAATTAAAAAATGGTAAAGCGGGAGGGACTGATGAAATTCCGAACGAATTCCTCAAAAATGGAGGGGAGGCACTTATTGAAGTCCTGACAAACCTTTTCAACCTGGCTCTGCGAAAGCAAGAGGTCCCCAGAGAGTGGTGGGAAAGTAAGGTGTCGTTCATACACAAAAAGGGGGATAAGGAAGTTCTAGATAACTATAGGGGGATATCAGTTAGTAGTAACATCGGAAAAGTATTCTGTAAGGTCATATACGGTAGACTAGAGGAAGTTATTGAAGAGAAAGGTTTTTTAGGAGAAATTCAAAATGGTTTCAGGAAAGGACGAAGAGTCACTGATCACCTATTTACACTCACCCAACTGATAGAATCAACAAAGGCTGAAAAGAAAAAGATGTTTCTGGCATTTCTAGATGTGAAAAAAGCGTACGACCGAGTGTGGAGGGAAGGTATGTGGCGAAAGCTCGAGGGCATCGGACTGGGGGGTGACTTTGTGGGAATCATGAAAGCACTGTATACAGATGTGCAAAGCCAACTCAGTCTAGGGAGTATCACTACAAAACGAGTCCCTATGGATATAGGCCTCAAGCAGGGGTGTATCTTTTCACCGATTTTGTTTGCATTGTATGTTAAAGATTTAGGGGACGAACTAATTCAGAGTGCGGAGGGGGTAAATGTTGGAGACATAAAGATACCAGGCTTATTCTTTGCGGACGACATGGTGTTAATGTCTAGAACTGAACAGAGGCTAGGGAAACTGCTGGAAATTGTTGGTAGATATGGGAACACTTGGCGGCTCGAACTAAATGAAAATAAAAGCAAGGTAATACCCGTTGGACGCAAGGTAGATATGACGAAGAGATGGAGAGTGGGGGAGTTCTCAATCCCCGAAGGGGAAAGCAAACAAATCACTGTAGGAGAAACGGGAGAGTATGAGTATCTAGGGGTAAGCATAAATATAACGGGAAGAGGGGTGTACAGAAATTACTCAGCCAAACTGATTCCGAAGGGGAAAAGAATTCTGAACCAACTAAAACTTTTAGGGAAAAATAGTTTCAACAAGGTCTTTGTGGGGAAAACACTGTGGGAGAGGGTGGGTTTACCAAGTATAACGTATGGCACGGACGTGATTCCATTAAACCAAACCGTTATTAAGAAGTTGGAAAATACTCAAAATGATGCCGGCAGATGGATAACAGGGTCGAGTAATGCTGTAGCTTTGGAAGCAGTAAGGGGGGAGCTTGGGTGGATGAAAATCAAGGACAGGGTAGATTTGGGAAAACTGTGTTACTTTAACTACTTGAGAAACCTGCCTGACAACCGGTGGTGCAAATTGATGCTCGATACCATTTGGAATTCTAATATAGAAACGGGGTGGTCAAAACATGTGAGGGAACTAATGGACAATTACTCTATAGAGGTCACAAACATAGAAGTAGGAATGAAAGAAGGCAAAAGGTTTGTCAAAGAGAGAGTCATGGAAGATTGCAATCGAAACTGGCGAGCAGGGGTTAGCGTGAAAAGATCACTGCAGGGGTTACAATATAAAGAAAAGCCAGCTTTTGAGAAGTACCTAGATGGCACCTTTGGAGGGCCACTGCTGTTCAAACTGAGATCAAGATCACTGGAGCTTCGGGGAAAAATTGGGAGAGATGGGGAAAAGGGATGCCAAATGTGCCACTCTGGAGTAGTGGAGACCCTGGAACATTTTCTCTTGGAATGCCCACAGTATATACCTCATAGAATAAAATTTACTGGAAGAATAATGCAGAAGTGGGGTGAAGAAACAAAGGATAGATGGCTGAAGGGGGACACGAGGGAGAGGGTAGGAATGCTTATTGAAGAAATTGAAAAAGAGGAAGTGAGGGACACTATTAAGCAGTTTATATCTGAATGCTGGGAGGAGAGGAGGGGAAGAGGGGGTGGGGTGCAGGGGGAATGATGGCCTTCTCTTATGAGGACCGCGACAAATCAGCGGCTGGCCAAAGAGTTATTATTATTATTATCACACCTAACAAAGAACGAACCTGTACTCCGAGTTCACTCGACAGGGAAGAAAATCATAATGCGGTCCCATCTCAGCTCTGTGAGCCGAGTTTGGCCCGTGCCCGAATTCCTACCCACCTTGTTGGTTCGTCCACCAATATTTTTAATGGCGAGGCTAAACAACCTTATGTCACCCCTCCCACGTGGATAGAGGTGTTCTGACACCATATTAAAATCTTGAGAGGGTTAATATACTCCCTTTAAATACTCATTTTAATTTTAATCCTTTACAAGGGGGTGCAGTGGCTCATTTGGCAGAGGTGCAGGCTGCAAGACGAGAGGTCCTTGGTTCGAATCCCACCTGCGGCATCCGCGCTGTGTCCTTGGGCAAAACACTTTATCCCATTGCTCATGTGGGGGGGGGGGGGGGGGGGCACGGTGGTGCTGTGTACTAAGAGGTACTGCACATCGATGGTGCACCTGTCTTCAACCAATGCTAACCCTGCTTGTGTGGAGTTAGTATATGGGGGAGCTGACAATTCATCGCTGTTGCCCGGTGGTTCTTTCCGGGTACTCTGGCTTCCTCCACCCGTAAAACTGTTGTGGTCTTGATTAGCTATTGTGCAGAAATATGTGACCATTAAACACTAATTAATAAATAATCCTTTAAAAAATGAGTTCATTCCAATGAGGGGTCATAAGCCATGTTTTTCAAGCAAAAATGAAAAAGTAATTAAAACTGAATAGACATTTCTGTGAATAACGCTGACCAGTTTTTTTCCATTATGTTGGGTAAAGGGTTAAGAATGTCTTACTTTGGAAGGCACACTGAAAAGATGTCCCATTCCACATAGAATTAAATGTTACAGAAAAGAAAGTGAAAACATTATGAAGTCATGAGTTATATTACAGGTGTTTGTACTCACATTGAAGTATTAAGTGGGTTAAAATAGACCATTCAAATATTCAATTTCTTTACTTTATAACTGTGACAGGCGTATCGAGAAAGCCACACGCCGCTCAATTCCAAAACCTGTCGATCCTGAGTTATGATTGAGAATAAATAAATTTTAAAAGGCTTTGAAAAGTGAAGAGTTCTTGTTTGTTCAACATGATTTGAGAGTGGAGTTTGTAACATGATGCTAAATAAATATACAATGCTCTTCCATGCAACAGTTACGGGTTTCTCTCTGACCCTTTGCAATGAGAGATTCTCTTCTGTTTTAGATGATGCTTCAGCGAACTCATTTGTCAGTATATGTTGTTAACATATTTTAACCTCTGAACCCCAAGGCCCCACATGTCCCCAAATCATAGATGACCGAATACTAATTGCAGGCAGTTATCAGTATACCAGAAACACTGAGATAGGATTGATTGTATTCAGGTTATCGTGTTGACAAACAGTGCTTAGAAGACAGGAATATTACAACTGCACCATCAAGGCATGCTTTCTATGAATGTTGCTTATCCATTTATTGGGGTTTAACCACACGTTCAACAACCAGGGTCACAAAGCCCCTCACATGCCTCCAAATCATAGACAGTCTATCAATATACCAAACACATTGAGATAGGATTGATTGTATTCACGTTATCGTGTTGACAAACAGTGCATAGAAGACAGAAATATTCCAACTGTGCCATCAACGCATGCCTTCCGTGATTGTTATTTATTTATTTATTGGGGTTTAACGAAACTTTCGACAGCCAAGGTCACCTTGTGTCGTACATTTTACCGGATGGAGAAAGACAGAGAACCCACAGAGAACCATCGAGCAGCGGCGACTCCGACGGGCAACTGTCAGGCTCACCAACATTTTAACTCCACACAAGCAGGGTTAGTGCAAGTGAAATGTAATGGGAATACATTGGAGGATTATTTTCGGAGGTAAAATAGTTTTAAAGAAACCAGAAATAGGTTTTCGTTAACAGTATTTAAAGATATTCATTCAGGAATCAGATAATTTTTTCCAAGAAACCAAAAAGGCATATATGTATACAGCATTCCGATCAAGGGAATGCACTAGGGAATCCAAAAATGTGATCTTCCGCAATTCTGAAAAAAACACTCAGTGTCCCCTGAGTGATCTCAGTGACCTTGACCCATATTTTAAACCTCCAGTTTTGACTAGGTTGGTGTAAGACCAGGTCCATGCATCATACCATATTTGAGATATGAGCGTGACCCACTTTCAAAATGTTTGATCAAGCCCACTTTTTTCATGTAAAAAATGCATGTATGAACTTTGGGAATGCATTATGGAGTCCGAAAATGTGATTTCCCGGCAATTTTGAAAAAATACACTCAATGATTCCTGGGTGACCTCAGTGACCTTGACCCATATTTTGAATCTCCATCGAGTGTCGACTCATTTGGTGTTGGTCCCATGTTCATATGTCATTGCATGCCTGAGATATGGGCGTGGCTCACTTTCAAAACACCCCCACGGCCACTCCGAATGCCCCATGAATCTGAAAAACATAGGTGGCTGAGAATTTGTGAGTGTCTGTCAGCCTGCCAAAAATCAAGAAAAAAAAGAAAAAGATTAAGAAACAGTACAAAAACAATAGTCTGTGTGTTTCACACAGATTAAATGATGTGGATACCTCATATATAAATTGTAATTTGGAAATGTTGTATCAGCCATATGCGCATGCTTTCATAGACTCCATGTTTTCTTGTAGATTATAATAAAAATACAGAAGCTGTTTTTTTACAATATTTAGCCTGTGTGAAGCACACAGAGTATTGTTTTTGTGTGATTTCTTTTTAGTCTGTGTGAAACACACAGACTATTGTTTTTGTACGGGTTCTTCTTCTTCTTCTTCTTCTTCAGTCGGCCACATGATTTTCACAGCCTCCAATTTCCTGATACAGTAAGTTCTCCCCAAGCAATACTATGCTATGTTATTCACACTGGAGACAATGTAAACACCAATGGAGTCAGCTGTCAAAAAATGAAATGTAATCTTGTTATGATAATGGGATGTAAGTTCCTGGAACTAAGTTGAGAGAAACCCTTTGCCTTGTAAGGAAATAAATTATAAATTCTTCAGTTCAATGCTTTTAACCCTCTCAAGACTTCAGTGTGGATTGCACAGATTTTATTTCAGACAGAACAAAGTTTACCCTGTCCATAAAACTGCACTGAATAATTGTTGAAACCTATCACAAAACTGTCAGGATGCCGGTAACAATGCAATACTGACACGGTCGACTGTACTGTTAACTGTGTTAGTGCTATGACTGTTTAAAACTCATTTATTAGAGGAGTTCTATAGTCTTTCTCTGTGTTCGGCGCAGTCTCACTAAGAGTGCAGAAAACCTTGATGCCAAAGTGCCATTGAGAGAATGTCTCTGATTTGTGCCGTTTCATCCCTCTGGAGAGCAAAAGCAGGTACTGTCAGGTGAGAAACTTAATGTTTTTCGCTTTATTTTCTGTAACATTTAATTCTATATGGAATTGGACACCTTTTCAGTGTGCCTTACAAAGTAAGGGATTCTTAACCCTTTAGCCAACATAACGTCGAAAACCCGCTCAACATTATTCACAGAAATCTCTATTCAGTTTTAATTACTTTCTCATTTTTGCTTGAAAAACATAGCTTATGACCCTTCATTGGAATGAGCTCATTTTTAAAGGATTATTCATTTATTGGTGTTTAATGTCACATATTTCAGCACAGTGGCTAATCATGACCACGACAGGTTTTCGGGTGGAGGAAGCTGGATTACCCGGAAAAAACCACCGGGCAACAACGAGCAACTGTCAGATCCCCCACATACTATCTCCACACAAGCAGGGTTAGCATTGGTTGAAGACATGTGCACCATCGATGTGCAGTATGCTTTAGTACACAGCGCCACCATGCACCCATGTGGCAATGGGGTGAAGTGTCTTGCTTTGCCGCCTGCACCTCTGCCAACTGAGCCACTGCCAACCTTTAAAGGGTTAAAATGGAGTATTTAAAGGGAGTATTTTAACCCTCTGGAGATCTTAATTTGGGGGCATTATTCAGAAAGACTGTGAAATGCATTTTATTACACCTTAATGCATTTCTATAGCTTTTGAATGTATTTCATCACTCTAATTAGTGGGCAGAGCCAAAAATGTCCATTTCTGATTCGTGTATCAAACCCTTAGAATGCTGGTCACATATACTCCATTTCTGGTTTCTTATAAAAATGTTCTGATTCCTGTATGAACATCTGTAAATACTGCTTACGAAAACCCATTCCTGATTTGTTAAAAAATATTTTACTCCCGAAAATAAGCCTCCATAAATTCTCTTTTTAAAAAATTTATTTCTGATACTTTAACCCTTTTCACACAGACTTGAATTTACTGGTGACAGTAAATTCTGTTTCTCTAGTTTTTTTCTTTTTTTATTTCTGTCTTCTGTATTCTATGCACTTCCTTGTCCGCACGATAACTCGAAAATGAATTGTCCTATCTCCCTGTTCTCGGGCACCTATGTTTGCCATATTCCTGGGGTATTAGGGGTGCGCAAGGGGTTTTTTGAAAGTGGGTCAAGCCCATATCCCAGGCATAGTGTGACCTATGGACCAGGGACCAACACCAAATGAGTCGACACTCGATGGAGGTTCAAGGTCACTGATGTCACTCAGGGGTCAATGAGAGCATTTTCAGAATTGCTGGAAATCACATTTTTGGCCCCCTGATGCATTCCCAAAGTTTATACATGCATTTTTACGTTCAAAAAAGTGGGTGTCGCCCAAAGCCAAAAATTTTGAAACTGGGTCGTGCTCATATATCAAGCATGTTATGATGTATGGACCTCGAACCAACATCAAACGAGTCGAAACTCGATGGAGGTTCATAATATGGGTCAAGGTCATTGAGGTCACCCAGGGGTCAATGAGTGCATTTTCTAGAATTACTGCAAATCTCATTTTTGTCCCGCTAATACTTTCCCAAAGTTCATGCATATATATTTAACATTCCGAAAAGTTGGCGTGTCCAAATGTTTTTTAGAGTGGTTCACATTCATATCTCAAGAATGGTATGACATAAGGACCTCGTACCAACCACAGATGAGTCGAAACTCGATGGAGGAGGTTCAAAATATGGGTAACGGTCACTGCGCTCACTCAGGGGCAATGAGTGCATTTTATAGAATTGCTGGAAATCACCTTTTTGGCCCCCTAATGCATTCCCAAAGTTTATACATGTATTTTTATGTTAAAAAAGTGGGTGTGGCCAAAAATTTTGAAACTGGGCCACGCTCATATCTCAAGCATGGTATGATGTATGAAACTCGGACGAACACCAAATGAGTCGACTCTCGATGGAGGTTCAAAATGTGGGTCATGGTCACTGAGGTCACCCAGAGGTCAATGAGTGCATTTTTCAGAATTGCTGGAAATCACATTTATTTTTTGGCTCCTAATGCTTTCCAAAGTTTATACATGCATTTTTACTTTAAAAAAGTGGGTGTGGCCAAGAATTTTGAAACTGGGTCACGTTCATATCTCAAGCATGGTATGACGTATGGATCTCGTACCAACCACAAATGAGTCGAAACTCGATGGAGGAGGTTCAAAATATGGGTAAAGGTCACTGCGCTAACCCAGGGGGAAATGAGTGCATTTTATAGAATTGCTGGAAATCACCTTTTTGGCCCCCTAATGCATTCCCAAAGTTTATACATGCATTTTTGTTAAAAAAGTGGGTGTGGCAAAAATTTTGAAACTGGGCCATGCTCATATCTCAAGCATGGTATGATGTATGAACCTCGGACGAGCACCAAATGAGTCGACACTCGATGGAGGTTCAAAATGTGGGTCATGGTCACTGAGGTCACCCAGAGGTCAATGAGTGCATTTTTCAGAATTTCTGGAAATCACATTTATTTTTTGGCTCCTAATGCTTTCCAAAGTTTAAACATGCATTTTTACTTTAAAAAAGTGGGTGTGGCCAGGAATTTTGAAACTGGATCACGTTCATATCTCAAGCATGGTATGACGTATGGACCTCGGACCAACAAAAAATGAGTCGAAACTCGATGGCGGTTCAAAATATGGGTCACGTCACTGAAGTCACCCAGGGGTCAATGCGTGCATTTTCTAGACTTGCTGGAAATCACATTTTTTTACCCCTTAATACTTTCCCAAAGTTCATGCACATATTTTTACATTCAAGAAAGTGGGCGTGGCCAAATATTTTGAGAGTGGGTCACATTCATATCTCAAGCATAGTATGACATATGGACTTGGGACCAACACCAAATGAGTCGAAACTCGATGGAGGTTCAAAATATGGGTCAAGGTCGCTGCGGCCACCCCGGGGTCAATGAGTATATTTTTTAAAATTACTGGAAATCACATTTTTGACCGCTAATGCATTCCCGCAGTTCATACATGCATTTCTCACTCAAAAAATGAGTGTGACCAAAAATGTTGAAAGTGGGTCATGCTTATGTCTCAAGCATAGTATGTCACATGCACCTGGGACCAACACTAAATGAGTCAACCTCTATGAACGTTCAAACTATGGGTCGAGGTCATTGGGGTCACCAGGGGTTATTGAGTGCGTTTTCCACAATTGCTGCAATCATGTTTTCATCCACGATGCATTCCCGAAGTTGGGGGCGCGGTGGCTCAGTTGGTAGAGGTGCAGGTTGCAAGCCGTGAGGTCCTCGGTTCGAATCCCACCTGCGGCAACCGCGTTGTGTCCTTGGGCAAGACACTTCATTCATTGCCCACGTGGGGGCACGGTGACGCCGTGTACTAAGGCGTACTGCACGTCGATGGTGCACCTGTTTTCAACCAATGCTGACCCTGCTTGTGTGGAGTTGGTATGTTGGGGAGCTGACAGTTGCTCGCCGTTGCTCGGTGGTTCTCTCCGGGTACTCCGGCTTCCTCCACCCGTAAAACTGTCACGGTCATGAGTAGTAGTGCTCGCACGTGCCATGACGTCACTTCCGGGGTCATCCACCGGGGTCATCCAAATGAGTACTCAAACGTGCGAGCACTACTACTGTCATGGTTAGCCATTGTGCAGAAATATGTGACCTTAAACACCAATAAATAAATAAATAAATAAATAAATAAATAAATAAATAAATAAATATTCCCGGCGTTCATACGTGCATGTGTACATGAAAAATAATCAACAATATCCATTGCTGATTCCTTTATATAACACATTTAATGCTATGCACAAAAGTTATTTCCAGTTTCTTGAAAATTGTTTATCTGAATCCTGTATGAAAATCTTTAACCCTTTATCCAACGCAGACGATTTCAAAATTTATTATTTGAAATATCATTTTTTTAATTTTTTCAAAACATTTCAACAAAACCATATCATGTGACCCCTCTTTGGAACGAGCTCAACGAGCTCGTTCCAAAGAGGGATCACATGATATGGTTTTGTTGAAATGTTTCGAAAAATAATATTTTTTCAGCTGCTGAATTTGCATATTACGCGGACGGATGCGGGCGATTCGTTGGGTAAAAGGTTAAACACTGTTTACAAAAACCTATTTCTGAATTCTTTAAAAATATTTTAGTCAGGAAAATAAGTCTCCATAAATTATTTTTCTATATAGTGTAATTCTAGTGCTTTCGCCATTTTCACACAGACTCGAATTTACTGATTGCAATAAATTCTGTTTCTCGTGCTTTCCAATCAGTTTGAACGTATGGCTAATTTTCTCTGTTGAAACCGATGAATAAATAAGAAAACAGCGCTTTCACAATATCTGGATGTTCTTTAACTCTCTTGTGTTCGTTATATCAACGGTGAGAGCATCGTGGCATATAATACAAACGCTGTCCTTCCATTAATTTAAAACTCTAGGAGATAAGATTTGCCTTTTTCCTGCGAGGAATAAAAATTTGTAAATTACTGTAAAAACACATTCGCTAAACAGAGAGCCAAACTGACAGTACTTGGAACTTGGAACTTACTAACTTGGAGATTCTGCAAAATGATGTGGGATGGTGGATAACCGGGTCTAGGAGCGCTGCCGCACTGGAAGTGGTCAGCGGGGAACTTACTTCGATGACTGTTAAAGATAGAATAGATATGGGAAAACTATGTTACTTGAGTTACCTGGTAAACCTTCTAGACAGCAGGTTGTGCAAGGCGACATTTAACTACTATGGGTTTCCCGCATTCAGAGAGGATGGATAAGGCATTTAGGGAGTTAATGGGGAAATGTTTCATTGAGACTGGCAATTTAGAAGGGGACGTGAAGCAGAGGCTGGTTTTATCAAGGGAATGGAATTTCGAGGATTGCAATTGAAACTAGCGAGCTGGAGTTAGAGTCAAGAGATCTTTTGACAGGTTATGCAAAAAGGATGCGCCAGCGTT
This sequence comes from Pictodentalium vernedei, assembly GCA_031216915.1. Lineage (NCBI taxonomy): Eukaryota > Metazoa > Mollusca > Scaphopoda > Dentaliida > Dentaliidae > Pictodentalium > Pictodentalium vernedei. The sequence goes on along the minus strand of CM062297.1, from coordinate 781,423,989 downwards.
TGAGGAGTACCTCGAAGAAAAGTTTGGGTGTCATTGTCATTCAAAGTGAGAGCAAAGTCACTCGAGTTGAGGAGGGTTGGGGGGTGGGAGGAGATAGGGTGCAAATGTGCAGATAACGGATAACAGAGACCCTGGAACAGTCACCTTAGAATTCCCTAAATATTTCCCTAGAAGAATAAGATTACTTGGAAAGCTAATGGAAGAATAGGGTAAAAGCATGGGAGATAAGTGGACGAGGGATTATATATATGAAGAAGTCGTAATTGAAGAAATTGAGAACGCGCCAGTGGGGAAAATAATCAAACAGTTTGTGCCAGAATGCTGATAAAAGAATTATTATTATTATTACTTAGTGTTGGTAAGTCTGGTTCTGATAGACATTCTCAATGACGGATTATCTATGAAGTAATTGCTTCTAATTAGCTTGTCATAAGAAGCCAAGCTTCCTTTGGTAACATATAATAAACGAAAACAACAGACAGCTCAGCGAGCTGTCTTTTGTTTTCATTTATTAAAATTAAATAACAAAGGGAAACTTGGATTTATTTTCTACTGGTGTAATAGGTGCTTTCTCAACAATTACTTGCTTCTTAATTGGATCTTCATCACCCGTCTAATAATTTCAAGGGGGTAACTTTATCGAAAGTCGATTTTAATGGTGATATACGTCAGGGATGGAGCCCTGACAAACAAGATTGAATTGTTTAAATTTCCAGTTGCATTGTGAAAAATATGCAGCTTGAAATTGTGGGATCGTCTCGATATGCCGGCAGCTATTGTTTCCAGTGGTTTGGTCATGTAGGCATGAATAATCCGGATGATCATCACCGATGGTCTGAATCTTTCGACATGTTTGGGGAAATTAGAACGACTATCGCTGTACATTTCTTACTCTTATTATTTTCGTTTAACCCTTTGAAACCATGTTAGTATCTTCCATGCCAGTTCAATGGCAGCAATTGGAAGAGCCCATAGTCATTATTTGGGGTAGGCCATTTAATATTTTCTACATGCAGCCTTACGGCTGCATGTTAACCCTTTACCCAACGTAACGGCCAAAACCGGCCAGCGCTATTCTCGAAAATCGCCAAATAATTTTCATTATTTTTTTCATTTTTGGTCTCAAAAACATAGGTTATGACCCCTCATTGGAACGAGCTCGTCGAGCTCGTTCCAATGAGGGGTCATAACCTATGTTTTTGAGACAAAAAATGAAAAAGATTAGTTATTCAAGAATTTTTTTTTGCAAGTGTCGTATGCTTTTCATGTTAGGTAAAGGGTTAAACATATTCTTTGGTTTACTCCACACATTCACTTAGCCACCATGATACTTAATCAAATTATGACACATCACACACAAAAAACTAAACGGTTAAAACTGACTCTTTCAAGGTGTTAAACCCATTCTAACTCTTAGGGTTTGATTTTAACACTCAAAGTGCAATGCTTTAAGCAATTAGACATTACAATCGTCAGACATTTGAAACTTGAATGGATGGCACTTCCCATGTGTCTAGCATTGGTGGTTCTTCCAGAATCGTCCATAATTTGATTTGCGCTTGGTGGGTACATAATTAAAAGGACACAACGCAGATGGCGGGGATCGGGCTCGAGAGTTCGAGCCTGATCCGCGTCATCTGCGTTGTTTCCTTTTAAGTGTCGCGACATTACACACACTTGTCAAGTGGTATTATTGTAACACCTGTCCAGTTCTGGGATATCTACACTTGAACAAAGTGCTAATTCAGCACTTTGTAAGTGTTAAATACAGCACTTCAAGTGTAGTTTTTAACACTTTAGTTTTTAGTGTGTATACCTGAGAAACGCTTTCTCAGTTTCAATGGGTTAAATAAACTTTTATTCAATAAATAGTTTATGCATTACAGAATTGATCACCAGAAATGTTACACTGCAAGGCACAGTATCTCACAATACAACACACATTTAACAATAAACAAACAAACAAATTGCTGAGTAATGGGGGGATTTGACAGAAAACACTTGCAGCTTATGTAAGTCATATTCCTGGACGTAAGTCATCGCCCTTTTATATCAACAATACTTTTCAGCCTTCACCCCATCCGTGGAGGTGGTCGTCTATCCCTGGGGAGGTGAGAGTTGGTCCTGCATCCCTTCAGCGCCCTGTTTTATCCTTTTTATATTTATTTAAAGTCCTGGCCAAGTAAGAAAAATCAGCATGGTTGTCCTCCGAACCACCGATGTTCGGATTGATGGGATCGCGTCAGGGGCCGTTTTTTTTTTTTTTTTTTTTTGTCAAAGTGGTTGAATCGAAATCCTAATCCGAAACCGCACATTGAACAAATAGAAAGAGTCCGACTATACTAGACGGCCCCAACAACAAAAGATTATACCTGTCTGAAGATTCACCAGCCAGAGATAAATCACACTTGTCAATGATAGACCCAACAACGTAAGATACCCGTAAGTGGCAGACTACTTGCCTGAAGATACATCTGATCTAGAACCCTTTTCCCGGGCACTTGCCTTCCCGGGTATGATATAAAACTGAAAGAGTTAAAGAGGGTCGAAAGAGGCTTGCCACACAATGTCCATGCACGCCTTCGGCGCACAAACCTATTCCTTCCAATTACTTTTCTCCGATAAGGACAACATTTAGTTTAAAATTGTGAGATTTTTCCGTTTTACATTTTACGGTGTCTGTTTACTATAAATTCTTTGTAAACACCATGCTTAATTTGTTCTGCAGAAAATAACTCAAATATTTGTGGACAGTAAACGATTTTCCAAAAGGGTGCATAAATAAGCTAGTACAGTATAGCCGCCATGGACTGATCACTTTCCATGGATGGGAATATTTCCACGGATGCAATAATATTAGATTCCAAATACAATTTATAGGAATAATGATCAAAAAGTTAATTAATGAAGCACCGGTTACAGCCCGATGCTTCATAAATTACAATTTTGCTGATGATGATTTTTATTAACCGGAAAACGCAAGCGCGGACATCTCTGCATTTTTTGGATACCAGTTCAACGTAAACAGTGGGTTGCGTATGTCGTGCTACAATGCCTACGTTTTGCATTTCGTCAAATGTAAGGCATAAATTTTGAGAACTTCTATTTTTTTGCACTCTTGTATTTTACATTCAGTTGATGGTAAAAGGAGAATACTGTGAAGTGAAGGTAGGTGGCAATTTTATTTCAATCAGTCCGATCAGTTATATCTTTATGACAGGTTAGTAATAATTATGACTGACCATTGCTTACGTTTGGTTTGGGTAAAACGATGAACGTAGACGATCATCTATTATTTTTAATTGCGTATAAAAAAATTAACACGGAATAAAAAGCATGATAAGGATTTCACTGTTTATTTGATTTTATTTTCAAAGAATTTTTAAAAATGGTGAGATAAATATTAATTACTTTTCATTTTGAAACAATATGAGAGTGCAGAAGTTCTTTTCCATTCACACTGTGCAGCGTAATTTTAACGACTGGCATTGGTGCGTGGCTTACGGCGGGCCAAAATGCGTTTTTTTCGGTTCATTCTGATATGAAAAGAAAAAAAAGAAATAATTTAGCCAATGATTTTGCATGAAAATGCATAAAAAAGGTTTAATTATAAAAATGTGATTTTCAGCAATTCTGGAAAATGCACTCATTGACCCCTGGGTGACCTCAGTGACCTTGACCCAGATTTCGAACTTCCATCTAGTATCGATTCATTTGGTGTTGGTCCCAGGTACATCCATCATACCATGCTTGAGACATGAGCATCAATTTTGGCCACGCCCACATTTTAGTGGAAAAATGCATGTATGAACCTCGGGAATGTATTATGTTGTCAAAAATGTGATTTCCAGCAATTCTGAAAAATGCACTCAATGACCCCTGGGTGACCTCAGTGATCGTGATCCATATTTTGAACCTCCATCGAGTATTGACTCATTTGCTGTTGGTCCATTCATCATACCATGCTTGAGATATGGGTGTGACCCACTTTCAAAATGTTTCGCCACGCCCACTTTTTTACGTAAAGATGCATGTATGGACTTTGGGAATGCAATAGGGGGTTTAAAGATGTGATTTCCATCAATTCTGAAAAATTAACTCAATGACCCCTAGGTGACCTCAGTGACCTTGACCGATAGTTGAACCTCTATCTAATGTCGATTCATTTGGTATTAGTACCAGGTCCATTCCTCATACTGTGCTTGCGATATGAGCGGGACCCTCTTTCAAACATTTTGGCAACCCCCACTCTTTTACCTAAAAATGCACGTATGGACTTTGGGAATGCATTATGGGGTCAAAAAATGTGATTTCCAGCAATTCTGAAAAATGCACTCAATGACACTTGGGTGACCTCAGTGATCTTGAACCGCCATCGAGAGGCGAGTTATTTGGTGTTGGTCCCATGTCAATAGGTCATACCAGGCCTAAGATATGGCCGTGACCCACTTTCAAAACACCACATGGACACCTCTAATGTCCCAGGAATCTGAAAAACGTTACGTGCCGAGAACTTGTGACTCTCTGTCAGTATGCCAACAGTCAACGAGATAGGACATTTCGTTTTCGAGTTATCTTGCAGACAAAAATGTGCTTAGAAGACAGAAAGCAGGAGGATAAGAAGATTAAAAAAAAAGAAACTGTAACAAAAACAATAGTCTGTGTGTATAAATGTAGATTTTGTCGGTTTTCAGGATATGCTAAGTGCCCAATCGATAGACTACAGCGTCTAACAAGTCCTCTTTCAGATTGTAGTGAATGGTGTGTGGCTAATGTCCAAGTCAGGTGTAAATTGCAATCTGTTTAACTGATCTTGTATATTTAATGATGACAACCTGTGCGTATTACAGTACGTATAGAGTGTATTATCACTAAATCACCCGCAGAGTGGAGATTCCACCCAAGCAATAATTCCAAATTTGATGCAAAGCATAACCAGCACAAGCAAAGTTTCAGCCAATGGACCTCCGGGTTCAACCCGGAGGTCCATTGGCTGAAACATTGCTTGTGTTTTTTGTCGATATGTACACAATTTGAAAGTTATAGCTTGGGTGATAACTTCACTCCGCGGGTGATTTAGTTACAATCCACTCTCCACGTACTGTAGGTATCATAGATTGTGCCGAACTTTTTTAAAGAAGCGACTCCAAACTTTGAGCGTTTATTCTTGAAGCTCTGCTGAACTAGATTATATTATATGAAAGTCCAAAAACCAAACACTTGCTCCGTGGGGACCTCCGCGCATGCGCATACGCTCTCCTGAATTCAACATGATTTAATACGAACTTGGTATCTCTTTCTGTGTGAGACGATGCGATAACTTTTTGTGAAGAATGAGTGAAAATTTCATGAAAATCGGACAAGAATAGGCGGAGATATAGCGTTTTGATAACGGGCGGTAATTGTTTGAATTTGGTCCTTTTCTAGCCGGGCGAGCGGGCTCTGGGTGGTTGTCTGAGGTTGTGGTTGTGCTCCCTCTCTGAGCTAGTTGCATTTGAAACTTATAATGCACAGTAACTGGTGGAGAGGTGCGAGTGACTGAAAGATGCATCTCGTACAGTGACGCCAAATGGGCCCCGACAAGTCGGTAACAGTTAGATAATTGACAGGAATGAAAAGTCGACAGAAATCGTGCATGGGTTAATGGGGAAAAAGCGGTAATTTGGCTAAGTTGGCATTCAAATTGAACATATTCCACCAGTGTCATTCATACGCCCATTGTGTCCTGACCGCTAAAGGCAGCTGCATGAAATCTTCAGAGTTTGTTTTATTATCCCTGCTCAACACTATAGTATCTTTGTCGAGTGCCGAGGCCGGAGGGAACATAGTGGATCGCGTGGAAACCGAGGGGACGATTTGTTCCTTCTCTATTCTCAATGCAATGACGTTTCCTTTCATTATTTACCCGTCACCGGTCAGGTTTGGCATTATTTCTGTCTATTTGATGAACTCTTCAACTTTAACTATTCGCACCTTTATATTGTTTGATTTGATTTTATTCAGTACTTATTCCATTTACATGGAGTAAAGTAAAGCAATGATACATGCAATGTACATAGAATTATAATACATGTCCGTGGCGGGTGCTTACTACAAATTAATGTGTGTGTGTGCCTCTCTCTCTCTCTCTCTCTCATATGATGCGAAGGTGGGGGAGGGTGGTGGTGGTGGTTTGCATAGGATTCATGGAGCATCGCCGTTGAGTCTCGGGGGGGGGGGAGTAATCATGCAGCTCTGTAGATACAGGAATACGGGTAGTCTGCCCCATTCCCCACCCCCTTAGCAGGGCGGGGCAGGACAGTTCATCTGTAACGAACGTCGGGAAACTAATGAACACTCAACGATCGTACTGTAATGTATTTAGAGTATTCGGCACCATGGGCCACTATGAGGGTCGGTGACTATGAAAAATACATGTCTGGGCAATAATTTGCATTCTAATTTCTGGTTTCGAATCTCCACACGAATTGACACTTTTTTCGGACGAGGTGCAAATTATGCCCATCATTAGAGGTCGGCATGTAGCGTTTACCCAGGACCTCCCACTCTTGCAGGACACACCCTACGAAAGTTGCAAGGGGGTATCCCCTTGCATCGAAAAATCTAGGTGTGCGTAAGCTTGCAAGAGAGGGAGCCTGGGAACGCTAGATGTTGTTATTTATTTATTTATTGGGGTTTTACGACAGTTTCAACAGCCAGGGTCATATCGTATCGAGCAGACCCACGGGTGGAGGAAGCCGGAGTACCCGAAGAGAACTACCGAGCAGCGGCGGGCATCCGCCAGACTCTCCGCCAGAGAACTAATTAACCAGAGAACGCTAGATGTTGGAAAGCATATCTAATATTACTGGATTTGCGCAACCCAGGCTGTGTGAGTAAACCTTTATGGGGTGCATCTCGTATAGTCCGGGAAATATTAGTCAATTCACAGCTATATATGTGCGCCTACACATGCGTATAATTATTAATGTAAATACGTCTCTGAAAGTCTTATATACATACATAAATACACAATGCAAGTAGGCGGTGTGGGTTCAATATTAATTTTGATATCCTTACAGATTGGGCATATAGGCCTACTTTCCGTTAATATAAACCGATATTATACAAGTAATTTAACGAAGAGTCTTTTATATTTACAACATTTATGCATATACAGTTGAACTCATGGACGCGTTATCGGATAATTGACCAATTTTCACCGACTTCTTCATGGAGGAGAGTGTCTTAAGACTTTCAATCTATACGTTGCATATAAACATAGTAAATATTTTCGGTATACACAATCATATATGCATGCAGATATTCATTCGAGTTAAGCACCCTCCCCTCTACACCCCTCCCCCATACGCAAACTTACACACTCACACCCTCACGTACCGTAGCAGACATGACTCTATACAGCTTTGTGTTGTATATACAGATAAATCACTTCTTGTTAGACAAGCGGTATCGGACGGTTCAGAGCTGAACAATATGTAAAATATGCATCAACGATAGACCTGTTGATAAATCTATTGAGTGTTTGTTATCTCTATTGAGGACTGGGGGCCACCACCTCGGGCAGTTCATAGCTTTCATTACATGAGAGAACGGTGAAATATGGAACTTAACTTCATCATCAGGAGGTGGTTTAGGGCATGAGCTGTGGTATAATGGGGAGCTACTGGGGAGCTCTATCCGGGTTCATGGTTGACAGGGTTCAGTCATCTCGGTTGGGGAGAGGAGTATTTAATTTCAGCCGGGAAAGGTAGTTACGACTGCTTTTAGGGCTCTAACAAATTTTGCAAGGTTACAGAGTTGCTTAGTATTTGTACTAGCAAAGAGGCTCTGTGCTTTGAACATACTCACGTTTCGACAATAGTAAGGTTTTATGTATTTTTTTCTCAGTTGTTTCAATTTGTTACAAACAAAGATATAATGAAATTCATCCCCGAGATCTGCATGGCATAAGTTACATTTTCTTTGGGAAAATTCCACTGACGTCCAGCTACCAGTTTCGACTGGGAGCCTATGATTTCTGACCCGAAACTGAAGAAGGGGTGTGGCCAACGAAATGGGTAGTTTACGAAGGTAATCTTCAAAACAGAAATTCGATTTTATCGCGTTATAGAATTGATACTTCGTTGAGCCTGACATATTTGCTCGCCAATCTTGTATGAATGTGTCTTTGAGTCTTTGTTTAATAACAAAGTCAAAGTACTTTCTGTTAACAATGCTTTGACTAGTCCAGAAACATGTCATACCCAACTTATTTAAGAGGGAGGAAATATTTTCAATCCAAGGGCTTGTATACAGACCATTGATATAATTCGTATAGAGAACTAAGTATAAGGAATTTGAGATTTTATTCTCGTTACCCGACACAAGAAGAGCCCAAAAATTTAACATACGTGTTTTTATTTTAATTCCTATTGGTAGCAGTCCCAATTCACCAAATACGAAATTACTTCCAGTTGATTTTTTCAGTCTCAAAATGAATTTAAGGAACCATAGTTCAAGTTTTTCGATCGTTGAAATGTTTTCTCAACCCCATATTTCGCATCCATAAGTTAAGATTGGGACGACCGATTTTTCGTATATTTCTAACATAATATCAACTGTCAAGTTATTTTGTCTCATTTTACTTATCATTGAGTACATTGTCTTTTTAGCCTCTGTACACCTATTGTTTATTTCTAAAGAAAGTTTTCCACTTTTCGAGAATGTCACGCCCAGATATTTATACTTGTTCACTGTTTCAATAATACTCCCTCCTAGCAGAAATGTTTCATTCTTTCCAACTCGCGCTCCGAATTTCATTATTTTGGTTTTACTTATGTTTACATCGAGTTTCCATTTACAACAGTATTCGTAGAAAATATTCAATGTATGTTGCAGGTCTTTCCCGGTACTAGATAGTAGAACAGTGTCGTCTGCATATAACAGTACCAAGAGTTGTAAGTAAAGGAAACTTCCATCCATTAACTGTGAGGGATGGTCAATACGTAATCCCTTACACTTTTTATTACTCAGAAAATTCTCTAAGTCGTTCAGGTACAACGCAAAAAGTATCGGCGATAAATTTTCGCCTTGCCTGACCCCAGTGCAGCTCGCTATAGAGCCAGACATTTGTCCGTCAACAGAAACAATAGATTTTATGTCGCTATACATATTTTTAATTACTCGAAGTACCTTTCCATCTATATGTGTGTCAAACAATTTCTTCCACAGAGCTGCTCTCCAGACCTTATCAAACGCCTTCGAGAAATCAATAAAGGCACAGTACAAATTATGTTTGTTCGCCCGTAATAGCTCCCTTATGACCCTGAGTGAAAACAAGTGATCAACCGTAGAATAACCTCCTCTGAATCCTGCTTGTGTTTCACTTAATAAGTTATTCTCCTTCAGAAAAATAGATATCCTTGCACTAAGAACACTGGTGAATAACTTGGATATATTACTCAGTAACGTAATTTTACGGTAACTGTCAGGTTGATGAGGGGGCCCTTTCATTTTATATATGGGTTTAATAACTCCAATTGTCCATTCGGTTGGGAAAATACCAGTGTTTAGTACTATGTTAAAGAGTTTCAAATAGATCTTACTAAAGTGGGGGAAGGTTGATTTAATAAACTCGTTACTTATCCCGTCGAGTCCCGGGGCTTTTCCATTTTTCAACCTTTTGACTGCTCTTTCTATCTCGTCAACTGTAATATAATCGTTAAGTACCGTTTTATCAATATTTTCAGCCGATCTTACCGTTCGGCTAGGTGGGCTGTCATCGCTGTTTACCTCAGCTACATAGTTAGAGGGTGTGTCATTTTCTAATTTGTTATAATAATCATAAAACTCAGTTACGGATGGCATTTTATTTTCGCTTTTCTTTTTGTCCAATAGTTTATATATCTTCCAGAACTCTTTACTATTATGTTTTTGGACGCGTCGTAATTTGTCCCTCAATTGGTTATTGTAACATAGTTTACTATTTTGGAGAGCGGCTTTATATTTACGTCTATATTCTAGTAACGTATTTTTATTTTCTATGGTGGGGTTCAGTCTAAAAAATTTCCTGGAACGCCTCAAATTAGTTCTGGCCCCAAGACAGTCCTTACTGAACCATGCCTTCCTATTCATGTGGTTCCCTTGCGTTTTATGTCGTTTACCACCTGTTGGATTGCTTTTCGATTTTATGCCAAACGTTGTTTCACCAGCCCGCAAATATATATGACACAAATTTTGGTTTATTTCATCGATTTCTTGTTGGGTAAGACTGCTTACTCCCAGAGAAAAAAGTTTATTCTCTAGTTCTATTATATCGGAGTTATTTGTGTTTTCTTGGAACTGGCTTATTTTTTGGGGATCCCATCGGATTGACACTCTATCTGTGCTTGCCATGCAGATGTTAACACAAGTTCTAACGGGAATTCTTCTATTATAATCGCAGTCGGAGGTGATACCGTTATCTGGTGTCATTGATTGCTCTGTATTACAAACAGAGTCAGTTGTTTGATCAACATGACAATCAATAGTGAAAACAATCGGACAATGGACATCAGAGAATAATTCACTGAACTCTTCAACCATGAAATCGGTCAAGCACCGGCTGAATTGTGGGGTACAGATCAGGTAATCTATGATGCTTACGCCTTTACAGGTGAAAGCACCAATATCTCTGTCCTGTCCAAATCTTCCATTGACAATAATGAGGTTGTTAGCGTTACACACTTCAGCCAACTTTCTCCCAAAAATATTTGTCATTATATCCATGGTTTTCCTTTCGTTTGCTATGCCGTGGGACTCGGGGTAGGCAATTTGTTCACGCACGTCATTAGATAACTCATTGAGTTGTCCAACCCGAGAGTTAAAATCGCCCATAATTGCTATGGAGCTAGTTCTATTGAGTTTATCTATAATCGAAATATGTAGGTTGTCATGTTGATTTCCCGTGTCATATCTCGATCCTTCAAATGGTAAATATACGTTTCCGAAAAGAAGCTCGTTTTTTCCGGATCTAAATTGTATCCACTGGATACTTTCATCGTCATCAGATATGACCGAGAAAAACCTTTTGAGTGACTGGTTAACCGCCGTGCATATACCGCCCGATCTGACCTTCGTTAACTTATGTCGAATTTTCGGTTTAAAAATGTGGAAGCCGTCAATATCTATTATATCTACCTCGTCAGTCTTTATTTCTTGGAAACAAAGAACATCAAAGGCTGAGATAAAATCAAGGAATTCGGGGTCTCCAAGTTTCGACATGAGCCCACACACATTTAGGGACAGAAATCTTAAGTTTAACCTTCTCCGGCAATCCTAGTTGTTGTGGTCTAAATCGCCTCTATTTGCAAGGGTGGATGGGTGGTGTAGCACACGGTAGGGTGGTGGTGTTGAAGGGAAGAACTGATTATTATTTATATACAACCGGTCTGCAACCACTTTAACCCTGTTCCCTTTTGCCTTAGCATCTTTAGATATAGGTAAGATAACAGATTTCCTATAGTCTGCAACTGGCTTTGGAAAATGTTCACTCACAAAAAAGTTTGTGCCTTTCAGTATATACGAGCGGTTCCGGACACACTCTCTGTGTTTATAGTAAGTAAATTTGGCTACAATAGGTCTGATTTTATTTGGTGTTTTTTTTGCCTAGTCTGTGAACACGTTCGAAATAAACGGGCCTATCAATTTTCATTGTTTCTTTAATAAAGTCAGTGAGAATCTCTTCCGAAGTTATTTTATCGGTCTCTATCTCACGTATTCCTGAAAAAACAAGATTGTCCCGCATGGACTGCATCTGTAGGTCAATGAGGGATTCACTGACCGAAGCATTGTCTTTCTGAACTGCTGACAAGCATTCACGAACATGATTCTCATTGCCCTTCAAACAGTTTACAGCTGATCCCATGCTTGCATTATTGATTTTTAGTTCAGCTATTTCGGCTTTATTACTAATACACTCTTGTTCAACTGAACAGACTCTTTCACCTAGATTTACCACAGATCTTTCTATGCTGCTCAGTTTTTCATGCACAAGCTTGAATTCTGACTTGATCTCGTCCACAACACCTAATTTAACAGTAATTTTTCTCAGTAAATCATGTATTTTGCTCAGCTCAGATGAGCACCCAGAACATGTCGAGAAGTGACTTTTGTCGAATGGCCCTGGCTCGCTGCCTCCCCTACAGTTCTCATCAAAATAAACATCTGGTTTCTCGTAATCGAGTTCATGAAACGGCAGTTTCTCACTCTGTTGAATTATCGCCAAATTGTTATTAAAGTTCATACTCACATCCCTGGATGATTGACTCCCCAATTCCCGATATTCCTGCTCTGGGTCATCGTTACTCACAATTCGCAAGCTGTCTGCGATAGTTGAAGGCAGGTCTTTAAGGCCAGGTGATCTTAATCGTGGTGACAATGGGAACCCATCAATGTCCGCCATTAATTCCCTTGATCTTGCTACTGGCGGTGTGAGTTCCTTCGAAGCTTTCCTTTTATTATTCGGCACCATTGTTATAAATTTTCAAGAAATCTTTTCACACTTCAAATATAGCATCTATTTACATCCCTTTCATCACATTATAGTACAAGTATTATACAAATATTAGTTTCTAAATCACAATTTTTTGAGGGAGGTAAAAATCAACCGTTCACTCCACCACGGACATGCTCATATAGGACCGAAAGTTTGGAGTTAAACTGTTTATTTTAGACCGTCCCGACAGAAACTGACAACTCGACCCAGTGGCGAAAAAACCGTCATTTGGCTAAATTTAACAGACACTAGTGTTGGATATACGCCAATTTTATCCAGACCTCCCAAGGCAGCTACTTGAAATTCTCAGAATGTGTTCTACCATCCTTGCTCGACAGTTTAGTATCTTTGTCGAGTGCTGCGACTGGGTGGAAACACCGCGGAACGCGTGGAAACCGAGGGGACGATTCGTCCGCACTTTATTCTCAATGCAATGACTTTTCCATTCATAATTTACCTGTCAACGGCCGAGTTTGGCATTATTTCTGTCTATTTGATGAACTGTTCAACTTTAACTATTCGCACCTTTCTATAGGACTCAAGATCCCAGCACGCTTACCAATATTCAGGGATTGATTTTACCAAAATAACAATTATTCCGACAGTACCCACATGGGAACTCTCAAATCTGCCAAGAGTTAAACTTTTAATAATAACATATAAAACAAAAGTTGTCATACTTTGCCTGCTGCATGCATCCATAGACAGCATTCAGTGCTCAGTCAATTGGGAATGGAGTAAATTGTCACTTAAACCTACGAAATTCTGAAAAAATGAAAGTTTTTTATGCAACCGAAGCAGGAATTGGGTTAAACTTTACAGCAACCTTAAATAAGAAAATATTCTTGGAACGGAACTGTGAATCTGAATGTCAAAAGAATTTTTAGATATTCTATTCCAAACTACGACTGCACGCTTTCCAATATTCAGTGATTTTACGAAAATAACAATTATTCCAACAGGACCCATATGGGAAGTCTCAAATCTGCCAAGGGTTAAACTTTTAATACTAACATATAAAACAAAAGTTGTCATATTATGCCAGCTGCATGCAGCCATAGAAAACATTCAGCGCTCAATCAATTAGGAATGGAGTAAATTGTCTCTTAATTGTACCAAATTCTGAAAAAAACGAGAGGTTTTTTGGACTGCACCTATCTTTATGCAAACAGAATGGGCATAGGGTTAAACTTTACAACCAAACGTACAAATATGCTCGGTAGATAATTGTGAATACGATCATGTAAATCATTTCTCGATATTCCATTCATAAATGGAAGAAAAATGAACTCAAAATGAGCCAATTTTATGAAGAATTTTAGGGTACTCGAATTCAAGGCCTGAAAATTGGGCGAAGGTTAAAACTTTGAATAAAGCATATGTCAGCAAAATTATTCTTGGATGAATGCACAAACTTCTCATGGGAAACGTTTTGAGAAAATGTGGCTGCAGTGCTGAGAAATCGCCTGTGAAAATTGGCCAGTTTTGCCAAAAATGCACTTTGTTCGGACATTTGTGGCGAAAAGGAGTCAACGTGGGTAATACCGCTTAAGTAGTCAGTTGTAGCAAGTCATGCTACAAATATTACGGAAGCTTCAGCCAAATCGTCCAGGGTCTTTTTGAGAATTGTGGGAAAACGTAACATTGTGACAACATTTGGCACTCTTTTGGCAGAAAACGAAAAACTTAGAAATGCCATGAACCAGGTGAGAAACTACAGTACATTCAAGTTTGTAAGAATAGGGTTAAAGTATCTATCGGAAAAACTACATAGAAAGAGAATTTATGGAGGCTTATTTTCGGGAGTAAGATATTTTTAAACAAATCAGAAATAGATTTTCGTTAACAGTATTTACAGATATTCATACAAGAATTGAACAATTTCTTCTCTAAGACACTAGAAAGGGCATATTTGTGCACAACATTCAAAAGGTTCTATCAAGGGAATGCGTTAGGGGTCCAAAAATGTGATTTCCAAAAATACTGAAAAATGCACTCAATGATCCCTGGGTGACATCAGTGACCCTTACCCATATTGTGAACCTCTATCAAGAGTCGACTCATTTGATGTTGGTCCCAAGTCTATGTATCATAGCATGCTTGAAATATGAGTGTGCCCCACTCTCAACAATTTTGCCCTCGCTCACTTTTTTTATGTAAAAATGCATGCATAAACTTTGGGAATGCATTAGAGGGTCAGAAAATGTCATTTTTCAGCAATTCAGAAACGTACACTCAATGACCCCTAGGAGACCTCAGTGGCCTTGACCTATATTTTGACCCCTGATTGAGTGCTGACTCATTTGCTGTTGGTCCCAGGTCCATTCATCATACCATGCCTGAGATATGAGCGTGACCCATTTTCAAAATTATTGGCCACGCCCACTTTTTGTGTAAAAATGCATGGATGGACTTTGGGAATGTATTAGGGGGTTCAAAAATGTGATTTCCGTCAATTCTGAAAATGCACTCAATGACCCCTAGGTAACCTCTGTGACCATGATCCATATTTTGTACCTCCATCGAGTGTCGACTCATTTGGTGTTAGTCCCAGGTCCATTCGTCATACCATTCCTGGGATATGAGCATGACATACTTTCAAAAATTTTGGTTACGCCCACTTGTTTACATAAAAATGCACGCATGGACCTCGGGAATGATTTAGAGTGTCAAAAATTGTGATTTTCAGCAATTCTGAAAAATACACTCAATGACGCTCAGGTGACCTTCATGACCTTGACACATATTTTGAACCTCCATCGAGTGTAGACTCATTTAGTGCTGGTTCCAGGTCCATGCATCATACCATGCTTGAAATATGAGCATGACAGACTTTCAAAATTTTTGGCCACGCCCACTTTTTTCATGCAAAAATGCATGTAAGAATTTTGCGAAAGCATTTGGAGGTCAAAAAATGTGATATCCAGCAATTCTGAAAAATGCACTCAATGACCCCAGGTGACCTCTGTGACCTTGTCCCATATTTTGAACCTCCATCGAGTGTCAACTCATTTAGTGTTTGTTCCAGGTCCATGCATCATACCATGATTGAGATATGAGCGTGACCCACTTTCAAAATTTTTGGCTACGCCCACATTTTTTAATGAAAAAATACATGTATGAATTTTGGGAAAGCATGTGGATGTCAAAAAATTTGATTTCCAACAATTCTGGAAAATGCACTCATTGACCCCTGGGTGACCTCAGTGATCTTGACCCATATTTTGAACCTCCATCAGGTGTTGACTCATTTGGTGTTAGTCCCAGGTAAATGCATCGTACCATGCTTGAGTTATGAGTGTGACCCATTTTCAAATATTTTGGCCACGCCCACTTTTTTCTTGTAAAATTGCATGTATGATCTTCGGGAATGCATTATGGAGTCAAAAAATGTGTTTTCCAGCATTTTTGAAAAATGCACTCAATGACCACTGGGTGACCTCAGTGACCCTGACCCATATTTTGAATCTCCATCGAGTTTCGACTCACTTGGTGTTGGTCCCTGGTTCATACGTCATACCGTGTCTGAGATATGGGCGTGACCCACTTTCAAAACAACCCTAAGGACACCCCTAAAGCCCTAGGAAACTTAGGTGGCCGAGAACTTCTGACTGCCAATCAGTATGCCACAATCAACGAGATAGGACGATTCCTTTTCGAGTTATCGTCGTGCGGACAAGGAAGAACATAGAAGGCAGAAGAAGAAGAAGAAGAAGAAGAAGAAGAAGAAGAAGAAAGAAGAAGAAGAAGAAGAAGAAGAAGAAGAAGAAGAAATACAAAAATAATAGTCTGTGTGTTTCACACCGACTAACTAGAAAAACAGAATTTACTGCATCCAGAAAATCAAGTCTGTGCGAAAAGGCTTAAAGTATCAGGAAAAAACTAAAAAGGAAAAGAATTTAAGGAGGCTTATTTTCGAGAGCAAAATATTTTTAAACAAATCAGAAATGGATTTTTGTTAATAGAATTTACAGATATTCATAAAGGAATCAGAACAATTTTTCTAAGAAACCAGAAAAGACATATATGTGCGCACCATATAAAGGGTTCGATCAGGGAATCATAAATTGGCATTACTGGCTCTGCCATTTATTTGAATAATGAGATACATGTATAATCTTCAGAACTGCATTAGTTGGTATAAAATGCAGTTCCTAATAGGTCTGAAAAATCTACTCTTAATGACCTCTGTTAACCGCATTGAAGTGGTCCACATTTTGAACCTCCAGCAAGTTTCAACTGATTCGGTATAGGTTCCATGTCTATAGGTCATACAAAGCCTGAAATATGAGCATAAACTACTTTACAAATAAGGGCTCCACCAACTCCGGATCTACAAATTTTGTAGATGATGGCAAAAATTCATATTAGCTAGAAAATGTTAAGGTGCATGGTACCTCTGGAAAATATATTGCGAGTAAAAGAAATTTTGAAATATAGACGTAAAAAGTTCTTAAAGGCCCTCAACAGCCTATCTGAAGACTTATTGGCTTTGGCAAAATACCGAGGTCCCATCTATGCTCATGTGTGTTCAGAACAACATTGTGAGAATGGAAAGGATTTTCATTATTCTCGATTTTGCATAAAATAAAATTTTTGGGACCCATATTAAGATCTTGAGGGGTTTCAATACTCCCTACAAATACTCCATTTTAATCCCTTAAAAGGGGGCGCAGTGGTTCAGTTGGTAGAGGTGCAGGCTGTAAGCCGAGAGGTCCTCCCAGTGAATCCCACCTGCTGCAACCGTGCTGTGTCTTTGGTCAAGACACTTCACCCCATTGCCCACGTGGTAACACTGTGGCGCTGTGTACTAAGTCGTACTGCATATCGATGGGGCACCTGCCTTCAACCAATGCTAACCCTACTTGTGTGGAGTTAGTACGTGGGGGAGCTAACAGTTGCTTGCTGTTGCCCGGTGGTTCTCTCGGGGTACTCCGGCTTCTTAAACCCATAAAACTGTCATGGTTATGATTAGCCATTGTGCAGAAATATGTGACCTTAAACACCAATAAATAAATAATAATCCTTTAAAAATGAGCTCATTCCAATGAGGGGTTATAAGCTATGTTTTTCAAGCAAAAATGAAAATGTAATTAAAACTAAATAGATATTTCTGTGAATAACACTGACCGGTTTTCGCCGTTATGTTCGGTAAGGGGTTAAGAATGCCTTACTTTGGAAGGCACACTGAAAAGATGTCCCATTTCACACAGAATTAAATGTTACAGAAAAAAAAGCGAAAAACATTCTGCAGCCATTAGTTATATTAAACGTGTTTGTACTCACATTGAAGTATTGAGAGGGTTAAAAACAGACCATTCAAATATTCCATTTCATTACTTTATAACTGTGACAGGGGTTGCGAGAAAGCCACACACCACCCCATCCCAAAACCTATCAATCCTGAGTTATGATTGATAATTAATAAAATTTAAAAATGCTTTGAAAAGTGAAGGGTTCTTTTTTGTTCACCTGATTTGAGAGTGGAGTTTGTAACATGATACTATATAAATATACAATGCATTCCGTGCAACAGCTTCATCTCTGACCCTTTGTTTATGAGAGATTCTCTTCTGTTTTAGATAATGGCTACTGCTTCAGCGAACTCATTTGCCAGTATATGTTGTAAACCTATTTTAACCACTTGAGCCCCAAGGCCCCACATGCCTCCAAATCATAGATGACTGAGTACTAATGGCAGGCAATCTATCAGTAAACCAAAAACATTGAGGTAGGATTGATTGTATTCGGGTTACCGTCTTGACAAGTAGTGCATAGAAGAAAGATGTGCCCATGTGTGCGGAAATATGTGACCTTAAAAACCAATAAATAAATAAAAATATAATCCTTTAAAACGAGTTCATTCCAATGAGGGGTCATAAGCCATGTTTTTCAAGCCAAAATGAAAAAGTAATTAAAACTGAATAGACAGTTCTGTGAATAACGCTGACCAGTTTTTTCCATTATGTTGGGTAAAGGGTTAAGAATGCCTTACTTTGGAAGGCACACTGAAAAGGTGTCCCATTCCGCATAGAATTAAATGTTACGGAAAAGAAAGTAAAAAACATTCTGTAGCCGTGAGTTTTATTAAAGGTGTTTGCACTCACATTGAAGTATAAAGAAGGTTAAAAACAGACCACTCAAATATTGCATTTCATTGCTTTATAATTGTGATAGGTGTTTTGAGAAGGCCACACACCACACCATCCAAAATCCTGTCGATCCTGAGTTATGATTGAGAATAAATAAATTTAAAAATGCTTTGAAAAATGATGGGGGTTCTTTGTTCAACATCGTTTGAGAATGAAGTTTGTAACATGATACTAAATGAATATGAAATGTTATTCTATGTAACAATTACAGCTTTCTCCCTGACCCTTTGTTTATGAGAGATTCTCTTCTGTTTTAGATAATGGCTATTGCTTCAGCGAATTCATTTGCCAGTATATGTAAACATATTTTAGCGCCTAGGGCCCCAATGCCAAACATGCCTCAAAATCATAGATGACCGAGTACTAATGACAGGCACTCTATCAGTATACCAAAAAAACATTGAAATGGGATTGATTGTATTCGGGTTATCGTGTTGGCAAACAGTGCATAGAAGACAGACATATTCCAACTACACCATCAAGGCATGCCTTCTATGAATGTTATTTATTTATTGTGGTTTAGCGACACTTTTCACAGCCAGGGTCACCTCGTGTCGACAGTTTACGGATGGAGGAAGTCAGAGTACCCTTGAGAGAATCATCAGGCAACGGCGAGCAATTGTCAGGCTCCCCAACATACTAACTCCACACAAGCAGGGTTTAGTGCAAGTGCACAATCTACGTGCAGTACGCCTTAGTACACAACGTCACCGTGACCTCATGTGGGCAATGGGGGTGAAGCGTTTTGCCCAATAACACAAGGCAGTTGCTGCGGACCTCTCGGCTTCCAGCCTGCACCTCTGACTAGTAAGGCACGGCACCCTCTATGAATGTAATGGGGATACTTTGCAGGCTTATTTTCGGGGATAAAATAGTTTTAAAGAAATCAGAAATAGGTTTTCGTTAACAGTATTTACAGATATTCATTCAGAATCAGATACATTTTTCCAAGAAACCAGAAAAGGCATATATGTATACAGCATTCAAAGGGTTCGATCAAGGGAATGCACTAGAGGGTCCAAAAATGTGATTTTCAACAATTTTGAAAAATGCACTCAATGACCCCTGGGTGACTTCAGAGACCTTGACCAGTATTTTAAACCTCCACCGAGTTTCGACTAGTTTGGTGTTGGTACCAGGTCCATACGTCAAACCATGCTTGAGATATGAGCATGACCCAGTTTCAAAATGTTTGGCCACACCCACTCTTTTAGTATAAAAAGCATGCACGAACTTCAGGAATGCAGTAGGGGCTCAAAAAATGTGATTCTGAAAAATTCTGAAAAATGCACTCAATGACACCTATGTGACCTCAGTGACCTTGACCCATATTTTGAATCCCCATCGAGTGTCGACGCATTTGGTGTTGGTCCCAGGTCCATATGTCATACCAATCCTGGGATATGGGTTTGACCCATTTTCAAAACACCCCTTCCGACACCCCTGATGCCCCAGGAATCTGACAAACATAGGTGCCCGAGAACTTGTGATTGTCTACCAGTATCCCAAAAATCAGCGAGATGGATAGAAGAAGAAGAAGAAGAAGAAGAAGAAGAAGAAGAAGAAGAAGAAGAAGAAGAAGAAGAAGAAGAAGAAGAAGAAGAAAAGAAGAAGAAGAAGAAAAACAAAAATAATAGTCTGTGTGTTTCACACAGACTAACTAGAAAAATTCAATTTTGGGGCAGCAAAAATGCAAAAGATTAAATAGCTCGCCCCTAGATCGGGCCGACGGTACAAAGCCCTTGACATCAAGACAAAAGAAAACACCTTTGTCAAATTACTTGAGAAAACTCACAAAACGCACGACGGCATTAATTTCGATGACGACTTCAAAGACGAAGTCAACGAGTTTGTAAACTACAACAAACTAATCTTTGAACCAAATATCACCCTAACACAGGAACCTGACGATGAGATCATGGATATTATCCGTAAATGTAAAAACTTCTCTTTAACGGGCGAAGATGAAATCACTTTTAAAATCCTTAAACAGATTTCCCCCCCCCCCCCCTACACACACACACACACACCTCGCCTTTATCGATAGACTCATTGGAATCCTATATCCACCACTACCACACTAACCATCAGGACTGCTACACTAAAAACAATAAATGCTATACAGTCAAATACAAGTACACTAACCACTCCACTATCAACAATACTACTACACTACCCTCAGCAACACATCGTCAAACGCAACTATAACAATAACCACTATACACTACTACACCAACAGTCACAATTACTGCACTAAGCATCACTATTTCAATCACTATTATTGTATCAACCAGTGTTACCCCAACTACTACAACTACAACACCTACAACTACTAAACCGGAAACAACTACATGAACCTCGATTGTATTAACCTCAACAGCACCAACAACTGCCTCAATAACACCTACTACACCAAACACTAGTATACCAACCATTATATAACGTATGTTTACTCCTGTTCATCAGTGGCGGACGAGGGATATTGGGGTCCTCTTGGAGTTGGGAGGATAGGTCTCCGGACCCATCTGGCCTGCCGTTGTGTAGTCCAAGAGGAAACAAAAATTGATTTGTAGGTATAAATCAATTTTATTTCCATAACTGAATGTGGTTAGGTGAACAGGCAAAAATATACCATGCACAAATATACAATCACATTAAAATAGAAGAGGTGCATGTTCAGTAGAGAAGCAAAACACAACATTAAAGTGATTAAATCGTTCCATATCACAGAACCTACTATTGTATTAGCTATATTGTCTTTTTTGGAATTGAAAGAGGTTAGATTTTCAGAGGGAAACCGTCAATACAATGACAATAACATCGTGGCAAAAGATTCCGGTGTATTAATATTGGAAGTAGGCGGGGAAGAAGTAGTGATTAGGTAGCAAAGATACGCCTGACCTGGGATAGACCAGTGGCCTTTGACGCATTATAGCGCTTTGGTGCAATGCCCTACTAAATCGCACTTCCGGATTATCAAACACTACTTAGAAAACAGGACCGTTGCTTTTGATGTGTGGAATCGTGGCAACTGTTATAAATAACAGTTGTCACTACAGCTTATATTGATAATTTGAAGGCCGAGATAAAGGTCTTAGGAACATTTTACAGAGTCTATCAAAGTAATCATATCACGATAGTTACGCCCGTTTTGGTAAGTAATGACGACTTTTGTAAGAGCTCACCACTTTTGTAAAAACATTCGCCCACTTTTGTAAGAGCTCGCCACTTTTGTAATAAATTCGCCTATTTTTGTAATAAATAAATTGAGGTCTCAAGTTTTGTAAGAAAAAAATCGCCCACTTTTGTAAGAAAAAACGAGCTCACCACTTTTGTAAAAACATTCGCCCACTTTTGTTACAGCTCGCCACTTTTGTAATAAATTCGCCTATTTCTGTAATAAATTGAGGTCTCCAGTTTTATAAGAAAAAAATAGCCCACTTTTGTAAGAAAAAACAAGCTCGCCACTTTTGTGGGAAAATTTGACCGCTTTTGTAAGAATCCGGATTATTACAAAAAATGAAGATTTTATTGCAAAAATGGGCACGTCAGTTACTCCCACTTTTGAAAGAATTGTATATTTTTGTAAGACACTCTGCCATTTTATGACCTATAAAATAAACTAAAATAAGCAGTGCTAGTTCAAACGTTTATTCCAAGGAAGTTCAATATTACAATTACAGTTAAAACTAGAACTCCTGTCATGATGTGCGCACAAATTGCACGTCGATCTGCGCGTTAATCTACGCGTTATGACCATAGAAAGGCTATCAAATTCTGTACATATGGCCTGTGCACAAGCAATGTTTCAGCCAATGGACCTCCGGGTAACCCGGAGGTCCATTGGCAGAAACATTGCCTATGTTTGCTATGAGTAACCATGAGAACATGCCGTGCTTTGGATGCCATTCGATATGGCAATTGCGCGCAAGTCCTACGCGCAATTAAGCCTAGATAAGCGCACAGTTCGCGACAGGACTTCTAGTTTTAACTGTAGGATCTTAGCACAACTGTAACAAAACACCAGTACTGCCGATGGAAACCCAGCCAGCATCGGCTATCTGTGCTGTACGTGAAATGGACGTGATAAACTGTTCGTGTCCATATATCTACACAGACGCGTAATGAGCACACCATGTGGTCAGTCTCAGCACCGGTGTGGCAATATATCTGCCCTGATATCTTCCCCCACCCCGGGGGATATCCTGTGAAAGCTTCCACACACTCTGGTTATCTTCCCCCACCTGAATTTTAGCTCACCTGAGTTTCACTCATGGTGAGCTATTGTCATACCAATTTTTCCGTCGTCCGCCGTCCTGTGGACGCGTGAAAGTTCTTTGGAACAGGATACATTTCTGATCCGATTTTCCGAAACATGGAATGAAGGTTTATGTCAACATGTAGATGGAAGCCTCCCCTTTTGGTGCCGGTCGGTTATCCAATATGGCCATCACGCCATCCACGTTCGATTTTTCAAAAGTTTTCCCCTGTGGGGCCAGCTGTAGACTACATTTCTAATCCAGTTTACTTAAACAAGGAATGAAGGTTTTTGTAGAGTAGACATGAACATGGGAGCCGTCCGTTTTGGTCAGCTTTATACACTGATTTTTCAAGACTGGCTACATTTTGATCTCACCAACTTTCATATCAGGTGAGCGACTCAAGGCCTTACAGAGACAGCTTGTTTTGTATTTTGGGGTCATTTTGTTTATATACCGGTGTCCCTCTTTATCTTCACGCCACGAATATCTCCCCACAACTGATTTGTTTTTCCGAAAATCATAGTTTTCATTTCAGAACTTGATATATCAGAATTTTCTAGTATTTTATCTAACAATCATATTCATTTTGGCTTGAAAACCGCGAGAAACGGTACGTATCACATAATGTGTTCCGATTCCGTATCATATAGGCGACTTATTCTAATTCCGTATCATATTGACAACTCGTTTCCAGGAACGCGACGGGCTATCATAACAGGTGTATGAATGCATTCTATATGCGTATCAGTGATCGACTCAGCTGATCACTTACAAAACCAAACATAATTCCTTATAATTAGCGACAGAACTATTAATAGCAAATGACCCCCTCTCCCACTAACCCTCCCACCCCCAACCCCCTCCCACCCCCCTCCCACCCCACCTCCACAATAAATAGAAACTGCACAATTAAATATTGCACACTTGTAAATTCAAGCGTATCATCAAAGGAGGTGACATTTAGAGTGAATAATTTTACAACGGGAGTTTGCGGCGACCGCGTTACCCATTGTTTGTAAAAGTGCAAAACAATATTGTTCCATAAAATATGGGTTTTTTTTAACCTTTTCTCGCCCAACATTATGTCCCAAAACTGAATTAATAATTTAAGATTTGATATGTTTATGTGACAGAATTGTTAGATAAATGAATTATCATGCATTATAATGTGCATGTCCTGTTATTTGCATCAGATTCTCGGTGGTGTCCAGAATGGGGTCACAACTCGCCGGCAAAGCCGGCTCGTTGAGATCCCATTCTGGACACCACCTCGAATCTGATACAAATCACAGGACATGCACATTATCATGATAATCTGTATGGAAATCAACAATTTTACATTGAGGAATTTGCTGTTCAAGGTTAGATAGAAAATATGTACATAGTTTGTATCAATGACGCTTTCGAGATATTATGTAGAGAGAATACATAGAGGGTAACAGGGCTGGTGGGTGGGTGTTAGATATCGTGGCTTGTGTATCTTCTCTGCCACCGGGCATTCGAGTCCCGAATTATTTGAAAAAAATGATGATGGGTGGGGTGGGGTGGGGTGGGTAATCACGGCTGGAGAGAAGATAACTTGGAATTTCTCGTCCTCCCCGCTGAAGAATATATCCTAGGATATCTTCCCCGGGGGTGAGGGTGGGGCGGAGATATGGAGAGGGATGCACGTCGGTATGCCGAATCTCCGATAAACATTGTAATGGGAAGACGGAACTGGTGCGGGAGCCGTGATTTAAACTCACAAAGCGACAGACAAACCTCGAGGCTAAGAGATCTGGACCAACGGGGCTTGTTGGTAAGTGGTCCCTATACGTCGACCCCTACACCATGTCACGTGACATGCACGTAAAAAACTCACTCCATTTGCCCCTTATTGTTGAATCTGGACCTGTGTTCTAACTTTTCCGGAATTACACTTTAGCAACCCACTTTCTCCAAGGAACCCCGTTGGACAACCCATCTTACTGAGCATGTTCGAAAGTGAATACTTAATGTGCACTATGGGTATGAGGCGCGATACGTGTGCACTATGGGTATGAGGCGCGATACGTCATTCGGGGTCCGGCCAACCAGGGGTGTCCGGGACACCCTCCGCCAGCCCCCAACCCCAACTCTCACTCAGACAAACACATGCATCATCCTTCACAATACACGCACACACACGGGGATTTCTAGTGTTGGAGATACAAAACAAAGCAAATTTATGTCACCGCTCGGCAGGGCACTTGCGACGTTGGCGTTTAAATTTTTCAGTGCATGCCTGTGGCATATATCCAAAAGACGCGCTTATTCGAAATAGCACTCTAGTCTTTTGTCAGGATCTGTGTTTGTGGAGTACGGAAATACATGAGCGACAAACAAATATTCGCCAGTAAGTTGGTATGACAAGTTTGCTACATTGTTATAGCAACTTAGCTAAGTTGTCATAACAATTTACAGGACAAATTTTGTTTGGCGCCACCACATCGGCGTTTTACGGCGCATTAGCACCACTCCTCGCGCTGAAAAGTGCTAAAACAAAGCAGTACTCCAGAACTGACCAACCCAGTTTCTATAATGAGGTGTCGTAGTAGGTGTAAAGTAACGCACAATGTGATGAATGAGGTGAGATTGCCCCTAAAGAAAAAAGTGGGAGTAACCGTGTAATATACTAAAACTTGAATGATCCATTTTCAGGTGTCACCTGGACCAGAGTCTGCATCTGGAGCAAGTTGCAAAAAGGGAAGCTATGCCTACACCAAGGCAAACACAGATATGATATCCACCAATGCTTCCGTACACCTCCTTTCACTCCTCTTTACTCACCTTAATCACTTTACCCACCTTAATCACTC
This sequence comes from Pictodentalium vernedei, assembly GCA_031216915.1. Lineage (NCBI taxonomy): Eukaryota > Metazoa > Mollusca > Scaphopoda > Dentaliida > Dentaliidae > Pictodentalium > Pictodentalium vernedei. The sequence goes on along the minus strand of CM062297.1, from coordinate 781,398,221 downwards.
AGTCTCAGTCTATTAAGAATTACTTAATTTAGTCTACTTTTCAGTTCCATCTAGGTAGAGAGTAACTCTTTGACATATCTATAGGTTTTATCGTTGATATATAGAGAGGCAGACTTTCACTCTAGATCATTAGATCATAGAACCATTTGGATAATAACGAATTTTTACGCCAATCTTGGGACTTCAGTCAGTTCGTAAAATCCGTGTATTGGACTAGAAACAGGGCGGGGTTGTAAGGTTGGGGCCAAAAGACGAAAGAACATATGAATGTATTTGGAGATATCTGATTAATTTTTTTAACCCATTAACCTACAGATATTTTTGGTAAAAATGAACACAATTAAGATATTTTTTATTGGGGGGGGGGGGGGGAGTATGACATACATTTGTTAATAAAACATACAAATATAGATATCATTTGGAGCCAGCTCACTGAGCCGATTTCAGTAACATCCATATTCGTATGGCTTTATTGATACAGTTCCAAGATATGTCGGGCCTTGTTAGACTTATATATTGGTTAAGTTTCTAGTTGATTTGGCTACGTTAGGTAAATGTTCAATGAACTTTGATACATTTCACGCGAATCCATGAGGACTTTGGCAGATGTAAAGTCAGCCGAATCTTCACGCCAACCGATTGTTGGATTGTCGACGAAATTCTACCCCAGATCTAATGGAAACAGGCGAGAACTAGGATGTTAATGTGCGCCTGCTCTTTTTCGAGAGCAGGTAGATTTCGTGCTGTGCAAGTGAGGCTTAGGATTAAATGTCTTATATTAAAAGGCACTACGCAGACGACACGAACTAGGAAGGAATTTGCGACCTTGCAATCATAAGTCTAGCGCTCCAGTCAATGAGCCGTCGTGCACCTTTCATATTCAGTGAAACACCTCTGTAGTTCTCAAACTTCCTCTTCCGTGAATACAACGATCGCATGGGCGATATGTTGTGATTTGATCATCTAAATCTCATTGCTTTAACTCTTAACCTGCTGAGTGTTTTCTAGATATTTTTCCTCAGATCTAGTCATGGCTGCTTCACAGCAGCGATGACTAGATTTGATGAAAAATTAATCTAAATGTAATACAAGAAATCATTGGTGAAAAAATCTATTCAACTTACATGGTCCAAGTTTGATTAAATGGGCCCAACTTATACTTGTTTCAGTGACAAAAGAAACTCTGTGCTGGGCAGGAATACCCGCCAGCAGCATGCAAAGAGTTAACTTATTTGTTTTAACAAATTAGCTAAAAGTTGCTATAACATTAAGGTATAACAACTTAGCTGAGTTGTTATAACAAGATAGCTACCTTGTTAGATGTATAACAAAATAGCATGATTTTAATTGTGCGACGTTAATACGCCCTCCCAGTAGCGCCAAAGAAACTTTAACGACGCTTTTGAAAAATTGGTTAGCTGGGAGGAAGAAACTTATCCATCGTATCATTGGTGTGGGATGGGGTGCGCCACAACTTCGGGATAGACATTTCCCAAGTACACGCCAAGCCTCGACACCGGGCAAATTTCTGCCTCACCGAGTAATATTTCCCTTTCCCACATGACACCAAGTTTTATCTCGGAACCAGGGTAGGATCGGCACAGGAGATCATTCGTGGATCAGGAATAAAGACCAGGATTAAGGGCCGTCATTAGGGATGGAATTGTTGTTGATGATTGACTATGGTGTTTATACTGTGAAGTATACTGGATGATGTTGTTGGTGGAGAACGTGAGGATGTAATGTGCACTGGTGGCGAAACAAATGACAGTACCATTTTTATTGTCACTTACATTCTTCATACCAGCCTAATCACACAATCACTGACTTTTATATAACAACCTCATCCTGGTTCTAGAATAATAATTAGATGAACCTGATTGTGAATAGCAATCCCCATCCCGAACTTAGTGATCCTTCATATATCCTACTTCGTGTCATATTATGCACTTACTCATTGAAAAACCATGAAATTCTTTTGAGAAGTGATATTTCTAATTGAAGGAGTCAAGTGACACCTATGAGTGATGAGATGTTATTATAGGTAAAACAAGATGGCGGCCTCCAGGGATAAAAAATACATACCCCTGAACACTCCAACCCCATCACCACGCAACTTCTTGGTGCAGGAGCAGCATTGAGGAGCGGGGCAAGGAGCATGGTCAGGATTGAGTTGGAATGGGGTGTTAGTGCATGATGTGGAGGGTAAACTCTAGCCTAACCCTAACCTAGACCAAGTCTTAGTCCTAGTCCTAACCCTAGCCTAGCCTAGCCTACCCATAGCCCAAACCCCTCAACTAAACCTTAGCCTGATCTACCCTAGACCTAAACTTTGCCCTAGCCCAAGCCCTTACACATTGCCTAACCACAACCTAGCCCATTGTTAGCCCTAACACTAGCTTAACCATTGCACAATCCCTAGCCTTAGCCCTACTCCTAACCATGACCTTAGTTCTAGCTCTAACCCTAAACCTAGCACTAGGCTAGCCTAGCAATAGAGGAGGGAAAGGGAGAGAAGAGAGATGAGTGAGAAGAAGGAAGGAAGGAAGGAAGGAAGGAAGGAAGGAAGGAAGGAAGGAAGGAAGGAAGGAAGGAAGGAAGGAAGGAAGGAAGGACGAAAGGAAGGAAGGAAGGAAGGAAAAGGAAGGAAGAAAGGAAGGAAGGAAGGAAGGAAGGAAGGAAGGAAGGAAGGAAGAAGGAAGGAAGGAAAAGGAAGGAAGGAAGGAAGGAAGGAAGGAAGGAAGGAAGGAAGGAAGGAAGGAAGGAAGGAAGGAAGGAAGGAAGGAAGGAAGGAAGGAAGGAAGGAAGGAAGGAATGAAGGAAGGAAGGAAGGAAGGAAGGAAGGAAGGAAGGAAGGAAGGAAGGAAGGAAGGAAGGAAGGAAGAGGGGATTTGATGCAGGAGTGTAGGGGAGACCATTGCTCTGATGAGCAAGAACAACTTTAAGAAGAAAGAACAAGGATCAGGAGTAACAACCTCTGACTTGGGGAGTAAGTTGTGAGTGGCGAGGAAGGATAGCCGCCTTAACCCTAACCACCTAGCCCTGACCCTAAACCTAGCACAGGCCCTAGCTCTGGGGTTAGGAATGGGCTTAGGGTCAAGGCTAGGGGTATGGCTCGGCAGATTAGGTTAGGGTTAGACCCCGCCATTCACGACCCACTCCCCAAAGCAGGGGCTGTTACTCCAGATCCACCTCTTGCACCATGATCCTGCTATTTGTTCCTCTGTAAAGTTACTCTTGCTCTTTGGAGCAGAAATCACTCCCATACTACCTCCTCGCATCTTACTTTTCCCTCATCCTCTCCTTCCTCTACCTTATTCCTTCTTTCCTCTCCCTCCTTCCATTCTACTCCCTCCTTCCCCTTCTCTCCTCTTCCCTCCTTCCCTATTTATTTCCTCTTTAGGGTTGGACTAGTGTGATGGTTAGGGCTTGGCTGGGGTTATGACTAAGGAAAGGTTAGGGCTAGGGCTTAGACTAGGCTACGGCTAGGGGTTGTCCTAGTGTTAGGGCTAGGGCTATGGTTAGGCCTGGGTAGGCGAAGACTATGGCTTGGCTAGGCTAAGGCTACGGTTGGAGGTAGGGCTAACACTTGGGATAGGTTAAGGTTATGCTCAGTCCAAAAGGTTAAGGTTAGGGCTTGGTTTTGGTCTAGGGCTAGAAGAAGGCTATGATTAAAACTTGAACTAGGCTAGGCTTAGGCTAGGGCTAACACTTGGGCTATGTTAGGGCTAGGCTAAGGCCTAAGGGTAGGGCTAAGATTATGCTAGGCTAGCGAAAATACCTTGTGTTGGTGCAAATACCCTTCACATAAGATGGCAGCGCCCATGGGACTTTCACTGTCGAATGTCACGTCATTCCGAAATGGCTAAGGCTAAAAAATTCCCCAAATTGGCTCATAAGTTGTGCATGCGCATGTGACACCATAGCAAAGGCGTCAAATGATGGCGTATCAGCAGTTCAACCAGGCAGTATGGTCATGTCATGGCGTCTCCATAAAAACATTCCCCAGGATGAGATCATTCAATGAGATCCTGCCAATGATGCTGGGACGGACCTACCCTACTACAATTGTGGGTCCAACGCCAGGTGGGGATCATGCACATTGTGTCTTTCACCAGGACACTTCATCACAATTGCTCACTTGGGGGCTCGGTGGCGTTGCGGTAACCAGTTACCGTCAGATCACCGAAGTTAATCAACGTCGAGCCCGGTTAGTCCTTGGATGGGCTACCGTCTGAGCGATAAATTCGGACTCCCGTGTTGTGTCCTAGGGCAAATCACTTAACCCCGATTGTCCACATGGGGGCACGATGATGCCGTGCACTAAGGCGTACTGCACGCGAGGATCACCTCATATTGGACAGTTGTACGGGTGTAGGAATCCGGAGTATCCGTTGGGAACCACCGAGCAAGGGCGAGCAACTGTCGGACGCCCCAACGTGCTACCTCCACACTAGCAGGGTAAGGATTGGTTGAAAGCAAGTGCATCAACGACATGCAGTCGCCTTAGTATACGGTGTCACCGTGCCCCACGTGAGCAATCGAGGTTAAGTGCCTTGCACAATGTCCCCACGCAGTTACACCTAGTGGGATCGAACCGTGAACCTTTCAGTTTGAAGTCCAATGCCGTAACCACTAAGCCACAGCGCTCCCAAGTGGAGATGCTATTTCTCCCACTCCGTGCTTGCCATTTCAGGTTGGATACAGTTAAAACTATAAGTCCTGTCACGAAATGCGCACAAATAGCACGTCGATCTGCGCGTTAATCTGCGCGTTATGACCCTAGTAAGGCTGTCAAATCCTGTATATATGGCCTGTGCACAAGCAATGTTTCAGCTAATGGACCTCCGGGTAACCCGGAGGTCCACTGGCAGAAACATTGCCTGTGTTCGCTATGAGTAACCGGAAGAACCTGCCGTGCTTTGGATGCCATTAGGTATTAAGCCTAGATAAGCGCACAGTTCGTGACAGCACTTCTAGTTTTAACTGTACATGTTCGTGTCAGGAGCAGACGTATCTCCCATACATAGCCTGCCATATAATGTGCGTTCCTAATGAGAAACTTGCGGGAGAACCATGTTTTTTCCTCCGCTCACGTGATGTTCCACGCACAACTTGCTGATGTTGCACAAAACAGAATATGTAATTAAATACTGTCTACGACCATCCCACCATCAGGTAGATCGTGTTGCGCGTGATCAGACATAGTCTCCAAATAATGTCACGTTGTGATTTGGGTGGAATAAACATTATGTTTTTTGAATGGGGAAATCTATTCGGGGTCAAATGTTTGCGTTACACTTTCTGACTGATATAGACTGTCTTCCTCTGAGGAAACTTCCCCATCCCAAATCTACTCCATCGAGGAAAATAATACTATCACTCAGAATTCGTCGTGCAACAGTAAAGTTTAGATCATCACCCACTCGCTAGGGTTCATGTTTGCCAAATCTTGAGAAAATGGCTAACACTTTCACTACGAACCATCCTATCAAGGTATTTAAACGTAAGTAGGTGTCCATTCCCTATACAGTACAGCCACCGTGGACTGGTCGTCATCCACGCATGGACAATGATGTCCACGCATGCGTTTACCAGGTAATAAAAAACAATCATTAGCAGCAATTTTTTAATTAATGAAGCACCAAGTTGTACCCGGTGCTTCATTAATTAAATTTTTGATGATCATTCCAATAACTTCGTGTTTGGAACCTGATATTATTGTGTCCAAGTACAACCAAACTTTCCGCCCACAGGCCTAAAGCCCGGAGGTCATTTGGCTGAAATTGTGCATGTACTTTTTATTGTTCTTCAAAGAATTTGACACATATTCTGGATGACATCTCCACGCCATAGGTGGTTTAGTGATAATCGACCAGAACGTTACCGTAGTCAATGTTTCTGCTTCTCTCGCATCGAGCGGAAATACGTGATGTATAAATTCCTCTCTTAGATTAAACACATGAGACCTACGAATTTCGGAAATTCTAACGTCCTTCAACTCCTGCCTTCAGTCATGACACATTTTTGCAACTTTCTCTTGTTGGAAAGAGCCCAATAGGTTGTTTTTTTCTAACGAGGATAATTTAAAAACAAAAATAGATAGATAATATAAAACTGGAACGGGCACGTGTGTGCGTAACGTTTAGCTTGTTTTGGACGTTTTTGTCTCTTCCGTTCATGGAGCGCAACAGCTCAGTGGTTATGGCATTGGACTTTAAACCGGAAGGTCCACGGTTCGATCCTCCGCCAGGGGTAACTGCGTTGTGTCTTTGGGAAAGGTACTTAACCCCGATTGCCCATGTGGAGGCACGGTAGCGCCGTGTTCTAAGGCGAAATACACATCGATGGTGCACTTGTCTTCAACCAATGCTAAACCTGCTGGTGTGTAGTTAGTATGTTGTACGTTGGGGTTTTTGACAGTTGCTCGTCGCTGCTCGGTTGTTCTCTCCGGGTAATCCGGCTTCCAAAACACATTCTCTACCGTTCAGCCCTCTTAGGGAAATGGTTAAAACGTTCAATAATTTTCACCAATAATTTGCAGATTCAATTTAAAATTGTCCTGACAAGTGACAATCTATAAACTATAAGATCACGTGCCTATCACTGTTGATGATGTATTTATCTTAGCTGTCCATCAATATTAAGAATGAAAAATGTTATCATGTTAAATAATTTCGTTCGTTGAGATTGACTTCAGACATTTAAAAACCTCGTCCTCGCCTCACTGCATAGTTTTCGATGACACTTGAACGTTTTCAATTCTTTTCTTTTGCATTTCACTTTAGAACCTGGAAGGCGGTAACTGGGACACAAGTGCTGGGGCGAAACTGCAGTGGGTGTAGGAGTGTGTGACCCAATCCCCCCACCCCAACCCCCGTCCCCTCAATAATTTCCATTTGACTTTTACGTCAAGATTAGAGTTTAAGATATCAATTCTCTCCTGCTTGTCATCATGTGATTTCTTAAAAACAACTAAATGTGATATTTGGACAACTACATGGTCGGTCACCCAAATAGAGAATCGTAGTACCCGATTCAGGGCTGTTGAGGCGCAGACATGACCAAACTGGAGTTCCGGTACAGCACATGTAAATTGAATAAAAAGTTTCGACACAACTATTACATGTGTATTTTATTTATGCACTAATACATTTCTAAGAAGTCATGATTTGTTTGACTATAATCCCGACTGACTGATATTCCAATTACATCATCAAGGCATGCCTTCCACGAAGGCATGCCTTGATGTTGTAGTTAGAATATTAGTTAGACGGGACATGAACCATCGCAGTCGGGACAAATCAGGTTTACATACCCACCCCAATCGGTCATCTTTGCAAAGCCTCTGGACAGGGGGCACATGCCCAACCTTTACCAGCCACCTTTATCCCTAGAAATACTACATGAGTGAACGCTGAATTTACAGATTTGAGAGTGTGTGAATATGTCAATGTAACGGTGTCATATGTAATACATTATCCCAAATGTACACAAAGTTATTTAGATTTGACCAGTGAATTCTGCTATTGATTTGTTATATTTATTGGTATTTAATGTCACTTATTTCTCCACAATGGACGACATGTATATAAAGTAAAGTTTAGTCAACCCTTGATACCCATGTTGCTCATGTTAGAGGACTTCAGCCGCAAATATTGGCGATTGGCTCCTATCTTACCAGTAAAATAGAGATTATTTACAATAGTAAACAAGCACTACTTCACGTCCCGATGCTCTCACCTGCGGGGGGGGGGGGGGGTGTCTTCTACTTCAACTATCTCCTTACCCGAAGACTACCTTTCGGGTTGATATATGGTTGAAGTTCAAAAACTGGATCAAATCACAACCAAACAGTAGAATTCCCACCAATAAGACCGATAAAGATTATTCGTTCTTTTGCTGACATGCGATTGTAATATGTGGCGTAAAACGAAAAGAAATCGTCAGCTGCTTCATATACCCCCACACCCCTCCCCATCCCGCACATATTCTGTTTCCCTCGTCCGTACTTGGGAATGAAGGTAGTTGTGGACAATATTTCCTTTCACAGAGCAAAACCACTGTAGGTCCTGTGCGTCCTAAGCATTTATGCCCACTCTCCCCCACACCCACCACCCTCCCAATCCCACACCACCCCATTATTGTGCTTTAGCCTCTTATGTTCAGAATCACGATATATACAGATTATTGTAACAGTCAGTTAATCTGGGTTTCCATATTCTCTCGGGTTCACAAGACCAAATTGGCCAGATCAAACAAGACGCCTTACAGTTGAAACTAGAAGTCCTGTCACGAACTGTGCGCTTGTCTAGGCTTAACTGCGCGTCGAAACTGCGCGCAATAGCCATATGGAATGGCATCCAAAGCACGGCAGGTTCTCCTGGTTACTCATAGCAAACACATGCAATGTTTCTGCCAATGGACCTCCGGGTTACCCGGAGGTCCATTGGCTGAAACACTGCTTGTGCACAGGCGATATGTACAGACTTTGATAGCCTTACTACGGTCATAACGCGTAGATTAACGCGCAGATCGACGTGCTATTTGTGCGCATTTCATGGCAGGACTTCTAGTTTTTACTGTAGGCTGATCTCGTTTCATCAACGAGACGGAATATGACTACCCATTTGGATTGACTGTTGTAATAATTTCTTCATTATATGACAGTTGGTATTTAAAGCTTGAATGTGACACCTTTCGTTTAAACAAAATTACAAATTTCAGACTGTTGTCCAGAATATTCAGCGCAAATTTAAAGGCACTATGAGTTTTTACTACGCGTTTGCAAAATTGTCGCATAGAACACGCACGCTGACGTGAGGTCAATTGAGACTCGTTTGAGGCAGGTAAGATGTGGATTTGGAAGAGCTGAGACTCCCGTTTTCTGGTTGACCAATTTGATGACCAGATGTCAGAGATACGGATGGGCTATTAGAGGTTGTCATATATCAGTAGCAGAAGTTATACTGAGTCAAAAAAGAAAGAATAATAGAAACAAATGTGAAAACAAACAGCATAAAGGATGAAATATAATAGTTCTAATGTTGGATGTTTGTGGACCAAAAGTCGTGCAAAGAGTTTAATGACATGTTGTTGTTGTCCGCCTAACCGTATACAATTTTGCTACGGATTCAAAATAGCACGTGCAACCCGAGAATGTCAAATTGAATGGGTGACCGACGATTTTCTTTGTGTTATGTTGTGCTAGAGAACCTGGGTTATTGAGAAAACACGCTAGTTTTTGTCTTCCGCAATTTTAAAATATGCCAAGATTAACCGAAAATCAGAGGTTGCGTGGCATTGGTATGCATGAGGCTGGGATACCTCCAGATGAGCTCACTGCTGAGTTTGGAGTCACTGTGGTCACTGTTTATCGTCTTATTGGAAGGTATAGAACCACTGGATCTACTGCCGACCGACCGCGTTCAGGTCGACCAAGAGTTACGACCCCTGCACAAGACCGACACATCAGGACGTCTCACTTGCGGGATCGCTTCCTTCTGGCGACGAGGACAGCAGCAATTACTCTTGGTTGAACTAACAATAGAATCAATGCACGAACTGCCCGCAACAGACTCGCTGAACACGACATTTGGCGTCCATACTACGGACCAATCCTTACCCAACGTCATCGTACCGTCAGAATGGAATGTGTACGTCAGCGGGTCCCCTGGGCACAGCAGCGTTGGAGTACAGTTCTATTTAGTGATGAATTAGGATTTTGTCTACGGCGCGCTAATCACAGGGCAAGAGTGTATCGCCGACGAGAAGAACGGTTTTCTGATGCTTGCGTGCGGGAATGCGAGCGTTTCGGCGGGGGTAGTGTAATGGTTTGGGCAGGAATTTCCTTGCACCATCGCACGCAGTTGATCTTCATCGATGGTAATCTGAATGGACAGCGATATAGGGACGAAATTCTTAACGCTGTTGTTGTCCCGTTGTTCAGCGCTAATGTCGGATTGAGTTATTCCGGAAAGACAAAAGACTATGCCCGATGTCACGTGGTGCGTATCTGTTGTGACTTTCTTGAGGAGCAGAGCATCGAACTTCTTCCCTGGCCCCCACTTTCGCCAGATTTGTCGCCAGTCGAGCATCTTTTGGATCAATTGGACCGACGGGTACGACTTCTTCATCTTCAGACGTTAGGCGATTTACGTAATGTTCTAAGGCAGGAGTGGAACGCAGTACCACCCGGTGACATCCAGACACTTATCAGGTCCATGCGCCGCCGATGACTTGCCATCCAAGGGGCAAACGGTGGGCATACACGCTAGTGAATGCATGTGTGAACTTTTCATTTCACCACTTGTCTGAATTGCGACGTCCTGACGTGACGCTGGCAACAGTAACAACATGGAATTATGCAACTTCATACAGCTAGACTCGAAATATGAATTTACAATAATTTGTTTGGGATTAAAGTCAATGATACTAAAAAAATTGCTACTCAAATTTTATTATACTTTCTTTCTTGACTCAGTATATAATCGAGAGGCGTGTTTTGGTGAGATCGTATTGTGAAGCATAAGTTTGCTCCGACAATTTCGTTTCTGTTTCCTCATAATGATCAGCGGGGTGAGTACGCATGGCTGACAATTTCCGTCATTAAAAGAGATTTACAAGAAAGTTAGAGCCACTTAATTTTCAAGGTTGTCAGTAAATTTAACAATAAGGGTGTGGGAATTTCATATAAAAATAAAAATTTCGAAATGTTAGTGAAGTTGTATCATCGATGTGCACATCATTTCACGAACTTGATGTATTTTCCTGTAGATTGGTATAAAAACACAAAAGATTGCAATTTACTATTTTTGTAATTTTTAATAAACGAAAACAACAGACAGCTCCCGGAGCTGTCTGTTATTTTCGTTTATAAAAGTAGCAAAAGCAAACATTTCTTTATTTTCTACTGATGTCACGTGTGTTTTCTCAATAATTACATGTTTCTTAATTGGTCCTTCCTCGCCAGTATTGCAATTTCAGAGGAGATAAGTTTATCGATAGTCGATTTTCATGACGAGATTAGTCAGGTATGACTTTCAACATTGGCAATTTGCGTCTGGCGTGTCATGATAATTCTGAGTTGTTCACACACACAAGTCAGTTTCATGCAAATCTGTTCAACACTTCTTATCACGTACACAATACAAACGATTGTCACCGAAATCCCCGTTTGCGTCTCATTTTGGCAGTGGTGAAGCAAAGACGCCTGATGGAAGGGAGCGAAAAGATGAGCGTTTCTTACATGAGTACCAGCATTGTATACAGCAGAAATTCCACGAAGTGTAAAACATTGGATTAGCGGACTGTGTGTCTTTCATTGCTGAGTTTCCTGGGATTTTCCCCAAGAACATTTTGTAAAAAGACGGTGATAAATGGATATAATTATGTAGTGCTGTCTACCGCTTCCTTGGCATGTATTTGTCTTCAGTTGTCAGAGCGAATCGGAAATCTCTCATATCATCGAGCTGCAGTAGCACATTATTCTGAGAAGCTGTTCCAAGAGACCCAGGTTCGACTCCTGACGAAAGACGACTTATTAAAGGTTGCGGAGCATTTTAATCCTTTTTGGAGATGTGTCATCAGTTCCTGGTCAATTTTAAAAGAACCTGAGCCCACAACCCCGATCGAGATACTTGCACAACCACTATTTTATAATAAATATATAAAAATAAATAATAGGACGTTTTTCTATGCCTGCTGGTGCAGCCGAAGAATATTTTTTATAAATGACATTGTGAATGAAAGAGTCTCTTTTATTAATTTTAATGATTTTAAACAAAAATACGATCTCGATATACCATTCACCACCTACTTTGGTGTGGTTAATGCTATACCGGGATCATGGAAAAATAAATTAACAAATAATAAAAAATTGAGTATATTTCAGACACACTGATTGACGACCTAAAATATTGTAAAAAGGTAAACCCTAAGTTTTATCCTACCTTCCTCATGAAAATTTGAAGGGAGCCAAAACATACCCAGAAAAAATGGAATGACCAACTAAATGACACGATTTGCAATGGAGGTTGGAAATATATATATAAACAAACATTTACAGCGACAGATGATACCTATTTACAAATATTTGCAATTAAAAATTAATCATAGAATTTTATTTACAAACACTAAACTTTTTAAATGCAAGCTGTCCGAAACATAACTCTGCTCTTTTTGCGGAAATGTTAAAGACACTATTACGCACTTATTCTACGAGTGTTTTTACTCAAAAACAATATTACTAAGACTGGTAGAAAAAATAAATTAACATCAAATCATCCTTTACTTTAAATATTAGTACAATGAAAACCGAAATAATTTTAGGGCCAACACCCTACGTAGATAGACCGATTCTCTGGAATACGTGTTTACTACAGTACAAAAAATACATCTACACTAGCAGGCAAAAGAAACATATCCCATCCTTTTCAGGGCTAGTTGAAACTCTAAAATCGTGTAGAAACGTGGAATTATATTCCACATATCTGTATCCAGTTGGCAAGACAGAAAATGTAAGAAAGAAATGGAGTTATGTAAAGTATTTATTCCAAGAAGCAACGATTGACCTGTAAATAGCCAACAATATCTTTTGTAAAATAAAATGTATAACTGTATGTAGACTGTTCACATGTATACATATTGTATTTTATGCAGAAGTTTATTTTTGCCAATAAAAACATTATAAAAAAAAAGAATGCTATATTAAGAGTATTTATGATTTGGCGATTGCTCACCAGAGACCCAGGTTCGACTCGTGTACAGGCTAACTTCGGAAAACTATAGTTTTCAGTTCAGTGGCTCAGGCCCGGCACTATGCCCGGTGGGGTTAATGCAGACAATCACAGAATGCACACATTCTACAGCTGAGTCATGTCGTCGCTTGAGTTCTAGAATGTTCTATGTCCCGTAGGGGACATAGAACATTCTAGCACTTAGGCGACGATATACTGTGTACATTCTATGGATAATTGATGGAATGGATACATTGTACAAGGCTATGTTGGTTTGGATAATCTTTAAGAAGGCATTTTGTTATGGGCATTGTTAAATTAACATACATGAGTAGGTGTAGTATGAGAATGCACCAAGTATAATACAACATCAGTGCAGTACACAAACATACACACATCACACACAAAATATAGAAAGATGGAATGAATATGTGGCAATACTATAATGGCCGTAGAGCCCATAAAAAAATTCAGTAAAGCAATCAATAAATTAGAGCGCCAAGCGTTTTTCACATTATAGCGTCCACCATCACTGGGAGCATTTTTTCAAAAAGAGTTTGTTCCAAAACGATTGCTGTGTTAGGGTTTACATATATTTGAGAGCACTCATTAATGCTTTCCAGAAAACTTAAATGAAACGAGTTTATTTCAACAATTATTTTTTCTCCCTTACTTTTTACATGCGATAGTATTCTCCAGTGAATGGAGCATTTGCTCAGAAAAAAGAGTCTGTTCATAAACGATCGCTGTGTTGAGGTCTAATGGAAAGCGCTTATTAACACTCTCCAACAAACCCTAACAAAGCGATTTTATCTCAATAATTATTTCCCACATTCAATTGGAAAATGTACATTCTATGGTTTAAATAGCAGAATGTGCTTCGTTCCTTTAGTTTAAACAGGGTTCTACCTGCACTCACTGACAGGCAGTGAATGTAGAAAGAATATAGAAAGTCGTAGAATGCATACATCCTATGGCTCAAATTGTACAATGCATATAAATGGAAAATGTGTGTTTTGTTACTTACTAAATAGTCTCCTTTGCAAAGAATTTTGAGTTTATCCTACAACTTCTTTCATCTGGCACTGCAACAAAAGTACCTTGGGGCAGTTCGTAACTGAAAATTACAATAATTTTGTCTTGAGCAGTTACACGGATCAATTTAGCAATGAAACCAGAGACGGTGATTCATCATGTGTTGTGTCCATTTTTTCTGGTATCAAGGTTTTCAAGACATAAATTAATCACGGATGTGTATCCAAACACAAAAAGGTCAAGTAATACACCAATTTGTCAAACACTGTTTGTAACCTTTGATGTTATGGATTCTATTAATTCTTTGCGCCGTCTTTTCAACCCAATGTTCATAACTTTTTGCGTGACGGAAAATTTGACTGAGGTAGGAGGCGAACTTTTCATGCTTAATTGGTAGAGTGCTAAATTATTTTTGGTCACCAAATATTTTTCACATCTCTCAGCCTTGTTACAATTTATGGAAGAGTGCCTATAGGCACTCTTCCATAAATTGTAACAGGGCAAATCCATACAGTCTAAATACTTTCACTTCAAAGATAATGTGAAGCATATCCATTTAATATGAAGCCTTTATTTTCAGTACCTGCACTTCAGAGCAAAGTCCAAATGTGGGCTTTGAGCACCGTACCAGTTATTGCTGCATCCAGTTGACGGCAACATTTTTCGAAAAACGTCTTGATTCTGAAATTCCGATAATCTCTAAATATGACAGGCATATTATACATCAAATTAAAGTCTGCATAGAATCCGAGCGAATGTATATCTGCAACTAAACTGGTAAACGTGGGTTCCGGTGATTCTTGAAAGTCTGCTACCGCATTTTGGCGAGTGTCGCCAACGCAGCCAAATTATTACAAATCTGTCTATGGCTAAAGATGTCTGAAGATTCCTTGGATATCCAAGAACAAAGCGAAGACCTCAGACAAAATGACTTCGCCACAGCGTCTTTCTTTGAACTGAAAATACATATGCTTACGGTCTGTTCAAGAAACATAGTTTGAGGTCACGTGTGATACCGTATTCAGAAAATAAACATATTTGCACATGGACAAACATACCTATACAAAAATCGAAACATGAAATCGCTGGAGGGATAATCCATTAAACTATTAGCCAATCCTACAAAAAACACATAGCAAGTGTTCTCAGTGGAAATTGTCCGTTTTCCCGTGTTGCTTTAGAGAATTTCGTGGTTAAAATATATGTAAATAAATAATTTGAGAAACTTTTTACCATGTGATCGTCACGTGAGATAGATGCCTCGTGTTTTGATGAGTTGTGTCGCAGCCATTTCTTAAGAACAAAAACCATCGAAGTATAGGTGTTTGTCGTCGTGTTATGTACGAACACATGTACTACGTAAGTAATAGTACTTGTTCCCGTGTCTCAATCGGCCAAGTGTTGAATGCGAAGATAGGTGACATAGAAATGTGTTTTCTCACATTCAAAAAAGTTACTAATATGCAAATGAAAACTCATTTTGGGGTCCAACTTGTATACCTGGTACATTTATCTTAACGTTATTAGAAAATTCAATACTACGGGTGCTTTAATTCTCTTTTTTTTAAGATCATTCAACTTGAAGGTTGATTTTCTCCAGTGTTATCTGGATATAGCTTGAAGACAGCCCAACAAATTCATAAATAAGTGACAGCCTTTACATGCCTGCAGGGCACTTTAGCGATATATGGAGACCACCCATGGTACGCCTGTATGCGAGGAAGTTTAATAAGAGTTATGACACACTTGAAACTCTATCATCTGATTAATTGTTGGAAAGGGGTCTCTGAGCCCTTTCCAACAATTAATCAGATGGTAAGTGAGATCAGCGCATTCCAGAACGTAGAGATAATCATCATAAAATAGGTGACAATAAGTGTTAATTCTACGTACCTAAAGAGGCGCTGTCAAGCGCTCACCAGTCTAATTCCGTAAGGGATTCTACTCTGTTATGGGCTGTTTGTTTATCCACTTTCGTGAAGTTTGCCCGCAGACAACCATTGATGTAATGTGGTATTCACCAGGGCTGCAAGGTATATTGATAAATCGATATATACCGGTATTCAAACCAATATCGATTGAATATCGGTGTAATTACAAAAATATCGGTTTATCGTCATTATTTATTTACCCGCAATTTAATTTTCAAGATGTCTTGAGTTTTTTAACCGTAGCCCCGAATGAATAATATTATTCCTTTATACAAGGAATCGTCTGCTCATAATTAACAAATTCAGCAGTTGAAAAAATAATTTTCAACAATTTCAACAAATCTATATCATGTGACCTCTCATTGGAACGTGCTCATTGAGCTCGTTCCAATGAGGTGTCACATGATATAGTTTTGTTGAAATCTTTGGGGAAAATCTGATAAACTAATTTTGAAAATAATAAATTTTGATAAATTTTGATATCGTCTGCGTTGGGTAAAGGTTTTTCGAACCGCATCATCAAGGCATGCTAATTCGTTCCGACTGTGATGCCTCGAGTCTCGATTGTGGTACTTGTGTTCATATATCTGAACAGTTTTCGAAATAGCGGTATACCGCGGTATTTTTTTTAATACCGATACCGATATTCAGTTTTGAATATCGTGCAGCCCTAGTATTCACTCACTCACAGATATGTATAGACATTCTTTCGTGTTTCGCATATCGATATTCCAATTCATAATTATTTTATCAACCTTGAAACCTTCAAGATATTTACACAATTAGTAGACCTACACAGCGTAATCATAACATTACGGCTGTAATGAGTCTTAATTCGTAATCGTAATGTCATCAAAAATTCGTTCAAGGACATGCATGTTTGAGTTATATTTTAGATTCAATCGTCTGGAATATATCACCTTGGTTCTTCTTTTCGACCAACTGAAATATTCCTGACCATTGCATCTAAACATAGGCGATGCAATGTTTAGGGGCTAGACTAGTTTCAGGCCACAACAGCGTTGAATTCATTGTAGAATTAGACTGGTGGCCTACGAGTTTGAGGCGCTGCATTAAGTTATTACTGAACTTTACCCATTCAAAACCGATTCATTCATTTGCTCTACAGAGAACGGGAATCGGCGGTCTTAAAGACCTCAAAGATTAACGCACGATGTAGACAAGAGAAGTATTTTTCCGCTTTGGCTTTCCAAACCTTAATTTACTCTATCTTATCTGCTACAAACTTCTGCAAATTACGTTGAATTGCAGACTTCACGCGCATACTGTTTGCTTGGCTATCCGTATGGCGGCAAATGGTAAAGGCTTCGTTCGTTTCCTCATTAATAATTGAGGGTAATAATTCAGTACATAGGAAAAGTGGTTGGTGAGATAAATTTGTTACACAGGTTGCAACTAATTTAATATGGTATATACAGTACAGTCGCCGTGAACTGGTCGTAATCCACGCGTGGGCAGTAATGTCCACGCATGCGTTTACCAGGTACTAAAAATAATCATCAGCAAATTTTTAATTAATGAAGCACCGGGTTGCACCCGGTGCTTTATTAATTAAATGTTTGATGATTATTCCTATAATTAGTGTTTGGAATCAAATATTATTGCGTCCATGGAAATATTGCCAACCCGTGGAAAGTGATCAGGCCACGGCGGCCGTACTAAACCAGCATGTTCAGGTAACAAGCAAAACACAACAGCATGTAGATCAGACATGAAGTTCCAAAAATATCCAAACATAACCCTGTCCACATTGATGTCAAAATACAAGAAATTTCGAAAACAGATTTTTCCCATATTGCAAAGAGAAATTTATCTAATTCAATCTCGTTTGACAGAGTTCAATGAGCTCTGTCAAATTTGAATTCCTGGTTGCACATTGATATTTAGCTATTTCGACCTCAGGCTGCAGATGGTAAACTGATGTGTTGTGATAATAAATGCCAGAAGATCATAAAGAATATACTCTTTATTTCGTTTCCGCACTCAGTACAAAAAACAGGTTCCAACGACACGGTAGTAAAAAGGGCAGGAGAAGGGAAATTTTGGTCCCTTGTTAATATTTTGGGCTCGCTTTCGGAAATGACGGAAGAGGAGGCACTAATGCTGATAGGAGGTTTGGAGTGAGGTTTCCCACGGAAGTTCTGAAATTTGCTATCAAATGGAACTTCTGGCAGAGTTTAGGATGGAAATTGATTTAATTTATTGGTCATCAAAACTACGCTTTTAGCAGAAAGTTTTAGCAGAAAGTTTCAACTTTGCCAGTTCATTCAATGACCTAGAGTGATACCATCTGACTGCACAATTCTTCACTTGACAATTTTATCACCATTCGAGGAACAACTCCCTTCTTAACATTTTAGTTCTACATTTCGGAACTTTGGAGGAGGCTCGGGTCTGACCCAACGGTCCAGGGTTCTGCCCTCATGGGCCAGGTCATGTCCTGCCAATAGTAACCCTAGGGCACATAACGTTGGGGGGTAGGACCTGGCCGAGAGTACAGGGCTTCCAAACGTTCAGGACTCTGGTTTTACTACCCCGGCCCCCACCCTATATCTGGCCGTGGTAGAGAATGGTGACTAATACATGTGTAATCCGAGGTTACATACATTGCAATAATATCTGACTGTCGGTTAAAACCCCCTCCATCCAATTTCTGAGGTAACAATAGCCAAATAGCGACCTTAGCGACATTTAACTGTAACAGATTTAGTTCTGCATGTGTCAGACGTGTAGAGCAGAAATTGAAATGTCCTGATTTCGTGCTATTGGAACTAGTCAAATAAAAAAATAAACAGAATATTTCTTATTACTTTTGTTCCTATCAGGCATGTACACAACATAAATAAGATTGTTGTGCAATTGATGTACAATTTCAATGTTTTGGGGTATTTTGTACATGAACTGTACGCTGGTTCATAGTTATAAAAAAGTCCGTTACCTGACTAATCACAACGTCGACAAACGGGCACTGGGTTTGGAAATGATTCAGATGTCTGTCATTGTGTTTCTAATCTTCCAAAATACGAATTATTAGAATGTAAACCAAAAATTCATTTGATTTGTTCATTTGAAAAAGTTTGCACTTGATCAATGTAAACTGGCTCAACAAATTACAAATGACTGTATCAATGATTTTTCAAGTATCCTCTTTTTCGTTTCTTTACATGGTAGCTGTAACAACGAAACGGGGGCCAGATCGGTGTGAAACGTGGACAATGAATTAGAACCTTAAATTCATTCAAGAAAAGCATGAAAACACATTTCTTCTAACGGGTATTCCATTAGTTTTTGTAAAGCCAAAGAGCACTTTTGTGGATTTTAGGCTTATAAATTATTTATTATTATTATTATTATTATTATTATTATTATTATTATTATTATTATGATAAACCCACTGATCTCAATACAACTGGACTGCTGCAACGTGGACGAAAAACATCGCCACTCACACTGCCCCTGTTAAGATGCCGTTAAGTCAATCAACGAGGTAACTCCTGCCAATCCATGACGTTTGATGACGAGAAAGCTGTTACGACCCAGAGGAACAGCTTTCACTTCATCAAACGTCATGGCAATTACCTTGTGCGAAAACCAATAATACTGCATCAGTTTTCCAGTTCATGTGCGCATTTTTGTGGTAACACAAACTGAATACTTACAACATAGTTTTATTATTGACAAAGAACAAGAGCCGAAATTGAAAGTTTGTTACAGTGTTATTAGTTTTCGTGCTGGGTAGAGACTATGCCGTTTAGATGAAGTGAAAGCTGTTACGCTGTGAGTCAATGCGTAAAAGCTTTCGCGTCACCAAACGTCATGGATTGGGAATTACCGCTTCGATTCACTAGACGCCATATTGGGGGAGGCGTTTGAGTGGCGACATTTATCTCTGACGTTCCAGCAATCTAGTTCAATAGAGATCAGCGGCATGTGCTCGCAATCGGCTGATGTTTTGTGTATGAAATCGACTTGTGAACAATTAGCCTCGTGGACAAATTCGGTCAAAACATTCGTGTATGAAATTGGAAATAATATATGGAAGAAACATAGCCTAAATCGCAGTCACACGAAAGTATTCTCAGCGAACGGCACCCGGTGTTTCATTAATTAAATATTTGATAATTATTCCTATAATTAGTATTTGGAATCTAATATTATTGCATCCGTGGAGATATTACCCACCCGTGGAAGTGACCAGTCCACGGCGACCGTTGTTTCCGTTCAAAATCCACAGTGATCCTTAGGGTATGTTTGAGGTTCATTTTCCTGAACATTTTCAAATCTTAAAGTCATACATAGAGGATATGGAATGAGTGTTTTTCTCATATAATATTTATGAAACGAGTATAAGAATTTTCCTTTTGGGCGAGCCTCTGGCGAGCCCATACGGAAAATTCGGACGAGTTTCATAAATATTATATAAAAAAAACACTCATTTCATATTCTATTTATCATATGACACACACGCACAAATTAGCCACTTAGTATGACTTTTTAACCAATCACCTAACTTGAGTTGCAGGCAGCACTTGGAAAAAACATCCTCGTATAACTAAAAGTTTTTATTTTTTGCTTCCAAAACATAGGTTATGACCCCTCATTGGAACGAGCGCGACACGCTAGTTCCAATGAAGGGTCATAACTTATGTTTTGGAAGCAAAAAGTGAAAATATAAAAAAATGAATGGCGTTTTTCTTGTATTGCGCGAGATGGTTTTTTGCCGTTACGTTAGGTAAAAGATTAATACAATATAACCCACCCTAAATAGGACAGATAACGTAAATTCTCCCTACTGACATTATGCAAATGTGACCCAGTTGTATTTTGCTTAGCCAATCAAATTGTCCAGTTTTGAAATTGACCAATGAAAGCTCCCAACTCTAATTATGCAAATCATGAAAATGTGGCCCAGTTGTATTTTGTTCAGCCAAGCAAATTGTCTAGTTTTGAAATTGACCAATGAAATTGACGGAAGGCTTTATTTATCACTGATTAATATGAAAACAAAATATCAAATGTTTTAAAGTGACCAAAACGGACGAGTCATATGATAAAATGTATATTTCACATAATAGTCATTCAACAAATGCTTGAAGTACAGCACAATCGCCGTGGATTTGTCGAACTCCACATGGGGGCAGTGATGTCCATGCATGCGTTTACCATGTAATAAAAATCATCATCACCGAAATTTTAATTAATGTAGCACCGGGTTATACACGGGGCGTCATTAATTAATTTTTTTTATGATTATTCCTATAATTAGTGTTTCGAAACTAATATTATTGCGTTCGTAGAAATATTGCCCACCCGTGGAAAGTGGCCATTCCAAGGCGGCCGTGCTGTGCACTTAAAACAAATAATAAATTTCGCTATTCATTTTTATGTACGCCCGATATTTTTCTTTCGCGTTTTTTTAGGCAAATGGGTTAACTCTGTACCTAATGAATCGGCCACATCCACCCGCGTAATATAGAAATTTAGCAATTGAAAAAAAGTAGTTTTCAAAAAATTTGAAAAACACGTATCATGCCATCCTTCATTTGAACTCGTCGAGTACGTTCCAATGAAGTTTCACATTATATTGTTTGGCGGAAACTTTTTGAAAATTGAGGAAAAAAAATAAATTTAACAAATTTTGAAATCGTCTGCGTTTGGTAAAGGGTTAACTTATACAATCAATTCCAACAATAATTCTACTGATTCATATCAAATCTCTATTGCAATCTGCAGACTAAAAAATAAATTTAACAAATTTTGAAATCGTCTGCGTTTGGTAAAGGGTTAACTTATACAATCAATTCCAACAATAATTCTACTGATTCATATCAAATCTCTATAGCAATCTGCAGACTCCGTGATCATCTGTCTATCATTGACACTGTGGTATTTACAATTGCCTGCCATCAATATAATGAGAAGACCACAATCAAGTAAAAAATATTGAATTGCCTGAGATTGACTCCTGATATCTGAAAACAGTTCTTTCACAGGAGACACTCCGGTGAATACTTAGATATTTGTCGTTTTTAGGATCAGGATCAGGGTATTAAGTAATAAAGAAAAAAGGTTGATATGTCATCGTGAGATCTGTTGCATAAACATTTTTTAAGTACGATTAAACTCCTAATTTTAATCTGAATTTGTCATTTAGATTGGTATAACCCCTCACACGACAATTCAAAATAATTCTGAGTTGATAAAATGCACAACTCCTAATTTCCTATTATGTATCCACAACTGATCATTTCGCAGTATGTGTTAAGCATTCGTGATCTCGTGACAATCCATGGCGGAACAACGATGGCGTTCATACATACAATTTAGAAATGGTACTACTCTTTCAATGCTAATATTTCCCGTGATACAGTACAGCCTTCGTGGACTGATAATTTTCCACGGGTGGGCAATATTTCCACTGGCGCAATAATATTAGATTCCAAACACTAATTGTAGGAATAGTCAACAAAAATTTAATTAATGAAGCACCGGGTACAACCCGGTGCTTCATTAATTAATTTTTTGCTGATGATGATTTTTATTACCTGGTAAATGCATGCGTGGACAACCCGGTGCTTGAGGGGCTATATAAGTAAGGGACTTTTATTTATTTTGAAATTCCCACCTCTGATATTCCTTAAATTCAAATTAAATATACACAAATTATACACCAAAAATGACGGTTGGGCAATAGAGAACACGAAAGATATATGAAATCAACTCATAGAGTTGACAGCAGGCACCAATGGTTCCTGAACGTCTGCTACCGTATTCGTACTAGAACTGATAATAAAATAATACTTCCTGAGAACAGCTTGTGACCAAATGTGCTTCACATATCCAAGTACAAAGCTTGGACATCAGAATCCTTCAAAACACATCGACAAAGCTGCATGGGGGTAAATTCTCAAAGTGACTGCTTTGTTTACATATATTCTTACTTACGATTTGCGATCTACGTCATCGGACGGGAAAGGCATCGAAAAACAACGCCGTATAAAATCAGATAATGAGAAAGATCTCCTTAATGGTATCGAGTGATTTGCGCATGTCCGTTGAACATGGAATCCATCTTCAATAAAAAATGCAGACAGTCTTGTCCTTTTCCCAAATGCAGACCAAAAGCGTTTTGAATGCCTAGCTTTGTTCTTGGATATGTGAAGCACATTTGGTCACACGTTGTTCTCATGAAATATTATTTTATAATCAGTTCTGGTACGAATACGGCAGCAGACTTCCAGAAACCAGTGGTGCCTGCTGTCAACTCTATCAGGTGATTACATATGTGTTTCGTGCTCTATAATCTCACCCTTCATTTTGATGTATAATTTGTGTATATTTAATTTGCATTTAAGGAATATGAGAGGTGGAAACTTCAAAATATACAAAATTCCATTACTTAGATTATCCCTTAAAATGTTGCCGATGATAATTTTTATTACCTGGTAAAGGATTGCGTGGGCATTCCTGTCCACGCGTAGATTACGAACAGCCCACGGCGACTGTACTGTACAAAGAAACCCATAGAAAGTGGTGGCTGAGTGGATAAGTGCGCTGGTCTCTCATGCCGGAGGTCTCGGGATCCATCCAAACACTCTCTGTCAGCATCAGCTGTGGGGTTGCTGCTGTCACAGCGTACCGTCCTATCTGGTGAGTAGTATAGAGGAGAATCTCAATGGTTTTTTGAGGGACCTCAAGGTCCGACCCCGACCCCGAGATCATTGACCTCGACGCCCAAATCCGTTAGCCCCCCCTCCCCCACCTCTCCCCTACACTCTTCGCACTAGGCATAGGCTATTTGTAGGCTTCCCCCCTTTTCGCCCTATATGTACCCTATTTTTTAGGCTATCCCTTCCCAAAGTCCATGTAGGGCCCAGCCTCAAAGCTCCTCCAAAAGACCCATGCTGTTTACAGCCCAACATGCATTAGGCTTCCACCACAATGTTTTGGCTTTCCCTGTATGTGGGCTCTTCCTCCCCAAAGACCAGTTCCTCTCCACCAAAGCCCTTGTATGGGCTGTTTCTCCCCATCAAACCCCTCCCAATGCTAGCTCAAAGTTTGGGGACTTCCAAACTGAGGCGTCCAATGAGTACTAACAAAGAGTTCCCCTCCTCCCCTACCACACGTAAATTTCGAGCTCTGTTGGTGTATCTAAGGTACAATGTTGTCAAGGACATGTACATGTAAATACATACAAACGAATGAATGAATGAATGAATGAAAAGTTTCTGCGCGCCGAAGGGATTGAAAGCCTCAATGTAGCCTCAAATACTCATAATGTGCTTATATGAAATTTCACAACGTGCTTTAAAACCGATGTGCCCGTATGTAAAACCGATGTGCACATGTTTAAAACCAATGTGCACGTATTTAAATGATTTTGAAAGAATGATAAAAACCTTCCGAAATCAAATGTTTTTTGCGCGCCAATGGCGCGCAGTGACGCTGTAGGGCAAGCCCCTTTCGACCCTCTTTAACAGTAGAATGAATTTTGGCATTATGTCTGGGCGCGTCAAAGGAGGAAAGTGTCAGGAGTTCAGTGGCTCTTGTTCCGTTTCTGCTTCTTCCTCTTAGCAGGAGGTGGCTGGGTAGGAGATAAAAACCTTCAGTCTCGATTGCCTTTTATTGTCACACACCGGATCGCTTATCTATTGGCCAAGTAGAAAATACTGCATGGCGCAATCTGATTGACAGTTGTTTTGGCCAATCAGAGAACGCTGCGTGGGATTATGTTACAACACGCTTATCTGTGGTTATGTAGAAAGTACCGACGTGTGGTACGATTTGATTCGATACCTGTTTTGACCAATCAGACACCGCCATGTTCTCATTGGATACCTGTTTTGACCAATCAATGTAGCCTCAATGAAGCCTCAATGCAGCCTCAATGCAGCCTCAATGTAGTCTCAATGTAGCCTCGATGTAGCCTCAATGTAGCCTCAAATACCCGTATGTGCTTATGTAAAAATACACAATGTGCTTTAAAACTGATGTGCACATGCTTAAAACCGATGTGAACATATTAAATTAATTTTGAAAGAATGATAAAAACCTGAAATGTAGATGAAATGGTTTCGCGCGCCGAAGTCGCGAATGGACGCTGTGGGACAAGCCCCTTTCGACCCTCTTTAACTGCAGAAAATCGTTTGTAGCGCGTTGAGGGAGAAAAAGGGTTGGGAACTCGGCAGATGTTCGGGATTAGGTGTTCATGGGAGTTGTGGCTCGTCTGTTTGATGTTCGTTGGTCTGAACTCTCGGGTGAGGACCAGAGCGAGAGGGGGTCCTCTCAGCAAAGGTGCTACCTCTCCCCGAGGGTGCTGTGATGGTATGTTCAGGCAACTAAAGTCTGCCACTTATAGGATTGCCATGTTGTGGTGGTGGGCCATCATTGGCAAGTATAGTCTGCCTCAGGCAGTTAATCGTTGGTGGAGTTGGGTTTTTTTATTGGATTCTGTTTAAGCACTCGTCGGATTGTGGAGAAAACATAACAACGGCCCCTTTTGGGGACCACCCAGAGAAAGAACCGAACTTCCCTGGTTCGAAGTTAGGCCTGCGTGGTAAACTATTTGGCTACCAGCGCTTATAAAAGGGGGCAAAAAATGGGACGCAGGACCAACGCTCGCCTCTCAGGAGGTGGATGACCACTTCTAGGGATGGAACGGGGGATGTTCAAAGTCCATAGCGGTTACTGTATTCCATATCGGTTAGAGTTTTTCCATAGCGGTTATTGGGGAGCTGGAGATCAAAACGAAAACATCTGTGTGTACCTGCTAATAAAGAAAAAGCAGAATTAGTGGGTTTTAAAAAGAACAAAAATATGCAATTGCATCGTTACAGGTAATCGATCCCTGAGAGCAGCTCATAATGTTCCTATGGCCTGTTTTGTATGTTCCTGGATACTTTCTATTAATGGTTAAGTGATTATGATAGCTAAATAGGTGAAGGCAGCCCATTCTGGTAAATGGTCTCTGCTGAATTGATTTTATTGCTTGTTAATTCACCTTCCCTATGTTCCTAGTTACCTGTTATGGTTACGTGATTATGATAGATAAATAGGTGAAGATGAGATCAAGATTGAGGGAGGGGAGCAGGCTTTCACGTTCAAACGCCACGCCCGAGGGTGTTCTTTCCTGCTGTTTCCTCCGCGGTTTGGTTTTTACTTACGGGGTGGTTAAATAGTGGCATTTTAAGCTTTTTGCCGGCTGGCGCAAATGTTCTGGACTTAGGATGTTAGTTGACTGTCGGCAAGACGATCGCGATTTTTCGCGGCTAGGGAGGCGAGGTTGGAATTTCGGCTCTGTCGTGGAGTGGTTTGATAGGTGTATGAATGCCACACCCGCGTTTAATTCCCCTGAGATTTAGATTATGATAGGAGAAGCAGTCTATGACGCTAGTGTGCCACACCCGAGGGTGTTTATTGCTCGATACCTACGCGGTTTTATTCCTACTTGCGCTTCTGGGGGTTAGGGTTCATCCTGATTGTGTATAAGCCTGGGTACCATACTGACCGTAGGCGGGAGTGGATCGGTCGGGTCGAGTATCCCTTGTCGTATCCCTTGTCTACCTCGTTGTATAGTTGTGGGGACGCTACAGAGGTATCAGTGGTGAATGCTCCACCCGACAATTTTCTATAACTCGCGAATATGGGACGCAGAAACTGGCGTTGGGTTTTCGGCCCGTGGGGGTTGGTCTTATCCAACAGTTCGCGGACTGGTGGCTCATCGGGGCTTTTTATATTCCTTGTTCGGGGGGGGGGGGGGTTGACTTGCCGTCTCGTGCATTGGTAGCGTTTCTCTCACACAAACTGTTTACTATCCACCATAGTATCTTTCCAAAACGAGGTTCCATCACTAAACCTAATGAGCCAACAACACAAACCTTGCTGTCATGAATATTCTTTTCGCCAAAAGGGAATGGCAGGAAGACGGCCTTTTAGGCTATGTCATTTCCTTGCAGAGCATTCATCTGTAACCTGTCTTATTGTTATCTTGTATATTTATATGCTGCAAAATAAAATCAATCAATCAATCATATTATTATTTATTATTTATTGGTGTTTAAGGTCACATACTTATGCACAATGGCTAATCGTGACCGTGACAGTTTTACGGGTGGAGGAAGTCGTAGTACCCGGAGAGAACCACCGAGCAACGACGAGCAGCTGTCAGCTCTTCAACATCGTAACTCTGAACTCTGCACCACAGCACAGGCAGGGTTAGATTGGTTGAAGACATGCGCACCATCGACGTGCAGTACGCCTCAGTACACAGCGTCATCGTGCCCCCATGTAGGCAATCGGGGTGAAGTGTCTTGCCCAAGGACACAACGCGGTTGCCGCAGGTGGGATTCGAACCGAGGACCTCTCGGCTTGCAGCCTGCACCTCTACCAACTGAGCCACCGCGCCCCCCAATCAATCAATCAATTACCCGGTAAACGCATGCGTGGACATCACTACCCACGCGTGGATTACGACTAGTCCACGGCGACTGTACTGTATCTGTTGTCACACTTTTGTTGACGAGTTTAAACTCTCGAGTTGAGTGGCATTTTACCTTCTATACCTTAACATTTAACCCTTTACCTAACATGAAAAGCAGACGACACTTGCAAAAAAAATCTTGAATAACTAATTTTTTTTCATTTTTTGTCTCAAAAACATAGGTTATGACCCCTCATTGGAACGAGCTCGACGAGCTCGTTCCAATGAAGGGTCATAACCTATGTTTTTGAGACAAAAAATGAAAATATAATGAAAATTAATTTGCGATTTTTGAGAATAGATCTGGCCGGTTTTGGCCGTTACGTTGGGTAAAGGGTTAAACCATTTCCCCATTCTTTTGAGATTCCCTTCTCCCACCATGATCCGCACCCAAGTTTCCTTCTCAGACTGGTCGAACCACCGATGTCAATCCCCCTTCAGCGAAAGAGTAAAACATGCATTTTGTCACTATTTTTCATCGTACAAAGACACATCCAACTGCTTGTTAGCTTACTCCTCTGCTCAAAATACTGAAATTACCCACATTGCAATGTTCCTGATGATACAGTTATCGGAAATAACATTTGATATGATTAAAACCCTGAACTCATCAGGAGTTATATAAAAATCATTGCAATATAAATTTACATTCTTTCCTAATTTTTGATAAATAATTCGTCTTCTTTTTCAGTTGACTAGATAACTTTAACTTAATCGAAACAAAAGTAATTTATACAATATTGACATGAGCAGGATGTTCACGGTTTTCTTGTTCACGTACAGTGTACAGGTATGTTGAGTTCCTTTATTTTTATTGTTGTATTTCCAATCGTGATAGGTAGATAACACATTAGCTTCAGAACAGTTCTGGACCTTCCTGTATGACCCAGAATGATCATCAGCATTGCGATGTTCATATATAGGATGTACCGAAGGAAGTCTTGGACACCCCATGGCCAGAGCGGCTGTGATTTTATTGTTATAAAATATGAATAAACGTTATCCACTTCCCCTCAACGAGGATCACAACAGATCTCTCTACAAGATAACAGACTGATCAACACTCGCAAGTGTGGTCACTATCGTGGGCTGTAGATATATGTACAACCCTTTTTTTACTCCTAAAATCAAAGATCAGACTTTGTTAATTGATGCCTTCACACTGCACCACACCTTTCTCAAGTGACCTGTAGTCATATTAGTACATTTGAACAATTTAAAATATTTTTATGGTCACAAAAAGGAAAAAATTGTTTGACCGAAATATTCCACTTATTTACTGGTACCCACCCGCGTGATGTGACTCATTTAAGATTTTTTTTTCAATTTATGATCATGGTTTTAAATCTCAGGAGGTCAGTTTTCAAGATAATAGCTGAATTATTGTTTTTTCTATGGTTGGAAATCATAAAAAAGAACAAATATGGAAACCTTAAAATCAGTTAGGTTAAAAATCACCCCAAATCAGTTGATTTGGATTGATTTTTAACACGACTGATTTTAGAGTGAAAACGGCGTAAGGCAAAAATGCTTGATGAGGAAATACATATAATCCGGTCCTCGATACCCCCACCCCCATACTAACGCCTTGCAATTTCTTTCCGCCACTCCCTCTGGGTTAGGCACCAAATGAGAGAGAAAAATTGACAGAAAGGAAAGTACCGATCACGTACATATTTTGTTCGAAGAATTCCCCACAAATAGCACACCAATATTCAATTGTATTTTTAGGCCCCAAAAGTCATCAAATCGTACTATTTTTCTCTAGAATATTCAGCAATAAATCAAGATTTCAATAGGATTCTTCAGAAGTTTTTCAAAACAATCTTTTGTTTCAAGGCTACTTGGGTTTTGAAGATAACATCATTTCGGCTGCCACCTTTAAAGGCAGGTAACTCTCATTCAAAATAGTTAGTATCGTTAGAGTATTAATCTACCCCAATCTTACTAAAATACATTTTACCCATTCCATGTGATAAAAGAATCATTTCTGCATCAAAAGTCAACATCTCGCTTCTCCTGAAACAAAAACATAAGAAATTTGTCCAGAAAATCGTACAAACTGTAAGAAATGGGCCTAAAAAATAGCATTGCCCCCTGTAGATGTTACTACTCTGCAACCCAATGGGCAGGGTAGGAGGGATAAGAGCTCACAGCTGTCATTGAACGTGATACTGATTCCAACATAAAACTAAAATCCACATAAGCACATAATACATTTCTAAAATTTCTGATTTAAGCGTAGTTCAGAAAATAGTGTTCCAAACTCCCTGAGACAGTATGAGACTCATTTCTTTTCAAAAATTGGAGTTGTATCAATGTAATTGCCCATCATCAATAGACAGCCCATGTTATCCAAACAATTATTTCAAACGTTGCTTCCACCTACTGATGCGATTAAAATATAGCCACGAATGTGGCTCCCAGTATGCCATTGTTCATCTACACCAATAATATAATTCGTTATTTATTATTACCACTTTACAGGGCGATCCCAGTATACTAATTTTACTCGAACGTAAAATCTGCTAAAAGCTCGACAGGTCACGTGACGCATTGTGCCGTTGATGAGTTTGCTTCTCAATAACAGTTACACTCGTCATTTAATTGAGAGCCGTTCGATCGGTAGGGCCCAGAAATCTTCGATTCATCGTGGCATTCTGTAAATAAGTTTCATTTCGGAGTGTTTTTGTCATATCACCGAGGGATTTTACCCGGAGATTATGATAGACAAATGGTCTCATAAACTACGTGTTCCAGCTAGAGTTTGACCACTTGTAAGTTTCCTAAATTCTCCAGAGGCTGGATAGGTGATAGCCACGTGAACAAAGCAGACGGTAGATGTATTTCAGGTGTTGGAGCTTAGTGGCTGCACCACTGGGGTAGCCACTATATTCACATATTATTAGTTAACACTGTACGAGAGCGAAGCTCGAGTCCAA
Source organism: Pictodentalium vernedei (assembly GCA_031216915.1). Taxonomy (NCBI): domain Eukaryota; kingdom Metazoa; phylum Mollusca; class Scaphopoda; order Dentaliida; family Dentaliidae; genus Pictodentalium; species Pictodentalium vernedei. The sequence goes on along the minus strand of CM062297.1, from coordinate 781,368,076 downwards.
TATGGAATTAACTGACACCATATATACCATATTAGGCCACCAACAAAAAGTGTAACGAATATATCTTACCGACTGCTGCATCGATACACAGAACTAATAACAACAGCGATCAAAATTAAATGATAGAATTCTCACAATGTGTTCACGTGTCTTTGCCTTGTTACAATTCATGGGAGTGTGTTGGCACTCTCCCATAAATTGTAACAAGGGAAATTCATACATACCAAACAGTTTCATTTCGAAGGTAACATGACACACATCCACAGAATATGAAGACTTTTAAGTTGCCTAACCTGCACTTCAGACCAAATATGGGCTTCCAACACTCAAACTTTGATTTCAGTAGAACTCTTCAACCGTTTTTCAATATAATATACTTTTTCCAGGCTACTTAGTTTCGGAGTTTGCAATTATTTTCAAGTTGGATAACATTCATTCAATCTCTGTTATACTAATATTGTGTTGAGATAAACAATGGAATGAGAACAAAAAAATACAAGATATAACACACGAATCTAGAGTACAATAAAGCGCCATCTGCAATGCGAAAGCATTGCAGATGGTGCGATATTGCACGTGACGATAAACCACTAATCGATTAAGCCTAATTTAAAAGCAAAGGGGACAGCATGTCCAATCTCCCTTGGTAGGCTGATGGATGGCATCAGGCTTTTGGCTTCCAAAATAGCTTGTGTTTTTCCGTGTTTTAACCGTTCAGGATAACCACACCGATGATGCTCCCTACCAACGTGTATGTTTAGGCTCTGCTCTTCTCCAAACATACTGCGTGAAATAAATTGCCAAATAATGCTTAGCAGAAACCGTTTGGGACTGCCTCGTGGGTCCGCGCGTGTAAGGAGGCATTCTCCATTGGCTAACGTCTTCCCCTCAGAAACGTAGTTACATTGATTCATCACTCTGTTGGTGAAGTGGTGAAGTGGCGTCAGTGGAAGTAGCGGCCTATAGCCATCGGCGGTGGGCTGTGCACGTCACAAAAAACATAGCGGTCGTAGTGCTGCGTCTCCGAGTCCTCTAAAGTAAATGTGCTTCCCCCTCACAGTACATCCAAAAACATATCTCAACTCATGGACGCCAACCGTCAACCGTTCCTGACCCCGTTTTCTCCCCCAACCGCCTCGCAATAAAAATCGTCATTAATGTTGCTACATGTGTATCTATCAGAGTGCAATTTTCAAGTCATTGAAATTATTGGAACTCATTACTCGATACTTCCAGCTTCTACGTATTAGCTCATGGGTTTTCAATGCTAAGGATATTTAGTTTAAAGAAGCCGGCCGGCATACAGTCAGATGAGATGTTAATTTAGAGCACAGATAATAACTACATTTTAGATTTAAAATAGTGTATTAATCAGATTTTATTGATCAGCCACAATGGCATGCAAATCTTATCTCATGATCGCTCACTTGTTATTTAAATAAAAGTTTTACGAGCCTTGAGTGTCTAATATTGGAGAATTGTATTAAACTTGCAAATTTAACACTTCCCAACAAGCAAGAAAATCATTTTCTCAAAATTTTAAATAAAGGTTTTGTTTTTCTTCCCGACTTGACATGGGCTGTGGGGTAGAAGAACGGCTGACCCAGTATGAACAATCGGTTCGAATTGATCTGGTTAAAAACTAAATCATTTTGGGACATTTTATTAGTACTAAAAAACTACCTGAAGCAATTGGGAAGATACAGATGTTGGACCTGTGGTCCATGAGCAGAACGTTTACTGCGTTACTATATAAAGATGATAAGTTTATGTTGAGGGGAAAGTCCACTTTCATTAGTGTGTCACTCGTCCAGTGATGTACATATTTATCATATAAGTGAACCGCTTTCTGCACTTGTTTCGTATTTTTCAGCTTTATGAATTACTAATTCATATCACATCTTGTCAATTTCATTGGCTATCAGAGTGTCGCGCTACCTATTACGGTAGATACCAGGTCGCGACTGCCCTCCAATGTAGAATGATATCATACTGGACCAAACCGATAACATGTAAAGTTTCCCCAATCGCGCAGACCATCTATATTTTTAGTTACACAGTTTGTTGGTGGCCTAATATGGTATATATGGTGTCAGTTAATTCCATATTGGGCGAGAGCGAATATATATGGTGTCAGTTAATTTCATATTGGGCGAGAGCGAAGCTCGAGGCCAATATGGAATTAACTGACACCATATATACCATATTAGGCCACCAACAAACTGTGTAACGAATATATCTTACCGACTGCTGCATCGATACACAGAACTAATAACAACAGCGATCAAAATTAAATGATAGAATTCTCACAATGTGTTCACGTGTCTTTGCCTTGTTACAATTCATGGGAGTGTGTTGGCACTCTCCCATAAATTGTAACAAGGGAAATTCATACATACCAAGCAGTTTCATTTCGAAGGTAACATGACACATCCACAGAATATGAAGACTTTTAAGTTGCCTAACCTGCACTTCAGACCAAATATGGGCTTCCAACACTCAATCTTTGATTTCAGTAGAACTCTTCAACCGTTTTTCAATATAATATACTTTTTCCAGGCTACTTAGTTTCGGAGTTTGCAATTATTTTCAAGTTGGATAACATTCATTCAAACTCTGTTATACTAATATTGTGTTGAGATAAACAATGGAATGAGAACAAAAAAATACAAGATATAACACACGAATCTAGAGTACAATAAAGCGCCATCTGCAATGCGAAAGCATTGCAGATGGTGCGATATTGCACGCGACGATAAACCACTAATCGATTAAGCCTAATTTAAAAGCAATGGGGACAGCATGTCCAATCTCCCTTGGTAGGCTGATGGATGGCATCAGGCTTTTGGCTTCCAAAATAGCTTGTGTTTTTCCGTGTTTTAACCGTTCAGGATAACCACACCGATGATGCTCCCTACCAACGTGTATGTTTAGGCTCTGCTCTTCTCCAAACATACTGCGTGAAATAAATTGCCAAATAATGCTTAGCAGAAACCGTTTGGGACTGCCTCGTGGGTCCGCGCGTGTAAGGAGGCATTCTCCATTGGCTAACGTCTTCCCCTCAGAAACGTAGTTACATTGATTCATCACTCTGTTGGTGAAGTGGTGAAGTGGCGTCAGTGGAAGAAGCGGCCTATAGCCATCGGCGGTGGGCTGTGCACGTCACAAAAAACATGGCGGTCGTAGTGCTGCGTCTCCGAGTCCTCTAAAGTAAATGTGCTTCCCCCTCACAGTACATCCAAAAACATATCTCAACTCATGGACGCCAACCGTCAACCGTTCCTGACCCCGTTTTCTCCCCCAACCGCCTCGCAATAAAAATCGTCATTAATGTTGCTGCATGTGTATCTATCAGAGTGCAATTTTCAAGTCATTGAAATTATTGGAACTCATTACTCGATACTTCCAGCTTCTTCGTATTAGCTCATGGGTTTTCAATGCTAAGGATATTTAGTTTAAAGAAGCCGGCCGGCATACAGTCAGATGAGATGTTAATTTAGAGCACAGATAATAACTACATTTTAGATTTAAAATAGTGTATTAATCAGATTTTATTGATCAGCCACAATGGCATGCAAATCTTATCTCATGATCGCTCACTTGTTATTTGAATAAAAGTTTTACGAGCCTTGAGTGTCTAATATTGGAGAATTGTATTAAACTTGCAAATTTAACACTTCCCAACAAGCAAGAAAATCATTTTCTCAAAATTTTAAATAAAGGTTTTGTTTTTCTTCCCGACTTGACATGGGCTGTGGGGTAGAAGAACGGCTGACCCAGTATGAACAATCGGTTCGAATTGATCTGGTTAAAAACTAAATCATTTTGGGACATTTTATTAGTACTAAAAAACTACCTGAAGCAATTGGGAAGATACAGATGTTGGACCTGTGGTCCATGAGCAGAACGTTTACTGCGTTACTATATAAAGATGATAAGTTTATGTTGAGGGGAAAGTCCACTTTCATTAGTGTGTCACTCGTCCAGTGATGTACATATTTATCATATAAGTGAACCGCTTTCTGCACTTGTTTCGTATTTTTCAGCTTTATGAATTACTAATTCATATCACATCTTGTCAATTTCATTGGCTATCAGAGTGTCGCGCTACCTATTACGGTAGATACCAGGTCGCGACTGCCCTCCAATGTAGAATGATATCATACTGGACCAAACCGATAACATGTAAAGTTTCCCCAATCGCGCAGACCATCTATATTTTTAGTTACACAGTTTGTTGGTGGCCTAATATGGTATATATGGTGTCAGTTAATTCCATATTGGGCGAGAGCGAATATATATGGTGTCAGTTAATTTCATATTGGGCGAGAGCGAAGCTCGAGGCCAATATGGAATTAACTGACACCATATATACCATATTAGGCCACCAACACACTGGGTAACGAATATATCTTACCGACTGCTGCATCGATGCACAGAACTAATAACAACAGCGATCAAAATTAAATGAGAGAATTCTCACAATGTGCTCATGTGTCTTTGCCGTGTTACAATTTATGGGAGAGTGCCTACAGGCACTCTCCCATAAATTGTAACAAGGGAAATTCATACATACCAAACAGTTTAATTTCGAAGGTAACATGACACACATCCACAGAATATGAAGCCTTTTAAGTTGCCTAACCTGCACTTCAGACCAAATATGGGCTTCCAACACTCAATCTTTCAACTTGAAGCGTTTATCGGCTGCCGCCATTTTGAATAATCAATGAACAAAGGGGAGATTACCCATAGCTGTCAGCGTATATTGATGTTGATAGGCAGTATATGGTTTTATATGCAGTCTGCATGTGACGTCTTTGAACCAATGAAATTCCCAGATACATGTAGGTGGTAAGATATAATCTGTTATCCCGTCTAGAGCTGATACACAAGGCATTTGAAGGGAAATTTCTATGTCTGAATGCCGTCAAAAATATTCTTGAGGACGTGGGTCAAAATATATATTGGATACAACAAATACCTCTCTCTGCGCCGAAAGTTAGAAAAATGAGGCAAGTAGTGTTAGATTAATTCATTCAAAAAGATATTGAAAATTTAGCACAGTCGAAACGCGGTGAACTATACAAATGCCCAAAAGATGTACCCAGTATGAGGTAATACCTGGTTACATTACCATCCTATCTTTCCGAGTACTTGTGGGTGCGTGCAATTGTGCAGGTACTTGTGTATATAACTAAAACTAACAATGGACATCAACCATTCCTGAAATTCTTCCCTTTCACAGCAGATAGGCACACCTTTTCGTGGTAAGGGAAGTCAACCTTCACTTTCCCACTTTCGAGCGCATTAGACCCTCGAAAGGTAAGGAAAGACTTCAGGTAAATGGAAATGTCAATCATAACACCATCGGCACTCACTCGTTTTGTGTGCGCATACGAGTAGCCCTGTAAAGGGCTTCGCGTGTGCGCATCCGAGGCAAGTGAGTATTCTGGATGTGGAAAAAGAATTGTACATCTTCCGTCCTACACGGTAGGCAGATTGAGCTTTAGAAAATGAACACTTCTGTACCATTCAGCAGGGGGATATTTTATAATGGTAAGTAATTACCAACCACCGCAATCATTACTAGAATTAAAATTGGAATTAACTCAACGTGGGTGAGCGGAGGTGAGGACCACCCGGGTGGTTAAGAACGGTATTGTAGGCAACGGTGGGCAATAAACCCAGTCGGTTAGACCTTAGGAAAGATTCGTTTTTGATGACAAACGACTGTCCCTGCCCACAACCCCGCCATTATTGCAATGGTAGTGATCAACAAAAAATCCACCTAGGATTCCTTTGTAGAAATGTTTTGTATATATCTGGATCCTGAAACACCGCATGTTATGGCAAAACAGAAATAAAGTCATATCCAAAGGATCAAGCGATCTCAAATTTGCATCTATGTACTACTGGGTCGAAATAATGCAAATGTAAATAAAAGTATTTCAAAATAAAAACAAAGCCACGATATCTTATTTTCTTCCGAATTCAAAAGTAAAAATGTACGGTGCGGGAATTGCAACAGTAATAAGAAAGACGCAATTAAGACACTTTTCTTCTCCGAAAAAAAAACTCTTTCGACTGAAGACAGTTGTCTGGATTATTTTCTCGATCGGCGAACTTGCAATACAGTAGTCAATTGTTTGTCACGAACTGTGCGCTTATCTAGGCTTAATTGCGCATAGGAATTGCGCGCAATTGCCGTATCGAATGGCATCTAAAACACGGTAGGTTCTCCTGGTTACTCACAGCAAACACAGGCAATGTTTCTGCCAATGGACCTCCGGGTTACCCGGAGGTCCATTGGCTGAAACATTGCTTGTTCACATTCTATATGTACAGAATCTGATAGCATTATGGTCATAACGCGTAGATAAACGCGCAGATCGACGTGCTATCTGTGCTCATTTCATGACAGGACTTCTAGTTTTAACTGTATATGATAATTAGAATATGACATTCGTGTTTCTTCAATATGGTATTTGTGAAACTCGTCCGAATTTTCCGTTTTTCCGAGCATAATTTTAAGTTTATGTACACGATATGTTGTATCACAGACGAGCTTTTGTTTCTCAAGCCATATCTGGACGAGTTCAAGACTTCGAGATTATAGCCTAAGAAAAAAGAGCAAGAGTCGGATACCAGCATTTTGAACATAAACATAATATTGATGATGGATTTATCTTACAATTCTCAGCTGTAATGCCAATAAGTTGATTAACTGCCCATTAGTTTCAAATTTCGTTTTCACATTAAAAAAAACACAGGTTCTTTCGCTGAAACTGTATACGCCAGCCGTCAACTTTCCCGATACCTTGATAAACTTATTTATTTATTGTATTGGGAGTTAACGACACTTTCGACATCCCGGATCACCTCGTGTCGGACAGTTGTACGGGTGGAGGAAGCTGGAATACTCGGAGAGAATTATCGAGCAGCGGCGAGAAACTGTCGTACTCCCGAAGTACCAACTCCACACAAGCAGGGTTAGCATTGGTGGAGGCAAGTGCACCATCGACGTGTAGTACACACTGCCGTGCCCAAACATAGCAATTCGGGATTAAGTGCCTTAGCTCAATGATACAACAACACAGTTACCGCTGGTCAGACTCGAGCCTATTGGATAAGTTTAATGAGCGCGTTTGTTCAAAATTCCTAAAAGATTGTGCGCTGTGAACGGCATGTTGTTTCAACGTGAATGCTTCCAGTGATTCAGTTACAGAAACATGAAAGTAATTTGGTTAAATAATCAAATAATTATCCTTTTGAGAAGTGTTTTACCACTTTCATATATAGAAATGTATAAGGTCTCTCGCAAACACCTTTCGATACCGTGTAATGTTCTACAGATAGTAACGTAAACAACTCGTAAATGAGCACGAGCGTGTATACTGCAATTGCAATATACTGATTTTATATCAGAGGCCCCCTGATGCAAGATGTTTTCGAATAATTACGGACTCAATACATATCTATTGTAAGATAAATATATATAATATGTTATTACCAGTCAGGCTGATCTGACCAAACATACGAAAACTTTTTCCACTCGGTGTGCATACTTTTTGGTGAAGAAATATTTTGTTGTGGAAGAGAGGACGACACATTAATAAATCGTAGTGAGGACCTGTAAAAAATTAAGCCTTCAGCTCCGCAGAGCTGTAGGATTAAATTTTTCAGAACCTCTCCAACAAATGTAGAATGGATTTGGCCATTTGGCAAGAGTCAATATTGTGTGGGGCGATTCTATCCAGTTGGCCAATGTTGAAAGAGCTAATCCCTAAATACTTATTTAACCAGTGGCGTATTTTTATTTTTTTCTTCGTAAACGGAAATGGACCATTGTGTGAGAAATCTGAAAGCTCTCTAAATTTTCGACAAAAACTTTTAGCACTCCCACATTAGTAGTGGAGACTAACATTGCAGCGACACGAGTGCAGTGTTCAGTTTTAGTTTTAATCCTATGGTTGGGTGAGCAACCACTCTGCGGACATTGGGTCCAAAGAGTATCTGGTGAAGCGGAACACTCAATGCCACTGCACAGTCACCTGCTTCCAGCAATAAGCGTATTTTTCATCATGATCGCGAAAATAGGCTTGTCGAGTGAAGCAAGTGCCCGTATAATGGGTTCTCATTCTGTGGCCTCACTCGACGAGCCTGTTTTCAGATCAGTGTCCGTCTTGTGGCGTCCCGGTATCCGTCCACTCTGATCATTCCCGGGACCACACACGATTGAATGGGTAAAATTCCTAGTTGCGTTAGGAAACATTTGTTTTGAAATTGTGATATTTCTACATCAGTATGCAGAGGGTTAATGTGGCATGTGGATTAAGATATAAACAGTTAAACACAATTAGTTCATGGCCACACTTGCCGCAAAATTTTATATTTAATGCTAATCGATTAAGTGTTCACACTTGCTTTAAATAGAGGATACCAGTGATTTTTGAGTACCATAATGATTCCATGAGAAAGTAGCACGTCTGGACTTGAAAATTTATATTTCTCCTGCTAGAATGAAATAATTATAATAATCACTCAAATAACCATTGGTTTTATTATTATTATACGCGTTGCCTGCTCATAAATTTTTTTATGTTTTAATCCAATATTAGTGCAAAATTAATGGAAAGTCGCCCTAAAATACACAGATAAACACGCGCGTGTGAATGGGTTAATCGATATGGCACGAGTGCCAGCGTGGAAGGATAAAACGAGAGGCCGCAGGCCTCGAGTTTTATCCTTCATCGATGGCACAAGTGTCACATCCATTAACCCATTCACACGCACGTGTCGTTGTTCTGTGTTTATTACACGCCTTCACGTCTATAAAAACAATTATTAGAAGGACACTCAGCAATTAATTTGACAACTATCAACAAAAAGAAACATTTTATTGCCAACCAAATTTGCGAAGGGAACACGTGTTACTATATCGTCCCCTGAGTTCCAGTGTGTTCTATGTGCCTACTGGCACATCGAACACATTGGAACTAAGAGTCGATTTTTAGCTATCGCTATGGATTCAAACTGTAATTGGGGTGCACGATTTGTTGAAAATTCCAGTGGAAGTTCGGTTCTATTTAAAAACAGTTCGTCGACGATTTCCGTTCCGCTCATATGTACGGAACAGATTTTCATTTTCCGCATGGTTTAGTGTTGCGGTAAAAGGGATTTCAGGCGTGTAAAAAAATAAAATACCCCTCCCCCCCCACCCGCACTCCTCTCGGGTTTTCATTATTTATTTATTTATTTATTTATTGGTGTTTAAGGTCACATACTTATGCACAATGGCTAATCATGACCGTGGTAGTTTTACTGGTGTAGGAAGCCGGAGTACCCGGAGAGAACCATCGAGCAATGACGAGCAGCTGCCAGCTCCACAACATCCTAACTCCGCACTGCAGCACAGGCAGGGTTAGATTGGTTGAAGGCATGTGCACCATCGACGTGCAGTGCGCCTTATTACACGGCGTCATCGTGCCCCCATGTGGACAATCGGGGTTTAGCGCCTTGCCCAAGGACACAACGCGGGAGTCCGAATCGATCGCTCAGACGGTCACCCATCCGAGGACTAACCGGGCTCGACGTTGCTTAACTTCGGTGATCTGACGAGAACCGTTACCGCAACGAACGTGCGCATTTCTCGAATTTAAAAGCTTCGAAACCATCAGGGAATCTTCAGTCATATCTTAAGAGTAAAGAGTCTGTTCACATTCGTGCTTATTATTCCCAATATGATTCAGTGACGGATTGGTGCACTCTAAAATCTGTTGGGTTAAAAGTCGACCAATAACCTAGGTTAAGTGAATATGAACCCAAGTGGATTCATATTCACTCAACCCAGTTGATTTGGGTTCTTTTCAGTTGGGTCCTAAATCATCTGGGTTGAGTCAATATGAACCAAACTGATTTTAAAGTGTAAAGATAATGTTGGTCTGATCTCTATGTCTCTTCGTCTCTCTGTCTGTCTCAGAATTGCGGTCTGATCTCTCTCTCTCTCTCTAAAATCTGTTGGGTTAAAAGTCGACCAATAATCTCTCTCTCTCTCTCTCTCTCTCTCTCTCTCTCTCTCTCTCTCTCTCTCTCTCTCTCTCTCTCTCTCTCTCTTTCGCTCTCTCTCGCTCTCTCAAATGTTTATGGAAAAGATAAGCTTGCATTATAAAGGTCAAAGGGCATTCCCGGATGTTCTTGTCAAGAAGTAATTGAAACATACTTCATTTGTAAGAAAGGAAGCAAATTAACCAGGGAACAGCAAGCTCTCAGGCCACCAGTCAAACTCTGTAAGGAGTTCAATGCTTTATGGGCTGTTTGTTTTCCCACTTCCATGGAGTATGTTTACGCACTACTTTTGGTTTAATATGGCGTACCTTCACTCACAGGGGTATACAGATATTCTTTTTTGCTGTAGTTATAAGTATATTCCAACAATGAGTATTTAATTCGCCATGAAACAATCAAGATATTAATTTAATTGGTGAAACTATAACACAGCAGTTGTAGTTCTGTCTTCATTCATAAATATTAAGTAAACAACCATGTCTAAAGGCATTGGTAAAATTATTAAAGATTCAATCAAATCAAGTCTCGACCGAGAAACATATCTTACGTTGATTCCAACAAATGAATGTTTAAGGTATCTCTTAACCCTTTAGCCAACGAATCGCACGCATCTGCCCGCGTAATATGCAAATTCAGCAGTTGAAAAAATATTATTTTTTAAAAAATTTCAACAAAACAATATCATGTGGCCCCTCGTTGGAACGAGCTCGTCGAGCTAGTTCCAACGAGGGGTTACATGATATGGTTTTGTTGAATTTTTTTTAAATTTCAAAAAATGATATTTAAAATAATAAATTTTGATATCGTCTGCGTTGGGTAAAGGGTTAAATTCAATCGAATGGAATATTTCAGTTGGTCTAAAAAGCGAACCAATTCGCTCTTCTGACCAACAGTGTTAAATTCTTTGAAAAATTTGACCAGTGGCTTGAGAGCATGGGAAAATAGGTATAACAGAACTATAAAGTTAAATTAGAATTGCTCGCCTTGAAAAGCTGCACTTGGGAATGATACAATCTCTAACTAAGCAACCTTGGAAACAATATATTGTTTTAATAAATTTTGGAAGCCGTCTACTGACATTTTGCATTATTGCTGAATAATCAAGAGAAATAAAGACGGTGATTTGTTGAATTTTGGAGGATAAAAAAACATTTGACTATTGGTGTGTTTTGGTTGGGAATTCCACGAAAAAATGTGTACCTGACCGGTATTATCCTTCCTGTCATTTGTCTCTGTTGTATGTTGCATGCCCTCCATCCCCACTCCCCCACCACCGTTTGAGGATAAAAACGTTGTATGAAGGGCTATACATGACAAAGATGAAGTGATGTTATCATATCTTTCACACAAACGTTATTATGGCCGCATGTGGGAAACTATTTAGTACGGTTATACCAAGAGAAGACAACATTACTTGAGTTGTATCGCTTTTATCACGAGAAAATATTGTGTTGTCTACACGTTCCTACTGAAGGTTGGTTAACTGAAGATAGCCAGCGAGAAACCTGGTGAGACAGTACGGTACTATACGTAAATGATATTACGTCTATCCAACCTAGCCGATTAAAATGGATGTGATATTTTTTTATATTTTTTTTTTCGTTCTTTTTCTTTTTTTCTGTTCTTATGGAAGAAATGGAATTTTTCTTCTTCTCAATACAAGCACAAAATTATATGCAATCATTTTGTGTAATGAAATTGCATGTCTAACAAATCAAGTCATCAATCACGCAGAATATTAGGTAAATAATGGGAAATATTGCCTTTTTCGTGAAGGATTTAGTTTTTTGTAGTCAAAAGAGCAGCGTGAACCACGAGATAGCGTATCATCAATCTTCATGAGTTGGAGCGATCGACATGTGAAATGTCCTCCCATTAAATTTCCTAGCATCTTGCTGGCAAGGTTTCAATTAAGGAGGCAGTCGGACCCAAGCGGCTCCACAAATCAAATAAATTTACCAAGATTAGCATTCAATTTTAACAGAATATTACATGAACAGGAGTAGATTCAGCAGTAAACTTGGAGCTTATTCAACGCAGTCGCCATACATTTTGAAACAAAGGCGATATGAACAGTTGGCATATCGAACCAGTTTTGTTTCTGTACAGAACCAAAACTGGTTCGATATGCCAACTGTTCATATCTCCTTTGCTTAATAATGATTTGAGACAACATCGTATAAGCTCTAAACTTACGGCTGAAACCCCCTCAATTTATGTTTAATTCTGTTAATATTTAATGTTAATCTTTATAAATTTATTTGATTTGAAATAAATACTGTTTAAACAGAACTGGTTCCATCTCAGGGACAACATTAGAACCAGTTTTGGTTCTAAAGAGAACCTATATTTTTTGCAGTGCATTCCTCTTTCCAACTTTTCTCAACCAAGAATTATTTAACAGCAACATCGGCATAAGTGTCCCCGATCTCTCAAGCCACCAATTAAATTTTGTAAAGAATTAGACGCTGCTGTGGCCTGGAACCAGTCTAGCCATTAAAAAGTCCATCGCCTTTGTTTAAGTTCATTCGTCGGAATATTTCACTTGGCCGAAAACCTATGGTTCGCGTTTCCGACCAATTGAAGTATTCCGTTCGATTGAAGTATTCCGTTCGATTAAAAACATCATTAACATTCATTCTCTTTTAATTAGCGCAAAAATGTTCCTCAATCGTGACTTGATTTTACCGAATGTTTGATGGCATTTCGAAAACCAGTTTACATGTTTGTTAACTAAGCAATTATGAATGAAGACTGACCAAAAGATCCGCGTAAAATGTTAAGTGTCTTGTCACAGCCACAAATGACCGTTCTTTTTCAGTGCTCCTGCTTCCTCCGCCCGTAAAACTGTCCGCCATGAGGTGACCCTGGCTGTAGAAAGTGTCGTTAAACCCCAATAAATAAATAAATAAATAAATAAATAAATAAATAAATAAATAAATAAATAAATAAATAAATAAATGCGCGATATTGCGGACTGATAAAATACAAATTCTTCTTTGCAGTTTGCACGGCACACAGCGCGATGTATGACGCGCATAAAGAAGATTATTTTGTTTTATAAAATCCTTATTCTCTTCCTGGAGCAGTCCCAGCATTTTCTCCCAGCGGAGACACTGCTTCATTGAGATTTTTATCATTTTACATCCTGTTGTGCTCAGAGTGTGTATTCTCCACAGGTGAAGGTCCAAGGTCAAAGGTGTCAAATGGGTATATTACAGTCGCCGTGGACTGGTCACTTTCCACGGGTGGGCAATATTTCCACGCACGCAATAATATTAGACTCAAAACACTAATTATACAGTACGTGGAGAGTGGATTGTAACTAAATCACCCGCGGAGTGGAGTTATCACCCACGCTATAATTTTTAAATTTCGTACATATCGACAAAAAACACAAGCAATGGTTCAGCCAATGGACCTCCGGGTTTAACCCGGAGGTCCACTGGCTGAAACTTTGCTTGTGCTGGTTATGCTTTGCAAGATATTTGCAATTATTGCTTAGGTGGAATCTTCACTTTTCGGGTGATTTAGTGATAATACACTCTCCACGTACTGTAGGAATAATCAACACAAATTTAATTAATGAAGCACCGGGTACAACATCATTGCCCGCGCGTGGATTACGACCAGTTCATGGCGACTGCACTGTACTTTTTTTTTACGATTTATCTACATAGAAAGTAAAGATATAACTTTAAGAGAATCGTTCAATAATTGTTGGGAGAATATATAAATCAGTGTCAGATTCCGGACATGAGTAATATTTTGGGTTCACATGTTTTCAGGGACAGTGGGAAACACGAATCCCAACCCCTTCGCTCCGCCTCTGATCGTTGGGCTGCGTTGTACAACACGTTTCTAAACGGTTACGGATAGGTCGAGAAATACAAACCGCGCATCAGAAATGCTGAATCTGTTGGAGGTTACCCAATTTGTGTAAACGAATTCGTGCGCTCAGTGTTAGATTGTTGAAAATGTTGCGATTTTATCGTTAAGTCGGCATTTCAACTCTTTCGAAGTCATTACCAGAACATTGCCATGATATAACGACCAGGTCCGGCGACCCAACTGGTCCAAACAACCGCTCTGTGTCGACCGCACAAAGCGGTACGACAACGGTTCAGAGCGGTGCGACAAGCTTCACTGATGCCCATGTGATAGGCAAACGCGTTATGATATGGTGTTTGTGAATAACTGACGAAAACATGGAGGAATTAACATATATTTATAAACTTTTGTAGATATGGATGTAGATCTTTGGACGAAATGTGCAGCTCTAATGTTGAAATAGCAACAAGTGGGCATTGAGGATGGCTAGGTACTCTCCCCGGTCCCTTTCGAAATAAAGTATACATTCGACAGTAGTAACATCTTTTTTTAACCCTTTACCGAACGAATCGCCCGCATCCGTCCGCGTAATGTGCAAATTGAGCAGTTGAAAAAATTAAATTTTTCAAAATATTTCAACAAAACCATATCATGTGACCCCTCATTGGAACGAGCTCATTGAGCTCGTTCCAATGAGGGGTCACATGATATGTTTTTGTTAAAAATTTTTGATAAAATTAAAAAAATTGATATTTAAAATAATAAATTTTGATATCGTCTGCGTTGGGTAAAGGGTTATAACTTGAATATCTGAATTTATAAAATTCTTTCCCGTAAAATCGGGTGAAATATCAGTTAGAAAAAGAAGCATATATCCACTAGTGAAAGGTCAAAACGTCTGTCGTCACTTGTTATGATACAGTCTCCTTTCAGACTTGTTTTGGACTCATGTTAATTTGTTCGTGTTTCAATGTATTACATTGGTTTGTTATATACAGCTCTTCGAGAGTGAAACACCACTAAATACTCACGAGATGGAGTTGCACCCAGGCGATAAATCAAATTCTGTGAAAAGTGAGGAGAAACCACTGATCTCAAAACAACTAGAGAGCTGAAATGCTTATTAGTCACACACAGTGTCTCATCTGCCGCCATATTGTGGGGAGGGGGTTGCAATAATAAAAAAAACAATGTTCAACTACAGCAAAATTTGTCGACGTCTTTCAATTTTTTGGCGCTTCGCAATCGCCAAACACTTTTTAAAGACTATACTTTGATGTCTGTGAAGGGTGATGCACACATATTTCGCAGCAAAGCAAATTGAATATTTCCAACACATGTTAGTTATTATTAATATAAAACAAGTGCTGAAATTGGATAGTTGATACACTGTTACTAGTGTGCCTGCTAGGTAAGCGCTATAACGTTTGATGAAGTGAAAGCTGTTACTATAGTCACAGCGTAAAAGCTTTCACGTCATCAAACGTCAAGGATTGGTTACCACGTTGATTGACGCGTCTTAGAAGGGGCAAATTAAGTTGTGTCATTTTTCATTGACGTTCCATTTGTCCAGTTGTATACAGAGTAGTGGGATAAACACAAATGAAGTTCCCATTAGGCTTTCTTTGCGAATCATAAGGTCCCTTGACGGAAATTTTACTCCATGTATAGTACAATGCAGTTCAGTTGTTTTTAGATTAGTGGGAGAAACACAAATGAAGTTTCCTTTGTACGTCCGATGTGAATTATAAGGTTCATTGGCTGAAATATTACTCCCTGTACAGTACAATGCAACCCATATGATAGATAACAAAAATGGTCGGTTCGTATTGTAAGATTTGTACAAATGTTAATAATAATAATAATAATATACACATTTATATAGCGCCAAAATTATAGTTCAGCAGATATAGAACCATATTCTTAGGCGCTGTACATGTTACTGAGGCCGTGCAAATATGATGATGCATTTAGTACCATCTGCAGGCGAGAGTATTGATATTGTGGAAGGTTGAACAGTAAATGTGAAGTTACAAAGGCATGAACTGGAGTTTTTGTTGAGTCTTTGGTGAGGAACTGTCTTATCTGTTTAACTTTGTATAGACCTCTGAAAGCCTTATTGCACATATTTGTAACATGTCTGTTCATAGATATGGTAGAGTCGAAGAAGGCACCAAGATTACCTACACTGTTACTTGAACTGATGGCGGAATCTCCTACCTTCACTGAATTGATGTCAACTTTAGTGAGTTGTTGTCGTGAACCAATTATTAAGAATTTTATTAAGATTTAGGCTCACTTTAGTGAGTTGTTGTCGTGAACCAAATATTAAGAGTTCATGCGCAAGCTAGAAAACGTTTTTCACTCACAGAAGCTGTGACTTAGAGGGTTGTGAAGATTTATCCCTTTTGTTTCCTCCTACACTGTTCAGCACTTATTCTGCCACGCCAACGCTTGCCATTTTATAAAGGAAATATGTATATACCTGTATGTGATGAAGTTTAATAAAATGTATACACTTGTAACTCTGTTACCCGACTATTTGTCGCGAAAGGTTTGGTTAATTGTTCGAACAATCTCTCTGCGATCTTTCCATTAATTAATAACATCATAGTGTTATTCTGCGCATGTCAAAACGCGCAGACCATCACAAAAATGCGTGTCAATAGTTGCTATCGGTAGCTTAAGTGTTAAAATAGTATATTTTCGCATGGTTAATCATATACGCTCGAGAACATTATGAAAAAAAACATGAGAACCCCTTGCAGATTTTCAGCTCATGGAACATCGTGTTGTACCCGCTGGCCAATGGGATGATATGCATGTTGTCTATGTATCAATGATTTGTTTAAAAAATATTTAGTTCCCGGGTGGAAAATCCATTCCAAGGTATTCTAATAGCAGAGTAGTCGTGCCATGCAATACTAAAAACCTCGTTTAATATCCTGTGGGAGCGGGCGGTGTCGTTACCTTTGTGGTTTCAGGCACAATTCGTGTGAAAAACGTGATGCTTTGGAACATAACCGGTGTCTTCAGGTTTAGTCGAAGCATGAATCGAGTAGCAGGTTGATTTGAAACCTATTCCTTGAGTTTGTAATGCAGAAACTTAAAACGTTGGTTTATTATATGCTTCGGCTAAAATATAAGGAACTATCGAAAATATAGACGTCGTGTTTTCCGTCTCGGCTGGCAGAGGACAAACGATTACGTTAGGCCGCACAAAATAAATTAATTGACTCTCTGGCATTTTTTTTCAAATCAGTGAGGGAGGGGGTGGGGGGTATTTTTACCTTTTATTTTTATATACACAGAAATATAGAAAGTGCATATTTATACAAATAAATTCATTTTTAATTTGAAAAAGAAAACATTCCTCTAAAAACAAACTGTAGGTACTGCAATTAATAGGCTTCATTGCTCTTCATGTTATCTTTGAAGTAAAAGTATTTCATTTTCATTTCCATTTCCTTCAGTTACGTCTTTGTGCATTCCGCATGTTCGTCCTGTATACCCTGGCTATAACAGTGGTAACGGGGCTCCGTCTAAATCGCGGTTCCGCTGGAATCACGATTGTACCGTGATATGACACGTTGGCTAGTTGACCAAGTCCAGCAGTGTTGCGATGTGGCAGTTCATCTTTCACCTTTCTGTTCTCCTTCCTCTCGCCTATCTGTTCTGACTCTTGTGAAGTCGAATACCTACCAACATCCATCTTGAAGAGTGTACATACACAATATTGTTTTAATTATTCATAAGTTTGCTTTGCCATTGCATTCACAGTTTGGTAACTTTTCGTAAATATTTGTAAAGATAATCTGAAATTTTCAAATGTATATTAAGGAAAGGATATTATCTAAGTGCTAGGCACTTGTTATCCAATCCATTTTGTTATAACAAATAAAAAATATGTTTAATAATAGTAAAAGTATTTAATATATGGTGATTTGCATTGTTACAATTTGTGGGTTAGTGCCTGCACTCTTCCAAAAGCTGTAACAAGGCAAACATATCGGAGAAGCAAATAAATAAATATGCATCAAACAAAAAATGTTTTAAGTTTCGGGTTTCCCTGAGTTTGTACTAATATTGGAAGACACTGAAAGGCAATAAAAATGTCCAATGAGGGGCGTTCAAATTCAATGAGGGATTGCCTGAGAATCAAAACACTTGTTTTAGCCTTATTTTAAAAAAAATTATATTTTTCATTGTAAGAACAACTGTCGAATCACAACGAAAAGAGTATCGACGAACACAAAATAATTAAACTTTTTTTCGGTTCATGCGTTTTCAGATAAAACGATTGGCTCACACGATTCTGTTTTTTCTTTTCATAACTCAATGAACCGAAAAAAACACAATTAGGTCCGCCCCCAGCCACGCCCCTAAAATACCAGTCTTCGGAGTTGCAACATGGTGTCAAATCAATAGAAGTTAGAAAACTGGCACGTTCTAAATGTGAAAAAGAAAAATAAATTTATATTACTAATTTATCACCATGAAATTATTTATAAAATATTTAAATGACCGTGGTGGGTCAATTTTTCTTTTTCTTCACAACTGTATTTATTTGACATTTCAATTTTTACGCACACTAGGGGATCGTCTGCGTTCATCGTTTTACCCAAATCGATTGTAAACAATGGCTGGTCACGACGAATACGGCAATTTTGACATTGCTAATTTGAATGAAATGTTTGGAAATCAAAATGATTTTATATTTGAGGAAGAATATTTGGCTTTATATCTAACTCCACTTTTACAAACTGTGTTTTTCAGTTCACGGGAAACGGTCAAAACCAAAATACAATGTAATATTGATGGCCTACTTCCACCTACCACGGAACGTAACTTTTACGTGAAGTGAACAGTTGAATGAAATTTGAGGGAGGCGTGGCTTATGACGTTTTCTTTGCATTACGTAATTCATTGGTCAATAAAAAACTAAATGACATAAGTGCATTTGACATGGATAGTGTGTCAATTCCTACCTTCAATAATATGCGCCCTCTTTTATGCCAGAAAAAATAATATCTCTACCAGTTTTAGTTTTTAAGTCTTTCTTCGCTGAAGTAGAGGACGACTAACACTATTTATTTATTTGGGTCGCGAACGTTTAATTATAAGGAATGATAATTTCTTTTTGTCTATTTCTTGAGTTATGAACCCCAAAAACAAAGTCCAAACTGTGTAAATGGGCTACGCCCATTTACATAGTTTGGACTTTGTTTTTGGGGTTCATAACTCAAGAAATAGACAAAAAGAAACGACCATTCCTTAAATAAACTCACTAAAATGTTATGAAAGTGAAAGATGTTTTCTACTTTTAGTGTTCATTATTTTTTGTAGTCTTTAGTTAACATCCAATAACGTTTCTGTGAAGCTTTCAGTGAAAAGCTGAGGGGACTATTTTGCGTCGCGGACGACTATTTTCGTCGTCGTCGTCGTCGCAGCCGGCATCGTCAATGTTGAAAGCGGTTCGTTGGCCATCCACTGATGGCTTTGAACTGAAATTTGTGTAGCTTTCGAAGCATTACTATGGGATAAAAACGTAAAGGTTCCTTTAGCATAAATATTTCATTCTTGATCAGCAGGTGAAATGTAAATTTTTAGTTTTTGATATTTGTACTTGAGGTCAATGTGAACGGATATGTCGTATTAAACCTTTGCAAACGCAATGGTTATATACACCCAACGCTTTTCGCAAACATCCCTGCTCAACAGTTATAGTTTTTTTTATTTTTTAGCACTAATCGGAGAGTGTCCGAGAAATGAGCATTGTACGAGTTTTCGTAGTTGTTTATAAATATATAGAGAAGTAATTTTTATAAATATTCTTATATTTCTACGGAATAAACTTCGGGATTTGAAGAATGTGGAGGTTAGCTTTGTCAACCATGATTTAAACTTAATCTGTCTCATTGTCCATTACAAAGCACAGGAACTATTTATCAAGCTAAATTAGTTGGTGGCGGTTCCGTGTTGAGAAATAATAGCGTTTAAAGCAAACATTAGCGAGATCAGCAACCTTTAAACGACTTAAATTCCGTGGCGTATAATCAATTTCAATGACCTTCAGATTGAAAGTAGACTTGTCATTGATACCTCAGAGTATTAATTAAAGTTGGGTGTCGCACACATCACTCTGTTCACACTTCCAACAAAACACAAAACTAATTTCGCCAAGATATTGTCAGAAAGCTATCAGAATGTTGAAATTCTGTCGAAGTAGGGAACAGAAAACAAAAATTTGTTTCTTCGACGAATGACATAATTTCAAAGAAATGTCGCTTTTTAAAATTTATTACCCCAGATATTGTGATATAGATATTGGGTATTTGGGAATGATGTTTCGATACTCACTCTGCAACCCACTAGACCCGGAAGAATGTCCCGAGATAATGTGTGGGGTAGAATATGAGCGCTGAGGATTATAAGAAATGGTAGTAATCAGAATGCTACCGAGGGCGACAGGAATTGTCTGAGGTCGATAACAATAAGATCCAAAATGGGTATTTTGATAAGATTATTGATATATATATTTGAGCTTTGACACCGTATGGTGAAGGGAAATTAACTAATGTAGTGGCATATACACAGAACGATACGCGTGTATGGATGGATTAATCGACATGGCCCGAGTGCCAGCGCGGAAGGATAGAACGAGAGGCCGTAGGCCTCGAGTTTTATCCTTCCGCGATGGCACAATTGCCATATTGGTTAGCCCATTCACACAGGCGTGTTAATCTGTGTTTATTACACGCCTTCACGTCTATAAAAACAATTATTAGGAAGACACTCCGCAATTCGTTTGACAACTATCATCAAAGACAACACATTTAATCGCCAACCAAAGTTTCGAGGGGTACCTGTGTTATTAGTTCGTCCCCTGAGTTTCAATGTGTTCTATGTGCCTACTGGCACATAGAACGCATTGGAACGCAGTTGGACGATTTTTAGCTGCCGCTAGGGATTCAAATCGTAATTGTGTTGCCCGGTTTGTAGAAAACTCCAGTGAAATTTCGCTTCTATTTAAAAATAGTCCGTCAACGATTTCCGTTCCGCACATAATGTGCGGAACAGATTTTCATTTTCAGCATGATTTAGTGTTGCCTTAGATGGGGATTACATAGAAGAGGCGTGTAATAAATCAATGAATGTGACACTGAACATTTATACTGCTGTGGTATTAATCCCTCAAGAAGAGTGTCAATACCAGATGCACGAGAGCGGTGTTGTGAATATTGTGTGAAAACCTTGTATTGTAAGAGACAATAAACATAAATGTAAAGAGAACGAGACCAAAGTATGTGGTGAGAATCAGTAAGAACCAAGAACAACTTGCTGCTACGAGAGTATGTGTGTCCAACTGAACTACCAACTTTCAAATTGATGCCCCCATCACAGAGTGTATTACGTGTGAATTCAAGAAATAATTGTGAGCAACATTTTGTATTTTGGTTATTCATATTCGTGTAAATAAAATGTTTTAGGTGAATAATTTTCAGATATTCCCCTTTTAATACTTTCAACAATGAATAGATAGATAGATATATCTTTGTTCTGCAGTATACCGGTACATTAACAACAACAGGACAATACAAATCACAAGAACATAAACTAGTATACAGCATGGAAATGGCATAGCCTGAAAGGCTGTCTTCCCGCCATTTCCGTAAAACATATATCAAGTCTGTTTGGCATCAGTGTAATGAAAATTCTTTTCAAAGACAGGAATATCTGACGGTTCGTTTACGATTCATGGGGCCAGGCGAGATCAAAATATCAAATGTTGGGAGACGGAGGATGAGATGCAAGAGGGTTTGGACGGCTGATACAGTCGGGAATAGTTGGGTTGTCGCATTTGGAATTCGGACGGGCATAAGTGCTTAAAGCTCTATGCATTAGTGTTTTTTTTTAAACTTGGGTATTCTACGTTGCTGAGTTAGCGGCTCTATACTATTCCAGATTCTTGGGAAAGAGTGCAAGAGCATTTCTGCAGAAAATAGGGTTCTTGGTTTGTGCGATTCTAATTTACCGGGTTGCCTTGTATTCATTCCTGAATATTTATTTATTTATTTATTGGTGTTTAAGGTCATGTACTTATGCACAATGCCAAATCATGACCGGGACAGTTTTACGGGCGGAGGAAGCCGGAGTACCCTGAGAGAACCACTGAGCAACGACGAGCAGCTATCAGCTCCCCAACATCGTAACTCTGCACTGCAGCACAGGCAGGGTTAGATTGGTTGAAGACATGCGTACCATCGACGTGTAGTACGCCTTAGTACACGTCGTCATCGTGCCCCCATATGGGCAATCGGGGTTGGGTGCTTTGCCCAAGGACACAACGCGGGAGTCCGAATTGATCGCTCAGACGGTCACCCATCCAATGATTAACCGGGCTCGACGTTGCTTAACTTCGGTGATATGGCGAGAACGGGTTACCGCAATGCCACCGCGCCCCATTCATCCCAGAAGGGTTTCTGTAAACCTGAAAGGTGTCATCGAATTACATAGGAAGTTTCTTGTTCATCCAGTCGTACATAAAGAGGGAGATGTGAAGGCTGTAGAGATCGCTAAATTTTAGGATACCGCAATCTCTGAATAAAGGGTCTGTATGTGAATTGTATGCTTTCCTAGTTATGATTCGGACGGCTCTTTTTGCAACTTGAGAATTTTGTTGGTGTAAGTCGAATGGCCCAAACCTGAATACCCTTTACGAGATGGCAATGAATCAGTGAAAAGTACAAGGGTTTCATTGTCTTTGTGGGGAGAACGTTTTTTGCTCTATTTAGGGCGAAAATTGCACTTGACATTCCTGAGCATACCACAGAAATATGATGTTTAAGTTTCATATTTTCGTCTGTATACACACTAAGAAATTTTAGACCCCTTTGATCTTGTTCGTTACCAACTGTCTCCGTGTTTTTATTATTCAGAGATAATTTAACCTCGTTTACCCTATATGAATCATTTTGTGGATGAAGTAGCATATATTTAGTTTTAGTCGGGTTGAGGGATAATTTATTGGCAGAACACCAGTGGTTTATTTTGGCTAATTCGGAATTCATGTATTCTGTAAGAGTGTTAAGGTTGTTGCCCGATCTATAAGCCGTTGTATCATCGGCAAAGGAAAGTAAATTTAGTACAATAGAGTTGCTGATATCGTTAATGTACAATAAGAATAGAATGGAACCAAGAATAGACCTCTGAGGTACGCCGGTATTTATGGTTAAGGTTTCTGAATTAGTATTTGAGAACGAGATGAAATGGCTTCGGTCGGGTAAATAATTTTGAAACCACTGATGGGCTATACCTCTAATACCGTATTATTCAGGATTCTGGAGTAAGACTGAGTGGGCAATGGTGTCGAATGCTTTCGAGAAATCTAAGAATATAGAAAGAGTGCAGTTCTTTGTCGGCTTATCATTTTCAGTTACAACTCTATTCAGTAAGTGTAATATGGGATGGACAGTCGAATGGTTTGTTCTGACCCTTTACCTAACGTGAAAAGCAGACGACACTTGCAAACAAAATTCTTGAATAACTAATGTTTTTCAATTTTTGTCTCAAAACATAGGTTATGACCCCTCTTTGGAACGAGCTCGACGTGCTCGTTCCAACGAGGGGTCATAACCTATGTTTTTGAGACAAAAAATGAAAATATTTAGAAAATTAATTGGCGATTTTTGAGAATAGCGCTGGCCGGTTTTGGCCGTTACGTTGGGTAAAGGGCTAAAGCCAAACTGGTACTTGTGTAAGATGTTACTTTTATCAATAAACTCCACTAGTCTTTTACACATCAATTTCTTCAGTGCTTTTGAGAATGTGGGTAGGATACTGATGGGGCGATAGTTATTGAACATCTGAGGATCACCAGACTTGAAGATTGGTAGAAATTTGGCAGTTTTCATTTTCATCGGTACATGATCAGACGAAAATGAAGTGTCTTAATGGGCTGGCAACTTCAGAGGCGACTGCTTTGAAGAGTTTTGTGGACAGTTCGCCCTGAAACATCTTTTAAAAAAATACTATTATCTATGTTCATATCATCTTATTCCAAGATAACCGAATGCAACAATCCATACTGTCTCGACTGTTTCACCTAGACTTGGAATGGTCCCATGTACCTAAAAACGTTTGAAAAACATTAAAAAATCTGAAATGTGATACATCTGGTTTTCTCGTCATCCTGTGATCCTGCAAAGACCTTCGGTAGTTCTGTAGTCGATGGATGTATAGTCAGTTGCATACAAGATTCCATAGTTTAATACAGTATCGTACGGTACGGTACGGTGTGGTACGGTGCGGTACGGTACGGTACAGTGCAGTGCAGTACAGTACAGTGTAGTACAGCACAGTACAGGACGGTACGGTACGGTACGGTACGGTACGGTACAATACAATACAGTATAGTACAGTACAGTACAGTATAGTAAACGAGGTGGTCCGAGTGAGAAGAACAGTTAAGTCTCCCAATTTATCTTAGTATCAAATTTTGATGTTATCAAAACCATTGGTCCTGGCTTTGCATTGCACCCCAAATTAGCCCCGAATTCAATAGCCTATGACACTGTAGCATTTCCTGCTCACAAATCGTCATGCACAACCGTTTTCCTATTCTTTCATTATTTTACTTCAAGGGGAAGTCAGGAAGACAGCCAATTTGGCTGTGACTTATCCTAGCAGTATGCAGCCAGCCCATTTAAATGTTTCGTACATATCATATATTTTCTTGTTCGGTCGTTTATATTTATTGTCTTGTTTTCTTCAATTATTGTAATGTATACTGCTGAATAAAGTCATCATCATCATCATCATCATCATCATCATCATCATCATCATCATCATCATCAATGGTAAAGTTTGGAAGAGGGTACTCTGTAAAAAGATAACAAGGTGCCCAGGGGCGTTTTGTCGGGGTGCTAAGAGAAGCGTCACAGGGTAAAAGAGTTCAGATAAGTCACCTGGTAGGCAGACAAGGTAAACGAGTCCGCCAATATTCAACGTGACAGGAAAAGATGCGAGGACCAGTGGCGTCCTTGCTGGCGGGAGGATCAGAACCATGGAACATGGTATAAGGTGCGTGCGTGCGTGCGTGCGTGCGTGCGTGCGTGCGTGCCTGCCTGCCTGCCTGCCTGCCTGCCTGCGTTTAAGTTTTAAAATTCCCACTGGCACAGACATTTCCCACTGAAACGTTTTTTTCTTGTAATATGCCGCCGAAAATGAACCCTGATGGGTTTCAAACATGACAAAAAATACACAAATTGATTAAAACTAACTGATGAGCTTAGGAACTGGTTAAATTGACTGGCAATACTTGATGTTATTCATTGATGAGCTCTAATTTAGTCCTTAGAAGGGTGTTGCGCAAGTTTTTGTTTTTCTTATAGGCGATGACAGGTCGAAGATTCAAAGGTTCATTTAATTTAGAGTTGGTTAAATTGAACTCATCTTTTAATATTTTTGCTATTTCGTTATTCATTCTGTTGAATGTTAAAGTGAAAGGAATGGTGCACCTCCTTTTGCATTCTCCCTGTGATATGTTCATACCAAATGATCAGAGGGTTTGAAGCGTAGTGGTCCAAAAAGCTTCACGTTTTTTTCTAAATTCATCCGTTACATCTGATGTGTCTTTAATTGGTGTGTGTGTGGGGAATTGTGTAGATTCCAAACACTAACTATAGGAATATCCATCAAACATTTAATTAATGAAGCACCAGGTATAACATTATTACGTGGTAAACGCATGCGTGGGCATCACTACCCACGGGTCGGTTACAACCAATCCGATGTTTGAAAAGTTTCAGCGAAGGCGCACAGGGACTATGTGGGATTTAAATCCCTTGCGACCCGAATAACTGTATTTACTTTATAACTTTATTTGCTTACGAATCCACGAGAGTCGGAAGCGAGAACCAATAATCTTATTTGGTTTAAGTGTGCGCTTTGGCAGTAGGATAGTGGGTGCAGATCTCCGAGAACCTCAAACTGGAAGATGACTACGAATTGTGCATAACTACAAGAATTTTGCACTGTGTTTGCTTAATGGCGTGGGTATATTTATGGTGGTACTGAAACCGCGGTGGTAGTACTGAAGCCAATTCACGATGACTGTATTGTATATAATGCTTCTCATAGTCCAGGCACATTAGACATAAAAATGAGAAAGTAAGGAAAAAAATCGGAGAAAGCTGATTTTTTTATATGTTTCCGGGACACACATTGCGGATAAAGTGTGAAAAGTCCCCGCGAATCCGAGTTGAGCTTTTTTAGTTATAGCGTTTTTTTGATGAAAAAAAAATTTTTTTTAAAAATTCGACCCAGCTCCATATTTCTCATTCTTATTCGCCTTAGTAGGGTGAGAATCATAAATATCGTGCTGAATTATATTGAGAATACATATCCCCAACAGAAAATGCCAACTTTGTAACAATCCTCAAACTCAATGGTGAAATATTCACGAAAATGTACAAAATTACGAAAAAAATTTATTGTTTTCATACACACAACGGTACACAACGTCCATTAAATCAAATCTACGACTACTTTGGGAGTTAAATTATATAGCAAAAATTGCAGAAAAGTAGTAGCTTTATAATGATATATAACAATAGTCATTTATTCCATAATGAACTGGTGAAACGTGTGAAATATTAACCATACCTCCTAAACTCAAATTCAAACGGCATCGACTTTTCTCATTCAAATACCGTATTATACGTTTGTCCAGTGACGTTTGACCAACCACTTTATATCAAAGCAGTGGAGATTGTGTCTTCGTCAGATAAGTTGACAAAAGTTTTCGTTAGACTCGGCGGCTTCCATATGATTATGTCATATTTAGGGGCAATTGGTTCGATCATGGCTGGTAGCGGCTTGGATGAACTTTGGGGGACTGTTTATGCTGGTGGGTCAATCCATCATTTGATCAGTGGTCATGCATATTCAAGAGCAGTTCGTGCCCATTTGCTAACACAAATTGCCATTACAAAACTTGTGTTTGAAGAAAGCCGAACACTAGATAACATAGACTGCACAGAAGTCAATGAAATATTCTGTGGACTTGCCAGAGGTGACTGTACAACAGCTGACGCTGTCAATCAAGAAAGTGTCAACCATCTACTGTCAAAATTACACGAACTGCTCCAGAATACGTCCGTAGGACGCACAGGAAAGCTTTGGGTACAATACTACGAGCAAATAGGTCTTCTCCAGTTGTTCTCGAGAGCAGAGCGCACAGGCGACTGGGAACTCCACACATATTGTGTTCGCAATATGATTCCAGTATTTCACGCAGGTGGTCATTTTGCATACGCAAAAAGTTCTCATCTCTATTTGCAGCAGATGAATGAGCCAACAGAAATAATGCAACAGGATGATTTGAAGTTGTTCACTGAGAAAGGTTACTTTACCATAAGGCGCTCAGATAAATTCTGGGACGGGATATATTCTGATCAGACCATAGAGCAGTGTTTAATGAGAATGTTCAAGCTCCCTGGTGGTCTCACACATGGCAGGGGAATAACCGATAGCACTGTTGCGAAATGGGTACATGGACTACCTCTTTGCCTTCCGATATGTAATGCTCTCGAAAATTTTGTTCATGTTCACACTGGTCATGGCGAACAACATTGGGATCTCCGTCAAAGTTCATAATTGACTGATGCCAATGATATCATCAAATTATTGAACTGGCTCAGAGTGCATTCCCCCTTTCAGAATAGAGATCCACTACAATTAGTCTCTATAGCGACCGGGCTTGTGGCCGACGAAACTGTGAACTGTGACCAAGTTCGCAAAATTGGTGAATGTTGCGTATCGAATGTTGTAAGCAAAACGTTCAACAGCATCAAACTACGACGTGTTGACACTGTGAAGTCTTTCGCATCGATGGCAAATAGCATCAAAGTCCGTGGAAGTAAGGTAGTGATTGACCCCACAATTCTGTTCAAACGCATCACATGTGTTATTCAGTCACAAGCAGAGATGGAAGAGTATCTCAAATATGAACTCGCCCCGAAACCACCAGCATTGTTTGATTCTGCTGGAATGAGGAAGACACAGAAAAGCACGCTCGGTAAGATCCTCAAAACATACGATTCCGAGCAAACTAAAATCCCAGAACATTCTCTGTTTGTTGTAGATGGTGGATTTTTATTGAGGGCAGTTGTATGGCCTAAACAGTCGTCATATAAGGACATATGTACATCATATTCCAATTATCTAGTGAGACATTTTGGGGAGAACGTCGTGGTTGTTTTTGAAGGTTATGCTTGTACAATGTCGACAAAGGGCATGGAACAAGCCCGTAGATCTAAAGACAGGTATTCCCATTGATATCAATATCTCACCCGAGTTACCAGCCACCACACCCCAATCCGATTCCCTTGCAAATGCCAAGAACAAAACCCAACTGATCGATCTTCTAATGCAGGAGCTATCTGCTATCAATATTCAGTCCAAGCAGGCCGAGGCTGATGCTGATGTACTGATAGCCGAAACTGCACTTGACATCGCTCAAGATGACAACAATGTTGTCGTTGTGGGAACAGACACAGACTTGTTAGTCATTCTTACCTCTCGAGTTCAACCGGGATGTAATATTCACATGATGTATCCCATTACCCCAAACTTACTAGTTTCAGTTAGTGAAATAGCAACCAAAATGGGTGACCATAGAAGCAACCTCCTTGTAGCACATTCTGTAAGTGGTTGTGACACTACTTCTGCACTCTTTCGAGTTGGTAAGAAGAAAGTATTCAGTACAATTGTCTCCGATGTTACTAGCGATTCACAACAGTATGTCAACACAATTTTGGCGGATGACAGTACACCAAGTGCAGTAGCCGCTGCCGTGGAACAACTTCTCCTGATCTTATACGGGAGTAAAACTGTTTCCTCTCTCGACCAATATAGATATGTCACTTACAAGCAAAATCTAAACTGAATAAACCCATCGACCTAGCCTCACTCCCTCCAAGCAGCGATGCTGCACAACAACATGTCTACAGATGTTATCTCCAGGTCCAACAATGGCTGGGCACTTCGCTTCCTCCGACGGATTGGGGGTGGTCGCTAGACAATGGACTTCTTGTACCGACTGCAGCCACAAAGCCATGTGCCCCCGATAACCTACTGAATCTGATCAGTTGTGGTTGCAAGAGTGCTTGTACAAAAAGGTGTGGGTGTAAGAAGGCAGGACTCTCTTGCTCAGGTTTGTGTAATTGCAGTTCGGATTCTTGTAACAACCACAGAAACACTGTCCTGTCGGAAATTTCTGAGTTCGATGAATAATATGTATATAGGTCATGTCATTTCTGTATATAGCGTTGATAATAGTCAATGTAACTTAATCCATGTTGATTGATTTGTACATTCTGTAAATATTATTTATTGATTTTTGTACATTCTGTAAATATTATTTATTGATCTAATGCTGCCAGACACAGACGTGTCTGTTCGGTCCCAAGCCCGAAAATAGTTGAGTTCTCATGCTGACGAATTTTATGCCAAAAGGGGAACTCGGCCAGAAGCAGAGGGGGTCTTCTATAATGTCTATTTTGTAAGCAATGATAAAAGTCTTCAAATGGTGGTGGATTTTTTATCGTCTGTCCAACTAACATCCCGTTCTGTTCTACGACCCTTTGGGCAAATCCGTTAGGAAAATCGTCATTTTTTGCGTAAATCCGATACTTTTTTGTGAATTTTCAATAATTTTTCGCAGAAATAAATTGTCACAGAATGCACATTTTCCTCTAGGTAAATGTATATTAGACATTATGTAGCTCGAAATACGCGTAAACAAAAAATACAGTTGGATCAATTCGAGGTTACAAAGTTCGTGCGATTTTTTTTGATTTTTTTCAAACGCGTTTTCGAAAAAAGGCTGTAGAAAAAAAAGCTCAACTGGGATTTTAGGGGACTTTTGTCTAATCGTTCAGTGACATGTACTCGACATTCCCTGAAAAAATCAGCTTTCTCCGATTTTTTTCCCTAGTGAAACCTAATGTTCTTGGGCTAGTGGATTGCTGGAGAAATCACTGGTCACAAATAGAAAATATCTCAACCTCCAGGCCATAATGGAGGAGGGGATGCTAAAAAAAACAATGCTCAATAACAACATTTTCAATTTTTTCACACCTCGCAAACGCCGATTGTTTTTTAACTGGTAGAGTGTTAGAAGACACCATCAGGGCTTTAATATGAAGAGCAGTTACCCCAGCCTAAATGTGTCATATTCTGTGGATGTGCTTCATATTATCTTAGAAGTGGAAGTACTTAGTCTATATGGGTTTGCCTTGATACAATTTATGGGAGAGTGCCTCTTGGCACTCTCCCATAAACTGTAACAAGGCAAAGACATGTGAACAAATTTTGATGACCAAAAATAACTTGGCACTCTACCAGTTAAGACTATACTTTGATGAATTATGTTGATGATGTGCAAATTTTTCGGGAAATACAAATAGAATAGTTACAACATAGCTCAGTTGTTATTGATAAAAACAAGTGTCGATATTGGAAAGTCGATAGAGTGAGTAGTATGTGATGTGGTTTTTAGGGAACATTGACAGGACCTTGGGCAGGACCACGGAAATGACGTCATATCACGTGACCCAGTGTCGCCATGTCGTGTTGTCATGGTAACCCGCATGAGCGGCCACGTTGTGACGTCATCCCCATAGTGATACGTGGTGTTAGTGCGCATACGCAGCGCGTGTTGTTAGGGTGATACGTGTTTTCGTCGTCCATTTTGTATACTGGAGGCCGCCATCTTGGTTTTTATGGTAGCACGTGGTCGCCATATTACCCAAAGGTTTGCAACAAGACAGGGGTATGTTCGGTGGGTATGTTCCTTTGTACAAGAGTAATTTCCCGTTTCGCAGAATTACCACAAACAACCCGACAATCCCTCCAAATAATCAAAAACGACTTTATTTGATACGGATTTCCCCAGAATCATTTTAGGACCACCATACCATGATACCGAGATACCCCTAGGCACCGAGAAGACCCCAGTGGTAAGTTCGATTGAACTAGAGTAGTTTTTTGTGGTTCAGATCCCCCCAGAATCCCTTTATAGAATATGCCATGACGTTTTTCTCCAATAAAAAGGCGCGTAGTTTTATAGTACCGATGGGGGGGGGGGGGGGGGCACTTTGGGTTATAGCCAACTGATAGACAGCCTCCATGAAAGCCTATACCATTCCTAAGCCAAGAATCTATAGAGCAGTTACTGATAAGCCATTGCTCGAACGACTTGAGCCCCATCGAGCAAATGAGCTATTGAGCAATTGCTCTTTCGAGTGACTCGCACATACTGCTCTTCGACTCATTTCGGTATTTGAGGATACCTATGGCCTGGTATTGTATTATTCGAGGATACCTTTTACAGTATAATTATCTAATGACACTATTACCTATTTGGCCCAACCTTCTAGGCCACCCCACGATGTACCTATCCCAAATTCCCCTTATAAGCTATCGAGCAGTAACTTAAAAGTAATTGCTCGAACGACTCGAAGCCCATCGAGCAAATGAGCTTTAGAGTAATTGCTCTATAGCTCATTTGTTCGATGGGGTTCGAGTCGTTCGAGCAATATGTGGAGTCACTCGATCGTGCAACTGCTCTAAAGCTCATTTGCTCGATGGGCTTCGAATCGTTCCAGCAATTACTTTTCAGTAACTGTTCGATAGATTATAAGGGGAAATTGAGATAGGTATGTCTTGGGGTGGCATAGAAGGCTGGGCCAAATAGGTAACAGTATCCTAAGATAAGTATCCTAGAAAAGGTATCCTCGAAAGGTATCCTCAAATAATACAATATCAGGTCATAGGTATCCTCAAATACTGAAATGAGGCTAAGAGTCGTATGTGCGAGACACTCGAAAGAGCAATTGCTCGATAGCACATTTGCTCGGTGAACTTCGAGTCGTATGTGGAGTCACTCGATCGAGCAATTGCACTAAAGCCCATTTGCTCGATGGACTTCGAGTCGTTCGAGCAATTACTTTTCAGTAACTGCTCGATAGCTTATAAGGGGAATTTGGGAGAGGTACGTCGTGGGGTGGCCTCGAAGGTTGGGCCAAGGAAGTACTAGTGTCCTTAGATAAGTTTCCTGTAAAACTTATCCTCGAATAAAGTACCGAAATGAGTCGAAGAGCAGTATGTGCGAGTCACTCGAACGAGCAGTTGCTCTATAGCTCATTTGTTCGATAGGATTCGAGTCGTTCGAGCAATGGCTTATCCATAACTACTCTAGTTCAATCGAACTTACCCCTGGGCGCCTACTTGGTACCTGGGGGCCTCTCGGTACCTAAAAAGGATTTGGGGGGAAATCCGTATCAAATAAAATTGTTTTTGGTGATTTGGAGGGATTGTCGCGTTGTTTGTGGTAATTCTGCGAAACGGGAAATTTCTCTTGTACAATGGAACATACCCTCCGAACATACCCCTGTCTTGTTGTAAGCCTTTGGGTAACATAGCAACCACGTGGTACCATAGAAACCAAGATGGCGGCCTCAGTATACAAAATGGAAACACGTATCACCCTAACAACACGCGCTGCGCATGCGCACTAACACCACGTATCACTATGGAGATGACATTACAACATGGCTGCTCACGCGGGTTACCGTGACAACACAACATGGCGCCACTGGGTCACGCGACATGACGTCACTTCCCGGGTCCTGCCAGGGGTCCTGCCAATGTTCCATGAAAACCACATCACATACTACTAAAGTGTTACCAGTTTTCGTGGTAGGGAAACACCATGACGGAACACTAAGGAATGCCGGACTCAGAGTTCACGATATTTGTATCAAGCATCATGCAGAAAATTAGGCTTTCACGTAATATTTGCCAATATTTTAATTTTGTCGGGCACTCTTAAAAACTGTATTAATTTACGCACGGAGTAGTATAGCTTGTATGGAACCCCCTTTTCATGCGCTCATTACTGATCTTAAATGTCGTCATTAGGCGTGTGAATGGTGACGTCATATCGATTATAAAGGTGGCTTTCGTGGGCGGTTATGATGTGACGCAATTACTATGGTTGTGCGTGGTGTTAGAGTAAATGCTCAGCGTAGGTTGTGATGGTGATACGTGTTTTCGTTGTTTATTTTGTTTTTATGGAGAAGAATGAATGAAAAGTTTCAGCGCGCCGAAGGCGCACAGACACGATGTGGGATTGAAATCTCTTGCGACCCGAATAACTTTATTTGCTTTATACCTTTATTTGCATATAAATCCACTAGAGTCGGAAGCGAGAGCCAATAATCTTATTTAGTTTGAGTGTGCACACTGGCAGTACAGTAGTGAGTTGAGATCCTCGAAAACCTCGAACTGAAAGATGGCTAGGAATTTGGCATAACTACAAGAGTTCTGCTCCGTGTTTGCTTAGAGAAGTCGGCATATTTATGGTGATACTGAAACCGCAGTTTGGTGGTTATTTTAGGAAAAAGAAAATGAAACCCAAACAGTCGCTGGTTTGGGAGCAGCCTCAGCATATTATCCTTAACGGTTACAGAAAGGAAAAATCCAACAATAAGTGTTTTTGAAAGCTGGGAGTCATCCGTCAGCCTATAATGGAGAGTGGATGCTGAGCCTTGGCCATCTGGTCTGCCTTCAGGGGGAACAGATGTCGGGGTGATGGGAGCGAAAAAAAAAAAATGGAGAGTATCGACATCTTGGCTTTTATAGTGACATGTGGATGCTTTGGGGCGCACGTAGGTTTGCGCAGGTTTACGAATTGAACTGACCGGGACTGGGTGCGGCAAATAATCGATTACCCACCGCCAATGACTGGGATCACGGGAAACGACTCGAATTACCGGAAACAAATGCCATTTAATGTGCCCGAGAGTCGTTAAGAAGATTACTCGAAAGAATGACCGCGTATACGAATCGATGACTCATCCTGGTATTTGGGTCCATGACCACTGTTTTGGGACTAGTGGGGACCACAGTTTGGGGCGCCATTTCACACTTCTGGGGACCACTGTTTGGGAACTAATATCAGAGATACTCTTGTTTTTTGACAATACTGTTGGATGTCACTGTTTCCTGCCTCTACTATCAGTCACTACGGGTGAGAACTTGGGGAAGCTAAAGGAAAGGGAACACGGTGTCAGTGGTTATGACAGTGGGCTTCAACCCGACAGGTTCACGCTTCAATCTCCGCCAGGGGTAAATGCGCTGTGTCCTTGGGCAAGGGACTTAATCCAGATTGCCCATGTGGGGGCACTTTGGCGATGTGCACTAAGACGTGCAGCTCGTCGATGGTACACTTGTCTTCAACCAATGGTAACCCTGTTTGTGCGGAGTTAGTACGTTTGAGAGCCTGGTATTTGCTCGCCGCTGTTAGGCGGTTCTCTCCGTGTACGCCGGCTTAGCCCACCCGTAAAACTGTTCGACACAAGATAACCCTGTCTGTCGAGTGTGTCGTAAAATCACAATAAAAAAATCCTGCATCAACAACCAGATTAAATGGTTGAACATGGATTCCGTTAGAAGACGTACTTTTTAGGAAGAATTTATTTCTACAGCCTGCTTCCACCTTGACTGCGACACAAATCTAGATGAATATTCATCCGGTCGCAATTAATATTTACACCGCCTACTACCAATACTGAATAGAGTTCGGCATTTGTTCTGTTAAAATGAAAATGTGCATCCATTACTGGTAATAAGGCTGCATTCATGCCCCCCAACCCCCCCCCCCCCCCCCCAAAAAAAAAACAAACATGAAACCTCCCCATTCGCCAATTGCTGAAGGCCATAAAGAATCTGCACCAACACCTTGGCGGTCAGGTGTAGACGAGCTCTCGACTTCAACTTCCAAAGAGGCTATTCTATCGTCACTCCTCTCTTCTTCAAATCTGATAAAGCTGCTAATGTGATAGACCCCCACGAGTGGAATCTCCAGTATTCTCGTCAAATGCCGAGACTTGAATACTCCAGTGGTCCTCTGTCCTGGTCCTCTGTGCTTACATTGCTCACATGGGCTGCAATGGTGAGATCCTCCTGTTCCTGGGGTCCTTGGGTTTATACTTGATGTTCTAACTTCCAGAGATAATACCTCCAAATTAAATCATTTTCTTCTTCCGTACAACATTCTGACTCTTATTCTGTCACTCTCAGACAAACAATTAATTAAACTTGCTTCGATTTTGTGGAATAATAGGCAAGCTAGAGACCTCAACAGAAAAAACGGAACTACTAACTGCTGTTCCTCGCAAAACTGGGTATACTAACTGCTGTTTCTCGCAGTTTGGGACTTGCAGATCCTAGAGCTATTTTTCGCAGGCGACGTGGTGCAAGTCGTCCCCTGAGTTCCAATGTGTTCTATGTGCCAGTAGGCACATAGAACACTTTGGAACTCAAGGGACGAAGTGTCAGAAAGCGAAGAGGGCTAACGAAAATGCTGGCAATTGTTGGGAGATATGGGAACCAATGGGGACTCGAACAAAATGAAAGCAAAAGCAAAGTTATACGCTTGGGCTGAAAAGTGGAACCTACTCGAAGGTGGAGAGTGGGGAAGTTCCGTTTTCCGGAAGGTAGCAGCAAACTTCTTGGTGTAGGAGAGACAGGTGACTACGAGTAATGGGGGCCAATGATGGGTGTATTAAGTATAACATATGGTACGGAAGTGGTACCTATAAACCAAACAGCTGCAGGTCGATGCAGCTGATACATAAAGGGGTCGAGTTATGCCGCAGCATTAAAAGCAATCAGAGGTGAGCTTGTGTGGATGAGGATCAAGGACAGGATAGACTTATTGAAACTCTGTTATTTTAACTAGTTGATAAATCTCCCCGACAGGGTAGATGGCCCAAGTGCGCAAATTAATAGACAACTTCTCACTGGAAAATCGCCAGAGAAAGAGTCGTGAAGATGGTAACCTTACTTGGCGAGAGGGGAGGGGGCGTCACATCCAGGAGGTCTCTGGATGATCTGCGCGATCAAAAGAAGCCATGTTTTGAAGAACACCTTGATGGCACCATTGGGGGGGGGGGCACTGTTGTTTAAGCTGAGGTCGCGGGGGGGGGGGGTTGAAACAGTGAAAGGAGTGCCGAATGTGTAATTTGGTGGAGACCCTGGAACGCTTTCTACTAGACTGCCTAAAATACCAGTCTTACAGAATAAGATTCACTGGGAGTATAATGGGGAAGTGGGTGGGAGAATGAAGGACAAGTGGTTAGTGGGTCGTACAAAGGAGAGGGTTAGTATGCTTATCGGAGGAATTGGGAAGAATTGGCCACGGGATGTTATCAAGCAGTTTGGAGGAGAGAAGCGTGGGAATAGAGAGGCATTTGGGAGCACAGGGGTAACCAAGGCCGTCTCGCCTGAGAACCCCGACAAATCAGCGCCCGGTCAATGTGTTATTATTATTATTATTATTATTAGAACACATATTTTCAATTTTCAATGATGTGTTGTTATAACTGTATGCCTTAGCTTTATTTTGAAAATATGCTGTGTTATCTTTTCCACCACAATGCCACGACTTTTCCAACTGGACATAGATTTTTTTCACTTTTTCTCTTTAGAGCTGCAGTATGCAATATGTACACTATATCTCCAACTGTGTATGCTTTTTTCCAGTATTCTGAGATCATAATCTTTTTTTATTCTTTTTTTTAGTATTTTTCGAGCCGATTCCTGAGCTTCCAATATTGCATTTTCCAATTCTCTCACATATTTTGGAAGGCCATTACAAGACTCACACATCGCATATCTAATCATAACATCTGATTACCTTCTCTTCCAAGCATAAGTTTTGCGATTTTTGCGCTGTTTTACGCTCCAGCGTAAAGATCGAACTGGAATTCAAACCGAACTGTCCACGGTTCGATCCGTCTCAGGGTAACTGCCTTGTGTCCTTGGGAAAGGCACTTAGTCCCGATTGTTCACGTGGGGCGCAGTGAAGCTATGTACTAAGCCGTTCTTAATGTCGATGGTTCACTTGCCTTCAATCTGCTATCCCTCCATGTGTGGAGTCGGTACGCTGAGGAGTCTGACATTACTAGCCGCTGTTCAGTGGTTCTCTTCGGGTACTCCGACTTCCTCCACCAGTAAACTGTCCGATACGAGGTGACCCTGGCTGTCGAAAGAGTCGTTAAAACCCCAATAAATAAATAAACAATAGATAAATAAATAAAGACCCACCTAATATTGAGCAAGCAAGATATTCACCCCACTGAAGCTGAAATCTATCAAGAAAGAAACGAACTGCGTCCAACCGATTATGTCCCGACACCAACCGAAATACCTTGCAGTGATTGGTCAATGCCTAGTTGATTTTATTTTATGTCGCCGGGCACGCGCATATGTCTACTGTCAGCGATTCTTATGTCCACTGTCAAGGAAAGCGTCTCGTTGCCATGAGCAACGGTTCATCGCAATGTCTTTTTCACTTGAAATCAACTGAGACAAATACATTTAACTGAAGTAAAATACACACAAAAGTACCGTTATTACGTACAAAAAGATTAGTTATGAAACATGGCTAATTATTTATGAAACCGATTAGATTATACGTCTCTTTTCATTAATTTACTGTAACATAAACTTAAATCGCTTCATTCGAATCTTTTTAAAATTTGTTGTTGTACAGCGAATATTAGAAAGCAGGCGTTGTTTCGGTAAGGTGTTAAGTTTTATCATTTTTTTCCAATTCAGTTTTACTTGTCTAAGAACGGGACATATACGTTATTCTGTTTGTTGACAGGGGACATGGTCTCACGTTCCCTGCATGAAACGTATATTCAACCTCGGCTTACGCATCGGTCGAATATAAATTTCATGCAGGGAACGTGAGACCATGTCCCCTGTCAACAAACAGAATAACTTATAATGTTCCAATAAGAGTAAAACCCTCGCCCTCTGATTGGGTGTGAGCTGGCTAGTTTCTTTTATGTCTACGGCTCCAGTACCAAATGTTACCGTCTGACGTCACAACGCGAAATATTTGAAATGGCGTCGTCCGTTTCGTAATTCCTTCATCAACGGAGTGACTAGCAAGCCGCTTCATTTTTCTGGATTTTTCACACGTGCAGCAGACGGTGTTCCATACAAAGTGTTGTTTAAATTACAAACTGATTTACGATGGATTGAGTTTATCTGGTTTATTAGTTGTTTATCCAGTGCCGTTGTGGGGTACACGAGAGGTTTATTTACTAAACCTGTGATCGTTGAAAGTTGCCTTGAGCAAGGCATCTTTTAACGATTACAAGTTTGGTACATAAGCCTCTCGTGTTTCACGATGTAGGTTTCTGGGCTTTGGGCGGTGTCTTATTGGAACATATACGTTATTGTGATGAGTTGACGGTTACATGGTATGAGGTTTGCAGCTCCGATCGTATGTTCAACCGAGACGCTTCGCGTCTCGGTTGAACATAAGCTCCGAGCCACAAACCTCAGACCATGTTAACGTCAATTCATCACAATAACTTATAATATTGTTTAATTTACGTTCGAAGTTTCGTCCCTGATTTGTAAATGTTGGAAACGGATAGCCAACTCTTGTGAAGAAATTCATTAACCGTAGCGTGCCTGTTACTTCAGCTGTTTGTGGAGGTAAAGGAATGCATTCAACCTGTTTGGTAAACTGATCTACCATCATCAAGACATTTTCATTGCCGCTATTAGTTTTTTTGAAATGAACCCATGAAATCGAAACGTACTCTCTCTATCGGCGAACCAGCATGGTAAGATGTAAACTGAAAACAGATTGATTACAGATATTGCACGATCGCATATACGCTTCGATATCACGCGTCACCCCTTATCAATAATATATTTGTCGAATTCGAGATGTGGTTCTATCTATGTCCTGATACCCAAATGCAGAAATATTGTGGTTTGTAGACAAAATTTCATTTTTGAATTTTTATGCACAACCAACACCTGCTGGAAAGGATTTTCCCGTTTTTACCAAAGGATCCCTGAGTTTAAAGAGAATTATTCTTTATCAATCCAATATGATATTACAGCAGGACTTCCTAGAAAAGTAGAAAAGGGTCCTTTTGGGGGAATCGGCCAAATTCGTCGAGGAGATATCCAAGACCATCTGCTCGGTCGCATTGCGACTTTTTTCTCCAACTTGAAGAGTTTTGGGCAAATTATATTGTACCACAATGAAGTCTAATTTTTGTTTCACACTATTTTTAACTGTTTTAATTTTATTTTTCCAAACTTCATGCTTTTATCGGTTTTAATACATTGTCCATACGTTTATACTCTGATTTCATTCTGTTGTTAGTGTCTGCTATCTTTCTGATGGTCTCATATTCAGGGAGAAATGTTCCAAGAATTGAACCAAGTTAATTGCATAAGCGTTTTCCTGACATTTTGACCAATTTTGATATATATTTATATCCACTACGTGGTAGATGTTCCGATGGTACACCGGTCTGATAACAATTACATCTGTCTCGAACCGGAATTCGCGACTAAGAATCAGCATTAGCATGCTTAGTGCCTGGTCTGAGTTGTATGATCATATTATATTGATTCAGTTCCTCGGACCATCTTACCAATTGACCTTGTGGCTGTTTAAAGTTTAGGAGTTTATGTAGCCTACTATTGTCTGTACTTACAAACGACTGTTTGCTAAGCAAATAAAGACAAAATTGTCATTTAAATCTTACCACATCTAGTAGCTCTTGCTTTGTAACTGAATAGTATGTGTACTGGAGAAATCGCTTGACTGGACTGGTTATGTGAAATAATTCATGAGAGGTGAGGGACGTTGTACAAATATGAGTGCGCGAATGCGCACGAGTGTTTTACAATACAGTCCCTCGCCTCGAATGAATTATTTCACGTAACCAGTCCAGTCAAGCGATTACTCTGTTTAATACTTTTCATTATTAACGATAATTATATTATTTAACCCTTTACCTAACGTAACGGCCAAAACCGGCCAGCGCTATTCTCAAAAATTGCCAATTAATTTTCATTATTTTTTTCATTTTTTGTCTCTAAAACATAGGTTATGAGCCCTCATTGGAACGAGCTCGTCGAGCTCGTTCCGATGAGGGGTCATAACCTACGTTTTTAAGACAAAAAATTAAAATAATAGTTATTCAAGAATTTTTTTGCAAGTATCGACTGCTTTTCATATCAGGTAAAGGGTTAAAAAAAACAAAAAACTATGAAGTCCCCATTACATCCATGGCAGAGCGTCTTCGTTTGCGCGCACGGATACATGACACAATTGTTGATTTCATAATTCACTTGTGGAGTTATCGTTTATAATCAAACCCGGAAATCCCAGTAAATCACACTTTGGAAAGTAATAAAGCTGTTTATTCTGTTTAGTTTGGGACATTAATTGAGTCGACGGAGCACATGTCTTCAACCACTGAAAACTCTGCTTGTGCCTGGTTAGTAAGCTGGAGAATCTGGCGGCTGCTCGCCGCTGCTAGGGAGTTCTCTCCAGACACTCGTAAGACGGTCTGACGTGATATCGTCCTAGCTGTTGAAAAAGTCGTTAAACCTCGATTAACAGACAAACATCAGTGCCAGCTGACTCTGTCTAGCTACCCAGCTTTCTACACACAAATTTCTCATCGACCTCAAGTCAGTAAAACCCATCAAAACCATCAGTAAGTAGTCTGACCATGAATCATAAATGCATGTTAGGTTCAGTGAACGGGAGATGCCTTAAAACCAAGGTAATTAATCACTTTATTCAGCACATGACACAGACGTACCAATCCAAGTTTGTCACCAAAACATTTTGTTTGGCTAAAAATATATCAGGTTGGCTAAAAATTTGGCGCCACACAATTCTGGACTTTTGTGAACACTGCATACAATGATGCATCCTATTAGCATAATCTTTAATAAATGCACGGTGGTACTTACACTCTAAAATCATCACTTTGGTTGAACGTCTCCCAAATCAACTGGGTTGAGTGAATATGAACCCAACTGGGTTCATATTCACTCAACTCAGTTGATTTGGGTTAACTTCCAATCCAACTAATTTTAGAGTGTAGAAAGAAACATAAATATCTCCACTTCTTTGGAACTGACAGGTGTTGGCCAATCAATAACAGTTGTAATGGCTCCATTCCCCAATTCTATTCCATTTGGGCAAATCCGACGGCTCAAAAATTCAATTTATTTTTAAACTCACACTTCTTTGGTTTCAATTCTAGATAATGCCATCTGAATTATTCAAATACTTCTTATTTTTTATTATTTAAATAATCTTCAAACTTTATACTCAAAATAAGCCCAGCATCCTAAAAAGCTAAACCTATATCCCATGTTGGGTCTTTTAAAAGAGGTCCACGGCTGTAGAATAGCACGCAGGTGCATGACATAATCCCAAACTCATTTTATTAAATTCAAAAAGACCATATTTTGCAGTGAATGCAGTTTTCTTTTCATCTTTTTAATCTGTGTTTATCTCCCAATAAGCTGAATTTGCATCCAGCTTAGCAAACCAAATATTGTCAGATAATGTACCAGAGACAATCATTCACCCATGCCAAGGTACACAAGTCTTTTTTCGTTGCAGCATTCGGCGCCCAGTAATTTACACACCACCATACCGACCCGTCGCGTTTTTTTTATCAAAACCCGAGCAGATGTCCACTCCGATATCGATATTCTAATAATTCATACAGTCAGCATTTTGTCCAAATGCGGTTTTTTCACCTCCAAAGCAAGATGGTTTTCGACGCATTTGGTCTTTGATTGGTTTTCCATCGCAGGCGTCTAATGACTGTGGAACGGTTGTGAAATTAGCAAATTCTAATTCATCGTGGCAAATACTTTACCATATTCAGCCAACAATGATTCTGATTTCTGTTTTTCATTCATTGTTAAATTTCTACTAGATATTTGTAATAGGTCTTGTAAATGTTATTAATTTTCTGAAATATTATTTTGATTATTAGCTTTCTCAGCATAAACGGAATCACAGTTACAGACTTCTTTATTTTGTTTAAAATTCCCTAAACTTAGTTCTTTTCTTAAATTCACTAGGGTTTAATTTCTCCCCCCCCCCCCCCCCCCCCCGCTGCATGTGTAACATACGTCTGTCCAGGATGAGATAGCAGGGAGAGACAGATGTATCCCACCCACCCACGTGACGTTATACATTT
Organism: Pictodentalium vernedei; assembly: GCA_031216915.1. Taxonomy (NCBI): domain Eukaryota; kingdom Metazoa; phylum Mollusca; class Scaphopoda; order Dentaliida; family Dentaliidae; genus Pictodentalium; species Pictodentalium vernedei. The sequence continues at coordinate 781,326,044 of CM062297.1, read as the reverse complement.
ACAACGTTATTATGACGTTATGCATATCGTATCAGTTTCTTGCTACCAACTGATTCATACTGACGTCATCAGAATGTCGTGTGATCAAAGTTTGATGCTCTAAAGCTCTTTAAACCCCATGATGCCACCATTCCTAATCGATTTCGTGGTATATACCTTTGGCATATACATAACTTTTGCATGCTCTTTCCGATGGTGTCATTAGTTTTTCAAAACAACGAATACCAAATGAGTTGATTATATCAGCCTCTGGCTAACGTAACCGCTGTATGGTGGGGGAGAAAAATAAACACTGATGGGTACGGGTGTGAGATGGGAAAATCTCACCCTCGGGACAAGATATTTGGCCCAGACAGTTGGCAAACCTCGTGTCTGGCCCAAATATCTTGCCCTGGGGTGAGATTTTCCCATCCCACAAACTCAGCCATCAGGGATTATAATATTCCCCAAATTTAGTTCTTTTTTAACCCTTTACCCAACGTAACGGTCAAAACCGGCCAGCGCTATTCCCAAATATCGCCAATTAATTTTCAAAATATTTTCATTTTTTGTCTCAAAAACATAGGTTATGACCCCTCGTTGGAACGAGCTCTTCGAGCTCGTTCCAACGAGGGGTCATAACCTATGTTTTTGAGACAAAAAAATGAAAAAAATTAGTTATTCAAGAATTTTTTTTGCAAGTGTCGTCTGCTTTTCATGTTAGGTAAAGGGTTAAATTCACTGGTTTCAGTATCTACTTCTGTTGCAAAGGCAGCACTACCATTCTGCTTCAAAATAAAATTAGTGCCAGAATCATTAATTATCAACAAACATGAATCAGTTCCTGTCTTGTATTCTAATCGAACTATCAGGGAGTTAATGCCAGCAACCAATTCATCCATCTTGTAATGATCTGTTTATGAATCATTTCAACAAAATTCCTGTATTTGGTGGGATTACCGTTCGCGTAGGTATTCTAACCCGAGCTGCACTTAGTTTACAATGGATCTTTTAGCCCACTGAAAATAGGCAAAGTTTGATGTTGTATTTCCTTATAACGATCTTTGAATAATATTACCTGGTTTGATTTAGAAAATCAATCCCATTAACATTCTACCTTCAGCTGGGCCTATGAATATTGAATGTAAAAATGTCAATCTCCAAGTTTATTATTAACCCTTTACCCAACGTAACGGTCAAAACGGGCCAGCGCTATTATCAAAAATCGCCAATTAATTTTCATTATTTGTCTCAAAAACATAGGTTATGACCCCTCGTTGGAACGAGCTCGTCGAGCTCGTTCCAACGAGGGGTCATAACCTATGTTTTTGAGACAAAAAATGAAAAAAAATTAGTTATTCAAGAATTATTTCTGCAAGTGTCGTCTGCTTCCTACGTTAGGTAAAGGGTTAATGGAATTTGTTTCATGTGCTTAAATTGATGCACCTCTCCCAGCTGTTTGGAGAGTCATGTTTATTCACACATTTCTCAAATATTTTGCCAGAAATAATGGTGACACCAGCTGCCGTGTCTACAGTAGCATTCAGCACTTGAATGAAGGGCCTGATCTTTCAGATTTTGCCACGACACTGTCTGAGTATGTTAATTGTTCAGAACTTGATGCAGCACTATCTGAATTATTACACGCCTGGTAATCCCCAGCTACAGCAATACAAAACCATGCGGAAAATGGAAATATGTGCGGAACGGAAATCGTTGACGAACTATTTTTAAATAGAAGCGAAATTTCGCTGGAATTTTCTACAAATCACCCAACGCAATTACAATTTGAATCGCTAGCGATAGATCAAAATCGTATCCTGGGTTCCAGTGTGGTCTATGTGTAAGTAGGCACATATAACACAGTGGAACTCCGGAGACAAAATAGTAACACGGGTGCCCCTCGCAAATTTGGTTGGCGATAAAATGTGTTGTTTTTGTTGATAGTTGGCAAATGAATTGCTGGGTGTCCTTTTAATAATTGTTTTAATAGACTTGTGCCATCGCGGAAAGATAAAACTTGAGGCCCGTGGCCTGTCGTTTTATCCTTCCGCGCTGGCACTTGTGCCATATTGATTAACCCATTCAAACGCTTGTGTCGCTCTGTGTATTTATTAATTGTTCGGAGTCTGATGCAAAACTGTGCAGATTTTTAAGCAATGGAGAAGGTTCAGCTGCAGTTTCTATTTTATCCCCTTCAGTAATTTCAGTAATTTCTGATTTTTTAACAAACACAGAAGGCAGAGACGTATCTATAGGGCCTTCAACGGGAGGGTGTAATCAGTCAGATTTCTAACCGGGGTCGGGCTCCCAGCACGACATACCGTAGGCATTCCCGAGGGCCGCAGGCCTTTGGGGGGGGGGTCGATAGGGGGTATCTCCTTTCGATAGTGGGTGTCCGGGAGGCATCCCCGGAGAAAGATTTTAATTTTTGAACCCCCGAGATGGATTCTGAGGCCTCCGTCTGACTTAAATCTAGTCATTTTTATCCAAAAATGAATTTCCCCTGGTAGGTCCATGTGCTTTCTCTTACAATAACCAGGCTACACAAGGACTACAGACTGGCAGCTATTCAGCCAATGCCTATTTCTTCCAACTGACTGGCAGTAGTTGGAAGGAGTACGTATTGATTGAATTGCTGTCAGTCTATAGTCCGTGTGTACCCTAGTAAGTATAAGGGAAACGGAACGATGAATTCGAAAAACCGGACCGGTCGCAGATTCAATTCGGAATTTCACAAGCTTTTATCAGCTGGTTGGAAATTCAGTCGGAGAGTTTGATCAATAAGTAGAAAAGCACTTCGGCTCTGACCTAAAAAATATGACAAGAGCAAATTAAATTGATATTATTGAACTTCCAACTTTTGGAACTGACATCACCGAATGTCGAGCTTTTGAAATTTTAGGCGATAATTGAGGGAGATACCCACCACAACCTCCTCCAGCTACCTCCAAGAATGAAGGGTGAGCCTTAATCATCTCCTCCCCCTCAATGTTACTTGCATCCGGTCTGAGCCAGGCGGAATCCAAATCATTCCCTCCAATGAAACTCTCATAACAGTAAAGGAACGACTTTTCGATGCCTTGTTCTTGCGATAAGATCGGCTTGGGCCTTTTTGGTCGACCCCTGGTCGTTTAAATTTGAGTCAGAAAATCTTACCATTTTCTCATAATCTGACTTAATTTTCACTGAGGATATCCTTGTTTGAAATGGCAATGGCCATCACATCCAGAGCACAAAGGTTTTCCATGCTTGAAACCACGCGGTCCATTTTACTCATAAGCTATGAACTTTGCATTTCCAATAATATTATTCTATTCTCATAAGTATGACAAGTATAGCTTCAGCACTATAAGAAATATTTTCTGGACTAGCATTACGAGTTTTGGATGAGTCTCGCGATCATAATCTGTACAACTACTCTGTACTTTTGAATGTGCATATCGACAGTTTTATGGGTGGAGGAAGCCGGAGTACCCGGAGAGAACCACCGAGCAACGGCGAGCAACTGTCAGTTCCCCAACACACTAACTCCACACAAGCAGCGTTAGCATTGGTTGAAGACAGGTGCACCATCGACGTGCAGTACGCCTTAGTGCACAGTGTCACGTGCCCCCACATGGGAAATGGGGGGGAAGTGTCTTGCCCAAGAACACAACGCGGTTGCCGCAGGTGGAATTCGAACCGAGGACCTCTCGGCTGGCAGCCTGCACCTCTACCTACTGAGCCACCGCGCCCCCTACAGGATACGTTGGAATAGTTCACCGACAGAATGGAAAATCACCCTTCGGCTCAGGATATTGATACCTATCCACAAGTGGAAGACCTAGTGCATTCTCTAATCTATATTGCTCAGCATTCAGCAAGTACTCGTAATTTCCAGTTTGAATATCAGAAACTAAACACACGTCAGGCTTTGAAATATTTGGTTGTACAGTGCAGCTGCCGTGGACCGTTCACCTCCACGGGTGGGCAATATTTTCAAGGACGCAATAATATTAGATTCCAAACACCAATTACAGGAATAGTGATCAAAAGTTTAATTAATGAAGCATCGGTGATCAAAAGTTTAATTAATGAAGCAATGTTTTGCCGATGATGATTGTTTTACCTGATAAACGCATGCGTGGACATCACAGCCCGCGTGTGGATTATGTCCAATCCACGGCGACTGTACTGTAGCAACACAGTACCAATTTTTCAGGATTAATAAGCATTCTATCCCTGGATTATTTATTTTCGTATATATTTTGCCTGTCCAAAACTGGATTTCCCTGACCCAAACTCCAAGTTTGGTACTGTTCATCTATATACCTATACGCAGTTACCCTCGGATGTTACATTTTGTTTATTTAGAGTGTATGTTATGTTATTATTGTTGTGTCTCCCCCTTCTTCCACTTCTCTTTCTGCCACTATTCCTCTCCCTTCTTTCAATAAAATTTGAATCTCTTACAGGCACTTAGTAACACATCAAGGGGGAAACGTTTCCTTGGTTCATATCGGCTGAGATAGGCGTCATATCAAGCGAGATAGGCGTCATATCAGCCGAGTTTGAAGCCATATCTGTCGAGTTTGATAGTGACAATTCTAGTAAAGAAAATCATATCCAATAAATAATCCGTTTTAACCCTTCAACTAACACGAAGGGCAGAAAATTCTTGAATAGGTAATTTGTTTCATTTTTGCGTTAAAAATAGAGTTTATGACCATTCATTGGAAAGAACTCAATTATCTCGTTCCAATGAGGGAGTCATAAGCTATGTTTTTGAGACAAAAAATTAAAAAATAATGAAAATTGAATGGAGATTTTTTTGTATAGATCTGACGGTTTGGGTCGTTACGTTGGGTAAAGGATTAAAAGGCGCTATAAGTTCGACGCTATACGTTTGCCATTCAAAAACGCTTGGTTGTACAGTACATATCTACGTTTACGAAAATGCCATACGAAAGGGAGAAAACGAAGAAAAGACTGACGATCGCTATAAGTCATTTCACGTTCGTTGAATAACTACACTATGCAAAGAAAACCTAGAACGAACATTCAATGCTCTAAATCAATTGGGTGATACAAAATCACTTCATGTTGGAGTGTAATTTCATCTTATTTAAGATAAATAGCATCTGACCCATGCCACCTCCCGGGCTAATTCCTATCTCACTAGTCTCCACCACTGTTGAAAAGAAAGTTAATGTTTCCAAACAATGTTGATGACGAGCTGATGTTAGCGACTAATCATGTGCAGTGCTTAGGGCTGGTAAGTCTCGCACACGTTCCTGGGTATTATTTCAGCTGCATCATCAAGGCATGCCTTCAACGAAGGCATGCCTTGATGATGCAGCTGTAATATTTTATCAGTCGGAACACTCAGGTTTACAATATCCCACCCCCCCCCCCCCTTTCGTTCATCTTCAAGACGCCCAGAATTCGATTCGTGATTCGATTCGATTTCAAATAATAGACCCGATTCGTTTTGAGATTCGATTCGAATCGAAAATGTGTAATTCGCAAGGCCCTACACTGCAAAAAATATAGGTTCTCTTTAGAACCAAAACTGGTTCTAATCTTGTCCCTGAGATGGAACCAGTTCTGTTTAAACAGTATTTATTTCAAATCAAATAAATTTACCAAGATCAGCATTCAATTTTAACAGAATATTACATGAACTGAAGTAGATTCAGCAGTAATCTTGGAGCTTATTCAACGCAGTCGCCAAACATTTTGAAACAAAGGAGATATGAACAGTTGGCATATCGAACCAGTTTTGGTTCTGGATAGAACCAAAACTGGTTCGATATGCCAACTGTTCATATCTCCTTTGCTTAATAATGATTTGAGACAACCTCGCATAAGCTCTAAACTTACGACTGAAACCCTCTTAATTTATGTTTGATTCTGATAATATTTAATGTTAACCTTTATAAATTTATTTGATTTGAAATAAACACTGTTTAAACAGAACTGGTTCCATCTCAGGGACAAGATTAGAACCAGTTTTGGTTCTAAAGAGAACCTATAATTTTCGCAGTGTATATGACAACAAAGACTGGAAAAACTATCAAAAAGAGCAGTCCAACATGAAGTGATTTTGTATCATCCAATTGATTTAGAGCATTGAATGTTCGTTCTAGGTTTTCTTTGCATAACGCAGTTATTCAACGAACGTGAAATGACGTATAGCGAACGTCAGTCTTTTCTTCGTTTTCTCTTTCCTTTTTTCGTTAGACCTACCCTTAGGCTACTCCCCAGTCACCTATCCTCATGACATTCGGCACACATGTTGATGAATTTCCAACTTGAAAAATTTTACTCTCACTTCTTTGAATTCCCATTGTTATCCAAAAGAATGCCCAAACAGATGAATCTGAAATTTCCGGATAATTATCTATAAGTCATCTAACAAAGCACGATCAACGACGGCTCGCCCCCACATCGAGAGGAAGGTGTCTGTCGCCATTTAACGTACCAAACAGCCCCTTTACCCTACCGCCTCGGCTTCCACATGATATGGTTTTGTTGAAATGTTTTGAAATTTTTTTAAAAATTATATTTAAAATAATAAATTTTGATGTCGTCTGCGTTGGGTAAAGGGTTAAAGTACTGGCCGCAGTTACTCTAAATTTTCAGTGAATACTTTAGGAACACAGCCAAACTGGGTCCTATCCGAGAAGGCCAGAAACCTCACTTTTGTTGTTCCCGGTGGAAACTCCACGCGCATGCGCAGACTCTTTTCCTATTTGACTTGATAAAATGCGGTATTCGTGTCGCCTTTTATGGTAAAATGTGCGACAATTATTCCCGAGCGAAAACTAAAATTTGGCGGAAATCCCTTGAGAATTGGCAGATATAAAGTGTGTTGATGAAAGGTTATAATTTTACAAATAAGGTCTTTTTCAAGCTGGTACGAAACGGCGCGGGGATGTGCGCTGACTGCCCCTCCCCCTGTCGAATAAATACCCACTTTAGACCTTCAATCCACTGCAAAGGGCGCAGAGATGGAACTAATTCAAATTCTCGTCTTCAAGACAGTCGCCAATGAGTCCAGATTCTGCCTTTAAATTTCAGATGAACTGCCAACGTAAAAAGTGAACAAAACTCGCGTCTGGGTAAATGACGAAAAGTCGATAATTTAGCCAATTTGAAGTTAAAATCAAAATGAAATGGTAGTGTCAGATATACACCTACTGTGTCCAAACCACTGGACGCAAATCCTGGAATTCTTTAGAATTTTGTCTACGAGCCCTGTCAACAGTTCCATTGTATTTTCTAATCCCGAGACCGATTGGGAGCCTCGAGGGGAGGAATGGAGACACCGAGTGGACGAATCGACACTTCTTTATTATGCGCGACTCTCCACCCCCTACAGATATGTTATTAACCTAATTTGTGGTTGTTTATGCTTATCCGATACACTCTTCACCTCTAACGGGTCACGATTTGTCACAGTTCAACCCAGACTGAAGCACACGTCGTCTGGGACAGTAATGAAGTCTTAACTCTTTAACCTCAAACCAAAAACATACAATTCGTCAGCGAATAACGCGGAATGTGAGGGCATATATGGATCAAACTTTACAAATATATTAAAGATAATAAAAGGCGTGTTTCCAGTATTTGCCACACTCGCGCATTGGCCGATTGAAACGTTGATGCTGGATTTGGCGGGGGGGGGGGGGCATATTAGCGATCTCTGGTAAACAGTATTAGCTGTGCAAAAAGACAAGATTTGAAGATAGAAGATTTTATTTCCAGAAATACTCTGTCCACCATGTTCATAACGTCCTTATTCACTGTGATTTCACCGGATAGTACCTGGAACTGTATGAAGCACAAAAGTGTACCTCAGTGCAGCTAACTGTGACATTTCCTTGCTCTAACTTCCGTAGATTTGCCACTGGGTGTGTGTCACAAACAAGAATATAACACTCAAGGGTCATCCATACTCCCGACGCCATAAAGCGCAGAAACGGCGTCAGATCGTCTAAAGAAAAAATACTGGGCTGTTCTTTTTGAAAGTGTGTCATGTACCAAAATTTCAGAAAATGGGCACGATTCGATTTTTCCGTTCTCTCGGCATGTAACGTCACTTGTGTTTATTTGCAAATTTCGTCCAAACTGTCAAACAATTGTTAACGTTATGACGTTATTGTCGAATGAAGGCGGATGTGACGTCATTGCGGGTCCAAGGGTCCAAAATTAGAATGCGTCGGATTTTTTAAAAATTTTTACTATGTTGTATAGCTCCAAAAATAAGAGATAGTTTTTTTAATTATCGCAATTTTTCACCATTTCAAGAGGGTTAACAAGGCTTTCTATTACATTAACCATAAAAAACAATTCTCATCTTGGCAGATCCCAGATTTTGCGACTTCAAAATAATCTAGTTTGTTACATGCTGTTTTGCGATTTCCGTTGGTAGCAGTATCATAATACAAGGGTTTAGACGTTTTGTCGCAGTAATGGTATTGGCAATGCAACTTTCCTCTATGATTTTACTGATCATTTTCAATTCCATCGCCTTGAAGATTTGAGAAGAGTATGACCGTTTCTGTAGTTCTAAGATCATTGAAAACAATATTTTGCCAAAGTTCACGATTTGCCTTGCATGTATATGATTACAAATCGTCATGTGACTGACTTCCTGAATGATGTTTTGAAATGGAAGCTTATTTGTTTTGGGGTTTTTTGTGCATTTTTTTTCAGCGCGTTTGGAACACGTCAGAGACGAAATGGTACCATATCGTCTCTTGAGTTCCAATGTGTTCTTTGTGCCTATTGGCACATAGAACACATTGGAACTCAGTGGACGATATGCTTTCACTGAGTCTGGAGTTCGAAGTTTTTATTTGAAACTCAGTAAAGTCATTGAAATTACCAATCTATTCGTGATTTTTGGATTGTTTACTTATGCCATTGGAAGCTTGTCAGTCATCAAACTCATAAAAATAATATTTATTCGTGAAAAAGTGAATATGTTCCATTTCTTTACCTCGTGTTCGTTATTTTGGTATATACTGAGTCAAAAAAGAAAGTATAATAAACTTTGAGGAGCAATATTTTTAGTATTATCCCAAACAAATTATTGTAAATTCATATTTTGAGTCTAGCTGTATGAATTTGCATAATTTCATATTCTTACTGTTGCCAGCGTCAGGACGTCCCAATTCAGTCATTGGGTGAAATGAAAAGTTCACACATGCAGTCAATAGCATGTATGTCCACCGTTTGCCTCTTGGATGGCAAGACATTGACTGCGCATGGACCTGATAAGTCTCTGGATGTCACCATGTGGTATTGCGTTCCACTCCTGACTTAGATCATTACGTAAATCGCCTAACGTCTGTAGATCATGAAGTCGTACCCAACGGTCCAATTGATCGCAAAGATGCTCGATTGGAGACAAATCTGACGAAAGTGGGGGTCAGGGAAGAAGTTCAATGCTCAGCTCCTCAAGAATGTCACGACAGGTACGCGTCACGTGACATCGGGCATTGTCTTGCTGGAATAACTGCAATCTGACGTTAGCGTTGAACAACGGGACAACAACAGCGTTAAGAATTTCGTCCCTATATCGCTGTCCTTTCAGATTTCCATCGATGAAGATCAACTGCGTTCGATGGTGTAAGGACATTCCTGCCCAAACCATTACACTACCCCCTCCGAAACGGTCGCATTACCGCACGCAAGCATCGGAAAAACGTTCTCCTCGTCGGCGATACACTCTTGTCCTACCATCAGCGCGCTGTAGACAAAATCGTGATTCATCACTAAAAGGAACTGTGCTCCAACGCTGCTGAGTCCATCGAACACGCTGACGTACCCATTCCATTGTGACGGTACGATGACGTTGGGTAAGGATTGGTCCGTGGTATGGACGCCTACTTCGGATATAGTGTTCAGCGAGTCTGTTCCGGAAAGTTTATGCATTGATTATATTGTTAGTTCTACCAGGAGCAATTGCTGCTGTCCTCGTCGCCGGAAGGAAGCAATCCCACAAGTGAGACGTCCTGGTGTGTCAGTCTTGCGCAGGGGTCGTAACTCTTGGTCGACCTGAACGCGGTCGGTCGGCAGTAGATCCAGTGGTTCTATACCTTCCAATGAGACGGTAAATAGTGGCCACAGTGACTCCGAACTTAGCAGCGAGCTCACCTGGAGGTATCCCAGCCTCATGCATACCAAAGGCACGCAATCTCTGACTTTCGGTTAACCTTGGCATTGTTTTAAAATGTGGGAAGACAAAAACTAGCGTGTTTTCTCAATAACCCAGGCTCTCTGGCACAACATAACACAAAAAAAGCGTCGGTCACTCATTCAGTTTGACATTCGCGGGTAGCATGTGCTATTTTGAAATCCGTAGCAAAATTGTATACGGTTGGCTGGACAACAACATGTCATTAAACTCTTTGCACGACTTCTTAAAAACAAACATGCAACATTAGAACTATTATATTTCATCCTTTATGCTATTTTTCACATTTGTTTGTATAATACTTTCTGTTTTGACTCACTATATAATAAGCCCTTATTTACTTCTTTTTTCAGTATTTCGGGCGCTGGTAAAAATTTCAAACATATTCCCAAAGTTTTGTTGGACGACTCCCTTGACCTCCCTGTACACTGCTGTCAAAACATCAAATGTTCAAGCAGCAAGTTTTTCCCATGATGCAACTAGGAGTTTAACCAATTCAATCTTCTTTGCCATGGACCATTGTGATCTGTCAAACTAGATTGAAATGGTTAAGTTCCGATTTGTATTAAGGGACGAATTTGCTGATTTTCATATTTCAACACCAGTGTGTAGACGGTTAAATAAAAAAAATCCTTTTTCCCGGAAAAAGTCCTGATGAAGGCATAGTGAGGTCCTTTCTATTTATATGCACAGTAATTCACATCTGCGCAATATGTAGTTCTTGAGCAAGGCACTTAGTCTCGATTGCTCACGTGGGGGCACGTTGGCGTTGTGTACTAAGGCGTACTGCACATCGATGAGACACCAATGCTAACTCTGCTTAGGTGGAATTAGTACGCTGGGGAGTATGACAGTTGCTGGCCGTCGCTCGGTGGTTCTGTCCGAGTACTCCACCCGTAGTGTCCGACACGAGGTGACACTGGCCGTCGAAAATATTGTTAAACCCAAATAAATAAATAAATAAATAAATAAATAAATAAATAAATAAATAAATAAATAAATAAATAAATACGCACTATGTGGTAAGTTTATAGAAATAGAACGCATTGATCGCATTATATTTTTAACTGGTTGAGGGCTAGATTATTTATGGTGGACTGAATTTGTTATTCAAAATTTGTTTATAACAAATTATTGGAGAGTGCCCACAGGCACTCTCCAATGATTTGTAATAGAACAAATTTGTATAAAAAATATTATTTGCGTATGACTGAATATGAAACATGAACAGGCAAATATTGGCTTTTGGTCTGGGGCCGTCATTTTTTCTGAAAGCCCTGTTATTGGCTTCTAGCACTCAACCAGTTGATGCCGCCCTAATATAAACATGCACGAGCATTTGATACCGCAAGACAAATTCATCAAACAATTTAGTCACGTTTGTTATTCCTTAGATGTTGTACAATGATGCACATTCAAGTACGTGAGGAAAAATGAGACGTTCAGATTGCACACAATTGTAAACATCAACAGCTGCGATAAGACGGCACACATGTTCGGACTTGCTTGGTCGAGTGGGAGATGATAATAATAATTGAAAATCACAGCCTTTGTTTTCGAGCATAGTTGGTCGGAATGGCTTCAAATCCTCTGCTGTACATATCCCGGCGTTCTCCTGTGTTATCTTGTAACGGCAGCGTTGCTTGCAGCTGTCCACTTTCAGCTCAGATCGGAATCGGTGAGTACTGTATAACAGTCTACGATTATCGCAAAATCTGATGCGGCATGCTCCAGTTGCAAAGAAGTATGTCCGCGTGTTGATTAAATTTTTCTCCTTCCAATAAGCGTGGTGTTTTCATTCGTATGGAACCCCCCAGGTGATATGATGAAAAAGATTTTCAGTTAGTGCGCACGAATCATAAGTCGTGAGCATGAATGACTATTTCGTAAGAATTCCTGAGCACGACTTACCAGTTCGCGAGGACGAACGAATTGGACGCGCGATTTTCTGTTTCGCGAACCGGAATTTCTAATTCAGATAATATTCGGTGTGGTAGGAGCGTGTGAGTTGTTTGTGCTCTCTTTGACCTTCTTGTAGTACAGTACTGTTGACTTATCTAATGCATTAGAGTATATCACACCACTGATGAGATTTGTGATGATCTAGCGTTTTTTGTCGATCAAATGTTATGGTAGTATATTATGGAGTGTACACACCTCATTTGGTGCCATGTTCAACCTTTTCAGCCTATTGGTTCTCTTGATGTCGTATACTTGATCAGCCTTTGATTGCTGTGCATGCTAAACTAGATCACGTGGTATTGAGGTATAGGCGAATTATAATTCTTGAACACGAATTAAAATTATTCTCCACCATTTCACCGGTGAGAGGGGGGTGGGGGTGGGGCTCCATAGATTCCCATTTGTTCAAAGTTGCTTTCGTTTGTTTCCGACGAGCCTGACAAGGAAGTCCTTTCTGTTTGTTGTATGGGATCATTCACTCATTTATCACACACATTCGATAACTACAACGTCCAGTCGGAGGGTAATTATTTAGAGTGCACTGAAATCGTTCAGCGGTTCTGGGCCGCTTTACCCTTTACCTAACATGAATAGAAGACGATCTTTGGGAACATTGTATTGAATAACAAAAAAGTTGCATGTTTGGCCCAAAATAACATAGCTTATGACCTATTGTGTTGGCCGATTTTACCCGTTACGTTAAGTAAGTGGTTATGGCCCCTGGATGATTGACGGTTCAGCGAGCCACCTAAAAAGACAAGTAGCACATTCACTGTGGCATTGTCCCAATATACATTACCTTCTCCCCATCAAACGTTTTTTTCACGAAGACTGTTCTTCCATTCCCAAAATGTTTTCGTCTATATTCCTATGAATAATTTAATCCGACAGACCTACATGTATACGGGGAACATGACAGAATTATTACTGTCCTCGTTCACTGATTTTTTAATAATGTGGTTACCTCTTCGACTGTCACGGTTTCTATTGACACAAAACATTTATGCATCCGGGTCGAACGTGTTGCCAATCGACATCACATCAATCGGGAGGATCCAGTGATGCGGACCGTACCGGAAGGTCGTCGGTGGTCCAGTCAAAAAAATATCTGTCGATACAATCCGGTACCCGGGTATGCGGTCCGGTTTTTCCCAATGCACCGGTCCAAGGCGCTTCACTATAGTGTGCTCGAGTTTAGTCAATATTGCGTCAGTAGGTATAAAAGGAGAGTGCACGACCACTTTGTACATGTACGTGTACACGATGCGTTCACCAACGTGGAATTCAGTGTTAAATCGCACGCTTGTTCACAAAAATGTACAGTGGTCTTGAATCCCCCATGTTTTTTGTGACTCCTAGATCGCACTTTTAACGTTCAAATACTCGTGGTGAACGTTGAATGTCACGCGTTTTTTAAAAAAAGGTGAAATTGTACATTTTCACTTTGTCTTTTACTTTAAAAATTTTTGTCAACATTCCCATCGCAGATCAGACCATCAATCCATCGTTGGTGAACGCGAGCAAAAAATTCTAGGCTAGCATCAAAAAACAGTTTGAGAATTCTAGACCAGTGGTCCAGAATTCTCTATTATTTTTGGGGCGGTGGGTTTTTCCCATTTATGACGTCATTAGGGGAATTCCCCACTATGGGAATTCCCAAACTCAGCTAATCGACCGATCGGATCGCTCGATTCTCCGCCAATTGACCGATCGGATCGCTCGATTCTCATAAACTCGATCATACAGAGTTATCTCCCCTCGTCGTGGGGTGGGGGGAACACCCGGATTTTTTTTTCCTCCAAAAAAACTCGACGGACGACTGTCGAACGCTTCCATTTCTGACGTGAGCGGGGGGAATACCCGAGGAAATAAGTGAAAAAAAGTGATCGATATATATAGGAGAGAGAAAAAACATAAACCTAAAAATAATTATACATTTAATTTTGAAAATAATAAACAATTAAAAACGAAAGATGTTTTTACAGATGGATCCTAGACACCGAGATCGAATTTTAGAAGAGTTTGAGCGTGCTAAGAAGGGCATTCAGTCGGCTGATAGGAGCAGACGTCTTGGTGAGATGGAACTCAAACGCGAAGCCACAAAAATATTTAAACCCGTGACGGAGGGTCAAGAGCGAAGCAGGAAGGAGATAGTCGAAGAATTGAGACCCATAAAGGAGAGTTCTTTGAGAATGGGTTCGTTGCCTCCTAGTTTTGGAAATCGGTATTCCGTTCAATCTACACCGGATTACGTTCCCACGGGAATTCAAACAGATTTGAGCGAGAGAGACGATACAGCTTCGACTATCACCACTAGTAGCGTCGCATCGTCTGATGATGATGGCGGTAAGAGAGATCAGTTGTATGGATTTTATAAGGATTCTGAGGGAAGGATTTTTGTAGGAGACACGGAAGTAGATATTGGCGATGATGAATTGATCGTGGGTTCGAACAGATACGAATTGACTGATGGGCTGCGCAGATTGCTCCTTTACGACAAGCCCAGCGATTACACGGATCAGGATTTCGACAATTACGGCGACATCCTGGTTCAGACCCACGCCATGAAGAGAAATAACGATGCCAGAGAGACGAGACCCAAAGCCAACAGAGGTTACAAGTGGACGAAAGTGGAGAAACCCATATGGGATATGAACAAGAAGTTCGTCGAATCGGTGACTGGCAAAGGGGTGAAAACCACTTTTCTTCCGAGCGATTCTGACGCTCTGTCTCAGAGATTGAGTTTGTTGATGGCGAGCAGACGGGCTGGTAACACAGGATTAGATAATCAGATAGTTGCTATATCTGACGAATTGTTAAGACAGAAGGTTTTGAATAAAAACCACTATAAAAGGCTGATGAACGAATTGAAGGATTGATGTGTATATAATAAGTAGAGAGAAACAAACAAACAAACAAAAATAAAACAGTAAATTCTTACACTAGAATAATAAAAGTATTTAAAAACAACAAAACGATTTACCAGTGAAAAAACAAAAATATATCATAAAAATAAAATATGTTGGTGATAAAGAACAGGGGATACGTCAGGACTTACGTTCAAGGCGGTTCTGGCATCGTCGATTCTATAATGCGAGCGTTCACGGGCGATGCGGGTAGAAAACTCGCATCGACCGCGTTTGAGGTCGGTAAGGAAGACGGCTTTGGATGCTGGTAAGAAAGCCGCTTCCGAAGCCAGTGGTAGGATAGCTTCTGTGGCTGGCAAGAGGGCAGCCGACGCGTTGATCGACAAGTTGATCAGTCCGCCGGCGAAGCGAGCTGCGTTAGAGCGAACGCCGAAAAGTTGGAAAGATTTTAAGGATGCGGTGGTGCCCATACAAGATTTAGCCAAAATGACGAGTGGATCAGGATTGAAGAGAACTCTCAACGGTGTGATATAAATAAATAATAACATTAAAAACAGAGTTTGAAAAACATAAAAAACTTGCGTTTGAAAAGAATCTAAAATAACAACAACAAAAAAAATAAAACAAAGATGAACATTAAAGATATGTCTTGGAACGACGCCGCGACCAAGAGGTCGAATAACGAGTTCTTTCCCAAAAGCATAAGAGGCTTGATAGTGGGAAAATCGAATTGTGGAAAGACCAATCTGTTGATGAATCTGTTGTCCCGACCCGACTGGTTGGATTACGACAGATTGTTCGTGTTTGGCAAGAGCTTGTTTCAACCCGAATACAGATTGCTTCGAGAGTGCATGGATCGCAGATTGCCCAAGGACGTCATAGCCAGAATCTTTGACAGTAGGGAGGAATTCGACAAGAGCGAAGCTCCACTTTCGACCATTTTGAACGGTGCGGCGATGGAGCTGATGAAGAGAAATGCATCTTCGAACGTCGAGTGTCGATTTTATGAGAACGCTAGCGACGTTCCGGATCCTAGAGAATTGAAATCGGAAGATAAGAATCTCATGATTTTCGACGATCTGCTTTTGGAGAGACAGAACCGATGCGAATCGTATTACGTTAGGGGTCGACACAGCAACGTGGACTGTTTCTACCTGTCGCAGAATTTTTATTTTCGATGGCCCAGACAGACGATAAGGGAGAATGCTAATTTTCTATGTCTCTTTCACCAAGATCTCAAGAATCTCAATCACATCTACGGCGATCACGTCGCAAACGATATGAGCGGTGCGGAATTCAGGAGATTCTGCAAGAGGGTTTGGGATGGTGGACTTTACAATTTCGTTGTGATCGATTTGACAAGCGAATTTAATCGCGGAAAATATCGGTGCGGATTCGACAAGTTTTATGTTTCTGATGATAATAAGATAGAGCGTGAAAATAAAATTTAGAAAATAATAAATCTTCAAATAATTAGTTTTGAATAAAAAAAAATAAAATTAAAATATAATGTTCGAACATGGAGAATTGTTAGAACGGATAGCCGAGAATACGGCCGCAAAACAATCCATTCAAATCGTGGTGAGTGGCGGTTCGACTCGATTCGCTATGAAATTCGAACCTTCCATCGAACTGAATAGAGAGAAAAGTTACGAGATGGCGTTGGTGAATCTGGAGACTTATTATTCCTTTCCCAACGTCACCGAAAAGAATAAGTCGTTCAAGAATTCCGACGGAACGGATTGGTTGGAGATTCGAATTCCCAAAGGGAGTTACAACATAGACGATTTGAACGATTACATTCAGATGCGAATGAAGACGGATGGAAAGGGAAGCAACAAGATCAGACTCACTCCCAATCCTAATACCTTACAGACGATGTTGGATTTGGAAGATAATTTTCGAGTGGATTTCAACACGGACGATTCTATAGGCAAGATGTTGGGATTCGATCGAAAGATGTATCGAGGCCATGCGGCATCTGAAAATACGGTCGACATTCTCGCTGTCAGTAGCATTCTGGTGAATGTGGACGTGATTGCTGGAAGCTACGTGAATGGTAGCGCTCAACCGACGATCTATTCCTTCTTTCCAAACGTGTCGCCGGGTTATAAGATCGTGGAGCGACCTCGAAATTTAGTTTATCTACCAGTGATTTTGGACACGTTGTATAGTCTGAAAACCACGTTGACGGATCAAAATGGTGAACTGTTAGATCTTTGTGGAGAGAGAGTGACGATACAATTTCACATAAGAGAAATATAAAAGCAAAAAAAAAAATTGTGTATATATATAGATAACAAAAATAAAATAAACGCAATATTAATTTTACAAAATTATTTTAATATAATTATTAAACAAGAAACAATTGAAGTAAATATATTTTAAAAAACAGAATTATGACAGAATACGTGGTTAAAAACGTGAACATATCCGCAGGACAGAGGAAGAAACTTAAGAGAGCGTTAACAACTCGAGGCGAGGCGGTGAGATTCAAATTCACTCACGAAGATCTGATGAGAGGCGGTCAGGATTCGATCGCCTGGACCAGAAGTCAAATCAAAAGGATGGAGAAAGCGATTCACGATGAAAGAGGGTTAACGGTGAGATTGAGTCCCGCTCAATTGAGATACAATTTGAGAATGAAAGGCGGTTTCCTACCGCTATTGGCAGGAATCGCCGCAAAAGCATTACCCTTCGCCGCAAAGGTGCTACCCTTTCTCGGAAAGACTCTCGGCGTGGGAGCTCTCACGGGACTCGCTAGTTCGGCAGTTGAGAAATTAATGGGAGGCAGCGGACTGTTTTTGAAGAAGGGAGGAGCCGTGTGTCGCATCCACATAGATGACAGCGGTAAAGGATTGTATCTAGAACCCGTTAGAGGTGGCAACTCTCTGAGAGGAAACGGTCTCTATCTGAAGAGTGGACGGAACGTCGAGCGACTCGGCAAGGGTTTGTTGCTCGGTGAGAATTCGCCGTTTAAGAATATACCGATTTTGAATATGTTATTATAATATAAAATTATATAAAATATAAATCATAGAAAGTATAAAATAATATATTTAAAATGGATAAAAAGGTGGAGAAACAATTAGACGATAATGACGAATATCGCGAGACAGAGTGGGAAGAAACAAAAAAAAATGAGATCAAAAGATGATCTCATTACATTTTTTTTTTCATTTTTCTTCACTAAAAATCAATCTCTCTATTGTTTATATTTCCAAGTCCGTTATTAGCATGTTGACACTCGTGTCTTCTCCTTTTTCGAAAACGTGTTGAATGTTTATCTTTACTCTTTTGAGTTTTTTTACATCAGTCAACTCGCTCTCACCACCCAATTTCTCCACGAGTTCGAATGAGATGTTTGGAAATATGTAATTTCCATAGGGCAACGACAAATCGTCCTTGTCGAATTCTCTATCTTTGGCGATGACGATGTTCTGCAGGTCGCTTTGGCTCTCGTAAAACAAATCGAGCGCAGCTTCATCCAATTTCAAAGGCATGCGATATTTATCGTATTTGTGCTCTAAGCCCTTCGTCTTGACCTCGTTCAATTCGATGGGATCGTGTCGTTGTAATCTATAGATTTTATGACCGAATTTCTTATACGTTTCGACTCATTTCAATTTCAATTCGCATCTTTTAGGTGTTGCTGTCTTCATGATCGATTATTTGGTTTTTTTTGTTTTACAAATTCTTGCAAATAATGTATATTTTAAATTTTGTATTTTAATAATTTGTTCAAAAAGGTTTTTTTTGCTCTTTATATATATATAAAAAAGTTGTTTTTTAATTTTTAATTTTTTTTAATGTAAAATTTTTTAGTAAAAGTTTTTTTCTCTTTATATATATAAAAGTTAAATTTTAACATTTCAATCTCTCTATTGTTTATATTTCCAAGTCCGTTATTAGCATGTTGACATTCGTCATTTTTCCACTTACGAAAATGGTTTGTATGTTTATCTTTACTCTTTTGAGTTTTTTTCATCGGCGAATGCGCTCTCGCCACCCGATTTGTTCACGAGTTCAAGTGAGATTATTGGATATATGTAACTTCCATAGGACAACAATAAATCACCCTTGTCGAATTCTCTGTCTTTGGCAACGATGATATTATTCAGCAGATCGCTTTGGTACTCGTAAAACAAATCGAGTGTGGCTTCATCCAATTTCAAACACATTCGATATTTGTGGTAGTAGCGCTCTAAGTCCACCATCTCGACCTCATTCAATTCGATGCGATCGTGTGGTTGTAATGTGTAGATATTAAAACCGAATTTCTCATACGCTTTGTCTCGTTTCAATTTCAATTCGCATCTTTTAGGTGTTGTTGTCATGATTGATTATTTGGTTTTTATGAATTCTTGCAAATAATGTATATTTTAAATTTTGTATTTAAATAAAAATTTGTTAAAAAGTTTCTCTTTATTTCTCTTTATATATAAATAAAAGTTAAACAAAAATATTCTTACAAACTCAATTTTGAGGTAAAAATAATGATCAAGTCCAAACATCCGAATGATAGTCTAGAACGTGTAAGACTTCAAACGTTTAAAAATTGGCCTTCTCATCTCACTCAAAAACCCGAAGATTTAGCCGCCGCGGGTTTCGTTTACGTGGGTAAAGGCGACAAAGTCAAATGTTTTTGTTGTGACATACATTTGATGAATTGGGAACCTCACGACAGATCTTTACTAGAACACATAAGTAATATTAAAAAAGGTGAATGTGATTATTTGAACAAGATCCTAACGTTGGGATTGATCAAAATCGAAGACGAAGAGAGGGATAGAGATAAAAACCAAAAATTATTGATGGATATGTTACAACTCGGATACACCAAGGAACAATTGTACAATGCGTTAAACAATGCGAACAAGACCCTGTCTCAATTCATAACTTTAGAACATCTCCTCAAATTCATGGCGGAAGCGGACGAGTTATCGTCACTCGTCGAAAACGAGCCGAGCAAAACATCCACTAAGTGTCTGCTCTGCAAAGGTGTCGCAAACATCTTGTTTCTACCGTGCGCACACCTGCGTTACTATTGAGAATGTTATTCCAAAGATGAGAAAACGTGTTCGTTTTGCAAACGAGAAATAAAAGTGGTCTTAAATTGTTTTTGAATAAAAAACACATTAAAGAAAAAAATTGAATTTAAAATTTAACTTTTTTTTTTTTTATATATATAAAAAGAGTAAAAAAGCAAAACTTTTTTAACAAATTATTTAATACAAAATTCAAAAAAAAATATTCTTACAAATGAAGCAAACAGATAAAACAATGGTAAATTTAAATGAGAAAACCATACCTCAGTTAAACGAGATTTGTAAACTATTACAAATTTCAGATTTCAGAAATCATAGAACTAAATCAAAAAAAATTGAAGTCATACAAGAATATTTGCGAAACGCTAGAAAGGCAAACGAAATGTCGATAGCAACGACGTCAAAAGATGCATCGGTTGTGAAAAATGAGAAGATAGTAAAAGGAATCGAAATGCCGACGTCGAAAAAAACCAAAAACGTTTCGATAGTGAAAAATAAGAAGACGACTAAACGAAAAGCTGTTGAAGAACATCAAGTTTCCAAAGAAAAGAAAAGAAAAACTAAAACGAAAACGAGTGATGCACTTCAGATTCTAGACAAACGAGATATATCGAGCGAAATTCAACGAGCAATCGACGAAGAGAAAGGAGAAGAATATGTAACACGACTCATTGCGGAACTATTCCAATTGAAACCCGTAGAACGGGAGAGTGCGATCAAAGGCATTTTTAAAACTTTCAACATGGTTCCCTCGTTCAAGAAAATCGATCCGAAATTGTTCATGGAACGGGTGAAGAAAAAAGTATTGGATTTGTTTCGCGAATACATGAACGTGGGATTAAAAATTAAGATGATACTCCATTGCGTGATGAATAAAATCGACGTGAAGTCCGGCGAGAGCATCGTGAAAAATGAATATTTCAGATCTAATGTCGAACCCATATTTCGAGGTTCAGATCTATCGGACGTTTTTGAAAAGATGAAAGACAAGATGTTGACGTCTCTCACGAATTATCAACATGAAGGTAGTAATTGGACGTTCGATGAGGTGTTGAAACTCAAAATTCACATAAGTGAAAACGAACCGTTGAAAGGATCTTCCTACTTGGAATTACCGTATTTCTTGGCTAAGAAACACGCCGTGGTCAACGTGAGAAATAAAGATGATCAGTGTTTTAAATGGGCAGTCACCTCCGCTTTATACCCTGCCGAAATACACTCCGATAGAGTTTTGTGTTACGAGGAAACTTCTAAAAATCTTGATTGGACCAGAGTGACTTTTCCAACAGAGTTAAAACACATCGAACGTTTTGAGGCTCAAAATCCCACTGTAGCGGTGAACGTCTTACGATACGACGATGAAAATCAAAAGATCTATCCTCTCAGACAGACTTTGTATCTCAGAAGAGAAAAGACGATTATTGTATTATTGATTTCAAATGGTGACAATCATCATTATTGTTGGGTTAGACATCTGAGCCGATTACTGTCGAAACAAAATAATAATCATAACGGAAAGATATCTTTATGTTTCAATTGCATGAACATATTTAAGACTGAAAAATCATTAGCGAAACATCAGGAATATTGCAACAAAAATCAAGGTGTCACCATCGAAATGCCCAAACCCAACACCATCGTGAAGTTTGAAAATCACAATAGAAGGTTAAAAGTACCATTCGTCGTGTACGCCGATTTCGAATGTTTCACCGCGAAAATGAGTTCCTGTCAACCCAACGCTCTTCAAAGTTACGTCGAAAGATATCAAAAACACATACCTTCGGGCTATTGCATTTACGTGAAATGCGCTTTCGACTCGCAACATGACATGGGTCCCTTCACCTACACGAAACAGTGCGAAGACGACGATGTGGCTCAAAGGTTCGTGGAAGAGTTAGAATCGAAAATTCAAATGTTATACGACAAATTCAAAACTCCGGTGAAAATGATCATCACACGAGAGCAGTAGGACGAAAATAACAGAGCCACCGAATGTCACATATGCAGACAATCGTTCGACGAGAATTCGGAGGAAAATAAGAAGGTCAGAGACCATGATCATTACACGGGTCTGTATCGCGGTCTGGCTCACAGCAAGTGTAATTTAAAATATCGAGACTCCGCTTTCTATCCGGTGATGTTTCACAATCTCTCGGGTTACGACAGTCATCTGTTCATGAAAAATCTCGGCACCTCACACGAAGAATTAAATTGCATCGTGAACAGCGAAGAAAGATACATTTCCTTCACGAAATGGAAGCTCGTGGAGAAGAAAAGAGTAATCGACAGAGAGACGTTGAAAGAAAAACGAAATCCATTCGTAGATGCATACGTTTCATCGACAGTTTTAAATTCATGTCGACCGCTCTGGAAAAATTAGTCGATAACATGACCAAGGATAAATTTAAAATCACGAGCGAACATTTCGGAGAATGAGTAGACATCATGTTGAGGAAAGGAGTCTATCCTTATGATTACATGAACAATCTAAAGAGATTCGAAGACACCGCACTACCTTCGAAAGAAGATTTTTATTCGAAATTATATGAATCCGACATTTCCGACGAGAATTACGAACACGCCAAAAACGTGTGGAAATCATTCGATATGAAAACCATGAGAGATTATCATGATCTCTATCTGAAGACCAACGTTCTGCTCTTGGCAGACGTGTTTGAAAATTTTCGAGACGTCTGTTGTCGAAATTACGATCTGGATCCCGCTTGGTATTTCACCGCACCCGGTCTGGTGTGGGACGCTCTGTTGAAGACCACTGAAGTCCAATTGGAATTATTATCTGACGTAGACATGTTGCTCATGTTCGAAAGGGCTACGAGAGGTGGCATCTCGATGATCTCCCACAGATATTCTGAAGCTAACAATCCCTACATGAAAGAAGGTTTCGATTCGAAACGGTCGACTAAATACATACAGTATTGGGACGCTAATAATCTGTACGGTTGGGCTATGAGTCATCCTTTACCGATTAGAAGTTTCGAATGGGTGAAGGAACCGGAAGAGATGCAAAAATGGAGAGACTATCCTTGCATTTTAGAAGTTGATTTGAACAATCCGGAAGAATTACACGATCCACACAACGATTATCCGCTAGCTCCCGAATGAATGGAACTGAATGAAGGAGACGAGGAAAAACTCATTCCCAATTTATTTAACAAACATAACTACGTCATCTACAGCGAGAATTTGAAACAGTACGTCGATTATGGGATGAAATTAGTCGACATACATCACATCATTCGATTCGACGAAGAGCCTTGGATGAAAAAATACATCCATCTCAACACGAATCTCAGAACTGGAGCCGAGAACGATTTCGAAAAAGATTTCTTCAAACTCATGAACAATTGCGTGTAAGGTAAATCAATGGAAAACATCAGGAAGAGAATCGACGTTCGACTCGTCACGTCTGAGAAAAGAGCTAAAAAATTAGTGGCGAAACCCAATTACAAACACCGAACCATATTCGACGAAAATCTAGTGGCCGTTCACATGCAAAAGACGCACCTGAAGTTCGACAAACCGTATTATCTCAGACCGATCATCTTAGATATCAGCAAGCAATTGATGTACGAGTTTCACTACGATTACATCAAACAAAAATTTGGCGATAAAGCCAAACTACTGTTCACCGACATGGACAGTTTAGTTTACGAGATAGAGACGAAAGACGTCTACAGAGATATATCTCCGGACATGGCCGAGTGGTTCGACACGCGCAATTATCCCGTCGATCACCCGTCCAACATTCAATCGAACGACAACAAGAAGGTGTTGGGTAAATTTAAGGATGAGAGCGGCGGTAAACAGATCGGCGAATTCGTGGGCTTGAGACCCAAACTGTATGCTTATCGTCTAGAAGATGATGAAGAGATCAAGAAGTGCAAAGGAGTTAAAACATCTCTTTCCAAGAGTATAAAGATTTCTGTTAGGAAGTGGTCCGGTGTATAAGACTATGAAATCGATTTGAAGCGAAAATCACGACTTGTATACCGAAATAGTCAACAAGATTTTGCTGACGGCCGACGACGATAAGATAAAATAAGCACTTTGGCACTCGGACATTGGACTGTGGATCTAATTAGAGACGATATGAATATGGATGATTGGATTCTAGATACGATTGTGGATGATAAGATTCCAGATATGATTGTGGATGATAGGATTCCAGAAAATCAAGAAGAATTAGATGAACACAAAATTATAGAAATCGATAGTGGCATCGAGAAAGTTAGTTTAAAAAGAAAAAGAAAAAAAGAAAAAAAAACCCTAACTAACTCCAATTCTTAAATTCCGAAAACGTTCAACCTAAGAGAGACAAACTATGTTTGATATCTCTTTTTGCGTCGTCTTTTTTTGCAGGTACCGAAAAAGACGGATTTGAATATAATAGATATTTGCAGTTGTTCTTCCTGTTCAAAAAATTGTCAAAAGATCAAGTGAAATACATTTACGACGCGGTATCTAAAAAATTTCATTCGTTAAATCACCACAAAATGATCGAATCTGTTCTACTAAAAGATGGTAATATCGAGATTCCAGAAAATCAAGAGGAATTGGACGGATTCAAGATTATGGAAATCGATAGAGACATCGAGAGTGTTAGTTTAAAAAGAAAAAGAAAAAAAAAAATAACGTCATTTTAGTGAATTATAATAAAATAAATAATTAAAAAAAATATATACGCATTTATGAATAAGAATATAAAGATATCCGTAGAAGGTGTCGTCTTACCTAACGAACCCCTATCCAACATCAATCTGTTGAATGCAGCAAAGGATTTGAAAATCAAAGATTTTCTAGGCGTGTTTTCCAGAGATGCCTTACCAAAGAGAAGACCTCGACAATCGGAATGCGGAATTTTAAATCTAGACGATTCATCGGGTGAAGGCACTCACTGGGTAGCGTGGATCAAGAATGGGAAGAAGAAAAATTATTATTTTGACAGCTATGGAATCTCGCCGCCAAAAGAAATAAAGAACTATTTCAACAAATCGATGGTTCGTTACAACACGGAACAAGTGCAATCACCAGATCAATTGTTTTGTGGTCACCTGTGTCTCTACGTTTTTAAGAGATGGTCTGAAGGAGATCGATTTCAAGACATTCTCAATGATTTACATTAGAGAGAGATTTTTTTTTTTATAGTATATATAAAGATAAAAAATTATTTTAAAAAAATTTTAATCGAATAAAAACGAAAAATAAAATAATATAGTTCATTTTTAATAATCTGCGTTTTGAACATATTTTTCTAAAAACAAAAAAGCCTCACAACAACATGCCAGTCGATAAATTTGGTAGAAGTGACGACGAAAAAGTCAACCCGAGAAAGAAGAGGAAGACGTTCGAAGTCGACGATGGTTACGACGTTGCCAACTTGGAACCTCGAGAAGAACCTTTGAACATGAACGATAAGAAGCTCTACAATCTTCCCGAGCCGATAGATCTCGCAGATGCTGCGACTAAAAAATACGTTGACAGGGGGAACGCCGATTTCGAACGAATCCTGCTGGATAATTACGTGGATAAAACCATGACCGATGATCTCGATCTGAAATCCAAACATTTGGTGAACATCGCGAATCCCATACATCCCACCGATGCCGCAACCAAGAAATACGCGGACGACTCTCACGCGAGATTCAGCGAACACCTGAGAAATAGATACGTTACGAAAACGATGCACTCAGAATTGAACACCAATTATAACAAGATAACGAACGTGGCCACTCCCACGAATCCCAAGGACGTGGCGACCAAACACTACGTAGATCTGGAACAGAGAATGTCTGATGGACGAGAAATGAAATCGGATCTGAATGTGGGATTCCACAAGATATTGAATCTGTCGGAGATCAACGACACGGATGCAAACTCAACCGCAGTCAACAAGGGCTACGTAGATTCTGCCGTGATACAATCGCAAGAATACCTAGAATCGCAAGTGGACGATCTCTACCTGAACAAACAATCTGGCGGAACCATGGAGAGTGGCATCAACATGAACGGTCACAATTTATTCAGTCTCGATCACGATCCCAAATTCGATTCCAGCGCGGTCAGCAGAAAAGTACGTGTACGACAACTCAGTCTGGAGAAAGGGCGACATCATGGAAGGTAAACTAGACATGGGTGGACACGCGCTCACGAATCTACCGGATCCCGTGAACATGACGGATGCCTGCACCCTGATTTCGGTGGTAGAGAAAGTCAAATATGCTAGACAATTGATCACTGTGTGGGCCGAAGAGGCCAGCACCTTAGATGAAGGAAAAGCTGAGTGGTCTTTCGGAAATGGAGGTAGCGGATCGAAACATGGTCAGGTGGGATATCCCATGCCGCTGGGAGGTGAAATCCTTCGAATGAGTCTGGCTTCCTCGGATTTGAATAACAGAGCGGTCGTCAATCTCATGGTGAATGGTGTGGAGAGCGATAAGAGATACAGCGTCGAAAAGACTGAGAATCAACACGCGAATGTTAGCACGTTCGGCATGCCTCTCAAAGTGAATGCCGGAGACAGGATTAATTTTGTCATGAAAACAAATAATCCCGAAGCCACCACTTCCGTGGTGAGTCTACTGATCAAAATAGATTCTTTGAACAAACAGTGAATGCGTGGAAAATAATGAATTAAAAAAAAAAATGTGTGATTATTATTAAAAACAAAAAAACAAAAAAAAAAGTGATGAGATCATCTTTAGATCTCGTTTTTTTTTGTTTTCCTTCTTCTTCACTATCACCATATATTATAATAACGTTTCCTTTTTTCTCAATTTTCAGCATCGATTCTTCTTTTTCTTTTTTTCTTTTTTTTGTGATATGATACATTTATAACAACACTTTTGTTTATCCGAATCATAATTATGAACGAATGTTGTGCATCTCTTGGTAACACTCGCATCATTACCATTCTCTTCAGAAGCTATCCCGCTGTTTACCTAACCATTTTTCCACATCTTTTTTTTGTTTTTTGGCTTGCAACACAGGATGGAACATCTGACGGAAATGGAGAGACGATCGCACAGGATCGAACAATCTAAGATCTGTTCGAGTTTTAATATCTTCGTCACGAAATATCCTTTTTGTTTCTCTCGAGTGAATAGCCCGCGATCTTTTAAATAATTCAGAACGTAATCGTAAAGATCTTTTTTTTTCAAATGCGAAAATGGAATGTGTATTTCGTTTTCTACGTGACTACTTACGAATTGTAACATTTTGTACGTCGAGAATGTTGAAAAAAGACGATTTTTTCTCGGATGAAACTTTTTTTTTGTTAAAAAAATATCATTAAAAACGAATTTATTTTTTTTATTTTTTTTTTTGTTTTTTTTGTTTTTAATAATTACTCATTACTTTTTATTTTTTTTTGTTTTTTATTTTTTTCACACACTCGTCTCTCATCGAATGATCGACATCTTATTTCCGTCCTATTCGAATTGTAATTCTCTGTCCGACAGGACCAGGGCGAAGGCTTCGTTTTTTCTCGGAACGTTCCTATCGAATTGCATCTTGATCTGAATGTCTAAGACGCTACTCTTGAGTCGTTCACTCTGTTTACTGACGTCGAATACGAACATGGGATACATCGACTTGTATTCGCCAGGAGACATGTTAGGGTTGCTCATCAATTTGTCTAGACCGTGATACTTCTTTCTAAAATCAGCGGCGTCGCCGTACAGTCTGCAGAAATCGTTCTTGTCGAACGATGCATTGTAATCGATTGCTGGATATCTTGTGGCGTTCAGAAACACTTGCATGTTTCTCAAACTGCAATGATCGAACAGCGACGCATTCTTTTCCTGAGACCCGTCCCTATCGGTCTGAAACGCAACCACGATGAAACGCGGTCTCTCGGAAGCGGATTTCACTGTCAATCTCCAATCGAAGTGATTTTTGGAGGGAGGAATGCTAGGCGTGTCGCACTGTCTCATTCTAAATCCCACGGGTAATTTACTCTTGGATTCTATGATCTTGTAGAGATGCGCTTTCTCCACGATCGAAGGCTCCACGTGCAGAACGAACCATCATATCTTGTGTATAGTTATCTTACCTGCATCGGTCGCAGTGAGTCTCACTATTGCATTGTCATTTCCTTTTCGAATCAACGTCAGATTGTGTTTGAATCCGTACATGATCTTGTAATCGTCCGCAAATCCAAAGATGTGTTTCAAAGGTATCCTGAACGAAAACGTTCCTTTAGGTCTGGACGTCTTGACGACGTAGTCGAATATCAAAGTGGCGCCTGCGCTAGCAGGGCCTATGGTGTCTTTCACCCACAAATGATTAAGTCCTCTGGATTTCGAAAAATCATCAGGATACGTCAAGAGTCTGAACATTGTGGTGGCCTGACCGGGATGA
This sequence comes from Pictodentalium vernedei, assembly GCA_031216915.1. NCBI lineage: Eukaryota > Metazoa > Mollusca > Scaphopoda > Dentaliida > Dentaliidae > Pictodentalium > Pictodentalium vernedei. The sequence goes on along the minus strand of CM062297.1, from coordinate 781,297,620 downwards.
AACACAGATTCTATCTCTTGTCCGGATAGCATGTATTTTATGTTACTGAATAGATGCATGATGCCATTATTGGCAAGAGTAACCATGTCATCGTCGGCGTAGTCGCTCCCATCTTCCTTGGTGAGACGTCCCTGCACCACTATGTAACTCTCGCTAGGATGTACGAATAGATCTTGAGTTTCGACATTGATTCTTATCTCTCCCGCATTGTTCAAATTCGTTCCGGAACCGGTTCATATTTGTGAACCTCATATTCTTGAATACTTTCATCTTTCACTATGCTTTGTGCTATATCTAGTATATTTGTCATTTTAAAGGATTTTTAGTTTTTTGTTTATTAATTAACTTGCTTTCTTTATCTAAAAATAGTTTTTAATTATTTTTTATTATTTTTTTCTCTCTTATATATATGTGTGTAAACAAGAAAATGTTAAAGAGAGTAAATAAAAAAAATTTTGTCTTCTTCATCAAAACTTCATCTTCTGTAATTGTTGTTCATAAAACTTTTCGATGATCTCTTCTCCATTCAAAGCTTCGATTTCGTAAGTCACCGGATCGGTGTGAAATATTTTGAATATCACGAAGATTTCCGAGGTCCATCGAGGAGTATAACCCTTTTCGAAGTGCTTCTTATAAGCATAAATTCTCTAGACTTCTTTCTGATCTTAGATCTCTCAGGATATAGATTCGCGTAGACACGTTTTTCGTTTCGAGGATCGCTAGCTTCCGCGGGAGTCATCTTGATCAATCTGTGTCACGTGTTGTTGTAATCTTTGACCAGACCGTTCAGAGCGTATATGTATTTCTTCGTCGAATTCGCCGTGAAGTATCTGTACATCTTCTCCTTCATCGTTCAATTCCAACGTTCCACCACGCTGGCTTTCTCTTCGTTTTCGATCGAGTAGAGGTCTACCAATCGACGAATGTGCTTGTTGTAGAATTCCTTTCCCTTATCCACCCACAATTTACTCGGTTTTCGAGAAGACGAGTCGAACACGCTCTTCAGAGCCTTGGCGATGCAAGGTCCCGATTTATCCTTCAAAGCTCTGATCCAACCGTATTTGGAAAACACGTCGATGACCGTCAATAGATATTTGATGCCCTCATTCCACCTCGAAAATGATCTCATGTCGACCAAGTCGGCAGACCAAATATCATCCAGACCCTTCACAAACACCCTTCTCTTTCGAAATTTACGCACTATGGGTTTGTGTAACTCCTCGGCTAATTCGCTCGTCAATAATCATTTCTTCTTCTTTTCAGATGCGCTTTTTTTTTTAACGCCCCATCCAAATCGACGTTTCGCACTGATCAGATTGTCGACCAGCGAACGTTCCATCTTCTCTCTCCTGGTCGGATTCGATATGCCTCTCAATTTCCCCAACATGTTTTTGTCGCAGACATTGTTGCGAGTCTTGGTGTTGGGATGTCCAGCGTAGCACAGATCGTGATCATACGCGGCTGCGTCCACCCTATTCACAGGTTTGCTCCAAGATTTAGGTGTCAGATCGGCGTTGAGTCTCTTGTTCAATTTCGTTCCGGGTCCAGTGAAACTGTGACCGGGCAGATGAATTTCAAAAGGTAGATTATTGATCATTTTATTCACGATGCCTTTACCTTTGCTCGCGTTCTTTTTTTTGACGAATCGAGTCTTGACAGAACCACATACGTCGCAAATTCCGCGAAGCATCTGTCTGTCGTTTTTAGTTCGCACTTCTCTAGAATTACTCATCTCGGTAAGTCTCTTACACTTTACCCAATACATTTTTAAGAGTTATTTAAATTAATTTCGTTTTTTTTATTTTATATATAAATTAAATTTTTTTTTAAAAATTCTGTTCTTATATATTTTTTTTTTTCAATCGCTGCTCTTGAGTTCTATCATCTTACTGAATTCCTCCCTGGCCTCTTTTCTCCCCTTTTCCACGAGAGAATCCTTCATCTCTTCCTTGATGATCTGACGAGTCTTGATTCTCACGGCTTCTTTGATGGCATCGTATTTCATTTTCTCGCTCAATATCGTGAAGTATTCTCCGTCCAATATCCTACCATCTTTCAACGCCATAGAGATCATTTTGGATATCGTGTCGATCTTGGAGTCGGCCAAGACGTGAATCTTGTCGTGTTTCCTCGCTTTCAGATATAATTTCCTACTCAAAAAGTTTCCGAGCGTGCTAAACAATCCGGCGGCGAGGGCCACTCCTTCTACGGTCAACACGATCGGAATGGCGACCGTGGTTGACAACAATCCGATGCCGGCCACGTGTAAACCCATGGAAATCGTGATGAATGTCGTTTCGATCGCATTGACGAATGTCACGAAACGCGAATACTTCTTCTTGAGAGAATGGCGAGAATCTCTCTCTCAAGTTAGATACTCTTGGATTCTATTGATTTGATCGATGCGATACCTCTCTCCTTTTTCTCTTTCTTCTAGCGACGGTGCCGTCGGCAAAATGTCGATCGGCTTCTCGTCCTCGTCGTCCACTAACGTCGCATACAATTTATTTCTGGTTCTCATTTTTGTATTTTTTTTCTTTCTAATATTAGATAAAAAATTTTATGTGTGTATTTATTTTTATTTTCTATTTTCCCTTATTTTATATCAACGAAAAAAACTTAGACGTATGCTTCATTCAGCAATAATTTCTTGATGCATCCCTTGTCTTCTAAAGTCAGACTTCTACGCGCCAATTTCAGTTCTTCCGAAACTGTGGGCTTGTCTTGATTCTTACAGAAGACTAATCTCTTCCAAAACGTGATCACATCGTCGAATCTAACGCGTTCGAACGCCGGTTCGAAATACATGACGACCATATCTTCCCTTTCCAACGTCAGACACGAATGATTCTCGTGATCGAAGTCTAGATGATTCCGACATCCGACGCATCGTTCTAACTAGATGGAACGTAGTTCATCGTTCATGCAGATTGTGTATGCTCTCATCAGCATGTTTAAAAGAATCCTCGCTCTAATAGTCTGGGAAGCGCACATGATTTATGTATTTTTTTTATTATCTATTTGATTTGATATATTTAATTTTCTAAATAACTATTATTTATATATTTTTTTTCTCTCCTATATATATCGATCACTTTTATTTATTTCCTAGGATATTCCCCCACCCCCACGACGAGGGGAGATAACTCTGTATGATCGAGTTTATGAGAATCGAGCGATCCGATCGGTCAATTGGCGGAGAATTGAGCGATCCGATCGGTCGATTAGCTGAGTTTGGGAATTCCCATAGTGGGGAATTCTCCTAATGACGTCATAAATGGGAAAAACCCACCGCCTCAAAACAACTGCGGATTCTGGACCACTGGTCTAGAATTCTCAAACCGTTTTTTGATGCTAGCCTAGAATTTTTTGCTCGCGTTCACCAACGATGGATTGATGGTCTCGTCTGCGATGGGAACGTCGACAAAAATTTTTAAAGTAAAAGACAAAGTGAAAATGTACAATTTCACCTTTTTTTTAAAAAACGCGTGACATTCAACGTTCACCACGAGTATTTGAACGTTAAAAGTGCGACCTAGGAGTCACAAAAAAACATGGGGGATTCAAGACCACTGTACATTTTTGCGAACAAGCGTGCGATTTAACACTGAATTCCACGTTGGTGAACGCATCGTGTACACGTACATGTACAAAGTGGTCGTGGACTCTCCTTTTATACCTACTTGCGTCGCCTGAGTGCTAGAATGTCCTTTGTTCCAGATGAGACGTAGGACATCCTAGCACTCAGGCAACGATTGGACATTTTTATTCGATGGTGGAGTGCGACTTTCGGCGTTTAGTGGATATCAGACTTATTTCATAAACTGCTAGCAAAAACGAAAAATTATCGAAGGAATTATGACTCTGTTTACGGCGAAATTTATATCTTCTCGTTCTGACATAGAGTGCAACAATGCGCCGTCTGCAGTGTTTTATCATTGCAGACGTCGCCTTGTTGTACTCAAGGGACACTATACTGTGTCACTTATACCTTCATTCGCAATGGGAAAGCGTCTTCTATCTGCCACGACTTGAACCTAAGACGGTGAAGAAAGTATGTTCCCAGAACTAATCTAGTTATTTCATAGGTTAACCCTTTGAACAGTCGTTTTCTTGAAGTATATCCTTTTGTGCACACTTACAGTGGGATATTGATATTGATATATATACTACTCAAAGTTTGCTAAGCACCATGTACATCCAACTACTTGTTTTACGCTTCAGTTGAAATATTGTAATGAAAAGCGTATATATTTTTTATTTAATTATATCTTCAAGATTTTATTTGTGTTTGACATTATGTTTTAGCTTTTGAATACGATAACCATGGAAAATGGATATTTTTGGTAAAAGAGGAAATTTTTCAATATGCCAAAAAGTTGACGGAGCGAATTGGTATGGTTTCAGTATCGAGTATGAGACCCATTACTGTCAGTTACAGCTTGACAACGCCTTCGCATGCTCCCAATCAGGTTCCTGGTGGTCCTTTGTGTGATGTTGTTGTTGTTCCATTCTTGGACCAGCATGGCACAAAGCTCCTGGACACTTCTTGGCGGGACTGGACGGGCTGAAATTGCAAGCGGCAACTCATTCCAGACATGTTCGATTGGATTGAGGTAAGAGGATCTTGCTGGCCAGTCCATACGCTCAATCCCCTTCCTCTGTCGGTACTCCCCGACAGCATGGGTAACATGAGGACGGGCATTAGCGTCTATCAGAATTAATCTGTCACCCACTACACCTGCATACAATCTGACGTGGACATCCAGGATATCATCAATATACCGTTGTGCAGTCGATGTACCAAGTTCAAGGACACAGAGCTATGTACGTCCATCCCAGCTGATGCCGCCCCAGACCATGATTGACCCTCCACCATAGCGGTCATGCTCAGCAATGTTGGCTGCATAGAATCGCTCTCCTGGTCTTCTACATACCCTAGAACGCCTATCTGTGTGGTCTAGGCAGTACTTTGACTCACCTGTAAAAAGGACAGGTCGCCAATCTTCTCTGGTCCATCCAACGTGGTCCATGGCCCAGTCATAGCGTGCCTGGCGGTGGTTCTGGGACAGCGGAATGAGAATACATGGTCTTCTCGATCGGAGACCACCTTCGTGCAACCTTGCCCGGATAGTCTGCGTCGAAACATTTACCACGGATGCATTCCGAAGGTCACTGCGAAGCTGGGTTGCTGTGGCAAAGCGGTTCCCACAGGCCTGAATGATCAAAAACCGGTCTTCAGCTGCCACCACCATGGCGTCTTACTGGTGTGCCATACTGCTTAAATCCTGCTGAGGCTCTGGTGATCACCGTATGGTGCACACCAAGGGCTTCACCAACCCGACGATGGGTAGCCCCTTTCTCCACCATCCCTACAGCCCGCCACATTTCTGCTTCAGACAAATCGTCCCCTGAATTCCAATGTGTTCTATGTGCCAGTAGGCACATAGAACACATTGGAACTCAGGGGACGAAATGTCTTCTTACATTTGCATTTGCCATATTCAATCATTAAATGTAGCTGGAATATTTTATCAGTCGGGACTTGAGCCGACGCGGTCGGAACAATCAGGTTTACAATAACCCTCCCCCCCCCCCCCCTTCGTTCATCTTCAGGACGACAAGAATTCGATTCGTTATTCGATTCGATTTCAAATAAGAGACTCGATTCGTTTCGAGATTCGATTCGAATCGAGAATGTGTGATTCGCAGGGTCCTATATGACAACAAAGATTGGAAAAACCATCAAAAAGAGCAGTCCAACATGAAGTGATTTTGTATCACCCATTTGATTTAGAGCATTGAATGTTCGTTCTTGGTTTTCTTTGCATAATGTAGTTATTCAACGAAGATGAAATGACTATTAGCGATCGTCAGTTTTTTCTTCGTTTTCTCTTTCTTTTTTTCGTTTAGACCTACCCTAAGGCTACTCCCCATTCACCTATCCTCATGACATTCAGCACACATGTTGATGGATTTCCAACCTGAAAAATTTTAATCTCACTTCTTTGAATTCCCATCGTTATCCGAATGCCCAAATAGATGAATCTGAAATTTCCGGATAATTATCTAAAAGTCATCTAACAAAGCACGATCAAGGACGGCTCGCCCCCACACCGAGAGGACGGTGTCTGTCGACATTTAACGTACCAAACAGCCCCTTTACCCTACCGCCTCGGCTTCCAACCGCTTTCAACATGTGCAAATCTCGCACAGGAAATGCAGTACCGTCCGTTTCAAGTACTGGGTGTAGGTACTCTAAATTGTCAGTGAATGCTTTAGGAACACAGCCAAACTGGGGCCTATCCGAGAAGGCCAGAAACCTCACTTGTGGTGTGCCCGGTGGAAACTCCACGCGCATGCGCAGGCTCTTCTCATATTCGACTCGATAAGATGCGGTATTCGTGTCGCCTTTTATGGTAAAATGTGCAGCAATTATTTCCGAACGAAGACTGAAAATTTGATGAAAATCCCTTGAGAATTGGCAGAGATAAAATGTGTTGATGAAAGGTTGTAATTTTACAAATAAGGTCTTTTTTCAAACTGGTACGAAACGGCGCGGGGATGTGCGCTGACTGCCCCTCCAGCTGTCGAAAAAATACCCACTTTAGACCTACAACCCACTGCAAAGAATGCAGAAATGGAACTAAATCAAATTCTTGTCTTCAAGACAGTCGCCAATGGGTCCAGATTCTGCCTTTAAAATTTAGATAAACTGCCAAAGTAAAAAGTGAACAAATCTCGCGTCTGGGTTAATGACGAGAAGACAATAATTTTGCCAATTTGAAATTAAAATTGAAGAAATGGTAGTGTCAGATATACGCAACTCCTGGAATTCTTTAGAATTTTGTCTACGAGCCCTATCAACATTTCCATTGTATTTTCGAGTCCCGATTGGGAACCTCCAGGAAAGGAATGGAGACAGAGAGTGGACGAATCGACCCTTCTTTATTATGCGCGACTCTCCACCCCCTGCAGACATGTTACTAGCCTAGTTTGTGGTTGTTTATGCTTATCCGATACACTCGTCGTCTCTAACGGATCACTATTTGCCATAGTTCAACTCAGGCAGAACCACACGTCGTCTGGGGCAGGAATGAAGTCTGAACTCGTTAACCTCAAAAGAAAAACATACTATTCGTCGGCGAATAACGCGGAATGAGAGGGCATATATGGATCAAACTTTACAAATATATTACAAGATAATAAAAGGCGGCGCGTTTCCAGTATTTCTCACACTCGCGCATTGGTTGATTGAAACGTTGATACTGGATTGGGCGGGGGGGGGGGGGGGCGGCATTAGCGATCTCTAGTAAAGAGTATTAGATGTGCAAAAAGACAAGATTTGAAGATAGAAGATAACATCTCCAGAAATACTCTGTCCACCATGTTCATAGCGTCCTTATTCACTGTGATTTCACCGGATAGTATCTGGAACTGCATGAAGCACAAAAGTGTACCTCAGTGCAGCTAACTGTGATATTTCCTTCCTCTAACTTCCGTAGATTTGCCACTGGGTGTGTGTCACAAACAAGAATGACACTCAAGGAACATCAATATACCAAAGGCAATAAAACGCAGAAACGGCGTCAGATCGTCTAAAGAAAAAATAGTGGGCTCTTCTTTTTGCAAGTGTGTCAGGTACCAAAATTTCAGAAAAATGGGCACGGTTCTATTTTTTCGTTCTCTCGGTATAACACGTCACTTGTTTTTATTTGCAAATTTCGTCCAAACTGTCAAACAATTGTTAACGCTATGACGTTATTCTCGAACGAAGGCGGATGTGACGTCATTGCGGGTCGTAGGGTCCAAAATTAGAATGTGCCGATTCTTTTTGAAAAATTTACTATGTTGTATAGCTCCAAAAATAAGAGAAAGTTTGTTTTAATTATCGCAATTTTTCACCATTTCAAGAGGGGTTAACAAGGCTTTTTATTACATTAACCTAAAAAAACAATTCTCATCTTGGCAGATCCCAGATTTTGCGACTTCAAAATAATCCAGTTTGTTACATGCTGTTTCGCGATTTCCGTTGGTAGCAGTATCATAATACAAGGGTTTCGTCGTTTTGTCGCAGTAATGGCATTGGAAATGCAACTTTCATCTATGATTGTACTGATCATTTTCAATTACACCGCCTTGAAGATTTGAGAAGAGTATGGCCGTTTTTACAGTTCTAAGATCATTGAAAACAATATTTTTCCAACATTCACGATTTGCCTTGTATGTATATGATTACAAATCGTGTGTCTGACTTCCTGCATGGTGTTTTGAAATGGAAGCTTATTTGTTTTGGGGGTTTTGTGCATTTTTTCTCAGCGCGTTTGTAACACGTCAGAGTGAAATGGTACCATATCGTCTCTTGAGTTCCAATGTGTTCTATGTGCCCATTGGCACATAGAACACATTGGAACTCAGTGGACGATATGCTTTCACCGAGTCTGGAGTTCGAAGTTTTTATTTGAAACTCAGTAAAGTCATTGAAATTACCAATCTATTCGTGATTTTTGGATTGCTTACTTATGCATTTGGAAGCTTGTCTGTCATCAAACTCATCAAAATAATATTTATTCGTGCAATAGTGAATATGTTCCATTTTTTAACTTCGTGTTCGTTATTTTGGTATATACTGAGTCAAAAAAAAAGTATAATAAACTTTGAGGAGCAATATTTTTAGTACTATCCCAAACAAATTATTGTAAATTCATATTTTGAGTTTAGCTGTATGAAATTGCGTAATTTCATGTTCTTACCGTTGACAGCGTCACGTCAGGACGTCGCAATTCAGACATGGGATGAAACGAAAAGTTCACACATGCAGTCAATAGCGTGTATGTCCACCGTTTGCTTCTTGGATGGCAAGACGTCGACGGCGCATGGACCTGATAAGTCTCTGGATGTCACCCTGTGGTATTTCGTTCCACTCCTGTCTTAGAACATTACGTAAATCGCCTAACGTCTGTAGATCATGAAGTCGTACCCAACGGTCCAATTGATCCCAAAGATGTTCGCTTGGCAACAAATCTGGCGAAAGTGGGGGTCAGGGAAGAAATTCGATGTTCTGCTTCTCAAGAAAGTCACGACAGATAAGCGGCACGTGACATCGGGCATTGCCTTGCTCGAATAACTGCAATCAGACGTTAGCGTTGAACAACGGGACAACAACAGCGTTAAGAATTTCGTCCCTATATCGCTGTCCATTCAGATTTCCATCGATGAAGATCAACTGCGTTCGATGGTGCAAGGACATTCCTGCCCAAACCATTACACTACCCCCGCCGAAACGGTCGCATTCCACGCAAGCATTAGAAAAACGTTCTCCTCGTCGGCGATACACAATTGTCCTACCATCAGCGCGCCGTAGACAAAATCGTGATTCATCACTAAAAAGAACTGTGCTCCAACCTGCTGAGTCCATCGAACACGCTGACGTACCCATTCCATTCTGACGGTACGATGACGTTGGGTAAGGATTGATCCGTGGTGTGGACGCCTACTGCGGATGCCGTGTTCAGCGAGTCTGTTGCGGACAGTTTGTGCATTGATTATATTGTTGGTTCTGCCAGGAGCAATTGCTGCTATCCTTGTCGCCGGAAGGAAGCGATTCCGCAAGTGAGACGTCCTGATGTGTCAGTCTTGCGCAAGGCTCGTAACTCTTGGTCGACCTGAACGCGGTCGTCCGGCAGTAGATCCAGTGGTTCTATACCTTCCAATGAGATGGTAAATAGTGGCCACAGTGACTCCGAACTCAGCAGTGAGCTCATCTGGAGGTATCCGAGCCTCATGCATACCAAAGGCACACAACCTCTGATTTTCGGTTAACCTTGGCATTTTTTTTAAAATGTCGGAAGACAAAAACTAGCGTGTTTTCTCAATAACCCAGGCTCTCTAGCACAACATAACACAAAAAAATCGTCGGTCACCCATTCAGTTGACATTTTCGGGTAGCACGTGCTATTTTGAAATCCGTAGCAAAATTGTATACGGTTGGGTGGACAACAACAACTTTAAACTCTTTGCACGACTTCTTAAAAACAAACATGCAAAATTAGATCTGTTATATTTCATCCTTTATGCCATTTTTTCACATTTGTTTCTATTATACTTTCTTTTTGCACTCAGTATATAATAAGCCCTTATTTACTTCTTTTTTCAGTATTTCGGGCGCTGGTAAAAATTTTCCCAAAGTTTTGTTGGACGACTCCCTTGACCTCCCAGTGCACTGCTGTCAAAACATCACATTTTCAAGCAGCAAGTTTTTCCCATGATGCAACTAGGAGTTTAACCAATTCAATCTTCTTTGACATGGCCCATTGTGATCTGTCAAACTAGACTGAAATGGTTAAGTTCCGAGTTGTATTAAGGGACGAATTTGCTGATTTTCATATTTCAACGCCAGTGTGTAGACGGTTAAATGAGAAACCCCCATTTTCCCGGAAAAAGTCCTGATTAAGGCATAGTGGGGTCCTTTCTATTTATATGCACAGTAATTCACATCTACACACTATGTGGTTCTTGGGCAAGGCACTTAGTTTCGATTGTCCACGTGGGGGCACGTTGGCGTTGTGTACTAAGGCGTACTGCACATCGATGAGACACCAATGCTAACTCTGCTTATGTGGAATTAGTACGCTGGGGTGTATGACAGTTGCTGGCCGTCACTCGGTGGTTCTGTCCGAGTACTCCGGCTTACTCGACCCGTAGTGTCCGACACGAGGTGACACTGGCCGTCGAAAATATTGTTAAACCCCAGTAAACAAATAAATAAATAAATAAATAAATAAATAAATAAATAAATAAATACGCACTATGTGGTAAGTTTATAGAAATGGGACGCATTGATCGCACTGTTTTTAACTGGTTGAAGGCTAGATTATTTTTGGTGGACTGAATTTGTTATTCAAAATTTGTTTATAACAAATTATTGGACAGTGCCCACAGGCACTCTCCAATGATTTGTAATAGAACAAATTTATATAAAAATATTATTTGCGTATGGCTGAATATGAAACATGAACAAGGCAAATGTTGGCTTTTGGTCTGGTGCCGTTTTTTTTTTTTTTGAAAGCCCTGTTTGTGGCTTCTAGCACTCAACCAGTTAACGCCGTCCTAATATAAACATGCACGAGCATTTGATACTGCAAGACAAATTCCTCAAACAATTTAGTCACGTTTGTTATTCCTTAGATGTTGTACAATAAAACGCATTCAAGTACGTTGGGAAAAATGATACGTTCTGATTGCACACAATTGTGAACATCAACAGCTGCGATAAGAGAGTGGGAGATGATAATAATAATTGAAAATCACAGCCTTCGTTTACGAGCATAGTTGGTCGGAATGGCTTCAAACCCTCTGCTGTACATATCCCGGCGTTCTCCTGTGTTATCTTGTAACGGCAGCGTTGCTTGCAGTTGTCCACTTTCAGCTCAGATCGGAATCGGTGAGTACTGTATAACAGTCTACGATTATCGCAAAATTTTATGCCGCATGCTCGGGGTGCGGTGGCTCAGTTGGTAGAGGTGGAGCTTGCAAGCCGAGAGGTCCTCGGTTCGAATCCTACCTGCGGCAACCGCGTTGTGTCCTTGGGCAAGACACTTCACCCTCATTGCCCACGTGGGGGAACGGTGACGTTGTGTACTAAGGCGTACTCCACGTCGATTGTGCACCTGTCTTCAACCAATGCTAACACTGCTTGTGTGGACTTAGTATGTTGGGGAGCTGACAGTTGCTCGCCGTTGCTCGGTGGTTCTCTCCGGGTACTCCGGCTTCCTCCACCCGTAAAACTCTCGAGGTCATGATTAGCCATTGTGCAGAAATATGTGACCTTAAACACCAATAAATAAATAAATACATAATATGCCGCATGCTCCAGTTGCACTGAAGAATGACCGCGTGTTGATTCAATTTTTCTCCTTCCAATTAGCGTGTTTTTATTGGTATGGAACCCCACAGGTGACATGGTGAAAAAGATTTTCAATTCGTGCTCACGAATCATAAGTCATGAGCACGAATTACTATTTCGTAAGAATTCCTGAGCACGACTTACCATTTCGCGAGGACGAACGAATTACTATTTTGTGCGCGCGAATTTCTGTTTCGCGAGGCTGAATTTCTAATTCATATAATATTCGGTGTGGTAGTAGCGTGTGAGTTGTTTGTGCTCTCTTTGACCTTCTTGTAGCACAGTACTGTTGACCTGTCTAATGCATTAGAGTATATCACACCACTGATGAGATTTGTGACGATCTAGTGTTTTTGTCGATCAAATGTTATGGTAGTATAGTATGGAGTGTACATACCTCATTTGGTGCCATGTTCAACTTTTTCAGCCTATTGATTCTCCTGATGTCGTATACTTGATCAGCCTTTGATTGCTGTGCATGCAAAACTAGATCACGTAGTATTGGGGTATAGGCGAATTATAATTCTTGAACACGAATTAAAATTATTCCCCACCATTTCACCGGTGGGGGTGGGGGTGGGTTTCACGGGATTCTGATGATAAATAAGCATAACGTTGATGACGAGAAGTTTATTTTACAAGATGAACACATAATTTATTTCTCACTTTCAGTATATTGCACAGTAGGTTAAAATATAAGTTCCACTTTCATCTACACCTATGACTTTATGGAATAGAATAACTCTCAACAAACAGCACAGAGCAGATAAGCACTAAGCAGATATCCTGTTGGCACTGAGCCGATAAGGACGCAGCAGAAAATATGGCACTAAGCCGATAATCATATGGCACTAAGCCGATAGCACTAAGCAAATAGTATGGCACTAAGCCTATCACAAAACTGACTTCCGAATCAAAGCCACAGCTTTCCAGCGTATTTATTAAAGATATCCATCTGATGAAAGTGTTTGTTTGATGATACGACATTAGAGATAGAAGTAAAACCACAGCACAAATCTTCTGGTATTATTGACGTGATAGATGGTACAAATTTACCACGGTACCAAATATGGATGGTACAAAGTTTTGGGTACCCCCAAAAGTCGCCACATAAAACTGCATCAATCACTCCCTTAAATATTGTTGAATATTATATTACATTTAAACATATTGAACTAAATCTCCATTGAAACAACATTCAAACTAACACATCAAAACCCGTACTCGCATGTCGAAATCCAATTAATACATGTCAACATGCCTTTGTATACACACCACTGAATACAGTGCATTTGTTCACTTAACCTGCCCGAGTTTTCCCCACAAGCTCTCACTCTCCAACAGTTAAATACAAGTACTTAACACTCCGAGTTCCGAGTTATGTATCTTGATAATATTATAAGTAGCAGAAATCTGCCTTTATATATTCAACAATCTCACCTTATCCCTGCCATGGAAATAATCGTTATAATACTACTGTACAGACCTACCTTGACACATCAGTGGAACATTCGTTTTTCTATAATGTATGTTACAAACTTACCTTGATCCTTCAATAGACAACAAGCTTCCATATATTTTACATATGTTTCACAAACTTACTTTAACCCTTTAATGGCAAGCAAGTTTTAACCCTTGTACCTCCTGTTTAACCACATTTGTCACGCAGATTTTGTGACAATATCCCCCTTTTCAACAGAAAAAAATACGTACACATTTTTTTTTAAAGTCTACTTAAATAATCTGCACCAATGTTGTCTGTTCCTCTAATAGCTTTTATTGTGAATTTATATGGCTGTAAAGCAAGAACCCATCTCATAATTCTGCTGTTTGACAACTTGGCTTTGTTCATATAGATCAAAGGATGGTGATCAGTTTCAACATACCTGGTTTCCCTGGGTAGTAGCTTTTTGCTGGCATAGACAACAGGATATTTTACATCATCCATTTCTTGCAATAACACAGCACCGATTCCATTATTTGAAGCATCGGTTCTTAGAATGATCGTCTTACTTGTGTCTGGTAATTTCAAAATGGGACTCTTCACCAAATGGCCTTTTATAGATTGAAATGCCAGATCCCGAGACTTGCCCCACACCAACTTGTTTGGCAGACCTTTCTTGGTTACTTGATTTATTCATTTTGTCTTCCCCACTGACTAATGACTTCTGTGGATCTCTAAAAATATACTTCTTCAACAAATTAGCATGGTAAGTTTTAACTTTGCCCTGGATATTTAATTGATAATCACATGCACCAATCTTACCTACAACCTGACCCTTGACCCTTGCCATTGCATTACCAATTTATTATTGTCGGTTGGTAGTAGAACTAAGGCACTGTCATTAACTTCGAAGTTTCTATCTCGGCTTTTCCTGTTATAATATTTCTTATATCTCTTACTGGCTGCTTGTAATTTCTCTTGAGCTAATTTTAAAGTATCATCCAGTTTTTCCCTAAGGTCTAAAACATATTGGTGGGTAGTTCTTACATCTGGCCCTGCTACCTCTCCTGTCCACAAATCTTTTAGTATTGCCATTGGACCCCTGATCGTTCTTCCAAGTAATAACTCAAACGGAATAAACCCCAAGCTGGCCTGTGGCACTTCTCTATAGGCAAACAGTAATGCTGGGATGTACCGATCCCAATCTTGTGGTCGTTCTGAGCATATTTTTCTCAACATACTTTTTAGGGTTCCATTAAATTTTTCCACCAACCCATTACAGGAAGTGTGATATGGTGTGGTTGTTAACATACGTATCGATAATAGTCAACTTACCTCTTGCATCACCTTTGGGGTGAATTGACTGCCCATATAAGTTAATATTTCTGTGGGAAACCCAAGTCTTGTAAACATATTAAACAGTGCTTCGGCAACTCTTTTTGCTTCTATAGTTCCTAATGGCACTGCTTCAGGGTAACGAGTGGCATAGTCCACCATTGTAAGAATGTATCTGTTTTTACTCTCTGATACTGGTTTAATTAGCCCAACAATGTCAACAGCCACCCTTTGAAATGGAGTTTCAATTAATGGCATTTGTTCTAGTGGAACCCGTGTTACCTTGCCCTTGAGATATGTTCTTTGACAAATGTCACATGAAAGACAGAAAAGTTTTACATCTCTTTGTATACCGGGCCAATAAAACTGAGTCAAAATTTTATCAGATGTTTTCTTCATTCCCAGATGACCACCTAACACTGATTCATGTGCTATTTTCAAAACCATCTGCCTGAAACTTTTGGGAACAATTACTTGTTTTTGAATTTTCCCATGTTCATACTTTGGGTTCTGATAAAACCTATAAAAGAAATTATTAACACCATTACGTGTTGACCTTTTCCCTCTAGCCTTGACCTTACCTCGTACCCATGTCAATGTTTCGTCAGTCTTTTGCTCATTTTTAAACTCAAGTGGGTTCACATTTAAGCCCTCTAATACTTGCATTTGCCGATGTGATCTATTTTCAGACAATTTCTGATTTCGTATCACTACAGCCTGCACAACATTTAACTGACGATTTCTCTCACCTTTTCCTAACTTATCATTCTGTCTATTGCTTACCATATATGGAGGCTGATTCCCATTTATCATTTGGTCACTGTTAATTTCTATGTTTGACTTACATTTGCATACCCAACTCCTATCAGGGTCACTGGGACATCTTACTCCTTTACTCATTTAATGTTACCGAAAATTAGATCATAAAGTGGGTTACTCATGCACAGAGCCTCGACTGACCCTGTATAGTGTGGACTGTCAACAGTAATGCTCGCAACAGGAGCATCTCTCACTGTACCATCAATAAGTATACATTTTTGCCTCTTACCTGTCAATTGGATATCGTCAACTAGTTCTTCACGAACAACTACACCACTACATCTGCTATCACGAAGTACAGTTATTTTCTTACCAGCAAGACAACCAAATTCAGTTGGCATACACTTCAATTTACATCTATTTTCACACACTGCACTGATCAATGGAAGTTTATGTCCACATGACAGTTCAACCTCGGTATCACTCGTGCAGCAAGTATGCTTCTATTTGTGGTACGACAAACGAGCATCGATTGTTTCAATATTCTGTTTATTATTAGACCCACAACACTCACAATCATCATGTAATGAAGAATTTGCCCCTTTTTGAATCATTGCCCCAAATTTTTCAATACCCTGTTTTCTGTGTCGTCTCTCAAAACAATCCTTAATGACATGCCCTGTCTTTCTACAAAAATAACACCTTTTTATTGCACTATCATTTGCACTCTTCACACCTCTTTCATGGCCTTTATTCTTAGAGTTTGAATTGTGTTTGACCAAACTAAAATTACCCTTACCATGTAAACCAGACTGATAATCAGACTTACTTAAGCTACCGCCGTGTGCTTCAATATACTGTTCTGACAAAATCGCCATCTTATCAAGATTCTCGGGTTTTCTTTCTTTAAGAAACAAATGCTTTGGACATACATTTAAAATTGTTCTCTGGGTAGCAAATCTTTTAAACCTTCATATGTATTGTCAATTCCAGACAAATCTATCCATCTATTCAAATAATGCTCCAAACGAGCAGCAAATTGAAGAGCCGAGTCCTCTCTTTCTGACACGGATGTCCTAATTTTTTGTTTAAAGCCCTCCTCTGTTTGCTGGTACCGCTTTAACAATGATTCTTTCACCTTATTATAGTTTCCTATATCTGAAGGAAGTATCCTTGAATAAACGTCTAGGGCCTTACCTTTTAACAATGCACTCAAGCGCAATGCCCAGTCTTCATGTGGCCACCTCAAACATGTTGCATAATTTTCAAAACGCTGTAAATAAGCATCCATGTCATCGCGACTTTCATCAAAGGGAGACAACTTTGGCCCTTTTGCATACTGTTTGCCCTCATATTCATCACTTTTCTCAATCTTAACTTTTTCTAATTCAATTTGCTTTTCTAAAATGTCGATTTTCGATTTGTTTTCAATCTCTTGCAATTTTATTTTCATCTCATGCTTTTTTACTCTCTCCTCCCTATCTAATCTGTCTTTTTCTTTTCTCTCCTCTCGTTCCTTATCATCAAACTCGCGTTCTTTTCTTTCAACAAATTCTAATAAATCTTTTCCACTCAAGCCCAGCTCTTTCCCCAGACTCATAACAACTTTAACATCCATTTGGCTGTTACCAGTATGAACCACTGTATGAAACCTGCACAGTAGTATGACGCACACGCTTATAACTAATGGCACAAACACGCCCATGTATGGTATAAGTGATTTTTAACCATAAACATCCAAAATACCCTGAAATCTTTACTGAACGTTTTGGGGGCTTTCTTGTTTGGGGTACAATGCAATTAACATGAAACGGCTGGTGCTGAAAACAATAACAGGTCTCGTATTCCAATTATCATTTCTGCATCAGATATTCCATTCACTGTTCTAATATTTCATAACCTGCAAGAAAAATGCCTGAAACAAAAATATTCATATAATCCTGCAACCACTTCTGCGAACACTAGTTTCTCTAAATTTCTGTGTCTTCTATTGTACATATAATCCCAAAACTTCCCAATACTTCTTGGAATCAACTTGTGCAGAACGTAAACTGATTTTAAGTATTTTCCACAAACACGGGTGACTGAATCAATATCTTTGTATCAATCAGCACACAAATGAAATCATTAATCAACGAACATTCATTCACTGTTCACCGACCATTTCCAAAATCTTCCGAAAATTGTTATACACTATTTCTTCGAAGAATAATTACATCACTGAACAATCTCACCTCTGCCACCATTTGTCATGGGATTCTGATGATAAATAAGCATAACGTTGATGATGAGAAGTTTATTTTACAAGATGAACAAATAATTGATTTCACTTCCAGTATATTGCACAGTAGGTAAAAATATAAGTTCCACTTTCATCTACACCTATGACTTTATGGAATAGAATAACTCTCAACAAACAGCACTGAGTAGATAAGCACTAAGCAGATATCCTGATGGCACTAAGCCGATAAGCACTAAGCAGATAATATGGCACTAAGCCGATAATCATATGGCACTAAGCCAATAGCACTAAGTAAATAGCATGTCACTAAGTCTATCACCAAACTGACTTCCGAATCAACGCCACAGCTTTCCAGCGTATTTATTGAAGACATCCATCTGATGAAAGTGTTTGTTTGAAAAAGTCGCCACATAAAACTGCATCAATCACCCCCTTAAATATTGTTGAATATTATATTACATTTAAACATATTGAACTAAATCTCCATTGAAACAACATTCAAACTGTACACATCAAAACCCGTACACGCATGTCCAAATCCAATTAATACATGTAAGCATGCCTTTGTATACACACCAATGAATACAGCGCATTTGTTCACTCAACCTGCCCGAGTTTTCCCCAACAATCTATCACTCTCCAACAGTTAAATACATGTACTTAACACTCCGAGTTCCGAGTTATGTATCTTGATAATATTATAAGTAGCAGGAATCTGCCTTTATATATTCAACAATCTCGCCTTATCCCTGCCATGGAAATGATCGTTATAATTCTACTGTACAGACCTACCGTGACACATCAGTGGAGCATTCGTTTTTTTTTATAATGTATGTTACAAACTTACCTCGATCCTTCAATAAACAACAAGCTTCCATATATTTTACATTTGTTTTACAAACTTATTTCAACCCTTTAATGGCAAGCAAGCTTTAACTCTTGTACCTCCTGTTTAACCACATTTGTCACACTTATTTTGTGACAGTGGGGCTTCATAGATTCCTATTTGTTCAAAATTGCTTTTATTTGTTTCCGACGAGCCTGACAAGGAAGTCCTTTCTGTTTGTTGTATGGGATCACTCACCCATTTATCACACACATTCGATAACTACAGCGTCCAGTCGGAGGGTAATTGTTTAGAGAGCAAGTGAAGTCGTTCAGCGGTTCTGGGCCACTTAACCCTTTACCTAACATGAATAGAAGACGATCCTTGGGAACATTGTATTGAATAACAAACAAGTTGCATATTTGGCCTAAAATAACATTGCTTATGACCTATCGTTGGAACGATGGCGATGAGCTCATTCTGACAAGGGACCAACACTATGAAACTTTTACAATTGTATTTTCCCGAATTGTATTTTCTACTTATTAATATAACTGACTGAAATGAATCATTAGCATTTTAAAAGATTTGGCAATTTGCTAACTGGAAAATTGCTACATCTTTAAAAATGCTAATGGTTCATTTCAACCCATTTTCAAGTCGTAACTAGAAAATACAATTCTACAAATACAATTGTAAAAGTTTTATAGTGCTGCATGCGGGAGTCATAAGCTATGCTTTCAGGCAACAATTGAAAAAATAATACAATATGAATGATGATTTTTGTGAATTGTGTTGGCCGATTTTACCCGTTATGTTAAAGTTAAGTGAGTGGTTATGGCCCCTGGATGGTTGACGGTTCGGCGAGACCCCGAAAAAGACAATTAGCACATGCACTGTGGTATTGTCCCAATATACATTACCTTCTCCCCATCAAACGTTTTTTCACGTAGACTGTTCTTGCACTCCCAAAATATTCGCGTCTATATTCCTATGAATAATTTAATCCGACAGACCAACATGTGTTCGGGGTACAGGACAGAATTATTACTGTTCTCGGTCACGGATTTTTTTAATAATGCGGTTACCTCTTCGGCTGTCACGGTTTCTCTTGACACAAAACATTTATGCATCCGGGTTGAATATGTCGCCAATCGACATCACATCGATCGGGAGGATCCAGTGATGCGGACCGTACTGGAGCGTCGTCGGTGGTCCAGTCAAAAAGATATCTGTCCGATCAATCCGGTACCCGGGTATGCGGTCCGGTTTTTATATGCCCGTTTTGAAAAAAAACGGTCGCTTTATGGTATACTGCTGTCCGTCCGTCCGTCTGCCCGGGCCACCGTAGATGGCCTTGCGAGGTGACCGTCCGTGTACAGTCGTTACTTGTGAGGTTGGGGGATAAAGCCGTTAGTACACCAACCACTTGTGAGGTTTTTTTCAACTTGTGGGGTGCGAAAAACCCACTTGTGAGTTGCGCAATTTTCCCCATACCTAACACTAAAATCACCTCACAAGTACATCTGCGGTAGAACGTCCGTCTGTCCGTCCGTTCGTCCACACGTCGTACAATAACTCGAAAACGCTTCGAGCACTTTTTGTGATTTTGGTGGAAAGTATATGTTGATGGAAGGAAGCTCCCTTTCCATTTGTGTCGCTGTCCGATTCGTCATTCCAGAGTTATGGGACTTTATTCGTCAAAATATAGGCAATTTTCCACATGTCGGATATTTTTTTCTTGAAGCTATGATCTCTATAGACATAAGATATATACATGAAATTCAAATAATTTATTTCCAAATTCATGAACACATTATGTTGTTGGTTATGATTATTGTACAAGAATATAAAGAAAAACCGACAAGTACACATGTATACTCATATTGTGTGCTTCCCTCTTGTAATTAATAACGGGCGTATCATGCGCTCATGGCGTAGGTGTTTATTTCCCAACAGACCGGGCCAAGGCGGTTCACTATAGTGTGCTCTAGTTTAGTCAATATTGCGTCGCCTGAGTGCTAGAATGTCCTATGTTCCAGAGGGGACATAGGACATTCTAGTACTCAGGCAACGATTGTGCATTTTTACACATTTTTATTCGATGGTGGAGTGCGACTTCCGGTGTTTAGTGGATATCAGACTTATTTCATAAACTGCTAGTAAAAACGAAAAATTCTCTAAGGATTTATGACTCTGTTTACGGCGAAATTTATATCTTTTCGTTCTGACATAGAGTGCAACAATGCGCCGTCTGCAGTGTTTTATCATTGCAGATGTCGCCTTGTTGTTCTCAAGGGACTTTATATTGTGTCACTTATGCCTTCATTCACAATGGGAAAGCGTCTTCTATCTGCTACGACTTGGACCTTATACGGTGAGGAAAGTACGTTCCCAGAACGAATCTAGTTATTTCATAGGTTAGCCCTCTGAACACTCGTTTCCTGGAAATGTATCGCCTTTTGTGTACACTTACAGTGGGATATTGGTATTGATATATATTTATTCACCAGTATACTATACTAAAGTTTGCTAAGCACCAAGTATAGTTTTACGTTTCAGTTGAAATATTGTAATGAAAAGTGTATATATTTTTTATTTAATTATATCTTTAATGATTTAAGTACAGAAATTAAGATTTTATTTGTGTTTGACATTATTTTTTAGCTTTTGAATACGATAACCATGGAACATGGATATTATTGGTAAAAGAGGAAATTTTTCAATTTGCCAAAAAGTTGACAGCGAACTGGTATGGGTTCACTATCGAGTATGAGACCCATTACTGTTCATTACAGTATGACAACGCCTTCTCATGCTCCCAATCAGGTTCCTGTTGGTCCTCTGTGGGATGTTGTTCCATTCGTGGACCGGCATGGCACCAAGCTCCTGGACACTTCTTGGCTGGACTGGACGGGCTGAAATTGCAAGCTGCAACTCATTCCAGACATGTTTGATTGGATTGAGATCAGGGGATCTTGCTGGCCAGTCCATACGCTCAATCCACTCCCTTTGTCGGTACTCCCCAACAACATGGGCAACATGAGGACTGGCATTATCGTCCATCAGAATGAATCTATCACCCACTGCACCTGCATACAACCTGACGTGGGCATCCATGATCTCATCAATATACCGCTGTGCAGTCAATGCACCACGTTCCAGGACACAGAGCTCTGTACGCCCATCCCTGCTGATGCCGCTCCAGACCACGGTTGACCCTCCACCATAGCGGTCATGCTCATCAATGTTGGCTGCATGGAATCGCTCTCCTGGTCTTCTCCGTACCCTCGAACACCTATTTGTGTGATCGATGCAGAACCTTGACTCATCTGTAAAAAGAACAGGTCGCCAATCTTTTCTGGTCCATCCAACGTGGTCCATAGCCCATTCATATCGTGCCTGGCGGTGGTTCTGGGACAGCGGAATGCCAATACATGGTCTTCTCGATCGGAGACCACCTTCGTGCAACCTTGCCCGGATAGTCTGCGTCGAAACATTTACCCCGGATGCATTCTGAAGGTCACTGCGAAGCTGGGTTGCTATGACAAAGCGGTTCCTAAGGGCCTGAATGATCAAAAACCGGTCTTCAGCTGAAGATGTTGCCCTGTCTCTGCCACCACCATGCCGTTTTACTGGTGTGCCATACTGCTGAAATCTTGCCCATGCTCTGGTGATCACCATATGGTGCACACCAAGGGCTTCATCAACCTGACGATGGGTAGCCCCTTGCTCCACCATCTCTACAGCCCGCCACATTTCTGCTTCAGACAAATGTCTTCTTACATTTGCATTTGCCATATTCAATCATCAAATCACAAGGGTTTGTGTTGAAATGAAGATTGAATACCCTACACATGTCATGTACATGTAGACAGTACACGAAAACATGAAAATCAAGGGGTACATGCTTTCCATGACTGTCACGAAAAGTCTGCCTGTCAAGAGAGCTAATGTAAACACTGGGGACCATCTCAATACATTCCTCAATCATATCCACCAAAATTATCGCAAATATGTCACAAGCAAATTTCACAGTGATGTGTCAAATATTTGGTGCTTAGCAAACTTTGAATAGTATATAATTTTTACAATAAGATATACACATCCACATATAATTACAGTACATGTATTCATATAACAATAACAAACTATTATGTATAGGATTATTATGATCCCCGATGAGGCTGGAGGTGGGGTGGGGGGAAATCTCACCCGAGGGGCAAGATATTTCAACCAGACACGAGGCTTGCCGAGGGTCTGGTTCAAATATCTTGCCCCGAGGGTGAGATTTCCCCATTCCCACCTCAGACTCATCGAGGATGATCCCCCCCCCCCCCCCCCACCATGCAGCGATTACGTTAGCCAGAGGTAATCGGGAGTCACGTGCTGATTCAATCAACTCATTTTATATTCGTTGTTTTCAGAAACTGATGACACCATCGGAAAGAGCATGCACAAGTTATGTATATACCACAGGTATATACCACGAAATCGATTAGGAACGGTGGCAGCTTGAGGGTTGAAGAGTTTTAGAGCATCGAACTTTGATCACACTGCATTCCGTTGACGTCAATATGAATTAGTTGGTAGCAAGAAACTGATATGTATAACGACATAATAACGTTATAAATGTATAACCTCACGTGGGTGGGGTGGGATACATCTGTCCCTCCCTGCTATCTCACTCGGGACACACGTATATTACACATGTAGTGGGGGAGAAAAGCATGTATACTGGCAGGGGAAAGCATAGCCAGATTGGCTGTGTTCCTGCATTCCCCTGGAATTGATCAGTCCAATATCAATATACAGGGGGATAAAATAATTGTTTCAGACAGCAGTTAATATTGTTGTATTTTCAATGTTAATCATGATTTAAAGAAAGCGGATGAAATTTTTGGCATTTATCAATACCCCGCGTACAGACCTCTTATAATAAGACAAAAATGGGACGAAATTGTTCCTTAGAACGAAAAGTCTTGCTAGTTCAAAGGGTTAAGTTAGAAAGTTGTGTCTCGAACTATCGATAATTGGATAAGTCACAAAGCCTGACCAGTTTGTTTGTTAGAGTAGGGGTGGTCCGGTCGGGACCACTGTCCAGCTCAGGACTGCTATTGGAATGGTATTTTACGATTCGATCCGCAACACTAGGAGGGACAGTTAGGTGGCTCTGTGGTTACGGCATTGGACTTAAAACCGAAAGGTCCACGGTTCGATCCTCCAGGGGAAACTGCGTTGTGTCCTTGGGTAAGGCACTTCATCTCGATTGCCCACGTGGGGGGGGGGGGGGGGGTGGGGGTGGGGGCGGTGGCGCTGTGTACTAAGGTGTACTGTATGTGGATGGTGTACTTATCTTCAACCAATGCTAACCCTGCATGTGTGGAGTTAGTACGTTGGGGAGCAGACAGTTGTTCTTCACCGTTGCTCGGATGTTCTCTCCGGATATGCCGGCTTCCTCCAACCGTAAAACCGTCCGACACTAGGTGACCCCGGCTGTCGAAAGTGTCGTTAAGCCCCAGTAAATAAATAAATAAATAAGTGCATTGATTATGATCACCTTCCATAGGTATTAACTCTATTTGTTATGTTACAGACATTCTAAAAGCCGGTGGAAATGCAGCGGATGCCGCTGTGGCTGTGGCGGCAGCACTAAATGTGACACAACCTATGTCCACCGGTGTTGGAGGTGATGCATTTTGCATGTATTATAACGCTGAAGACAAGTCGGTGAAGGGTATCAACGGAAGGTAAGCCTATTTAAAAAGTGCTCGTTCCAATGAGGGGTCATATCCTATGTTTTTGAAACAAAAAATGAAAAAAGATTAGTTATTCGAGAATTTTTTTTGCAAGTGTCGTCTGCTTTTCGTGTTAGGTAAAGGGTTAAACAGTATTTTTTCTTTTGTTGATGTATACATTCTGTTGTTTCTGCATCCAAATTATATTTGAAATAATTGAAGTAATGGTGTTTGAATTGATGCGGGGCGCGGAGGCGCGGTGGCTCAGTAGGTTTTGAGGTGCAGGCTGCAAGCCGAGAAGTCCTCGGTTCGAATCCCACCTGCGTCAAACGCGTTGTGTCCTTGGGCAAGACACTTCACCCCCCCCCCCCCCATTGCCCACGTGGGGGAACGGGGACGTTGTGTACTAAGGCGTACTGCACGTCGATGGTGCACTGTCTTCAACCAATGCTAACCCTGCTTATGTGGAGTTAGTATGTTGGGGAGCTGACAGTTGCTCGCCGTTGCTCGGTGGTTCTCTCCGGGTACTCCGGCTTCCTCCACACGTAAAACTGTCGAGGTCATGATTAGCCATTGTGCAGAAATATGTGACCTTAAACACCAATAAATAAATAAACTGAATTGATGCATGCACAGAACGAATTACCGTTATAAACAGGGGCAGTCCTAATTTAATTCTCTGGCCCCACGGGACTGCAGGATTAAATTATCACTGCGTGCGTGCGTGCGTGCGTGCGTGCGTGCGTGCGTGCGTGCGTGCGTGCGTGCGTGCGTGCGTGCGTGCGTGCGTGCGTGCGTGCGTGCGTGCGTGCGTGCGTGCGTGCGTGCGTGCGTGCGTGCGTGCGTGCGTGCGTGCGTGCGTGCGTGCGTGCGTGCGTGCGTGCGTGCGTGCGTGCGTCTGCACAATGGCTAATCGTGATCGCAATACTGATATAAACCAAAGTTTAGTTCATCGGCTATACCCATGCTGCCCAATTTAGAGGATTTCCACCCCTAAGCATTGGTGACTGGGACCTATTTTACTAGCAAAACAGGGTTTGGTTACCATCGAAAACAAGCACTGCTTCACTTCTCGGTGTTCACGGGGGATTTAAAGGCGTTTATGTTTACTCACACGAAATATTAACAGGAAAGTGATCATATTCGCAGGTGCAAACATTTTGAACGCATTCAAATCTTTACATGTACATACATTCTTGTGCGCAATTGCTTCGTTTCTATCGGATTAATAATATTTCGGGCTGCCGCTGATTTGCGGCGGTCCTCTTTCGCACGGATTACATCATCATGTCTTTCGACGGGTTATTCCTCTCTCACTCCCTCTCTCCTAATCTCCCAGCTGCCATACACAAACTGCTTTATAATTTTCACCATCTCCCCGACAATAGTGTTGACCCTTTCCATCATGTCCTTCCTCATTCACTTAACTCTCATGTTTTCAACCCTTTCTGCTAGGCAAGTATTTGGGGCATTCTAAAATGAAATGTTTCCGGATCTTCGTTACTTCTTAGCTGCACATTGGTACCCTTTTTCATAGTCTTTCGCGATTCCCCTCCTCAACTGCATTGACAATGATCTCACTTTGAACAGCGGCACCCCCTCTCCCAAACGATCCAATTTGGTACTCCTCAAAAGCTGGCGCATCTTTTTAAACAGCCGTCCAAAGCGCTCTCACTCTAGCTCCCTAGTTTCAAGTGCAATCCTCGAGCACCTTCTCCAGGTAAAACTGTTCTCATGCTTCACTCCCTCTTCTAGATTTCAAGTCTCAAGTGCAGTAATTCTCCTTTAGCTCCCTGTATGAATACGGGGCTCCCCATACATAGTTAAACGTCGTTTTACACCATCTGTTCTTTTGGAGGTTTATCAATTAATTCAGGAAGTATAATTGCCCATATCTATTCTGTCTTTAACCCTTTACTCAACGTAACCGCCCAAACCGGCCAGCGCTATTCACAAAAATCGACAATTAATTTTCAATATTTTTTTTCCTTTTTTTTGTCTCAAAAACATAGGTTATGACCCCTCTTTGGAACGAGCTCGTCGAGCTCGTTCCAAAGAGAGGTCATAACCTATGTTTTGAGACAAAAAATGAAAAAAAAATAGTTATTCAAGAATTTTTTTTGCAATTGTCGTCTGCTTTTCATGTTAGGTAAAGGGTTAATCAGCACCCACTGAGTTCCCCTATGACCGCTTGGACAGTTGTTTGTCCAAGAAGAGGATATTCTTACGGTAGACTAATCAAAATTTTTATTCTTTCAGATTAAAGACATTAATTCTACCCTCCATGGCTAGTGAACTGCCTTTTGGTTCATTAAGCCAAATCAAATACCATTTCCTTTGTTCTGCCCGTTGCTCGAATACACTGATCTCTTTTCAACTGGATTGCCGGACGTCGCAACCCAATCTGCGCCCCCAATGCCCCCCCCCCCCCCCCCCGAAAGATTGTGTCAAGTCACCCAGCCAATGTGGTGACACCTCCAAATTCAAGACGTTTGATGCCTTGAATGCTGTTGCGCTGTGACTTTCCAGTCTCAGCTCTTATTTTCTTTCAATAATAGCTCAAATATGTTGTAAATAATTAATGTGTATTTCTGCGAAAAAAATGTGCACAATTTATTTATTTATTTATTTATTTATTGGTGTTTAAGGTCACATATTTCTGCACAATGGCTAACCATGACCGTGACAGTTTTACGGGTGGATGAAGCCGGAGTACCAGGAGAGAACCACCGAGCAACCGCGAGCAACTGTCAGCTCCCCAACATACCAACTCCACACAAGCAGGGTTAGCATTGGTTGAAGACAGTGCACCATCGACGTGCAGTACGCCTTAGTACACAGCGTCACCGTGCCCCCACGTGGGCAATGGGGGTGAAGTGTCTTGCCCAAAGACACAACGCGGTTGCCGCAGGTGGGATTCGAACCGAGGACCTCTCGGCTTGCAGCCGGCACCTCTACCAGCTGAGCTACCGCGCCCCAATGTGCACAATATCAACATATTTATTTTTTCCCAGACATGGAATTATATTCTTTAAAAAGCAAACGACGATTGTGAGACGTCTGGAAGTTGAGCCGTTAATGAGTTAACATCTCAATACCAGTCCCTGGCCCCGGTGCGGACGTTACGGGCCCTGCGAGCAAGGAGGTGCGAAGCGATAAGCAGGGGATTTGTGGGTCCTCCCTCGGAAATTTTATTTAATATTAATGCTAGGAGAAGTATTCTCCTGCATTTTTGACAATATCTACTCAATTATTTCCTTACAATTTAGGTAATTTATTACATGTATTTCTCTGGGTATGTTGCATTTTTTCTCCAAAAATAATCGTGACCATCACGATGCAGAAAAGACAGGTGGAAAACCAACAAACTGGAACAAGTGTTTTTTTGTATGAATGGAACCTGGTCAGTAATGCAACTACGTACTCTTGCCACCTGCACCAGGACCGGAGGCCCGTACCAAAGGCCTTCCAACGACTTTCAGGTCAGACGTATTAATAGGTCGACCTGCACTTTTTAAAAACACCACGAATCCCCGGCCCCGTCCTCTTCGCTTAAAATTCGATTCTCCGTGACATTGTGCAAACAAGTATCGTTTCATGCTTTTGCCATGTCACGGATGGATAACACAAGGAGGTCATGATTGACATACAGCAACGTGACCGTTCGACTTCTGTTTTACAACAAAGCAGACATTAGTTGTGGTTCAGGTTTCGGAACGAATAGTGGCTGCCTCACTGGGTCAGTCAGTACATTCAGACAGCTGCAGTAACAATTTGTGTTCATAGTTAAGGTTATTAGTCTTTTCCCTCTGGAAAAGACTATTGTTTTTCTACGGATTATTACTTTTTTTCTTTTTTCTTTTTTTTTTTTTGGGGGGGGGGGGGGGGGGGTCCACACATTTTGTCCGTACGATTCAGAAGCCATTTCCGAACCGATTTTCACAAAAGTTTGCACACACATAGAGGGACACAAAATCTAAAAATGTACCGAAGCGGAATTTTCAATTTAACCCTCATTTCGGCAGAATTGGCAAAAAACTGCCAAAATTGGGGTTTATCGGCACTTTCTCGAAACACGTCTTGTAGATTTTTTTTAAAAATTCATCATTGCTAGACCTGCCTATGACACAACCTTTGTTTAACACGACATATCAGGCGATGCATATGGTAACCCTCCACAGGCTGCCTAACATCGAAATGTTGATGAAATGGACCGGTTTCAGGCCCCCACAGCACCCAAACGATACCCGGGAGATCAACATAACTTCCTTTAATTGGAAGTGGAATTCACCGAGGATCATTTTTGTAAGTAATAACGGTGTTCAAAAAACCAAGCGTTAACCCGTTTTGGGCTGATTAAACAGCAATACCCCCATAAAGCTAAAAAATTCATGTTTTCCGTGTATTTCTCTAAACGAGTCTTGTAGATTTTCAAGAAAAATTTGTCACTCCCAGGCCTTGGTGCGTCAATAGAAGTTGCATGGACAAAATACTGCGGTGAGCATTTGTTAACCATCCACGGGCCACTAAAAGGCAAAATTGTGACAAAATGGGCTGTTTTTGGACGCCAACAGCACCCAATGGGTACGCCACACACAAAGAAAAGTGCCTTCTTTTATGGAGCGCACAATCTATACACAAACATTTTTGTAAGTAGTAAGGGTATTCAAAAGTCGAAGTCTTAACCCATTTTGGCCAGGCTAAAGAGAGAGACCCCTTAAAGTCTTAAAATTCCCTTTTTCTGTGGATTTCTCTAAAAACATCCTGTAGGTTTTCAAGAAAAATTGACTACTCGCAGGTCTTTGTGTGAAATTACAAGTTGCATGGACAAAATATTCCGGTGAGCGTTTATTAACCCTCTACAGAGTGCCAAGCATCGTAATTTTGTTGAAATGGGCTGTTTTCGGACACGCACAGCACCCAATGTGTACCGCAGAAATAAACATAATCTCCTTTGTTGGAAGTGGAATTCACCGAGGACCATTTTTGTAAGTAATAAGGGTATTCAAAAAACCAAGCGTTAACCCCTTTTGTGGTTGTCAATAGTGATACCCATCAAAAGCTTAAAAAATTATGTTTTCCCAGTTTTTGTTTACAAACATCTGGTAGGGTTTTCAAGAGAAAATGGCCACTGAATCTGATAGGTCTTGGTGTCACTTTACCAGTTGATTGGATAAGTTATTCCGGGAAGCTTTTTTTAACCCTCCACGGGCTGCTAAATGTAAAAATTTTGAAAAAAATAGTCTGTTTTTGGACACCAACAACATCAAATGGGAATGCAACAGAGAAGCATAACTTCTTTTACCGGACGCAAAACTGACAGGGAAACATTTTTGTAAGTAGTAAGTGTATTCAAAAATCGAGATCTTAACCCATTTTTGACTAGTTAAGGAGATATACCCCTTAAAAGCTTAAAATTCCAGTTTTCTGTGGATTTCTCAAAAAAAAAATTCAAGAAAAATTGACCATTCGCAGGTCATGGAGTGACAGTTCAAGTTGCATGGACAAAATATTTCGGTAAGCATTTGGTAACCCTCCAGATGCTGCCAAGCATAGACATTTGGAGAAAATGGGCTGTACTTGGGCAACCATAACACCAAATGTGTACCTGCGAGATAAACATAACTTCCTTCATTGGAAGTGGAATTCACCGACGATCATTTTTGTATGTAATGAAAGTATTCACAAAACCAAGCATTTACCCGTTTAGGGTTGGTTACAGAGCGATACCCTTCAAAAGGTTAAAAATTCGTGTTATCCGATGATTTCTCTAAAAACATATCGTAGATTTTCAAGAAGGAATTACCATTCTCAGATCTTAGTGTGGCATTACAAACTGCATGTACAAAATATTCCTGGAAGCATTTGTTAACCCCATGCAGGTTCTCAAACATAAAAATGTTGATAAAAATGGGCTGTGTTTGAGTACCCACAGCACCCGAAGTTGAGAGGAGAGATCAAAATATGTGGAAAGAGAATTCAATGAGAATTATTTTTGGAAGTAATAAGAATATTCAAAAATCAACACTTAACCCGTTTTGGGCTGGATAAACAATCATACCCATCAAAAGCTTAAAATTCATGTTCTCCCTGGTTTTCTCTGAAAACATCTTGTAGATTTTAAAGAAGAAATGGCCATTCGCAGTTCTTGGTGTGACATTACAAGTTGCATGAATAAATATTCCTGTTAGCACATGTTAACCCTCTACAAACTGCCAGACATCAATATTTTGGATACATTTGAGAAAAAATGGACCATTTTCAAATAGCCACAGCACTCCGTGGGTATGTGTCAAACAAACATAACTCCTTTTGTCGGTCATCAACTTGTTGGACAACGATATTGACATTAACCCACTCCACCGTTAATGATGGTTTTTACCTAAACAATTTTTTTTATCAAACTGAGTCATTTGAGACTACTATACTCACCTTTCTCATAACATCAATGAAGGAACTTCAGTGAGACAGTTAAAGACAATTCATCAGACACTGTGGGGTCATGAAAAATCATGGAATCTCATCGGGAAAAGCCATGATTCTCCAGAATCATAAAGTCCAGTTAAAAATAATGCTGTGTCATCTCATTTCCCCTGTACAATTCCATTTCAACCCACTTTCGGTTATTTACTATGCTTTACTGGTAGTAGTGTTAATTATAGAAATAACATTACTTTGTTGTTCATTGTGGTTTATTAACGGCCCACCAGAAATGATTAACAAACCTTCACCTTGCTAAGCTGCTTTCACAAAGATGTGTAAAACGCATGCGTTTTACGGATGCGTTAGTGATCGGTCCGCGAAGACCGTTCACATAACTGCGTTTACTGTTCGTTAAACGCGTGCGTTTGCCAGTGCATATAAGAGATTTCTTGAGGAAATTGGAAATCATTTACGATGGATTCTTCTTCCGACGACATTCTTATGTTGGGGGGCCTACGTATATAATGGGAGAAAGAGAAGGCCTAGACGTTTTTGGGAACATCCTATTGTCAAGAAAAGGAAAACACAAGGGATTATTGAGAACCCTGATTTCGAAAGATTTATATCAAGACGAACAGAAGTTCATAAGTTACTTTCGGGTAACGAGAGAACAGTTCAACTTCATTTCATAGGAAAACGTGGAAATCAAATTACCGCGATCAAAACTACGGGGAAATACCAGGAAATACCCATAAAAATGACGTCATTAGCGATTTCACGTCCGTAAAACCCACGAAAGAATTGCAGTTGCAATTAGAGCCGTCCGCTAAATTTTGTGGAGTCCGTTTTACGCAGTTATGTGAAAGGTCCCGTGCTTTCTTTGTTGTTGAAACCGTGCGCTTTACGTGCGCCAAACGCATCCGTAAAACGCATGCGTTTTACGCATCTATGTGAAAGCAGCTTTAGCAGCCATCCACTGCATCTCGGGCCGTCTATAAATTGTCGGGCTGTTAATCATTTGTGTTGTGCCGTAAAAGAAACCACCGTGCCCTCTATAATCATCTCATTATTATATTCAGCGTTTACAATGTTTTATTGCCCCCCCCCCCAAACACAGCTCAGCAGAACAATGTCGCTGAGCTCATTCTAATGAGGGGTCATAAGCTATATTTTATATAGGTATAAAATTAATCTTTTCAGTTATATAAGAAACATTAATGCAAGTGTCATCTTCTGTTCGCTTTCTGTAAATGGGTAAAAAAGCATAAAAAACAGTTCTTGGGCGTTTTTAATAGTTGGAATGTTTACTCAAAATGAACATGGATGGAATCAACAAAACATGGCCTTGGGTTGAGCGTTTTATTTCACAAAGGAACGCGGTCTGTTTCCAAAGCAGGTGGGAGTTTCTTTGAAATTAGCCCGACGCAGAAGAACACATCGGGATTCTACCTTTGTTTCGAGCCACTTTAGGCCTCTGCTGAGGTCAAACTGCAACGACTCGTTGGAAGCGCGAAAGCATTCTGTAGTGTCGTTTCACTAGTCAAAAAGTCTCAGTTTGGAACAAACCAAAAAAGATTTCAAATAAAAAAAAAAACATTAGTGCATTTAGAGTACATCCGCCGTGGATTGGTCGTAATCCACGCGTGGGCAGTGATGTCCACGCATGCGTTTACCAAGTAATAAATTTTAATTTATGAAGCACCGGGTTGCACCCGGTGTTTCATTAATTACATTTTTTATGATTATTCCTATAATTAGTGTTTGTTAATTTTGGGGAGCGCGGTTGATCAGTAGGTAGAGGTGCAGGCTGCAAGCCGAGAGGTCCTCGGTTCGAATCCCACCTGCGGCAACCGCGTTGTGTCCTTGGTCAAGACACTTCATCTCCATTGCCCGTGTGGGAGCACGATGACGCCGTGTACTATTGCGTGCTGCACGTCGATGGTATGCATGTCTTCAACCAATCTAACCCTGCCTGTGCTGCAGTGCGGAGTTACGATGTTGGGGAGCTGGCAGCTGCTCGTCGTTGCTCGTTGGTTCTCTCCGGGTACTCCGGCTTCCTCCATCCGTAAAACTGTCACGGTCATGATTAGCCACTGTGCATAAATATGTGACCTTAAACGTCAATAAATAAATAAATATGTTAATATTGCGTCCGTGGAAATATTGCCCTTCGGTGGGAAATGACCACGGCGGTCGTACTGTACACGCAACTTAACCCTTTACCCAACGCAGACGATATCAAAATTTATTATTTTAAATATCATTTTTTTCAAATTTTCCAAAAAAATTCAACAAAACCATATCATGTGACCCCTCGTTCGAACGAAGAGTCACATGATATGGTTTTGTTGAATTTTTTTTAAAAATAATATTTTTTCAACTGCTGAATTCGCATATTACGCGGGCGGATGCGGCCGATTCATTGGGTGAAGGGTTAACACGACATGGAGACGACACTTGCAAACGAATAACTAGGACATTTCCGGTTTTACCTCAAAAACATATCTTACATGTATAACCGTCATTGGAATGAGCCGAACTTGGGGGTGGGGGCGCGCTATAATGCCCAGTTTTGCAATGTGGATTTCAGCCAGACATCAATTAAGCATTCCTGGGCTTCAAGTGAAGTGAAGAAAACTGAATGAAAGTACTTCAAATGTACTATATGCATAATAGTTAAAATATGACTGTCGTTTCAGTGGTCGATCGCCATCCAAACTAACTTTAGAACTCGCAAGAAACCAAGGATTTAGTCCCTCAAATGCATTTCCTCTATCACATGGACACACTGTGACTGTACCAGGGGCTGTTGCGGCATGGTTTGACACGGTGGAACGTTTTGGAAGTGGAAAGGTAAGACAAAGATTTATTATTATAACGTCGCGCTACCAAATTTGCCACACAGTCGACTTTCGTCTTCAATGCGAGATCGGTCGTACAGTTTAGATGTGATTCCCCTGTGATTGGCAATACAGCATACCCTTTCAAACAATGCAAATTAGTGTTCAACCGATTACCAAAAATGGTCGTTGACCGATTACTGGTTATTTGAGCTCACAATCGGCCGATTCCGATGCAGATTCCGATTGTAATACTGTGTACTACCAGACAAGTCGAGGCTAGAAAGAACTATATAAAACTGAACATTTTTCATTGTTTAACTTTGTTGCCTAGGGTCGAAATAAAATTACCAGTCGTGCACACTTGGCGGTAAACGTGGCTCTCTC
This sequence comes from Pictodentalium vernedei, assembly GCA_031216915.1. NCBI lineage: Eukaryota > Metazoa > Mollusca > Scaphopoda > Dentaliida > Dentaliidae > Pictodentalium > Pictodentalium vernedei. The sequence continues at coordinate 781,263,721 of CM062297.1, read as the reverse complement.
AGAGCCACGTTTACCGCCCAAGTGCGTGCGACTGGTAATTTTACTGCAACTTGAGTCAATGGGGTGTAACCGTCACTTTTCCGGTATGAACAAGCAATTTCGATCAATTGTAAGCTGTGCATGTCGTTTAACTTGTATGTCCCATAAAGAGATTAAGAATACATATTGTGGTTGTTTCTCAACTTTATTGAATGGTATCATTGACATGATTTTACATTAACAATTGAACAATTGCAGAAGATAATAAAATGCGGTTAATGAATCACCTCAAAATGCTTGGCAACAATCGGCTGAACCGATGTTCCAGGAGTCGTTGCCGTTGTCATCCGATTGCCTACAATCGACAGATTGTGGTGGCCGGTTCCGATCATCGGTTGAACACTAATGCAAATATGTGAAAATGAACATAACATGTTTTTTTTACAGAATTCTTTTTTCAAACTGACGTACATCTGAATTATTCATTATCTTGATTGGACCCATAGCACTTTCATTTGGAAAAAAAATGTCGGACGTTGTCTGTACATTGCAGTGCTGCAAGCAAGACATAATGATATTCATTATACACAGAACCGCTAAACGATAGATTATCGAAACAATTGCGGTAAGATAGAAATCTTATCCCCCCACTGTGAAGTTATTGAAATTATCACTGGAAATGATCAATTTGTTAAAAAAACGTATAATAAAAAAGAAAGTCTAGTGTTTTTAAGTGGATACCGATCATATCCAGCAATGATTCAACAGGTATTCACCTTAAATTAATGCATGAAATTCGCCAGCTGAATCAGATCGCAAGACGCTACCTGTTCTGAGTATCGATCAAATCACTTCCGCGTATCAATGCGCATCAGCTGTTTACTTTCATGCACCAATTCAAGGTTGAAACGAGTGGAATTATAGATAGGAATGAACAGATTCTTATACAAAGAGTATAATAAAAAAGAAAATCTAGTGTTTTTGAGCTGATACCGAAATTTTCTCACTCGTGACCGAGACAAATGGTTATCTTCTCTCGGGCAAGAGCTCGCGAAAAATAAACATTTGTCTCGGTCACTCATGAGATAATTTTCACTCAAAAACACTAGATATCCTCTATTAATCTTGCCCATGCGGTCTAGTGTTCTTCCACTTTTATAATAGGGCTCTGCGAATCACACATTTTCGCCCGAATCGAATCTAGAATCGAATCGGATCGGATCTATTATTCGCAATGGAATCAAATCACGAATCGAATTATGGGCGTCTTGAAGATGACCTCTAAGAGGAGGGGGCTGTAAACCTGAATGTTCCGACTGTGACGGCCCAAGCCTCGACTGATAAAATATTCCAGCTACATCATCAAGCCATGCCTTCCTGGAAGGCATGCCTTGATGATGTAATTGGAATATTACCCAGCAACGAGTGCGAGCCTTACCAGCTCTAAGCATTGCACACGGCTAGTGGTTAGCAGCAGCTCATCATTAACATTGTTTGTAAACTTTAACTTTCTTCTCAATAGTGGTGGAGACTAGTGAGACTGGAATTAGGATGGGAGGTGGCTAATTAATATTAATATTGATCACGCTGAGCCTCACATGACACCATACCTGGCAAGTAAACGTCCTTTAACGTATTTATCATGCCACCAAACGAATTAAATAATGAATTAAAAGACGACGGTCCAGTTATGTGTGTCCAATGAACTGTCTTTTATTTGCACGAAAATAAGTGAAAACTTGAGGTGGGAAAATTCATTTGGAAACAAAATGGCGCCCAACAGAGGGGGTGTATTATAAGTTACAGGATGTTTAGTGGCTGGATATGGTGTCATGTGACACGAAGTGAAATCAATATTAGGCGAGGCGTTAGCCGAGACTAATATTGATCTCACTGAGCCTCACATGACACCATATCAGACCACTAAACGTCCCGTAACGTATTTATTATGTCAGCAGACAAAATCCAGTATGTCGCGTTAATATAACGGCCCGGTAATTTTCTTTTCTTGTTGGGCTGGTTTGCATCTCGAAACCTCTCAACAATCGAATGTCAAGGGCGATCACACAGGCCACCCGGAAAAGCAAACCACAGTAGAGTTTGTTATCGATCGAAATAAGGTTCTCAATTTGGACACATATTATGAACAGATTATTTTTTTGTCTTCGAGTGAGTTTAATGAAAATTGAATCACATTCAGCGGACGATTCAGAACGTTTGCTGTAAGATAACTATTTTTGAGACGAGGCGGTTGTATTTTATTTCTAAAAACAATATGGTGGACACACACCTAATATTGATTTCATATGGGGTCACCGTTGACGTCATGATCGACCTGATATGCATGGCTTCATAGGCCGCCATCATTTATCCACGCTGATTGGTTCAAGAGCTGGCATAATAAGGGCTCATACACGATCACTGGCAGTATATGGACTCAATCCCATAGCCGGTTCCCCATTGAATAACCTAATATCGCATAGTCCACCGATGCTATTGGAGCACGTTGATTGTTCAAATTAAACGCGTGGCATGATAAATGTATATACGGGTGTTATTAATCTGTATATTGAAGGGTTAACGTACAAATCTGTGACCACAACAACTGTCACCGCTGTAAGATATTTAAAACGAAAATTGATAAATGATTGAATAAACGATTCGCCTGGAAGAAAAATTGCTTCCTGGACATAAAAAATGAAACAAACAACAATTTAATGTTTATATTTAAATATATAACTATTTCTATGAAATTCTTCCGGAAATATCTTACAAGTCTCTGTTGATAGTTTTATTAGAAACTGTGGCCTGTCACCAGCTGCAAAACATTATAACGACCCAACGTTCAATGCTGAATACCCTTGTTTCCATTTTTATCTGGCGTACGTAGTCGGGCAAATTTCTGGGGAAAGTCGCTAATTTGACTCGTCCGCTTCAATATATTGTTGTTTTTATTTTACTTTCGTCGATTTACATTACCCTTTTTGTCAAGTTTCTTCCGAAACTATAGTCCGTGAGTATTGCCGAATTCTTACTGTTCCGCTGTCTGGTACAGCGACCATGCAAACAGAACCGCGGAGAGGGTGGGGTCCAGGGTAGTAACTCCGCTGCCAGCAACTTTGGGGGCCCGGGCTTGGCCCAGGAGTTCAGGATTCTTGGGTCCGACCTGGGCCTCCAAAGTTCTGACTCCTGTGCCAACCGCTGAGAAGGGGCTGTATCGCGAATGGAGCCCTATAATTTATCTTTTAAACTGCTGATTCATTTTAGTCAGTTATATTAATAGGTAGAAAATACAATTCGAGAAAATATAATCGTAAAAGTTTTTTTTTGTATTGGATTCTGGACAGACTTGTAAAAATACGGAACAAACGGGGGAAAAAAACTCTAGAAATAGTCTAAACTGGAGACTGAGTTATGATAAGTCAATTACTGAACATTAGAGAAACAAACAAAAGAATACCAAGATGTCATGGAAGACCCCTGCAAGGAAAAGAAAATATATAATGTTTACGACAGGAATCTTGGTATACTCTCCAAAAAAAGAAAGTGTGCATGCTAAAAAATAACACTAAAAAAAGATATATATCATTTTTATTCATGGAAATTTTATTCAATCACAGATGAATCAATTTGTGATCAACACGAGAAATTTCATTACGCTACGACGAATACTCTTGGTGCCATGGAGAGTCCACAACACTAAGGGTCAAACACAAAAGTCACACACTCAATATCTGGTATGACCTCCGTCTGCATCGACTACTGCTGTGCATCTACGCCTCATGGAAGCGAACAAGTTAGCATAGAAGTGTTGTGGGATGTTGTTCCATATTCTGATCAGCTGTCTTTGGAGTTCCACAAGCGTTGGCAGTGCATGGGGAAGCCGGCGTAGCTGACGTTTCATTTCGTCCCATACCTGCTCAATGGATGAGATATCGGGCGAACTTGCGGGCCAGGGAAGAACATCCACTTGTTGTTGCTGCAGATACTGTTGAACAACACGAGCTGCGTGGGCTCGGGCGTTGTCCTGCTCTAGAATGACGCCGGGGCCGTGACGTTGCAGAAATGGGACAACAACAGGTGTAAGCACTTCATCACGATATCTGGCTGCATTGAGATTGTCATCAATAATTACCAGCTCAGTTCTGTTACGGGCAGTGATGCCACCCCACACCATGAGAGACCCTCCCCCATAACGGTTTCGCTCCACGACACATGGATCTGCGTAGCGTTCGTTTCGACGTCTGTACACTCTCTGGCGGCCATCTGATGATGAAAGATGGAAACGACATTCATCTGTGAATAAAACACGTCGCCACCAGTGTAAGGGATGCCTGAGATGTTGTCTACACCACTGCAGCCGAGCACGACGATGACGTAACGTCAAAATCGAAGGAATTGCAGGTCTTCGAGGACGTAAGCCGTATTCTCTCAGCCGGTTGATTACTGTTTGAGGATGTATCCGTCTCAGGTTAGGGATGTTCCTGGATGTCGTCGTTGCCGTTTGTTGCCGGTTCCGGAGATGGACGACACGGATATACCGATCTTGTGCAGGGGTGGTAACTCGGGGTCTCCCGGAGCGGGGTCGGTCTCGAACATCATCATGTTGTGCATGTCGATGGACTAGCCTGTCTACAGTGTTACGGTGGCAGGTCAAATGCTGGGCAACCTCTCTGTGTGTTCTGCCAGCTCTAATCATACCAAGGGCAAGGAGACGTTGATTCATTGTCAATCTTGGCATGCTAATGTGGAGTCGTTTTAACAGCAGCGCAAGTTCGAATGTGAACGATAGGGAGGCCTTACTTTAGTGTTTAAATACCCAAGGATTCACACTGCTGCATGACTTTTCAGACTCTCCACGTGCAAAACATGCCTTTTCACAAACGTGCAGCACGTCATTTAACGTTAATGCAATTTTAACGGGGAAAGCTGTTTTTGTGTTCAATATAACTCATTCATGAACAGGTTAACACTCTTTACACCTACGAAATTATTTTTTTGGAGTTTGATCAATTTCTGCAATGCACACTTTCTTTTTTGGGCGAGTATATTTATGAGGAAGCAGAGAGTCCGTGAAACATACACACTAACATAGGTTTGTAGACAAGGGAGCCGAAAACGAGACCACAGAAGAAATCGGTTGAGTGGAAGGGATTAGAATAACCGTTGAAGAGAAGATCATAGAGACTATCAAGGATAAGATCGCCGATGTTCAGACAAAGAAATCTTGAAAACAGATCAACGGAAACGTCAAACATAGGCAGAATGCAACACAACTGGGCAAAGGGCGAAGTGTTGATGAAAGCGAAGACAATGACACAGACAACAAAGAGAACGGAAAAGAAAAGGGAGAGAAGAAAGGCATTCAGCTGGGATGGGGACAAACTGTACTCAGCTGAAAACTTTCCCGTCATAAAACTAGGATTTTAAACAATTCAGTCTTGTTTGAAAGAGCTCTGTCAAACAAGACTCAATTTATTAAACTTCTAGTTGCATTATGGGTACAATTTGTTGCTGACATTTCTGTGTTTTGATATCGGTGTTCAGAGGGTTAAGAAGGTGAAGGAAATGGTGGAGCGAAGTTGAAAAGAAGAATATTACATCCGGGGGAAGACGAAGATGTAAGTTTGCCCGTTATATTACTCTGTCACGTTCAAAATATCAGATTGGAAAATCACTTGAATAGGTGGAGCATCATACAAGTGAAAAGAATCTAGTTTTTAGTAAGCTACTACGATGTTCAATTTCCATGCATGGCCGGGGAGAGGAAATTCGGACCCCGGGGTAATTCTGTCACCAGCCCTTTCGAAAGTGTCGGGATAGTGGTGCCGATGCCGAAGGCATCTGCCAAAAGCACGAGCGATGACAGAGGGTTGGGGTTCTCCCACAAGAATCTTTTGAAATCTGTTATTAAATAAAGACTTCTGGCGGCTTCAGGGATGAAAAATCACGTTATTTTTTTACCTTCAAAATGACGATTTTAGCAGCATGTTTCAAATTTGCAAGTTCATCAGTGAGTATCCAGTGACCTTGCGTTATAGGTTTTGTCGTGCAGTCCAAAATTGCAACCGTTTGTCAAGTGTATTTTCTCGAATTGTATTTTCTACCTATTAACATAACTGACTAAAATGAATCAGCAGTTTAAAAGATATGGCAATTTGCCAGTTGGCAAATTGCCAGATCTTTGAAAATGCTAATGGTTCATTATAACCCATTTAAAGTCATAACTAGAAAATACAATTCTAGAAAATACAATTGGAAAAGTTTTATAGTATTGGCCGCCAGGTTTTTCCCCCATTCAGTAGCAACAATATTTTGTCTCATCCACTTCGTTTCGATTGCAATAGATACACAGTTTTTCCCTCCATGTCATTTTACCTCGTTTTAGGCCACGATCGTATATCTCCTACAGGTGTTGGGCCAGGGTCTTCCCTGTGGAGAAAAATGAACCTTTTACGCCTTCTGCGGCACCATGAGTACTTTTTAACAAGTCTCAAGAACCAGAAGGTGAATGCAAAAGTGTAGCAAAAGGTTCCAGGGAAATATCAGGGTGAGAGTACACTAAGCCAGTTTGGGGATTTCAGGCATATATGTATAAGGTTGACTTTTTCTTGTAAAAGTGGGGTGGAGTGGTGGTGAGTCCCCTCCCCTGGCTACATCACCGGATTCAAGGACATGACATTTTCTTAATTTTCTGTTCTTGAAAAGTGCGGTGGGAGATATTAAAACTCGTGTGGGGGAAGGGGCACTGCTAGAAATATCACGCCTTTGAAACGGCTGGAGAGTGTCTCATTGGATAGAGCATTGGACATTCAACCGAAAGGTTCGATCCTGATCTGCGTAGTTTCCTTGGGCAAGACACTTAATCCCACATGGTGGTATGATGACACTGTATACGAAGGCGTACTGCAGGTCGATGGCGCAGTTGCTTTCAACCACTGTTAACTCTGCTTGTGTCGGGTTAGTAAGTTGGAGTCTGACAGTTGCTCGCCGCTGCGTGGTGGTTCTCTCCGTGTATTTCGGCTTCCTCAACCCGTTAAAATACGACCATAGCTGTCTAAAGTGTTGTTTAGCCCCAATGAAGTAGTACTTCACTGCAGTGCCTCTTATAGACTTGTTTTGTAACAAAAACTCTCATAACATTATATTTTTTATCAAATCAACCTTTGTAAGAAGTTTTAAATTGTTTTTGTTCTTTGTTCTTTTCACCTATCATGTGTTCATAGACTCGTTAACATCTACTCAACAGGCTGATTTACACAGTCTTTAAGCAACTGGTCTCCTTTTCTCATTTCTGTTTTTACTACTCATTTTTCTTCCCCATATTCCTTCCACGTGTCATGTCATCGACACCATTTTATACGCTTTTGAAAAACGGAACGTATTATGTGATTGGTCCGACCGTCGAGCCGGCAGTCCGCCCGTCCGTCCGTCCATCCGTCCGTCCGTCCGTCCGTAGACTTTTTTCTGTTCGGAAATTTTCTCGGACATCTTTCAGCCGATCTTTTCCACATTTGACATTAATAATAACCACACCAGGAACCTGATCACGGCGACTTTAAGGGTGATGTGATCAACCGTTCCAAAGTTATGGCCAGGAAGACCTGGATTTTTTACTGCTCTCGGAAGAAAAATTGCTACAATTCGAATTGCTCAACGAACTTATTCAGCCAATGCGCGTTAATGTCTGTGGGGTACTTTTTGGAATTTTCATTTGTACAGGACGGGCTCTTTCGGGAGTCTCATCGTTCTTTTCTTGGTATAAACTCGTTCATCAATAGTTTCTGGTCGAAACGTAACTTTTGAGGTATGCGAAGACTGACACGTGACGAACGCTTACGTGCCGTTGGCACGTTGGAAGCTGGCAGCAGACAGACTCCACTGGCTCAAATTCTTAACGTTACTCAATCGGTGATTAGCAGGTTGTGGTCACGTTACCGTCAGACAGGCAATGTTGATGACGGACGTTGGTCAGGTCATCCAAGGGCAACAACTACTAACCAGGATCGTTTCATCCGAACCACAGCATTACGTAACCGACATCTTTCTGCCTCAGAAATTGGACAGCAGCTACCGAGCGACAGATGTGCGAGTCAGTGGTCAGACTATCAGAAATCGCCTACACGGCTGGAATGTGGTGCCATTTTTGCGACTCCATTGCCGTCGATTCATTTTCCAAGATGACAATGCAAGAGCACACAGGGCCCGAGTCGCTACCGAGTTCCTCCGGGAGGAGAACATCACTACACTGCCTTGGCCAACACTAAGTCCAAACCTTTGACCAATCGAGCACGTCTGGGATATGATTGGCAGGTGCCTACGACAACGCCAACAGACCCCTACCAATATTCAGGGACTCGCCGCTGCACTGCAGGAAGAATGGAATAACATCAGTCAAGCTGATATTGCAGGTTTGGTGAGGAGTATGCTACGTCGGATCCGCGCTTGTCTCGCGCACCTGGGAGGATTTACAAGGTTTTGAGGTCTTGGACTGAATGGGGTAAATTCTCTGACTGCCCATGTCTTCTACAGCTCAGTGCGTGGAAGGCGTGCTTGTCAGACATCCAGCTATCGCTGAAATCATTCACCAGATGTCTCAATGCAATGTCTCAACTGTCTTTTTGATGAAAATATACTACTCAACGTTAAACTTGCTAAGCACCAAATATTTGACACATCATTGTGAAATTTGCTTGTGACAGATTTGCGATATTTTTGGTGGATATGATTGAGGAATGTATTGAGATGGTCCCCAGTGTTTACATCAGCTCTCTTGACAGGCAGACTTTTCGTGGCAGTCATGGAAATCATGTACTCCTTGATTTTCATGATGTTTTCGTGTACTGTCTACATGTACATGACATGTGTAGGGTATTCAGTCCTCATTTCAACACAAACCCGTGTGATTTAATGACTGAATGTGGCAAATGCAAATGTAAGAAGACATTTGTCTGAAGCAGAAATGTGGCGGGCTGTAGGGATGGTGGAGCAAGGGGCTACCCATCGTCAGGTTGGTGAGGCCCTTGGTGTGCACCATACGGTGATCACCAGAGCCTGGGCAAGATTTCAGCAGTATGGCACACCAGTAAGACGGCATGGTGGTGGCAGAGACAGGGCAACATCTGCATCTGAAGATCATTCAGGCCCGTAGGAACCGCTTAGCCACAGCAAGCAGCTTCGCAATGGCCTTCAGAATGCATCTGAGGTAACTGTTTCGACGCAGACTATCCGGGCAAGGCTGCACGAAGGTGGTCTCCGATCGAGAAGACCATGTGTTCGCATTCCGCTGCCCCAGAACCACCGCCAGGCATGATATGCATGGGCCATGGACCACGTTGGCTGGACCAAAGAAGATTGGCGGTCTGTCCTTTTTACAGATGAGTCAAGGTACTGCCTAGATTATACAGATAGGCGTTCTACGGTATGGAGAAGACCAGGAGAGCGATTCCATGCAGCCAACATTGCTGAGCATGACCGCTATAAAGGTGCAATTGAATAAAAAGTATATACACTTTTCATTACAATATTTCAACTAAAACGTAAAACAGGTAGTTGGATGTACTTGGTGCTTAACAAACTTTGAGTTGTATATATCTCTTCATTTTTCTCACTTTTATCAAATAACCCCTACTTTTTGGGGATAATATATATGCACTATGAATTCTTAATATTTTAATCATAATCGTCCCATCCAAATGATAGTGGCGTAGATAGTTTTTTTTTATCCGACGGTGAGGCGAGACTATAAAATTTCCGTCAGAGATTAGAGATGCACAGCATCGCTTCGTTCCACGCATGGAATCGCTACCTTTTGCTTGCTATTTTATTTTCCTAATCCCCAGAAAATATGTGAAAAATGGGGGCCTGAAAGACGCAATCTCATTGATTCTAACAGGGAGAAGGCAATTATATCCGGACGTTTCAAGTTTGTGTTTATCCACGGACGTAGGAACCAGGCGGCAGGGGATCACGCCTCATTCCAAACTTTTTCATAAATCGTTGAATGAAATCGAGAGAGAGGGGTGTTAGATTAGGCCAAACGATCTTTACCAATATATTCTAACACCGCAATAAGACCACCAGAGAAACAGTGTGCTGGTGGAGCTCAAATACAGTCATCTGAAACTTATATTTTGGATCCTGTAATCGCAATGTTATTCGGAATAAGCAGGAAAAGAATTATAGACTCGTTACTCCTCCTGACCGAAGATTCCCTTGTATGATTTGTCTCTTCGACGTCATTTAACCGTTTACTAGTAACGTAACTGCCAAAACCAGCCAGCACAATTAACTGGTCGAGTGCTAAGTTATTTTTTTTTTGCCATCAAAATTTGTTCACATGTCATTGCCTTGCTACAATTTATAGGAGAGTGCCTGTGGGCACTCTCCTATAAATTGTAACATGGCAAATCTTAACAGACTAAAAAATATCACTTCAAAGATAATATGAAGCACAGCTAATGTATTTAAAGCCTTCAAGTTGCAGTACCTTCACTTCTGAATAAAGCCCAAATATGGGCTTCCAGCACTCTACGAGTTAACAAAATTCACCACCCAGTTTTCATTACTTTTTTTTTCACAAAACATATTTTATGACCCCTCATTGGAACGAGCTCATTGAGCTCGTTCCAATGGGGGATCATCAGCTTTGCTTTGACGCAAAAAAATGAGAAAATAGTTATTCAAGAATTTTATTTGCAAGGGTCTTCTGCTTTCCGTGTGAGGTAAAGGGTTAAAGTCTTGAAAAGTACACGTTTTTCCTACATATTTAACAAATTTAATAAAACAGTGTTTCGGTCAGGTATTTGCTAAATATGGAGCTGTTGGAGCACTCAGTTTTCTCAATGTGGAGGTGTGTTAATCCCAAATACAGCTTTCTGTGTTTTACTCCCGCCATACCAATAAAGTACATGGACCACTACTGATAAATATCAGTGTGTGGGTGCTTATCGTGACCTTGTACCCTTCCGAAGTAAGAAATGCTTTCAGGGCCGCTGTGTATGTGTACCAAGACTGCACCTCACGTGTATCTGCGTCCCTGCCAACGGCATTCGGTTGTGTAACATTTGTAACTGGAAGGATTTTAGAACCACTGAAAATTCGAGGATGCATTGGACTTTTGAGATCTATTTTCAATGCTCGCCCCTTCATATCCACATAGTGCAGTCAAAAACATTCTTTGACGACGCCCAAACTCTAAACTTCACCTGTCCAATTCACAAATCGCACACCTAGCCTGGATCGAAAGTAACAAATCAATCTACAGACAGGAAAGAAGAAACACGTTTCTCATACAACCCGATGTCGATATTATTTATTTATTTATTTATTTATTTATTTATTTGTTTATTTATTTATTGGTGTTTAAGGTCACATATTTATGCACAATGGCTAATCGTGGCCGTGACAGTTTTACGGGTGGAGGAAGCAGGAGTACCCGGAGAGAACCACCGAGCATTGACGAGCAACTGTCAGCTCCTCAACATTCTAACTCTGTTCAAGCTCCGCTCAAGCAGGGTTACAGCGGTTGAAGACATGTGCACCATCGACGTGCAGTACGCCTTAGTACACGGCGCCATCGTGCCCCCATGTAGGCAACCGGGATGAAGTGCCTTGCCCAAGGACACAATGCGGGTCGTCTCGGACGGGGGTCGAACTCAGGACCTCTACCATAGAAGTCCAACAGTCTACCACTGAGCCACCGCGCTCCCACCCGATGCCAAAGCCACAAATGAGTAAACGACCGGAAGCAGAAGACCAAAAATAATCATGCAGCCTGAAGCAGAAATCGTAAATCAGTCACACACTCTGAACCGGGGCAGAGGAACCTATATAGTGTTTGAAAATACAAAAACATCAAAGGGGCGATTTGTGGGGGGTGGAAACAGAAACAATTTGGTGAAAATTGTCGTGTGGAATTTCTTTTTATTATACGCCTGTTCTATGAAATCCTCATGTACAGCAACACAAAACCATGCGGAAAATCAAACTCCGTTCCGCACACATATGTGGAACAGAATTCGTTGACAGATTATTTTTAAATAGAAGTGAAATTTCACTGGAATTTTCTACAAATCGTGCATCGCAATTAAAATTTGAATCGCTAACGATAGCTAAAATAGTAACACGGGTTCCTCTCGCAAATTTGATTGGCGATAAAATGTGTTCTTTGTTGATAGTTCGTCCACTGACTTCCAATGTGTTCTATGTGCGCATTGGTACATAGAACACATTGGAACTCGGGGGACGAGTTGTCAAATGAATTGCTGAGTGTCTTTCTAATAATTGCATTTTTGACGTGAAGGAGTGTAATAAACACAGAACGATACACGCGTGTGAATAGATTAATCAATATGGCACTTGTGCCATCGCAGAATGATAAAACTCGAGGCATGTGGCCTCTCGTTTTATCCTTCCGCGCTGGCACTCGTGTCATATCGATTAACCCATTCATCCACGTGTGTCGTTCTGTGCATATTTATTCCTGGTTTAGGATGCGCTCTAAGTGTACTTGCATTCTATAGCATAATTAAATGCAAATTGTGTTAGAGAGAAGGGGCGCGTGTCGGTAATCTGTCCATTCTGTCCCATTCGATTCCACTGCCTCTGTTTTTATGTACCCTGATGTTACGTGTAGCGGGAATAAATTTCCCTTGAGGTGCCATTGGAGAAAATAGTTTGTGCTAAATTACAAATTCGCCTACTTCATTGAAAAATCTACCTTTTTAATTTTCTTTCTAATTTCCTCTCTTGCTCTTTCAAAAGATCTGGGCGGATAAACTTTTATATTCTTATCAGAGTTCAGAAAATAGTCTATTTACCCAAAATAAGTAAGGTTGGGCAGATGACCCATTAACAAGCAAGTTTATTCTGAAGATATATTTTATTACAGAACTTATTTGTGAATTCCTCTTCTGATTATTTTGGTTTCTTTGCTTTTTCAAGCTCAACATGAGAGATTTGATGATGCCAGCTGTTAATTTGGCAGAGAATGGATTCCCAGTGCATCAACTTACAGCTTATAGATGGGATAAATGTAAGTTTTAGTGCTAAATGGTCACATTCGCAGAATTTTATGCCTATGATTGATATACATTTCCTCTGATTGGGATAATAATTCGAGATTAAAAGAAAAATGAAGTCCCGTTGCACTTGCCAGAATTACATCTAATGAATTAAAAAATTGTGATAACTTTCTCCTTTTTATCATTCCCAAGTATTCATAGGAAAACTTTGTTAATCATTTACCAAACATAACGACTATATCCACCCCCGCACGCTTCGCAAAATTTGCGACTCAATATTGTTTCAACTTTTGACTGCAAAACACAGCATATGACCCCAAATTGGAATGATCTCAACGGGGTATTATAACCTGAATAATTTTTTAAGCCAAAAATGGAAAAGTTTACTTCAGGCCTTTAAATTGCACCATTCCGCCAAACTCACACTTGTCACCATTGTCCCCAAAATACAGGGATGTTCCCAATCAGAGGGAATAACACATAACATTCATGGTTTGTGTGTTATGCTTTTTGTCCATTTTCATAAAATGGGATCTAAAAGTCTTGGAGATTTGAACTCCTACTTGCTACACAACTACGGTTTGTACCCTATTGCTTTGTAGTTGTTTACAGGCAAGTCTTGGCTGCCTATATATAGGCAGCCAAGACTTGCCTAGAGACAACTGGCAAGGTACTTAAAATGTAACTTTCTAGTTTATCCAGAGACTGCATGTTTTGGCACCTGTTCTGTAGAGCTGTAGGTTAACCGAAACCGTATCGAGGTTTTTATTTTTTTTTTAAAAACCGAAACCGAAACCGTCGACATCCCGTAATCTAAGGTTTTTCGTTTTTTTTTATTAAATACTCTCTTGCTGCAGAAATTTACAGAATGTAGCCATACCAGAGTAGTGAGAGTACCCAGACACTGCCAATGGCAGTGTGTGGGTTCTCTCACTACTCTGGGAAGGCTACATTCTGTGAATTTCCGACATTTCAGTTTAGTTGTGTTTGCAGCTTTCCTCAAGTTGCGTGTAGGTGTAAGACCTCGAAAAATGGCCAAGCACAATAAAAGTTCTGTATATTTAGGTAATTATTATATTGGCCTTCCTGATTCTTCATGTATTATATAGCTTATTTCGGGCATTCATTGAGTTTCACTCAATTTCACTACCATTCAGTTATGATTCCGGACATAAGAATGAGTTTTATTGAATTTTACTTGGCCTCATGAACAAACCGAAAACCGAACCGAACCGAGGTTTTACTTCACCTGAAAAACCAAAACCGACCAAGAAATTTAAAAACATACAGCTCTACTGTTCTGTTGCAGTGAATGTGATCAAAGTTGGAATTAGACCCCATAAGTTCAATAGATAATCTGAGACACCAAAGGGGCCCCAAGAACCCCCTCCCCCACCCCCACCCCCCACCCCAAAATACAACCTCCTCCCTAAAACGACATTTCAGCCTGCATGTCCTCAAATTAGACTGATCTAATGGCCTTCTTTAGTTATTCAAGGGAACAATTTGCAAGTGTCATCTTCTGCTCGTGTTGGGTAAAGAGTTAATCAAGAACAATCAAGTAATTAGATTCTTCACTGACATCATGATATGTAAACTGTCTGCTTTGTAAGTATCGGTGGCTCAATCGTTATAGCACTGGACTTTAAACCGAAAGGTCAAGGATTCGATCCTGATCAGTGGTAACTTCGTTGTCTCCCTTGACAAACACTTAATCCCGGTTGCGAGTGTATTGCATGGTGGCATTGGTATACTGAACGTCGATGCTGCACTTGTCTTCAACCGCTGCTACCTCCGCTTGTGCAGAGTTAGTAAATTGGAGAGTGACAGTTGCTAGCTGCTGCTCGGTGGTTCTCTTCGGGAACCCTGCTTTACCCCAATCCGTAAAACTGCCTATCATTGTGTGATATTGGCTGTCAAAAGTGTCGTTAACCCTATACCCAACGTAACGGTCAAAAACGGCCAGACCTACTCACAAAAACTGCCATTCAATTTTTATTATTTTTTTCATTTTTTGCCTCAAAAGCATAGGTTATGACCCCTCATGTTATGTGTTATGAGGGGTCATAAGTCAAAACAAAAAAATAGTCATTCAATAATTTTGTTTGTATGTGACGACTGCTTTTCGTGATAGGTAAAGGGTTAAAAGCTCAATAAACACCAAATAATAAACACTGATTGATAATAATTAATTAGAAAGTTTCAGAAGACTGTTGCATACGACTCCCCCATCTTCCACCCCCCCCTCCGCCCCCCCCCCCCCAAAAAAAAACGGAGTACTTGGAACACTACTGACTGGGTGAAAACTTTTTTTTAAAAATTGTTGCAACGCTTTCAGTATGAAACACAGGGGGCATAACAGCTTTGTTTGTGCAAGAAAAAATATTAAAAACGAGTTTAAATTCAACAAATGACGCCATTCTGCTACAGCTATGGTTACTGAATCATGACAGAAAAATAGCTCACAGTGTGATGGATACCACACTTCCACAGATGAGGCCTATCCTGTGGAGCTGAAATGGTTGACCGATTAATCGATTAACTAATGATCAACGTCTTGATCGATCAACAAAGTAATTGATCGATTAACCGTTACTTTGGAACTACTGTATTATACGGGTTAACAGGGCACGTGACAACCGTTACTTATTCCCAGTTCCTTATTGGACATTCGTTTTCAACCTACAGATCGGTGATGACGAATGTCGAATAAGGAACTGGGAATAAGTAACGATGGTCACGTCAACGGGTTAACAAAGGAACAAACTTGCTCCAAAACAGGAAACCTTGTCACACTGACTCACATAAATTATATGAGACAGAGTAAAGCGTGCAAGTCACGTCCTGACATACTTGTTCACTTGCATGATCATTATTCTGTATCAGTATCAGTAACTGGAAATGGTCATTCTTAACCCTTTACCCAATGCCGGTAGCAGACGATACTTGAAAAATAAATTCTTGAATTACCAAAAATTTTCATTTTTAGTCTCAAATACATAGCATATGACCCCCTCATTGGAATGTGCTCGACAAGCTCGTTCCAATGAGGGGTCATATGCTGTGTTTTTGAGACAAAAATTGAAAACATAATAAAATTTGAATGGGGATTTTTGTATAAAGCGCTGGTCGCTTTTGTCCGTTACGTTGCGTACAGGGTTAGTGCTGTAAATCATCAACGGTACGGTAGTTATTCAGCTACCTATTTGGGCAAGTGATTAATCAATCAAGAACACCTTTTAACCGTTTCAGCTCTACTATTGTGTTTTGAAACTATTGTTGAAAAGTATTGGAATAACATTTAAAGGTGAATGTGTCGTATTGTTTTTCCATTGAAAGCATATGGTCTGTGTAAATAGTGCAGGTGTGGAAGCACAAACTTGTCAAGATACGTGTTTTTTCAAATGAGCCATAAGCTGTGCTTGCATGTTTTTACATCACTAACTTAATGTAACTTCACGTCGAGACTTTAGGAGTCGTCCGACCTAACTTTGGTCAAATTTCGGGAAATTTTCTCCGAAGTCCAAAAATGGCTAGAAAGAAATAACCCCAGTAGATTATATACCAAAATGTTTGGAAAGAAACATAGAACATATGGGAACTGAAATTTGCGATGGAATTGTTGTCGCGTGGATGAGAGTACTGCCTGATAGTCTGCTATGGCATAAATAAGAGAACAAAATTTTGACAATAAAATGCCTTAAAATAACTGAATTGTTGTATTTTGAATTCTTCTAGTACAGACTTGGAGAAATCTTTTTGTCATTCATGAGAAGAATGAGCAGTAAAACTAATTCCAATCCATAGTATCTACAATTCCCAAATGCTGCCATTTTGTTTCGTTTTTCTTTTGATGAAGAAAGTTCAGCAGGGGCCAACTCCATAGAATTCAGAGCAACAGATATGGAGGCACAAGTGACTTCATGAATGAAAAATGAAAACTGCGCAATGTGAACATTTTGTAGTAATTATTCCTCATAATTCTGTTGAAGATGGTTTAATATTCTTGGGAAAATACACAAAAAGTGATTTTATTGATAAACTAGGGAACCAAACTACCCTAATTTATGTATTTGGTATCATGTAGGTAATTTTGGGTGTTTAGTTATGACAAATGCCATTTAAATGCACAAATGAAGTGAACTACAGCAACAAAGATTGGAACAACTATCAGTATTAACAGTCCCACATAAATAAAATTTGTATCCACCAACTGGTTTGGTTTAGAGTGTGTGATTCATTCTATGCTTTACTTTGTATAATTTGTCTTGAAAATATAGTTCTCCTGCAATACGTTTCAGGGAAGGTGGACTGTTGTTATTAGAACCAGCCGATTTTACAACAATAATAGCTTATTTGTTGATTGAATCCAATTTGATGGGCAGTCAATGAAAGGCGTGAACAAAACCACGATTATTTCGATTAATGACTTCATTTATCTGTAATTCCATAAGAGTCCAGGAGCCAATTGATTTATTTTATTTATTTAGTGGTGTTTAAGGTCACATATTTCTGCACAATGGCTAATCATAACCACGACAGTTTCACGGGTGGAGGAAGCCGGAGTACCCGGAGAGAACCACCGAGCAACGGCGAGCAACTGTCAGCTCCCCAACATACTAACTCCACTCAAGCAGGGTTAGCATTGGTTGAAGACAGGTGCACCATCGACGTGCTAGTACACAGCGTCACCGTGCCCCCACGTGGGCAATGGGGGTGAAGTGTCTTGCCCAAGGGCACAAGGTGGTTGCCGCAGGTTGGATTCGAACCGAGGACCCCTCGGCTTGCGACCTGCATCTCTGCTTACTGAGACACCGCGCCCCCTCCAGGAGCCAATAGGCCTACTATAAAACCTTTTCATTTGTATTTTCTAGAATCGTATTTTCTTCCTAATAATATAACTGACTAAAATGAATCTTTAGTATTTTAAAAGATGTGACAATTTGCCAACTGGCAAATTGCCAGATCTTTTAAAATGCTAATGATTCATTTTAACCCATTTAAAGTCATAACTAGAAAATACAATTCTATCAAATACAATTGTAAAAGTTTTATATTATTGGCCCCAGGCCTCATTTCTTCAATCTGACGGTTCTAACCACGAGGAAATGTTGTTGTTTGTGGATTCAATGTTTCTCTGCAATTTTGGTGGCACCGATTTCATATTACAAGGCTTAAAAGATCAGATCGGTGTACATCGATTTGACACTGAATATAATTGCGTGGCAAAAAAAGTTAACGTGACGATGTTCCCAGATTTCACTGGAGACAGACAAATAAGGGCGTTGTTGTTCTCTTATTGTGAAAATCATTTGAGTTGAAGACAAACATGGAAATGGAAACAGGAAGTTGTGATAAATATAGTTCGACCTTCAAGGAAATTATATTTTCGTAAAATACAAGTATGACAATTACCATTAATATTTGTATGGATATATTTTTGTTTTGAAACCTATTTATCCAGTTTAATATTTTATGTATCGACAACAACCAAATTATAATATTACGAAACAGTGGCGTAGTGATCCATTTTTTTAAAAATGGCATTGCTGGATAAGGAAATTGAAAAGTTGCCCTGCAATTCGACTTTATCTCGCATTCATGGGATTGTCAATGTACACCCCCCCCCCCCCCCCCCCCCCATGAATGTATTGAGCGTTTGCAATTCCATCGCCTTGCAGATTTGAGAAAAGTGTGGCCGTGTATGCATTGGAAGTGTCTTCAGCTTTTCATGTTAGGTAAAGGGTTAACGTAAATCAAGCGAATACTGACGACAAAAACTGTGTCAAAGCAGAGGAGTCACCAACAAGTTGTGAGACGTTATGTGGGGGTTTGTAGGTCTCATGGGTGAGCTAAAAACGTGCGTTTTCAAATTAAGCAATTTTTCATAATTTTCTGCAACATGTCATTATTTATGTTCCAAACCGCTGAGATAATGCTGTAAATCAACCATAACAGGTTAACTGCAACACACGGAGCCTTTATAAGTGTTAGTATGAAGTGAAATCTGTGCAAATGTCACAAATAATACATGTTGGTGTAGGGGTGGGTGTCTTTTCTCAGTGTAGAAAATATGCCGAACAATTTTTTGGGAAAAATGCGTTTTAATGCATCAGATACATCAGATCTTTGAAAACAATATTTTGCCCAGGTTCAAGATTTGCCTTATATTATTACAAGCCGTCATGTGACCGATTTCAGCACACGGTTTTCAAATGAAAGCATGTTTCTTTTTCGTGCATTTTTCTTTATGGCGTTTGTAACACATCGGAGACGAACTGGTAAAATGTGCTTGTCAGGGGACACCTAAGGCCCCGTAAGGCCTGGGCTGACGTGGGGTTATTTAGTCCCGCTGATGAAGTCGCGGGAAAATTAGACCAACGTGGAGGGTCGGAATCCAAGTGTCGCGAACTCGGCGCAGAGAGCTGAGTTAGACCGACGCCGTGATTCCTTCTCTGCCAAATTGGCCTGAAATAGGTTCGATTTCCGTTAGGTGTGATTCCTAATCACTTCAGGCTGTATAATGGAAAGAATGATTTAAAGTAACAACGATTCTTTTATTTACACATAAAAATAAATCCGTTTCAATATTTCAACAATCAACAATTCGATTCTTTTCACAGAAAATAAGTCGCTACGGTTAAATAATTCTAAACAATCATATAGTCATTCTATAGCCCTGTACTGGCACTATAGTCTACACACTGGAAATGTTACTGCCGTGAGCTCGCCACAAGAGCTTCACAAATCTGAAATGTTATTACTGTGAGCTCGCCATAAGAGCTTCACCCGCTTAGGCTCAAATGTCAACGTCTGCGCGTAACTGTACCTCTGGCTGTCGGAGGGTTCCGACCAGCAATGTTCGTCATCTATAAACCACCGTACTTCTGATTTGGGTCAGATATTGTCTACTCATACCTTATGTGCCTTTTGAAAGTCCTCCGTGAAAGTCCTATTGAAATATCCACCGTTCCTGGTTGAATTCACGATTCACAAATGCCCCTTTTTGTGCTAGGGCGAAATTGTCACTCACACCGATCTCCAGTCGGTATTACGATGTTCCGACAGCAAAATAAACTACTCAGAACGCAATCAGGCTGACGCTTCAAAGGGTTAATACGCACAATACAATTAACCTACACTTCTGACTATTGCAGGACGATACCTGCTACTCGACAATCTAAACTTTAACGTTCCACCTGGGATGTTCCTTCTCGCGAATTCGGCCCCGTAGCCGCCTATCAACGTTAAGCTAAATCAATCATGGAATGCCCTCTCTGGCGATTCCAGCCGTTTCAGGGTCCTGTGATCGAAGGTACCCTTATGCCAGGAAACAGAGTCCGCCTGTCCTGGACTTCACCAACGCGTGTGTGACCCCAAGTGTGTGTCTAATGCTCTGCTCTTCCAGGTATATATATACTTTTTACCCTAAACTGTCAGGTGGACCGACGCTCATCTGTCCACCTGTCAAAACGGTGGGAGATGACGTATATCGAGGCAGAATCAATACAAGTTAACTCACGCGTGACTTAACGGTGATTCGTTCCTGACACGCATTGCCATAACTAATGATGACACGACATTTCTATCTTTTAGAATCTCGTTTCTCAATTAGCCGTGACGAAAACCGATTACGTCTCGTAAGACTCCGACTACTGTAGAAACTAAACGAGACTAGACCTTATCTAACATACCGTTTCTCCCCTGGGTCCCTGCGCTAAAGCTGGATATACACCACGTGTGTTTTTTTCCAGCTTTACAGAGAAGTGAAATTCATGTAGGTTTTTCGCCTTGATGCGGAATATATTTTGAACTTACAATATCTTTAAATATGAGGCCCCTTGCCCCTATATTTAGGCTGGCTTTGCCCTGACAACTCCCTTCCCGAGAGAAACACCCTGTGTATCTCTTAAAACGCAAGGGGCAAAGCCACGCACGCTCGCCTCTCACACCCTTTTACAATCTACCATCATGTTCAAGACTACAAAACTGTACCCTAGTGGTCGTGGGGGGTCATGACCGGGCTCATGCGTCGGCCATGTCGATTCCCACGACACACTCGCTACCACATGTTCCCGTCTTGCGGGTTTACATATGATATGGGGAGTAGCCTTATCCTTAGATTTGCAGCACTCTCTATCTCTAATACTATACATTTACACCTAAACATACACATTTTTATACACGTTCGCCCATTTTGCAAACAGTTCACTTGGCACTCACTCCGACGAGCAACGCCGTCCGCGCCTTTGCGTCAGATGGGTTAATTCCAACGGAGTGTAACTTCGCCTCCCATTCCCCTATGACTTGTGAAGGGGCAAACGACCCCTGCATTATGTTGAGCCTCACCCTCGCAAAGCTCAACCAGGGGATTAAAATTGTGCCTCACACACTCACACATTCAACACGCAGATTTCCCGACCGCGCCTTTGCGACAGACGGGGTTAGTGTATCCCACACTTACAAAACTCGACACACAGGCTCCCCGTCCACGCACACGCGACAGACAGGGCAGTGTATCTCACATTCGCACTCACAACCAACTCCAGTCAGCAGTCAGAGCAATAATAATACTAAAATAAGGAAATTCCTCCGGGCCTTAACACCGAGTTTACGAAGCCCATCACCTCACCCACAAAAATATTTGCGACTGGAGCCCCCGTCCCAGACACCAGGCCCACAGCCACCCAACTATTGCTTCTTTATAACCACCGACCATTGGTAGGGGCCCGGTTCCCAGTATCCCCTTGGGTAACCCTTGACACACCCCTACTTCTCGCCCCGTCATTTCTACGGGTATTCCACCAGGGTCCCCATACCCTGTCGTTGTCGCATTCCCAAGAGCTTCCCTTGGCGCTATATCCCCCAGGCTCACTCGTCCCGGCGATTACCGTCGTTCGAACGACACTGGCCGTCCTTGGCCCTTGTGCCGTCGACCCCCCAGTCCATTGCGACGACTTCTTGCGCACATTGGGCGCTGTGCGCCCCCGGCACTCTCTACGTGGTCTCCGCCACCTAGGATGCTTCTCCTTTGATTTGTGGACCCTTTTCTCGGTCCCCTGGGCGCCCACCTTAGTGGTCCCATCCACTTTAACATACTCCACTTGTGTTGACCCGTGCCCTCTCAATTCTGGGGAAGTTTGCCCAGCCATTTGCGTGGGTCTGGCCTCCCCTCTCAACACGGGTGACACCGACTTTTTGGAGCGCTCAGCTCCCCCACATAAATTTGCTTGAGGGTCTTTCCCCAATGATCCCATCGGTTTCCCTCGCTGTTTAGCGTTTAGCCTGGACCGCCTGCGGCCCCTTCTCCTTAATTGGACAGGAGTCGTCCCTCCTGAAACTTCCCGACATTTCGTCGTGTAGGGGCCATCCCCTGGACCATCGGATTGGTTCCCCCTGGGAACCTTCCCTTCCTTACTCGTTGGGCCCTCACTTGGCCCCCTATCCCTGGACCATAACTCATCAGGGCTTGCCCTCACCCCTGGGATATTACCTATGACCAGGTCATACACAGGTGATTCAATGCACATGGCTTCCACTTCGCCACAATAAAATGGGGTATCCACCGTTATCCTCGCGATGGGGAACCTTCTAACGGTCCCATCTATCAAAATACACAAATGGTCACGACCCAACAGTTGCTTGTCGTCAACCAGTTGCCTTCTAACCGCTGCAGAGGAGCACCCAGAATCCCGGAGCAGACGGATCTCCCTTTGTCCCACATACCCTGGGTACACTGGCATATCAACCTTCTCCTGCGAAGTTGTGAGCCTCTCACACATGCCACTTATTATCGGGACAACCTTCCCGCCTTCCAGCCTTAATTCTCCCTCTTGTATACATTCCCGGAGGGGACTGTGTTCTGGGCCGATAGTTTGACAGAACGCTGCCGTCTGCCTACTGGGCCCTGGATCTACGCGGTCACCTTGCTTCCAACTCCTTGGCGCTGCGTTCCCGGCCCCCTGCTGAGGTGGTCTAATGTTCCCAGTGGTCCTTACCTGCTTCTGCCAGCAGTCCCTGGCAATATGACCCCGCTTGTCGCAGATAAAACAAGTGGTGTCCTTGGGAGCGCTCCCTTTCCGGCTGGTCTGCGACGCAGGAGGGTCGGGGTGGTGTTGCCTTACGGGTGCCATTGCCAACCCGTTTGCCCCACCCCTAGCCAACTTGGGTGCGTTTACACTCCCACCGTGGGCCTCGATGTAGCGTTCTGCCACAGTTGCCATCTCATCATAGGTGGGCGGACCCCTTTCCTTGATGAACAGGCCCAACTCCTTGGAGCATGTAGTTAAAAACTGCTCCCGGAGAAATAGATCTCGCAGGGCTCCATATGACTCATTCACTTCTGCGAGATCAGTCCAGCGGTCAAAGTACCGTCTAGCTCGGGCAAAATACTGAGGCACTGTTTCTCCCTTCTCCTGCTTAATTTCTCGGAACTTGGTCCGGAATCCTTCTTCAGTGAGCTGGTATCTCCGAAGGATGGCATTCTTCAGCTCACTGTAGTCGTTAAGGAGTGCAGGAGGCATACTGGTATAAGCCTCGAGGGCTTTACCTGACAACAAAGGGCTCAAACACATAGCCCATGTGTCTTCTGGCCACATTTGACTGGAGGCAAAACGCTCGAACCTCTCCAAGTACGAGTCCAAGTCGTCTGTGTTTTCATTAAAATGAGCGAGATGGGGGCGTGGGGCATGAATTGCTACCCCTGCACTCCCATCCCCTGAGCGCCGACTTCCATTCTCCACATCGGCCCTTGCTCTGAGGAGCTCTAGTTCTCTCTCGTGCCTCTGTTGTTCGAGCTCTCGCTCTGCCTCCCTTGCCTCCCTTGCTAATTGGGCTTCCCTCTCTCTCGCCTCATTTACTAAGTGAATCTCTCGCTCTTTTGCCTCCCTTACTGCTTGGGCCTCTCTCTCCCTTGCGTCATTACGTAAGGCAATCTCCTTGGCCTCACGTTTCTGCTCATCTTTAACGAACTTCTGAAGTTCAGCTCCCTCAAGGCCCATTTCCTTGCCTAATGATACCAGTTGGGCGAGGGGTGTAACAACATCCATTTTGATTTTTTCTTTCTATCTTCTACACTCGTCAGAAAGAATGAAGAAGGAAAAGAAAGAAAGAAAAAAAAATATGGCAATTGATCCTAATTTACCTCTGTAATTTAACGTAATTAAACGCACCAAATATTCTGAAACCTACCGCAGTTATAGTGGCTATTAAGTATCCTTTTGGGGACTACTGTATTGCGATATTAAACCCTTGAACGGCATCGACTGACCGAACGCGTCAAAACCTAAACAGAACCGCCGTTAAAATAAAACAAAATTTCCATATAGCCATTTTTTACCTTTTAGAAATATCCTGGTAGCGCTCGCCAATCAATGTCAGGGGACACCTAAGGCCCCGTAAGGCCTGGGCTGACGTGGGGTTATTTAGTCCCGCTGATGAAGTCGCGGGAAAATTAGACCAACGTGGAGGGTCGGAATCCAAGTGTCGCGAACTCGGCGCAGAGAGCTGAGTTAGACCGACGCCGTGATTCCTTCTCTGCCAAATTGGCCTGAAATAGGTTCGATTTCCGTTAGGTGTGATTCCTAATCACTTCAGGCTGTATAATGGAAAGAATGATTTAAAGTAACAACGATTCTTTTATTTACACATAAAAATAAATCCGTTTCAATATTTCAACAATCAACAATTCGATTCTTTTCACAGAAAATAAGTCGCTACGGTTAAATAATTCTAAACAATCATATAGTCATTCTATAGCCCTGTACTGGCACTATAGTCTACACACTGGAAATGTTACTGCCGTGAGCTCGCCACAAGAGCTTCACAAATCTGAAATGTTATTACTGTGAGCTCGCCATAAGAGCTTCACCCGCTTAGGCTCAAATGTCAACGTCTGCGCGTAACTGTACCTCTGGCTGTCGGAGGGTTCCGACCAGCAATGTTCGTCATCTATAAACCACCGTACTTCTGATTTGGGTCAGATATTGTCTACTCATACCTTATGTGCCTTTTGAAAGTCCTCCGTGAAAGTCCTATTGAAATATCCACCGTTCCTGGTTGAATTCACGATTCACAAATGCCCCTTTTTGTGCTAGGGCGAAATTGTCACTCACACCGATCTCCAGTCGGTATTACGATGTTCCGACAGCAAAATAAACTACTCAGAACGCAATCAGGCTGACGCTTCAAAGGGTTAATACGCACAATACAATTAACCTACACTTCTGACTATTGCAGGACGATACCTGCTACTCGACAATCTAAACTTTAACGTTCCACCTGGGATGTTCCTTCTCGCGAATTCGGCCCCGTAGCCGCCTATCAACGTTAAGCTAAATCAATCATGGAATGCCCTCTCTGGCGATTCCAGCCGTTTCAGGGTCCTGTGATCGAAGGTACCCTTATGCCAGGAAACAGAGTCCGCCTGTCCTGGACTTCACCAACGCGTGTGTGACCCCAAGTGTGTGTCTAATGCTCTGCTCTTCCAGGTATATATATACTTTTTACCCTAAACTGTCAGGTGGACCGACGCTCATCTGTCCACCTGTCAAAACGGTGGGAGATGACGTATATCGAGGCAGAATCAATACAAGTTAACTCACGCGTGACTTAACGGTGATTCGTTCCTGACACGCATTGCCATAACTAATGATGACACGACATTTCTATCTTTTAGAATCTCGTTTCTCAATTAGCCGTGACGAAAACCGATTACGTCTCGTAAGACTCCGACTACTGTAGAAACTAAACGAGACTAGACCTTATCTAACATACCGTTTCTCCCCTGGGTCCCTGCGCTAAAGCTGGATATACACCACGTGTGTTTTTTTCCAGCTTTACAGAGAAGTGAAATTCATGTAGGTTTTTCGCCTTGATGCGGAATATATTTTGAACTTACAATATCTTTAAATATGAGGCCCCTTGCCCCTATATTTAGGCTGGCTTTGCCCTGACAGTGCTTTCTTCCAGTCTGGAGTTCGAAGTCATTTATTTGAAACCTTGTCGTTGGAATTGCCAGTCTATTCGTGATATTTGCGATTCGTTACTTATGCCATTGGAAACTTGTCTATCGTCAAATTAGTACAAAAATTCCTTTATCATGAAAAGGTGAATATATTCCATTTCCCCGCACTCTTGTTATTATTTTGATATATAATATGATTTTGTTTAGTTCTTTTATCAGTATTTTGGGCGCTGGGGAAAATTTCAAAATTTTTTCCCCAAGTTTTATTCGTCAACCCCTTAAAGTCTGCTAATATACACAGAATTCTGCAGCTGAATAACACAAATTGATAATTACATAATTACTAATAATAAGAATTGAAATTTCGAAATGTTATGGAATTTGACCATTATTCTCTGTGGTAACTTATTAAACCCATTTTAAGAAGGAAAACTACTTTTTAACCATTTTTTGATCTTCTGTAACTTCTTTATATTCATAATATCAACTGTGTGCGTATCGTGATATATACTCCAGACATTGTCCTTTCTATTAATCCTTTACCTAACTTGAAAAGCAGACGACACCTTGCAAAAAAATTCTTGAATAACTAATTTTTTCAGTTTTTGTCTCAAAACATTGGTTATGACTCCTCATTGGAACGAGCTCGACGAGCTCGTTCCAACGAGGGGTCATAACCTATGTTTTTGAGACAAATAATGAAAATTAATTTGAGATTTTTGAGAATAGCGCTGTTCGGTTTTGGCCGTTACGTTGGGTAAAGGGTTAATATAAAAGTCTAGGAGGTGACATTTGCTATTTTTTCCTGGAAAGGATAAAAACTTGCAAATTACTGTAAAAACGCATTCGCCAAACAAAGAGCCAAAGTGGACATTAGTGTTGGTAGGTGTGATACTGATAGATATTCTTAATAACGGATTATCTGTGAACTTGTTACGTCTAATTTTCTTGCCATAAAAAGTCAAGTTTCTTTTGTTACTATTAATAAATGAAAGCAACAGACAGCTCCGAGAGCTGTCTGTTGTTTTCGTTTCTTAAAAGTAACAAAAGGAAACCTTGCCGTATTTTCTATTGCTCTTTTCCGAAAAAATTACTTGCTTCTTAATTGGACCATCCTAGCTCGTCTAATAATTTCAAGGGGGTAACCTTATTGAAAGACGATTTTCATGGTGATATAAGTCAGAGGTGATGAGGTAAAAGCGGGTTTTTTTCTGTGCTTTCTCATTGTGAGCAACTCACGGAGGGTTGTTCTCGATGTTTGGTAAACTTACAAATTAAACAAAATGTATTTTCTTTACTCAACTATTCGCACCTAATTTTCAAGAATAGAACTGGTTGCACGCTCAATTATTTATTTATTATTTATTTATTGGTGTTTAAGGTCACATACTTATGCACAATGGCTAATCATGACCGTGACAGTTTTACGGGTGGAGGAAGCCGGAGAGAACCACCGAGCAACGACGAGCAGCTACCAGCTCCCAAACATCGTAACTCCGCACAGGCGGGTTAGATTGGTTGAAGACATGCGCACCATCGACGTGCAGTACGCCTTAGTACACGGCGTCAACGCGCCCCCATGTGGTCAATCGGGGTTAAGTGCCTTGCCCAAGGACACAGCGCGGGAGTCCGAATCGATCGCTCCGACGGTCACCCATCCGAGGACTAACCGAGCTCGACGTTGCTTAACTTCGGTGATCTGACGAGAACCGGTTACCGCAATGCCACCGCGCCGCCTGCACGCTCATTCGAGTCATCCAGAGGTGTGTGTGTGGGGGGGGGGGGGGGGATTGCACAATTGGTATGGAGGCAAATCATTCATGGGTATAAAACGATGTCGTAGTACCAAACACAAACCTCGTTGATGTTGGCTTTAGAAAACTTCCGACTTTTCAGACCTGTTTTATTATTATATGTATATCAGGGTAGCAAAGATTAGATTATCTAACGATAACATTTTCCATTAGCCTTCATTTATTCCCCACTAGTTGTTGCAAAGGAAGAGCATTTTAGTTTTTGTAAACAGTCAAGTTACCTTTAATCTTTTGACTATCTTCACATTGTACGCGACCTAAAATACACTCGTCATCACTGACCTATTTGTCTTTCAACTGAATTAACTTTATATATAAGCAATATGCTTAACCCTTCACCTAACACGAATAAAAAAAATCTTGAATAACTAACACTTTCCATTTGTTTGCCAGAAAACATAGCCTGTGTCCAATCATTGTTTCAGTGAGGGATCGTAAACCATGTTTTGAAAAAATAATTAAATTTTAATGGTGATTTTCGTGTAGGTTTTGCCTGCAAAGAGCGCTGTGTTGGGTAAATGGTTAAAACACATCCTTCTGAGCGTCCATGAAAAATGAAACTTAAATTGTGATAGTGGTTTCACTTCAGTAGTATGTCAGCTGCCACTGTACCCTTTTTGTGCCGGACCCCACGCCCGAATTTTTCCAGATGTGTTCTCTAGTTCTAGTACAACATATGCAGAACATGCATACATACGGGTGTTTTCAATGTTACAGTCTGTAACTACATTCGGGAACTCCATTGACAGCTGCGAAGAGCATAAACGGAGGAGGTGCAAACTCGGCTCTCAGTTCATTTTAATTATTCTATCCGTCGTCGAGTCGAGACATGTTCCTGTTTTACCACTGATAATGTTCCAATGAAATTTTGCGATCGGATAATGCAAAGAGATACGAAAAGAAGAATTGTCCAAAACCGCGGAAGGAGGGGAGGGGGTGATTATTGAAGATCTGTGATCAATGATTGACCGAAATAGAAAAAAAAGCGTCAGCAGTTTTACACGAAGGATGGAGAGTGGGCCTACACCATTCTTCAAGTGGCGTTTAAGATTTTATTTTCTGCTCATTTAGATGTCCTACCAACAGGATACCGCTGAACGAAACGGAACACCATAAATCGCGACAGTATGACAGTGTATTATTTGTTGACGTACGGTGATGTACATTACCAACCGGAACAAATAGAAGTCAGAAATGAAGGGTGTTTTTTTTTGTCAGCGCCTTCGCCTCAGTTCTATACGAAGCGCCAAAGAAGGTACAGAAAAGATGTGCATCTCACAATTTTGTCATTCCCAGTTTGAGAGTCAGAAAGTAAAGACATGCCAAACAATTCTTATAGATGTTGAGGAAATAATTCCCCTCAAAAGGCATGAAAATAGTTACTGTTCTGAAAGGCAAGACAAAGCAGACGACGGATGTTGTTTACAGAAAAGACGTTGCTTAGAAAGACTGAAAAGAAACGGTGATCTACTGAGATATCTGACTCGAATTAACATATGTTAAGCGAAGATCATGATCAAGACGTCCAAGGATGCTTTGCTTCATTGTGTGTGTGAATCTGTCAGGGGCGTATAATCGTTTCTAACATGGGGAGGGAGCACGATTGTACAAGGACACTCGCACATATCAGTGGTGGCACATATGTCAGACGACTAGCATGGTAGGATACAATGCACATAGCTTTGTGTGGTACCAAGGCCCGTTAGCATGGTAGGATACAATGCACAAAGCTTTGTGTGGTAATCAGGTCCGTTACAGATGTCGCCCTACTGTCGCGTCGAATTTACTTCCAGGACAATAATAGAATTCGATGCGTCTGAAGTATGACGTCTGTATCAAATAAATGCGAGCAAACGATCTTCAGACGAACTATTAGCGGCGTATTTTGCGATGTTACCATTGTATAACAGGTTCTTGATGAACTCCGAAGAAAAGCAAGCACTTTCAATCTCGATTTTTATTAGAAAATAAAAAACGAAAAGGGTTCGGGTAGGTGCACCGCAGCGTAAATACAGAGAGGGGCAACTGTTCCGGAAGCAAGGACAGTTGCCCTCTTGCCCTGAGGCTGGGGGGTGGGGGCAAGGGGTGGTAGAGCGTGCCCTTTTTCGCCAGAAGTGTACTAGTCTAAAAGGGTTTACTCTCTGTGAACTTCAAGTGGGAAACCAATCGTTTTCGTTTGTAATGCACTTTACGTGTACCGGTGCCAAAGGGGCGGGGGCAGGTATCACGACAGAGTTTGCTCGACAATCACCAAGCGAATGAGCTGTATAATTGGCGGGATGATTTCAAAAGCTTTATATTGTCTTTTGAGTGGAACAAGATGCCATCTATAATGCTGTAGCATTGCAGAAGGCACATTGTTCCTCTCGGGACTCAAGGAGCGTTATATATACTACTTAAAGTTTGCTAAGCACCAAGTATATCCAACTACCTGTTTTACGTTTTAGTTGAAATATTGAAATGAAAAGTGTAGATATTTTTTATTTAATTATATCTTTAATGATTTAAGTACAGAAATTGAGATTTTATTTGTGTTTGACATTATTTTTTAGCTTTTGAATTCGATAACCATGGAAAATGGATACTATTGGTAAAGGAGGAAATTTTTCAAATTTGCCAAAAAGTTGACGGAGCGAATTGATATGGGTTCAGTATCGAGTATGAGACCCATTATTGTTAATTACAGCTTGACAACGCCTTCTCATGATCCCAATCCGGTTGCTGGTGGTCCTTTCTGGGATGTTGTTCCATTCTTGGACCAGCATGGCACCAAGCTCCTGGACTCTTCTTGGCTGGACTGGACGGGCTGAAATTGCAAGCTGCGACTCATTCCAGACATGTTCGATTGGACTGAGGTCAGGGGATCTTGCTGGCCAGTCCATACGCTCAATCCCCTCCCTCTGTCGGTACTTTCGGACAGCATGAGGGCGGGCATTATCGTCCATCAGAATGAATCTATCACCCACTGCACCTGCATACAATCTGACGTGGACATTCAGGATCTCATCAATATACCGCTTTGCAGTCAATGTACCACGTTCAAGGACACAGAGCTCTTTACGTCCATCCCTGCTGATACATGATTGACCTTCCACCAGAGCGGTCGTGCTCGGCAATGTTGGCTGCATGGAATCGCTCTCCTGGTCTTCTCCATACCCAAGAACGCCTATCTATGTGGTCTAGGCGGTGCCTTGACACATCTGTAAAAAGGATAGGTCGCCAATCTGGCCCATACAACGTGATCTATGGCCCATTCATATCGTGCCTGGCGGTGGTTCTGGGACAGCGAAATGCGAATACATGGTCTTCTCGATCGGAGACCACATTCGTGCAACCTTGCCCGGATAGTCTGCGACGAAACATTTACCCCGGATGCTTTCTGAAGGTCCCTGCGAAGCTGGGTTGCTGTGGCAAAGTGGTTCCTACGGGCCTGAATGATCAAAAACCGGTCTTCAGCTGCAGTTGTTGCCCTGTCTCTGCCACCACCATGACGTCTTACTGGTGTGCCACACTGCTGAAATCTTTCCCAGGCTCTAGTGATCACCGTATGGTGCACACCAAGGGCTTCACCAACCTGACGATGGGTAGCCCCTTGCTCCACCATCCCTACAGCCCGCCACATATCTGCTTCAGACAAATGTCTTCTTACATTTACATTTGCCATATTCAATCATTAAATCCCAAGGGTTTGTGTTGAAATGAAGACTGAATACCCTATACATGTCATGTCCATGTAGACAGTACACGAAAACATCATGAAAATCAAGGGGTACATGCTGTCCACGACTGTCACGAAAGAAAAGTATGCCTGTCAAGAAAGCTAATGTAAACACTGGGGACCATCTCAATACATTCCTCAATCATATCCACCAAAAATATCGCAAATATGTCACAAGCAAATTTCACAATGATGTGTCAAATATTTGGTGCTTAGGAAACTTTGAGTAGTATATATAGTGTCTGTACTATTAATTGTCACATTACAATTGATGATACGTTGTAAATTCTCAGTCTTAATTCACACCTGTTGAGTCGGGTTCCCTTTTTGATACGCCAGCCCCTGCCCTCGGATGCTTCGGTCTCTTGGAGTGGGTGGGATGGGATGGGGTGGAGTGGGCGAGGACGACAATATCCCCTACACCCCACGAAAAATATTGTCTGAAAATGTCTTGTTCTGTACGGAATGTCGATAACAAACCGATTTGGGGTGCCAAAGGGTAGTGTAGACTTTTTGTTGCTCAATCTGAAATCTGTCGAAAAATTGTATTGGTCTGTCGTAAATATGGACGCCCCTACACTGGAAAAACCTACGCTTCTCCAAACGTTTTACAGTGATTTTTAGATTTAAATGTAGGGCTTATTAACACCACCTCAGAGTTCGCACCTGTACTATGATGATGTCTTCCATTTTCGTGCAGGTTCTGGATACTTATGAATACTGAAGTCAACTACTGTCGTACCACAGACCCCCAAATCGCCTGAATTGTTTGGATAAATAGGACCAAACTTTTACCAGCAATATACACGAACCTCAATATGTCGAACATGCTAATTTCGACAAGTAGTGTATGTGTTTGGGGAGTAGAAGATACCCCATACTGACCTTAATCACGATTACAACAAGGGTGAACTTGTATACACAATCACGTAGCGCACTAATTTTCAATGGCGAATCTCAGCATCCAAGATTTTAGGTTGTGAAGGGGTGAGGGGAGGCTAAGTTCAATCGC
This sequence comes from Pictodentalium vernedei, assembly GCA_031216915.1. NCBI lineage: Eukaryota > Metazoa > Mollusca > Scaphopoda > Dentaliida > Dentaliidae > Pictodentalium > Pictodentalium vernedei. The sequence goes on along the minus strand of CM062297.1, from coordinate 781,231,209 downwards.
AGGTAGCATCGTAGCGGCGAACTGTGGAGGAGCATACCCTCTATCGTCATCGGAAGTCAATTTATGAAAAAAACTCATATAACACAAGACACTGCACAAGTGATATATGGCTGTATACGAAAATGGAGTACGATATGGTCCGCGATAACACATGGGCAATCACTATCTTCTTTTGGATGTATATGTGTTATCACGGCTAGTATCGTCTCCCCTGGTCTCTGTGCTTGTGAGACAAACTGAGTGACAGAATAACTAGAGGGCGCCCGTCAGGTTTAGTACAATCACGAGGACAGCAAAGAGGAAAATAGCCGAATGGAAAGCAAGGCAGGTTATACAGAAAGATGGGTCACTTGGAAAGCTGATGAGACCCCTCGTAGTTGGACAGACCTGGATCATCGGATAAATTATTTAAAAGAGATTTGCACGCCAGGAAATTCTCGTTTGTACGGTGGCTGATTTAGGACACTCAAATATTTATTTTTATCTCGTTATAACGAGATACGATCTCGTTATAACGAGAAAACATCTCGTTATAACGAGATACTATCTCGTTATAACGAGAAAACATCTCGTTATAACGAGAAAAGATCTCGTTATAACGAGAAAGTATCTCGTTATAACGAGAAAAGATCTCGTTATAACGAGAAAAGATCTCGTTATAACGATATAGTATCTCGCTATAACGAGAAAAGATCTCGTTATAACGAGAAAAGATCTCGTTATAACGAGAAAACATCTCGTTATCTCGAGATAAAATCACGTGACTCTGATGACATGAAACATATAGCCCCCACCACCAAAACAGTTTATATATCTCGCGGGTGTTTTTAATATTCTGGATGTAATACATGGGAAAAACACCTACCCACCCCCACCCCCAAGCATCCCAACCATGCCCGTGAAATACCGCTCCTCTCCCTCGCACATGCTGTCAACGATAATTACGATAAGCGCATATAACTCTCATACCAATAAACACAGAAAATGAGATGGAATTCACACAAACAAATGAAACAACTATAGCGTAATAAACTCGCTGCCCCCCGCCCCTCCCCCACACCGTATGTGGAACACTTTTTCGACCCACGGCACTCAAAACACGACTATAGCATCAGCCCCAAAACAGTGTACATATCTTACGCGTGTGTTTAATACTGTGGATGTAATACACGGGAAACACTCCTACCCCTCTCCTTCCCAAAGCATCCCACCAATGCCCGCGAAATACCTCCCCTCCCCCTCGCACATGTTGTAAAAGATAATTACGACAAGTGCTAATAGAACAAGGACAGGAACGTGAGAAGGTAAAAATATTGGGAGAAGGGTATCAAGGCGGAGATCCATGCAAAAGGGGCGCCCACTGTGCTGACAGTAGCATGATTCGACTCGCGCAGTGGCGCGGCGAGGCGGGGGAGAGCACCAGATGTGGTATCCCCTTCTCGTTGGCGGGGTCCGGGGGCCCTTCCCTGGGAAAATTTTGAAAACAATGAGGGCCAAAATTCGCATTCTCAGTGATTCTGAGGCCGCTGTGACACTAACAATTCGAATTCTCTGCTCGTTTCGTAATTAGGCGCGCTTCTGAATTTATCCGCTTGGTTAATTTTCTTCGTTTGTGTTTTGTTTTGGACTGACTTCAAACATCTCCACGAGTTTAATCGGGACCATCGGTTAATAATTTTTTTTATTGAAGAGGTGGGGTGGGGGTGGTAAATACCCCAAACACTGCAAAAAATATAGGTTCTCTTTAGAATCAAAACTGGTTCTAATCTTGTCCCTGAGATGGAACACACACAAGGAGAGATTTATTTATTATCGACGCTTTCAACAGCCAGGGGCATGTCATGCAGGGTAGTTCCCTTGGTGGAGGAAGAACCGGAGACAACCACTGAGCAGCGGCGAGCAACCGTCAAGTTCTCCAACATACTAACCCGACAGAATTAGAGCTAGAGCGGTTGAAGGCACGTGCACCGTCGACGTGCAGTACGCCCTAGCACATAATGCCACCGTGACCCCACGTCAGGCCACGTGGACAATTGGGATCAAGTGTCTTGCCTAAAGACACAACGCGGGTCAGAATCGAACCGTCGATCTCTATGTTTCAAGCTCGATACTCTAACAAATGAGCTACCGCGCTCTCATAATTATATAGTAGGTAGCTGTACATGTTTGTCGTGGGAACACATTATGGCGTCATTAACCTTTTACCAAACGCAAGTTGAAGACAACAGTAGGCCCACAATTATTTTTACACAAAAAAAAATAAATGAAATTCATTTTTTTCTTCCAAACTAAACGGCTTATGACACTCATTTGAACGAGCTCGTCGAGCTCTTTTCGATGCGATATCATAAAGTATGGTTTGGGAGAAAAAATTATGATCATAAATTTTGAGTGGCGAATTTTGTATATTACACAGACGGTTTGTGTCGCTGCGGTGGGTAAAGGGGTTATCATGATTAGGCCAATATATACGGTATACCGATAACTTGTGCACTTCTTAGAAATAGAATTAAATAGTGTGAATAATATAACAATAATGCAATGCATGAATACTGAAGCTCCAGAAAATTGTTTTTTACTGTGTAGAGCTAGGATCCCAAATTGTGTGTGTGTGTTGGGGTGGGGGGGGGGGGGGCAGTAATATCGCGAGGGTCGAGAACGACATACCACGGGCATGTCTCGAGGTTTGAGGCAGGGGACGGAGAGTTTGGGAGGTACGCCCTCCCATTGGTGGGGTCCGGGGGTGATTTTTTTTCAAATTATAAAGCTCTGGGGCACATTCTGGGCATCTTGAGAGAAGGGAGGTTTGGGAATTATAAGTGGCAGTTTGATTTTTGTGGGGTGGGGTGGAGGGCAATATTATTGGATGGGGTGTCCCCCCCCCACCACCCGACCCCACCCCCCATGCCGCTTCAGCACTAAGTTTTTCAATAAACTTCTCATTTTGTTCACTGACAGATTGAGCTGAACATGGAATATGAAGCATGACGACTATAGTCATCACTGGTATAGGAAATTTATTTAATTATTTATTGGTGTTTAAAGTCACTTTTGTGAAGCTATATACTGTCGTCTTCAATTTGCGTTAGAACTCTATATGTAACTCAAATTCTGCCGGGTTAGTACGTTGGAGAGTTCGACGGTTTCTCGCCGCTGCTCAGTGGTTCTCTCCGATTCTTCGGTTCTTCCTCCACCCGTAGAACTACATTACACGACATGACCCTGGCTGCTGAAAGAGTCGTCAAATTCCAATAAATAAATAGATAAATAAATAAATCTCCCCTTGTGTGGGGGGGGGGGAAGGGTGTGGGGAGGGGTGGCAGTAAGTTTATTACGCTTTTGTTGTGTAATTTGTCTGTGTGAATTCCATCTCATTTTTCTGTTTTCCATCCTTTCTCAGTGGCGTTAAACCGGGGGGGGGGGTGTAAGGGGGATATTTAAAACCCACCCACCCACCCACCACCACCCCCCCCTCCACCCCTAAAAAAAAAAAAAATCAAAAAATCAAAAAATTATTAACCCATGGTCCCGATTAAACTCGTGGAGATGTTTGAAGTCAGTCCAAAACAAAACACAAACGAAGAGGTTGACCAAACGGATAAATTCAGAAGCTAGCCTATTTACGAAACGAGCAGAAAATTCGAATTGGTAGTGTCATAGCGGCCTCAGAATCACTGAGCACGTGGGTTTTGGCCCTCATATTTTGCAACATTTTCCCAGGGAAGGGCCCCCGGACCCGGCCAACGAGAAGGGGATACCACATCTGGTGCTCTCCCCCACCTCGCCACTGCGCGAGTCGAATCATGCTACTGTCAGCACAATGGGCGCCCCTTTTGCATGATCTCCGCCTTGATAACCCTCTCCCAATATTTTTACCTTCTCACGTCCCTGTCCTTGTTCTATTAGTATGAACGTTAAATACACTTGTCGTAATTATCTTTTACAACATGTGCGAGGGGGAGGGGAGGTATTTCGCGGGCATTTGTGAGATGCTTTGGGAAGGAGAGGGGTAGGAGTGTTTCCCGTGTATTACATCCACAGTATTAAACACACGCGTAAGATATGTACACTGTTTTGGAGCTGAGGCTATAGTCGTGTTTTGAGTGCCGTGTGTCGAAAAAGTGTTCCACATACGGTGTGGGGGAGGGGCGGGGGGGGGGGGGCAGCGAGTTTATTACGCTATAGTTGTTTCATTTGTTTGTGTGAATTCCATCTCATTTTCTGTGTTTACTGGTATGAGAGTTATATGAGCTTATCGTAATTATCGTTGACAACATGTGCGAGGGAGAGGAGCGGTATTTCACGGGCATGGTTGGGATGCTTGGGGGTGGGGGTGGGTAAGTGTTTTTCCCATGTATTACATCCAGAATATTGAAAACACCCGCGAGATATGTAAACTGTTTTGGTGGTGGCGGCTATATGTTTCATGTTATCAGAGTCACGTGATTTTATCTCGAGATAACGAGATGTTTTCTCGTTATAACGAGATCTTTTCTCGTTATAACGAGATGTTTTCTCGTTATAACGAGATCTTTTCTCGTTATAACGAGATCTTTTTCTCGTTATGAGATACTTTCTCGTTATAACGAGATACTTTCTCGTTATAACGAGATCTTTTCTCGTTATAACGAGATACTTTCTCGTTATAACGAGATGTTTTCTCGTTATAACGAGATCGTATCTCGTTATAACGAGATAAAAATAAATATTTGAGTGTCCTAAATCAGCCACCGTACGTTTGTGATTGATCGTGGATGGAAGCTTATGCAGTGCCATCCTGTTGTTCCTTAGGATACTATCAGCACTTGGAAGATATGGTACAACTTATGGAATCCGAAAAAAAGACACAGGACCCAACAAAAAGGTTTCGATTCAACAGATCCAAATGGAAGTTTAGTGAGATGAGTTTGGTTTGTAAAAACATACAAGTTAATTTCAAGAAACTTACGAACAGTTTTCTGAAAGATGGAGAGGAGTTAGAAGTCAAAGCAGCAGTCGCATCTCTCGAAAACAGCGTTAGAGGTCCGTCAGTGCGAGATACATACATATGCTGGGTGCATGGAGAATTTCCCCTCGGACGTGATTCACGGGAAAATCTATTAAGAGACTTCCGAGAAGATTAGCTTTACGGCCAGGTAGAAACCCAGAAATATGCCTTGAAAAAGAGAAAATATATCTGACAACCTCGCGGACAAATACATGTTTTAACCCTTTACCCAACGAATCGGCCGCATCCGCCCGCGTAATATGCAAATTCAGCAGTTGAAAAAATATTATTTTTCAAACAATTTCAACAAACCCATATCATGTGACCCCTCGTTGGAACAAGCTCGTCGAGCTCGTTCCAACGAGGAATCACATTATATGGTTTTCTTGACATTTTTTAAAAAAATTCAAAAAAAGGTATTTAAAATAATAAATTTTGGGTAAAGGGTTAAGTAGAATGTAGGTTCAAAGAACAATGAGATGTAGCGGTCGAGGTATAAAGGCCATTTACCAACCAGCCTGGTTGGTCCCGATCTCTTAGTCTCGTGGTAAATCGGTCGCTTTGTGTGCTAGAGGTCGACGGTTCGAACCTCGGCTCCCGCACTTATCTCTCTCTCCTCCTGTTACATTTGGGGGCTCGTCCGATCCTCAGCAGTAGGTGGCACTGCGGGTGTTTCGACCGCTCTGAGGGAGTGGTGAATCTCAAAAGAACGGGAGAGTAGTGTAGCGGTCGAGGTATAAAGGCCATTTACCAACCAGCCTGGTTGGTCCGGATCTCTTAGTCTCGTGGTAAATCGGTCGCTTTGTGTGCTAGAGGTCGACGGTTCGAACTCCGGCCCCCGCACTTATCTCTCCTCCTGTTACATTTGGGGGCTCGTCCGATCCTCAGTAGTTGGTGGCACTGCGGGTGTTTCGACCGCTCTGAGGGAGTGGTGAATCTCAAAAGAAGGGGAGAGTAGTGTAGCGGTCGAGGTATAAAGGCCATTTACCAACCAGCCTGGTTGGTCCGGATCTCTTAGTCTCTTGGTAAATCGGTCGTTTTGTGTGCTAGAGGTCGACGGTTCGAACCCCAGCTCCTGCACTTATCTCTCCTCCTGTTACAGAGATCATGAATACATGAGAAATGTGATCGCATCCATAAAGAAATGTTACGGTGCAATTTGCAAGGAAGATAGATACCACAAGTGTGAGAAACAATATTGAGAACCGTTCATAGACAATGTATTTCACTTCTGTTTTGAACGTCGAAGAGTGAACATGTCTGTTTGTTCGCTGCAGTGTGAGGAGTGAAGAATGAATTCAACATACAGATACTGAAGAACGATCGCGGGGTGAATCTGTCCTCTCTGGAACTGGACATGGCGAATTCGCACGGTGAAAGGCGTCACGAAATGACATCTAGACCACCCATCGCAGAGCTGCTGTGTAACGAAAATACCAAGATGTGAAGATTAAACAAACAACGAAGGTGCCACTCCAAAGAAAGGAAGTTGCCAATTAAGCGACGGACGCCACCAAGAAAAAACTTCTGAAGAATGGAGTTGCCAGTCAGTAGGACAAAGTTCAGCAGAATGCCGTCACCACTCAAACCATGAGAGATATTTCGAAGACGGACTAGTTATTTATTTATTTATTGGTGTTTTAAGGTCACATATTTCTGCACAATGGCTAATCATGACCACGACAGTTTTATGGGTGGAGGAAGCCGGAGTACCCGGAGAGAACCACCGAGCAACGGCGAGCAACTGTCAGCTCCCCAACATACTAACTCCACACAAGCAGGGTTAGCATTGGTTGAAGACAGGTGCACCATCGGCGTGCAGTACGCCTTAGTGCACAGCGTCACCGTGCCCCCACATGGGCAATGGGGTGAAGTGTCTTGCCCAAGGACACAACGAGGTTGCCGCAGGTGGGATTCAAACCGAGGACCTCTCGGCTTGCAGCGTGCACCTCTACCTACTGAGCCACCGCGCCCCCAGACGGACCAGTCGGCAGACCAAATAAATAATGAGGTTTCAAGGACGGACGATGTCAGAGATCAGAAGATTGAATTTATATTCCCTCAAAGCAATTTATGGAGAAATCAAAGCAGTGAACAAACCCAAATAAGAACGAACACAAAAATAACGACGACCTAGCCAGAGTAATGTATTATTCATTTCTTATTAATTGCTGTTTACAGTTACATATTTGTGCACAATGGCCAATCTTGACCGAAACGTGGATATAAAGTCAAGTCCAACCAATTGTTTATACCATTTTAGAGGATTTCCACCCCCATGCATTGGTGCGCGTGTCCTATTTTACCAACAACACAGAGCTTGTTTATCACAGTAAACAAGCACTGCTTCACTTCCCGATATTTCCGCGAGAGACCGGAGTAAAGCCAAAGGAAATAATTTATACAGAACTAAAATGAAATCCACCATCAGATGGTTATACGACTATCCAGAAAAAGGCGGAACCAGATCAGCAGAAGCCAACGATGCTTTCGACGGAGATGCCTTGGAAACTTGGCCACCTACAATGCAACTAAACACTGTGTCACCGAACTAATAAGGTCATTGCATGTTGCGATTGTATACGGTATCACAATAAAGTTAATATGATTTTACATATTCCTCTGTCTTCTTTCATCCCTTTAAAGCAATACGCGGTAGTCCACCAGTGGCCCCAACGTAATGATCTTCCGACTGTGATCTTCCCGTAAAGATCCACCAAATGTATGTATTTACTAATCTCCAACACCCGTATGGATAAGATTTACCAAGAGTATGTCTTTATGATTCTCTAATACGCACATGTGTGTACAGTACGTGGAGAGTGGATTGTAACTAAATCACCCGCGGAGTGGAGTCATCACCCAAACTATAACTTTCAAATTTTGTATATATTGATTAAAAACACAAACAATGTTTCAGCCAATGGACCTCCGGGTTTAACCCGGAGGTCCATTGGCTGAAACTTTGCTTGTGCTTGTTATGCTCTGCAACAAATTTGCATTTATAGCTTCGGTGGAATCTCCACTCTGCGAGTGATTTAGTGATAATACACTCTCCACGTACTGCATGTGCACACATTATTACACATTGTGTACTAGAATACAAGCCCATCTGAGAAAACTTGTGGTGGCGGTGATCAGCCATACGTAGAGGAACTTAAGAGCCGTAGAGCCCTTGGTGTGAAAGTTACACGTTCTTATGTTCTCCGTGTGATGCGTACACATTGTTAAACATTGTTTATTAGGACACAAATACATATCAGTATCCCAATGTGGAGGTACTCATGTTTCAGTAGGCAGAGATCATAAGTGGCCAATGGTCTGATAGTGGTACGGGACGAGACCATGGACCAATACGGGTAACGGCTTGTGGTGCTAAGGTCGAAGATAGTGATGTGTGTAACTTGCAGCTGGTAACAGAGGTGATGGGGAAACCCAATAGTGATGGAAGGTTAGGTCATTTTACCGATAGTCTTGGAGCAGTCTGTTTTCGTTCATAAAAAGTTACAAAAGGAAATTTGGCAATTTATCGCAAGCTAATTGGAAGCAAGTAAGTAAATGTCCACTTTGGCTCTTTATTTAGCGATTGTGATTTTACAGTAATTTGGAAGTTTTCATTTCTTCCAGGAAAAAAATAGGAAATCTTACCGACTATACCTTTATATTAACCCTTTACCTAACATGAAAAGCAGACGACACTTGCAAAAAAAATTCTTGAATAACTAACTGTTTTCATATTTTGTCTCAAAAACATAGGTTATGACCCCTCGTTGGAACGAGCTCGAAGAGAGGTCATAACCTATGTTTTTGAGACAAAAAATGAAAATATTTTGAAAATTAATTTGGGAATAGCGCTGGCCGGTTTTGGCCGTTACGTTGGGTAAAGGGTTAATAAGAAACGATAGTGTATTTTTGTCACGATGCGAACAATGATTATATAGATAAAAGAAAAAAGTTACAGAACATCAAAAGATGGTGAAAGCGTTGTTTTCTTATTTTTAAATGGGTTTAAATACAGAATGATTGTCAAACGTTCAAACTGATTGGGAAAAAATTGCAAAAATCCAGCTTCTGTATTTTTATACCACTCAACAGGAAAATGTATAAAGTGTATGAAATGATGCGCACATCGATGATACAACTTAGCTAACATTTCGAAATTTCAATTTTTATATGAAATTCCTATACCATTACTGTTTTATGTACTGACAACTTTAGAAAATTAAGGGGAGCTAACTTTCCTGTAAATCTCTTTCAGTGACGACGAAACTTATCTGCTGTGACCAACGCCATTAGGCCAAGTCGAGGCGTTAATATAAGTTGCGTAATGTGCTTGTTATTTTTTGTCCAGCTTTATTTATAAAACCTGTCGTTAAAATTTGATTATTAGTCTGATGTTTTCCTGCAAAAAATAGCTCATGATCCATCATTGGAACGAACCCAAAAGGTTCGTTCCAATGAGGGATCATGAGCTATTATTTGTCTGATGTTTTCCTGCAAAAAACTAGCTCATGATCGCTCATTGGAACGAACCTTTTAGGTTCGCTCCAATGGTGGGGGTCGTAAGCCATGTTTTTGAGGCAAAAACTGAAAAATTTCAAGACATTCTGTTTTTAAAGTGTCGTTCCCAAGTCCTCTAGTTGTGCTGGGTAAATGGTTAACGCAAATCAACAACGTTTGTTTTTAAATTACAGATTCCAATTTGCTGAAAGACTCTCGCAATGCTGATTCAAGTTCAATGTTTTTGAATGGGCGCCTGCCAAAGCAAGGAGAAATTTTTAGAAATCCAAATCTTGCAGCAACCTTGAAGGTATATAAATAATCACTTTTTATACGCCCATTTAAAAAACGGTCGTATTATGTTATCAGTCTGTCTGTCTGTCCGTCCGTCCGTCCGTCCGTCCGTCCGTCTGTCCGTAAACAATTTGGTTTCCGTTCATTTAAAGTCGAACGCCTTGACGGATCGACATCAACCTTTCAGAAGTTGTGTTTAGCATTAAAATACAGGTCAAGTTCGATATTGGTGTTTCTCAGTCCATCTACTGCCGAGATATGACCCTTTGAAAACACAATTTTTCTAAAAAAAATTGGTTTCCGTTCATTTAAAGTCGAACGCCTTGACGGATCGACATCAAACTTTCAGAAGTTGTTTTTAGCAATACAGTACAGGTTACGTTCGATATTGGTGTGTCTTAGTCCATCCGCTGCACAGTTATGGCCCTTTGAAAACACAATTTTTTCTAAAAAAAAAATGGTTTCCGTTCATTTAAAGTCGAATGCCGTGACGGATCGACATCAAACTTTCAGATGTTGTTTGTAGCAATAAAATACAGGTCAAGTTCGATATTGGTGTTTCTCAGTCCATCCGCTGCAGAGTTATGGCCCTTTGAAACCACAATTTTTGAAAAAAAACTGGTTTCCGTTCATTTAAAGCCGAACGCCTTGACGGATTGACACCAAATTTTTCAGATGTTGATTTTATACACCCGTTTGAAAAACGGAACGTATTATGTGAATGGGCTCTCCACCCATCTGTCTGTCTGTCTGTTTGTCTGTCCGTCCATGGACACATTTCGTTTCCGGACGATAACTTTAGTTGTAATGAATTGACCTGAGTTAAATTTGGCATGTGGATTAAGTATGACAAAATACAGGATGGGTTCGATTTCCGTTTCTAGCGGCCCATTTGCAGTAGAGTTATGGCCCTTTATTTATGGGAATTTAGCCCAACTTTTCGTTTCCGGACGATAACTTTAGTTTGCCTAGACCGATTTATTTCCAATTTTCAGTTTTTTGTTTTTGACCACAAAATACATCTCAAATTCACTTTTGACCACAATCGCATATACCTTTCCAAAGTTATTCCCCTTGAATGATTGCAAATTTGTGGATTTTGTGGTTTCCGGATGATAACTTTAGTTTGCCTTGACCGATGTTTTTCAAATTCTCAGATTTTGTTTTTGACCACAAAGCACAGCTCAAGTTCACCTTTGGCCATAATCGCATGTACCGTTCCATAGTTATTCCCCTTGAATGATTGGAAATTTGTGAATTATGTGGTTTCCGGATGATAACTTTAGTTTGCCTTGACTAATTTGTTTCAAATTCTCAGATTTTGTTTATGACCACAAAGCACAGCTCAGGTTCACTATCGGCCAAAATCGCATGTACCTTTCCAGAGTTATTTCTCTTGAATTTGTGCATTTTGTGTTTTCCGGATTATAACTTTAGTATGGCCTAACTGTTGGACATAGAATGCATCAAATATCTGGTTTCCGGATGATAACTTTTATTATTTGTTTTCCGATTGGTTCCAAACTTGGTATGTTGTTTAATCACAACAAAATACAGGCCAAGCTCGAATATGGGGTTGGTCCAAACAATTTTCACCCTCACCCCCATCCTTACCCCAACCCTTCAAAAATACAAAACGGGCGTATATTGTCCCGCTACTCGGTGCTCTTGTTAAGTTAGTTTTGAGAGTTGTTGGGTTAGATGTTTTACAATTTTGAGAGTTGTTGGGTTAGATGTCGCGAGTTATATCATTTCTTTTCCGCTCAAGATCCCTTTGGGTTCTCTCTTTGAAACAAGTTTTAACCGGCTGAGTGCTAAAAGTCACTATCAGGGCTTTTTAAAAAATTAGGGTACCAGAACAAAAGCTAACATTTTCCTTGCTCATGTTTCGTATTCAGTCGAACGCAAATAATATTTTTGTTCAAATATTTTTTTATTACAACTTATTGGAGAGTGCCTTTGGGCATTCTCCAATAATTTGTAATAAAAACAATTTGAATAACAAATTCAGATCACCAAAAATAATCTAGCCATCAACCAGTAAAGATCATGAAAAAATATATAATTGTTCACATGAGACTGGGGTATACTTAATCGCGCATGAAAGATGGACGTTAACGTGGTAAGCTGAAAAACAATAAACAAAACCTCACTTCGTAAGATTTGACTCATATACTTGTCTTTTGAATCTCTATACCTGAGTTATCAAAGCTACACTATTCACTTGTTCAGGCACACATATTAACGACAGCAAACAATATCAACATGAACTTGAGACAGTGGCGGAGCCATTCGGGCCAGGAGGAGCCTTCAAATCCACCCCCTAAAAATCCTGAATTCTAATATCTGCATGGGGCGTCAACTAATGTAATTACAGATGACACACCACGGTTGGTGAAATCTGACTTTCTATTTAGCCTGAAAAATGTATCAAAAGAGACCCACTTTTTAGTTTTCAAAAGTGCAGCGATATGCCTGCGGCGTAGTACCCTGCTCCCCCTCCAAAAAAATCTTGTGCCCCCTATAGATACAAATATGTACATAGAGAGATACGTGCCTAGCTTGAGAATATTGTAATATACTTACTGATGGCCAGACATTGCGGCAGTGTATAGAATATATGTTTTTATATTGTATCACCAATTCCAGGATCGACGAAATAATATTCTTTCGCTCTGAGTTGCGGGAATGCAATTTGGGATTTTCCAGCGAAATATTAATTTTCTTGTCACGATTACATAAAACATATATGCACGGACCGAAACTTGACTGAATTTTTGTACAACCAGTATGTAGTTCGAACCCGTCATCAAGCCCCGAATAGAATACTGATTGACAGTGGTGGAGCACCCGGAAGGGGCACAAGTGTCACCTCCATCCCCCACCCTACTCTCCCACCCCACTCCCCCACATTTTCCCCCAAACATAGGTAGATCGAGTGTTGAGGCCTTTTCTCTATTTTTTTTTATCTGAAGTGCAACCAACTTGAAACTTCAACTGACAGAAAGATAACATCCTGCTTTGTTCTGCATGTTGAAACGTAAATAAAGGCCATCGCATTCTTGCCAGAATCGAACTCAATTCTGACACTGTTATGTGCATTTTTGGATATATACTAGTCTATACACCGACTGCATCATACACCAAAGAACAGCCTTATTTCCTTATTGTTGAATGTTCAACCAACTAGGTTCTTATCACTTAGTGACTGACCCCGCCCACCCCTCATTCCCAAATGCTTGAAATCGACATGGTGTAGCCAGGGAGAACACCGGGATCATGTACTCCCACCAAAAAAAATCCGACTAAAACTCTTGAAAAATCTAATGTTGAATTTTACCCATTTCCTTCCTCAGAATCCACCAGATGCGGTTTTTCAAATTTCTTCGGTCCCCATGGGAGGGGACCACCCCCTAGTATAGGTGGGGGGAGCAAACTTTTAAACAAAAATTGGCCACGTTCCACTCTACTATATATTTCTGCTTGTGTGATCCGCCCCCCCCCCCCCCGAAAAAAATTAAATAAAAATCTGGCTATCCCTATTGCGCGCCCCACGTTTTGTTATATTGGATACAGACCCCCCACCCAACCTCCAGCCCACCCCAACACACACTCGCATTTTTTTCTATATTGATGAACCCCACTTTTCTAACCTTCCGACGCGTCTGTTGATTGATTTGCCACACACCCTCGAGAAAAGGTGGAAGGAAATTCAACCAGAATATCGTCGCCTGAGTGCTAGAATGTCCTATGTCCCCTATGGGACATACGGCCATTGTATTGCTGGAATAACATCCATTCAGATTACCATCGTGAAGATCAGCTGCGTTCGATGGTGCAAGGAATTCCTGCCCAAACCATTACACTACCCCCGCCGAAACGGTCGTATTCCCGCATGTAAGCATCAGAAAACCGTTCACCTCGTCGGCGATACACTCTTGCCCTACCATCAGCGCGACGTAGACAAAATCGTGATTCGCCACTAAAAATAACTGTGCTCCAACGCTGCTGACTCCAGCGAACACGCTGACGTACCCATTCCATTCTGACGGTACGATTACGTTGGGTAAAGATTGGTCCGTAATATGTACGCCTACTTCGGATGCCGTGTTCAGCGAGTCTGTTTCGGACAGTTTGTGCACTAATTCTATTGTTAGTTCTATCAGGAGTAATTCCTGTTGTCCTCGTCTCCGGAAGGAAGCGACCCCGCAAGTGAGACGCCCTGATGTGTCGATCTTGTGCAGGGGTCGTAACTCTTGGTCGACCTGAACGCGGTCGGTCGGCAGTCGATCCAGTTTTTCTATACCTTCCAAGCAATGAGACGGTAAATAGTGGCCACAGTGACTCCGAACTCAGCAGCGAGCTCATCTGGAGGTATCCCAGCCCCTTGCATACCAATGGCACGCAACCTCTGACTTTCGGTTAACCTTGGCGCATTTTTTAAAATGTCGGAAGATAAAAACTAGCGTGTTTTCTCAATAACCCAGGCTCTCTAGCACAACATAATAAAAAGAAAATCGTCGGTCATCCATTCAATTTAACATTCTTGGGTAGCACGTGCTATTTTGAAATCCGTGGCAAAATTGTATACGGTTGGGTGGACAACAACAACATGTCATTAAACTCTTTGCACGACTTCTTGTCCACAAACATGCAACATTAGAACTATTATATTTCATCATTTATAGTATTTTTTCACATTTGTTTCTATTTTTACTTTCTTTTTTGACTTGGTATAATTTTGCCGGGGAAAACACATATTGAATTGTATATGTACTTGATCGTTACTTGTACAAATCTGTCCAACCAAATACTTCTCACCACACTCAGTCTATCCGACCCGTCAAAACTCTGTCTCAACGATTCCAGTCAAGTCAGAGACTTGTCTATGGAAACTCTCTGTCTTTTGTGTGTTGTCTAGACTCTTGCTCGCCTGTTCAGCTATATCGCACGCTAATCAAGCCTTTCAAACATGCATTTGTAACTGTTAGAAAAAAACAATCATTATCCTTTCACATTAAAAACAATAAAATGTCGGCGGTTAGAGATGTAATTTCAGAAGTTAACGTAATATTTCCAACGCAAAATTACGTATGTAGCGGTCGAGGTATAAAGGCCATTTACCAACCAGCCTGGTTAGTCCGGATCTCTTAGTCTCGTGGTAAATCGGTCGCTTTGTGTGCTAGAGGTCGACGGTTCGAACCCCAGCTCCTGCACTTATCTTTCCTCCTGTTACATGTGGGGGTTCGTCCGATCCTCAGCAGTAGGTGGCACTATGGGTGTTTCGACCGCCCTGAGGGGGGAACCTGCTGAGATTCACACGCGGTGAATCTCAAGAAGGGGAGAGTAGTGTAGTGGTCGAGGTATAAAGGCCATTTGCCAACCAGCCTGGTTGGTCCGGATCTCTTAGTCTAGTGGTCAATCGGTCGCTTTGTGCGCTAGAGGTCGATGGTTCGAACCCCAGCTCCCGCACTTATATCTCCTCCTGTTACACGTAGTTCATATGGGCGATTCTACAGAACAGTTGCCGTGGACTGGTCACTTTCCACGGATGGACAATATTTCCACGGACGCAATAATATTAGATTCCAAGCACTAACTGTAGGAATAATCATCGAAAATTTAATTAATGAAGCACCGGGTGTAACCCGGTGCTTCATTAATTAAAATTTTGCTGATGATGATTTTTATTACGTGGTCACTGCCCACGTGTAGATTACGACAAATCCACGTCGGCTGTAAAGTATTCTCGATTTCCAGGCTGGTCAAGCAATAATTTAATCCTTCAGCCCTGATTGGGCTGTAGGATTAAATTATTGTTAACCACTCTCTTCTCATTGTTTGTGGAGTGTGTCGTATGCTCATATATGTCGCCATATTTCGCTTTTGCAAAATCTGATGCATTCCGACTTCAAAGGGTTTAGATTTGTCTGATACAGGAGCTGATAACCAATGGTGTGGAAGGCTTCTACAGTGGAAGAATTGGTCGTGCAATCGTGGAGGCAGTCCAGAGATTTGATGGAGTGATGACATGCGATGATTTGAAAAATCACAAGTCGACATTTGAGGATTTAATTTCCACAGACTATAAATACTGCAGAATATGGGAAATTCAGCCAAGTACACATGGTTTAGTGGCTTTAATGGCTTTAAATATATTAGAAGGCTTTGATCTCAAAGGTTAGTTAATTATATTTCTCTGATGGACGACGGGTTTGCCACCGTTGTGACAATTTCAACAAAACTAGTAAAACAGACAATACAAGTACCGTTAAAACTAGAAGTCCTGTCATGAAATGCGCACAGATAGCACGTCGACCTGCGCGTTAATGTACGCGTTATGACCATAGTAAGGCTACCAAATTCTGTACATATGGCCTGTACACAAGCAATGTTTCAGCCAATAGACCTCCGGGTAACCCGGATGTCCATTGGCAGAAACATTGCCTGTGTTTACTATGAGTAACCAGGAGAACCTGCCATGATTTGGATGCCATGCGACATGGCAATTGCGCGCAATTCCTACGCGCAATTAAGCCTAGATAAGTGCACAGTTCGCGGCAGGACTTCTAGTTTTAACTGTATATGTGAACTAAACTTTCAATATTAAATATTTATCCCAAGGATATGGTTAGATTTTTAAAAAAACCTAATATTTTAAAGGTAGGGGTTTATAGTGCATGTAAAGCTGGACTGGTCGAAGTTGATGGCACGTGGAATACTAACAATTTTACACATATTTTTAACAAGTAAGCTTTTCAATGGCTTTGTACAAACACATTTTAAACAAAATGCGCGACTTCGTCACCGTTAAGATGAGTTTTGGTCAAGGTCAGTACTTTTGATTGATCAAACATTCCTGACTGGACGTTGATAAAATTACAAGTACGTACATGTACGTTTCTATGGATTAGAACAGTGGCGCAGCTACTGGGGGGGGGGGGGGGGGGCGTGGGAGGGGCTCTTTTAGACCTTAGAACTTTCGCTGCACCCCCACCCCCAAAAATGGCCCAGTGCAAGTTTCACACAACATTCGCAGGGGTGGGGAGGGGGGTTAGTCCTTAAATAATTATAACGTAAAACAGTATAGGGAATAAATTCGGCTCAATGCCACTTCCCTGACAACAAATACACAAAAGAAATAACCAGTAATTCATTCTACCGTCTTACAAAACATCGATGAAAAAACACCTTGATGACCCATTTTAGCCGCTTCAGCAAACGTCGACATATGAACACCTGTTTCTTGTCAGAGTTAGTTCAGTTTATTGTTTGAAGCAACGCATGTCACAAACACAGTCAAAAACTAGTGTATCATTGGTGTTATTCGGAACACATCTCACAAACGATTGTTACTCTTTCATGGCTGGTGCACCCCCGATGTGCTCACTGGTAACAAAACGAACGCGGGCTACAACCACCTCCACGCCCCCCCCCCCCCCCCCCCGCCGTATCATCTCCGAACACTCCCTGACAATAACGGCATGGGTGGAGTCATGGGGAGTCATTCATGGGGAGGGGCTGTAACCGCCACCCGGTCGGAAGAGTTTCCCCGTCGAGGATACTACTCCTTTGTTGGGGGTTTGAGCCCCCCCCCCCCCCCCCCCCCTCCTCACCTTCCTGTCGTGAACACAAGCCACACTGTCGGGGAAATCCTGGCGCCGACACCGGGTGGTGTCTCGTTCAGTAGCGGAATTTGTATCGCACTTATCCTTTGTGAGACGGTTTCTTGTTTTTGGCAGATTTTCAGGGTTTGGACTCGGCAGTTGAGGTAGCAATATCCATGCTGGTAGATTCAGAGCAGTTGAGGGAGGGATGTCCATATGGGAAGGCACATATGCTTCAGCTGAGAGAGGGATATCCGTGGTGGGGGGTGGGGGGGCAGCTGACATGAAAACATATTACGACATTCGTCTCGGTTCATGTGACACATACCCGTTATTGAAAAGCCAATGACTGATGTTGCGGTGGATGCAGCAGGTATGCACCTCTGAATGACCCTACAGTTTGGGATGAAGTCACGACCCAGCCGGAGTGAGGTTCTCGAACATTTAAAAACTTCTTGAGAATAGTATGTCATGAGACATTGTGATATTTATGGTCAAACACAACCTTGGTCAAAATGTGTTTTGCTTAAACTGAAGGAATATGCTGCATGTACAAACACGAGGATCCAGTTATCACGACCAAATGAGTACCTCTTTGGCTTAATGTATACATTCCAGATATATGACTAGCATAGACTGGATGTTCTATGGAAACTTGACGGCAGACAGAAGGTCTATATGGTCCGCGATTCGGTATTTTTAACGAACCCTTGCGTGCAAACTGATTTGTGTATACTTCGAACAATACATTCTTCATGTGAGGAGGCGAGCTAGTGGGGTAGTAGGAGTGGGCCGATCGAAACCAGGGTAGGTAGTACTCGTCAGAATTACGTGGCCATTGCTAACCCCCAAAAAACTAGAGCTACTTCCCCTTCGTCGGCTTCGCATGGTCGAATTCGCGCAGGCCCATTTTACCCGAAGGGTCAATTTTAGACACTTTTCTCCTATTATATGTCAAGATGCACACACTGTTGACGGAAAAAAGTTACAGAACATCAAAAGATGGTGAAAGCTCCGTTTTCTTATTTTTAAATGCTGTTTAAACAGAGAATAATTGTCAAACGTCCACACTGGTTGGGTAAAAAATTGTAAAAAGCCAGCTTCTGTATTTTTATTCTACTCTACTGGAAAATGCCTGACGTTTGTGAAATATGTGCACATCGGTTATAATTGCTAACATTTCGAAATTTTAATTTTTGTATGAACTTCCCATACTCCTAGAGCACAATTTGCTGACAATTTTAGAAAATTGAGGGGAGCTAACCTTCCTCTTTCAACGACGAAAATTGTCAGCTATGGATCTTTTAACATCAAAAACAAGTAATGTTTTGGTGGAGTTTCTTCAGACCAAGCCCTTTGTTTGTTTTGTTGCCACGAAAGACACCAATTTGCCTTTAAAACGGGTCTGCCTCCCCAAATCCTTGCTTCAGTTAACAGTTATAAATTCGAGGCGGGGCAGAAGACCGCGTTTTTCACTTTGCCAGTCCGTTCAGCCGAGAAGTTTGTAAAATTCGGCTTTCAATTTTGTTCCACTGAAAACTTACTTACCTTCAAGGATCTACAGCAGCGTAGAGCCGCCACTGACCTTCGGTTATTATGTTATAAATACCAGATGCCAACTTGTAATTACCGGATACTAACTTGTAATTACAAGATACTAAATTGCAATTACAAGATGCTATCGTGTAATTACAAGTTGTTATCTTGAAATTTCAAGTTAGCTAACCAAATTACAAAATTACAATTTAATAACTTGTAATTGCACTTTAATAGCTTGTAATTGCAAGCTATTAACCTGTAATTACAAGTTAGCTAACCTTTTATTACAATTGAGTATCTTGTCATACGGTTGTGTGGGGGTCGCTTGGTTGTCTTGTGCGGTATTAAAGGATGGACTGTGTGTATTCCCGTTCGTTCAGTGTTAGCCCTTGGTACTAGTTACTCATGTTTTGCCTTTTGGTTTTACTATCCTATGGTTGCTGTGGATAGTTCGTAATCCTACGGCATGTGATATTGTTGGTTATGCTGGGTTGTTTATTGTAGTAGCATAGTATGGATTGTCTGTACCCTTTTGTGTCCTTTATCCTTGGGAACACCTGATTTTGCCTAGATCAATCTAAAGTGCCACCCTGTTGGTTTTGTGCCATTTCCCTATATTTCGATTGCCTGGAGTGCACCCCGTACCGCAGATGATCCTCGGTAGCTCCTTGGTACTGAAATGGCTAACCGGATAACCGGTTTGAAACCGGTTACCTACCTAACCAATTAAAAAAACGTCAACCGGTTATCCGAAATATCGATAGTGATCGTCATCCCACCGTTAAAACGTAGTAAATCTGCCTCTTCTCGTTTGAGATAGATTACACATCGAAGCAGCGCTGTGTATATTGAGAAATAATCGACTTTGATGTTCAAGACTTCATTAATGATCGGCAATTTCCGTGAGTTCTGAGTAACCGCAGAAACTATTCCGTACGTAGTATGTATTCAAACGAACGTTGTCGAGTACTCGACAACGTTCGTTTGTATACATACTACGGAATAGTTTCTGAGAATACTGCTTTCCAATCCTATAGTTTTGATCCCAGATTCGGTGAAATAATGGCTACGGTTAACCGGATATCATCCGGTTATAGCTCTCGGTTAGTCGGTTGTGAAAACGAGCCAACCGTTTCAGCCCTATAACTCCTACATTATAGCCTTTATGATTCCAATATCCCATATTATAGCCATCCCTGTTGCCGCTTTGGTCCAGTCTGGACTAATGTGGATATTTGTGGACTATTGGAGACAATCTCAAAGGAAAATGGTTTGGGAATGATTCGGACTACTGAAGACTGGTGTCAGAATATAGTGGTTTGAGTCTATTGAGAACCAGGTTTCGGGGACTGATGTAAGTGCTTTGGGAACTACTCGGGACATTTGGGGCTGAGGAAAATAGTGGTTCGCGACTTTTTAGGACTACATGGGACTGTTATGGACTAAAGATAGTGGCTGATGGTGAAACCCAATTATAGTAGTTGTTGTGGTTGTTAGTGTTGTGACGTGTTTGTTTAGTCGTTGGTTTAGTAGTTGTGGCTGGTGCAGTAGTTGTATTGGTTACTATTAAAGTTGATGGAGTCGTAGCTGCAGAGGTTGGAGTTGTTATGGTTAGTGTTGCTGTGTTTAGTGCTGTAGTTGTGGTTGTTGGTGTCATAGCTCTTTTAGCTAATGTAGTAGCTGTAATGGCAGGTGCTGTGAGTGAAGTGGTGCTTGAAGGTGTTGGTATTGTAGTTGTGTTTGTTAGTTGTTGTGAAAGCTGTTGTAGTATTTGCTTTTGGTCAAGCAATTGTAGTGGTTAGTGTGGTTGTGGCTGTTTGTGTTGTGGTTGTTGTATAATAGTCGCTGGTGCTGTAGTTGTGGTCAGTTTAGTAGTAGTGGTTGGTTTTGTGGATGTTATTGTAATTGAAGTGGTTTGTGTTGTACTGGCTGGTGTCGTAGTTGTTGGTGAAATAGTTGTAAGAAATGGAACAATACCAACTGCTGCAACTATTTCACCATCAACTAGTTGGTGGTGTTGTAGTTGGTGCTGTGGTTGATTTAGTCATTATAGTTATTGGTGCTGTAGCTGCTAATGTATAGTGTAGTGTAGTTGATTTAGTCGTTGTAGTGATTGGTGTTGTCGTTGCAGTGGTTCATGTTATAGTTGGTTCAGCAAATGTAGTGTTTGGTAGAGTAGTTTCTGCGATTGGTGCTGAGATTGTGGTTGTTGGAGTGGTATTTTAGTGGTTGGTGGTGTTGTCCTGGTTTCGATGCAGTAGATGTTGCGGCTGGTGTTGTATCATTTGTTCGAGTACTTGTTGATGTTGTAGTTGTGGTGGTTAGTGTAGTAAATGGTAGTGTAGTAGATTTTGTTTTCATAGAAGTAATTGTTGTGGTTAGCACGGAAGTTGTCGAGGTAGTAGTTGTAGTGTTTGACGTAAAACTACCACACCAAATGCTACAATTACTACACTAGTCATTATTACACCAGCCACAAATATAGCAACCGACACTACAACTGGAACACCGACCACTACAACACCAAACACTACAGCTACAACACTAACCGAACGTGCTGTAACACCTCAATCACAACAACAGTAGTAAACACAGCAATACCAACCACTACAAAACCAATCATAGCAACTACTACATCATCAACCTCAACAACACCCACCACAACTACCATACCAATACTGCAACTAGACCATCGACGAAACAAATTACAGGAGAGCTAAATTGAAATTACAAGATACTGGCTTGCAATTACAAGATAGTAACTTGTAACTGCCATTTAGTATCCTTTAATTACAATTTAGTATCTTGTAAGTACATACAGATTATCACCACAGTGTGTGTCTCCGGGAATTCAGATCAAGTCGAGTTGTAGAAACAGAATAGTATTTCGACGAGCCTGTTAGGGCGAGTCGAAATGCGATTATGTGCCTACAACGAGACTTGATCAGAATTTCCGGAGACACACACTGTGGTGATGATAAATTTATCTCACAATATTGACCACAAAATGCGTTATAAAACTATCTTAAGAGGAACTTTTTTATTTGCCTTATCGATGGAAAGACGCAAATTGAAAAATAGAATAGCTTTCATTGATCTCCATATTGAGGTCAGTGATGACGTTCCACTTCAGAGAAAATTACGTCACTGAGATTCACTTTACTGAATACTGTCTTTCGAAGTGGAGCAACTGTGTGTTTCGTCAACGTGAATTTGGTTGTTAATTTTGCAACAATTACTGGTGAATTAAATATCCCTCTTGGTGTAAAGGTTTATTATATTTTAAAATATGCCGTTCATCGTTTATTGAGGTGGAGTTTTCCACATTTCATAGCGAAAGCTAATCCTTTAACTTCAAGAGAGAAGCCTCGACTCGAGCGTTCAGGAAAATTAATAGGCTTCAAACCAGCTCAAGATGCCCCAAAGTGCACATAATTTAACTATTCGTTGAGTTTACTTCCCCAGTGACATTTTAGCATGCCGTGCATAATAAAAACGTTACAGGGCGTTTAGTTGGCAGATACAGTGTCATACACGGCTCAGAGAAAACAATATTAGGTTCGGTTTCGCCTCACCTAATATTGTTTTCTCTGAAGGGAAAAACGCGAAGCGATCGAAAAATTATATTAACAGCAGAATCACGCGCTTGTACCAGGGGCCCTTGATACGGATTCGGAACAATGGCCCAGATACATTAAACTTTAGTTGCGTAACAGTGCAAAAACGCCCCGATTGTGAGATAAAAGTTAGTATTTTGTAATAACAAAATAATAACAGAAGGTCAGTGGCGGTTCCACGCTGCCGTAGGATCTAGTTGGTGGTGAATATAAATTTCTGCGGACACCTGAATCGAAATCCTTCATGAATCCTGCATTACATAAAGTTTCAAAAAGTTAAATTTGCGTTTCAAGTTTTCTTGACATCAGATTCAAAATCAAACTCCAACCAAGGCAAAACTGAAGGACCCGGAGCCGGAGCTTGGAGAAAGTTTTATAACTTCAGGCTATCTAGAAAATAGGTGCCATGTAAAAGGAAGGTTTTCTTTTTATATAGAAAGGTTTCTTTTTGTTTGAAACGTGTCAAAAAACACTGCTCCCCGCGTCGTATATTTTTTAAGAGCATATGTACATTTTAGACTGTGTTTTTGCCGTCGAACAATGTATACTTTTATGGACATGTGACTCCTTTCACCCAACCGGGGTCTGGCTGTGAGAATCGGAATAAGCCGAAGGAAACCGAATGGCTTGCTATAAGCATTTTTCTGAACCATGTCTGTTAGCGTTTGTTTTGTCGTTTCTTTTTTTGGTTTGGGGTTTTTCTTTTTGTTTTTCTTACATCTTCCAAAGTCAAGGTCATATCGTGTCGGACAGTTCTGCGGATTGGGCAAGCCGGACTACCCGGTGAGAACTACCGAGCAGGGGCGAATCACAGTTAACATTAGATGACGGCATGTGTACCGCCACAGTGTTGTACGGCTTAGCACACTGTATAACTCAATTTACTGTGCCCCAACTTAGGCAACTGGCATTAGGCGTCTTACCCATGGACACAACATAGCATATGTTGGTCAGAATTGAGCCTACGACCTTTGGATCCGAATTGCAATCCGCTGAATAGTCCCCCGTCGCCCTCCCTGGGCTGTCGTGTAACGCAGTTTCATATCTAAGGCAAGTGCATGGACATTTCTGATTGCATGAAGTTTTGCTTGAAAGAAACTTCGGTTGCCGGTTACAAGCAAAATAATTGTCACCCAGAAGTTAAGGGAGATGGAGTGAGTTGGGCGGGTGGGTGGGTGGGTGGGTGGGTTTTTGGGTGGGTTTGATGGGTGGATGGTTGCTCAGCAATAATTAAATCCAACAGCCCCCTGGGGCTGTTGGATTAAGTTATTGCTGCCCCCCCCCCCCCCATCCGCGCCCCCTGTAAATATAACAATCAGTCGTCCCCATCGCAGTAAACAGTATTGTTTGGTGGACTCCCACCTGGGAGCTCATTGTTGAAAGGGTTAAGAAGTAGTGTGCCTCTGAGATGTTTAACTAACCGCATAGATTAAAATCTTTTTTTGAATAATTTATTGGGATGATAAAATTTGTTGAATTACTACCCAGTGCATTAAGCAAACAGACCTTAATTAATTGAATTTGGGAAGGAATTTTTTTTTTATTATTGGAAAGTCGATTTTACTTTGGAAACGTAAACGGTATAATGCAAGCACTTCTCGGATTTCAAAGTGCTTATGACGTCTAAATGATTTATATGGATGGCCAGTTAACTGAATATTTGATGCCTTTTATTGATTTGGTTATTCAAAGGGTGCTATAATGCTACATACGCCATTTGTCGTTGTTTTTGAAACGATTGAAATGCAAAAACTGAGTGTTTGGTTGCTTTGAGTTCAACATGAGACAAACAGTTACAAGACCAAAATTATTTTCACTTGGATATTTTTATGACCTAAGTAAAAAAAATGTAAGCTTTTACGTGCATGTCTTTCGCCCATTATTCAGTAATAAAAGTGTGAGGTCGATATCTCTTCATTTTTATATGCGAGTTTCATGCCATTATCGTGAAGATGTTTTTTATTTATCATTTTTGTGCATTCCGACTTAAATAGGTAATTTATATAGGTGTTATCAACCACATTTATTAATAGCTATTACATAAAATATCGTACCTACAGGACGACACCCTCCCCTCCATCGTCGACTCAATAAAAAACTAGAAAAACTGTGAGAACTGCTCACTAAATGATACCACCCACTCCGACCAAGAAACATTTTACAACAGTAAAAGTGTGTTTAATGTAGAGATCACAAACACTGACACCAATGTTTGAAGGTTTCATTGAAATCCATTCACTAGTTTAAAAGCGGTCGTGGATAGCAGATGTCAACCCCTCCTCCCCCCTCCCCCCACCCTCCACCGCAAGCTTGGATTGACAAAGCCCATTTTTAAATATGGGAAACCCTAAAAATGAAAATACCTGAAAACAAAACAGGAGGTGCACATCTTCAATATATGTAAAAGAATGTCTGAAAGTTTCATTGAAATCTGTTCAATGGTTTGAGAGGAGTTGTGGATAGCAGATCTGTTCCGAATGTCAATTGAATTTGACAAAGTTCATTTTTCAATGTGGGAAACTGTAAAAAAGAAAATACCTGAAAATAAAATAGGAAGTGCACATCTTCAATGTATGTAAAAAAATGTCTGAGAGTTTCAGTGAAATCCGTTCACTGGTTCAAGAGGAGTTGCAGATAGCAGATGTGTACCCCCCCCCCCCCTCAAAAAAAGCGTAACACCCCTATAGCATAACGGAGGGACGGACGTGTGTCGGAATATGAAAAGATCTGAAAGAAAAATAGGAGGTGCACATCTTCAGTGTATGTAAAAGAATGTCTGAGAGTTCCTATGGAGTTTGTTCAATGGTTTAGGAGGAGTAGCGGATAGCAGATCTATACCCCTCCCTACTAAAACCTGAATTGACAAAGACCATTTTTGAATATGGGAAACTGTAAATATGAAAATATCTGAAAAGAAAATAGGAGGTGCACATCTGCAATGTATGTAAAAGAACGTCTGAAACTTTGAATGGAATCTGTTCAATGGTTTAAGAGGAGTTGCAGAGAGCAGATCTGTACAGAATGTCAATTGAATTTGACAAAGTTAATTTTTCAATATAGGAAACTGTAAAAATGAAAATATCTGAAAAGCAAATAGGAGGTGCACATCTTCAATGTATGTAAAAGAATGTCTGAGAGTTTCAATGAAATCCGTTCACTGATTTAGGAGGAGTTGCGGATAGCAGATGTGTACCACCCTAAAGCGTAACGGGCGGACGGACGGACGGACGGACGGACGGACGGACAGACAGACGGACGTATGGACGTATGGACGTACGGACGGACCAAGTGTTCACTATATACCTCCCAATTTTCAAGTGGGTGGTATAAAAATGCTTGTAAGATAGAACTTTCATGTCTGCACAAATTTGACGAACGACCGTTCTGTTTGTATCAAAATAAATGGAGCTACCTGTTTTTCGTTGTCTTATTTTAAGAGATCTTTAGTATTCGTTTGTTAATGCTCGAAGTACATTATAATGATGATATACTGCAGTATTCATTGACCTTTGCAATGAAATGCTATGATGAAACATCTTGTTCAAAGGGGCTCTTTAGCCCAAGCTCTCTCGCGACCAGTCTAATTCTGTTTGGAATTCGACGCTGCCATGGGCTGTTTGTTTAACACGTTTTCTTGGAGTTTGCGCACAGGCGACCGTTGATATAATGTGATGTCCCTTTACTCACAAAGATATACGGATATTCTTTCGTGCTGCACTTATAGATATTCTAATGAATTAGTCTTATTTCACCTTGAAAACATCATGATATTAACACAGTTAGTGGAACTACGCGGCGTAATCATAAACCAACAGCTGTGATTAGTTTTCATTCATAATAGTTAATGATATCAAAGATTCGGCCAAATCAAGTCTTGATTGAGAGATATTTGTTGCGTTGATTCCAAGAGAATCAATGGTTATCGATATTTTTCACATTCAGTCAGCTGGAATATTTCAGTTGGTCGAAAAAGCGAACCGTACGTTCGCTTTTTCGACCAAGTGACAGTTTTCAGCCAATTGAATCCAAGCATAGGCGGTGAACTATTTAAGGGCTAGACTGGTTCCAGGTGATAACAGCTTCGAATTCCATTCATAATTAGACTGGTGGCTTGAGATCTTGATTTGAGCCCTTTACAATATTCCAGCCGAAACTACAAATGCCATAAACATTTAGCATATGTTACCGTTGCCGTCTGACGTCACCATCAACGGAGAGATTAGCAAACCGCTTCATTTTTCTAGATTTTTCACACGTGCAGCAGACGATTTTCCGAATGAAGTATTGTTTAAATTATAAATACATTCACGATTTTCAAGTAAGATGGAGTGACCTCGATTTTTATATATTTTATTGATTATTTGGCCAGTGACGTCGTGAGGTTCAAGATCGGTCCATTTGCTAAATTTGTTATCGTTAAAAGTTGCCTAGCTTTTTTTCACAATGTTTTGGCTTTGGGTTGAGTCTAAACATATACATTATTGTCATGAATTGACAGTAACATGGCCTGAGGTTTGCGGCTCGGAGCTGGTGTTCAAACTCAACGCCCTGCGTCTCGGTTCACCATAAGCTCCGAGCCGCGCACCTCCGACCATGTTGCCGTCAATTCGCCAGAATAACCTATAAAATTATAGAAGCACAATTTCTGCATTTCTAAGCTCTCTCTCAAAAACTTGAAAACTTGGCCAAGCATGTACACACACATAGGCGTTTTGAGGAAATTATTGCTTTATTGCTTTAAGTTTAGTTACACCGCGTTTATATTGTCTGATCAGTCTATAATCTGAACCGAATCAGCTTTGAACAATATCTTTCCTGATCCTTTTTTAACGAAGTCAAGGTATCGTTTGTTGCGTTATTATGGTTAGACAAAAAAATACTGCATAGCTCCTAGCTCTTCCTCCCCATTGCTGAGGCATGCGGACGAAACTATGGAGGTTGCTCAAAAGGTTTCAAGTTTGGCAAGGAAAACGATGAGACGGAATCAATCCTATCTTATTTTATTTCAAACAAAAAAAAATTCCTTTGTATAACACACTTTAGCCTCTTGATTCAATGTACAGGGAGTTATCATCGGCCGTGTTAAAACACTTATCAACAGCAGCTTCGAGCTAATTGGCGTCACCTCAGCGTTTTATTTTGACGATGGTCCGTCGCTTTTGAAAAGGGGCGAGAAGTATCTGGCCAAATCCAGCGAGGAGTGAGATAGTGCTTGGAACCGCAGTATCGATTCATTGGTTCTGTGACTCGTGCCGTGTGTGGGAGCGTGTTGTTTTGGAGCAGGAAGACACAATCAACCGAGTTCACCACTTTTCAAGTTTTAGCTAAGTTCAAGTATTCAGAAAGTCTTCTTAAACAGAGTATTAATTGGCCAACAAAATTTATTTTACCAGTGTTGTACGAGGGGATGTCAAAAAGTTTTGAGCCTAACATAAATAAAGCTGGAATATCGGTACAGAACATATTTATTTTTCAACATAGTTCACTTGTAATTCAAAACACTTGTTCCGCCTGGTCTGCCAGTCGTTGATGCCGCGTCTGTAGAAGTCCATATCCTGGTCCTGTCCTGTAGCCAAGCCTCCACGGCAGCAGTACGTTCCTCATCATCTAGAAATCTTTGACCACGTAAGTGTTTCTTCAAATTTGGAAAGAGATGGTAGTCACTTTGACCAGGTAAGTGTTTCTTCAGATTTCGAAAGAGATGGTAGTCACGTTACCTCCAAACCCTCTCTTGCACCCCTCCGCGACGGGTTCCGCGTTCGTCATCGAATGGCGATGATATTTTACCACCCCCACCCCCAACAAAATGATTGCCTTTCTACGCATCTGTTGAAAATAAGTGTCGTTTAACCTTTAGACACGTGTCTGTATTTTGTTTGTGTAAAAGAAAACAGGGAGTGTGATGGCGCAGTAGGTAGGGATGCAAGCTGAAAGGTTCTCGGTTCGAATCCCACCTGTGGCAACCGCGATGTGTCCTTGGGCAAGACACTTAATCCTGATTGCCTACGTTGGGACACGGTGGCGTTGTGTACTAAGGCGAACTGCACGTCGATGGTGCTCTCATCAGCAGGCAAAAATGTCCCCATGTAAATTATTTTCTTTTTTATTCATTTTTTTAAAGAATGGACGAAACTTTCAAGTTATTAAAGGGCATGGTATTGATTCTCAGCCAACTGAGTTCCTTCACCATTTACTTAAAGTAACAGCCAAAACTAGCCAGAGCTATTCACAAAAATCACCATTCCAATTTTTATTGAGCTATTTGTTTTTTTCACATTTTTGTCTCGTTGAGTTCGTTTCAGTGAGGGGTGATAAGCTAGGTTTTTGAGACAAAAAAATTAAAAATTATAGTTATTCCTGAAGTTTTTTGCAAGTTCCGTCTATTCGTGTTGTGTAAATTGTTAATGGGGCTTATGTGGTACCGGCATCTGTCACAAGACTGTATTTATATAGAAGTTTATATCTTGAGAAATCACGATATTTTTTAGTTTTCTTTGAATAATAATTCCGAACATTTATGTTAAAAATCTCTTATCCATGGGTTATCAACTGCCCTGAACCTCTGCTGTCCCATGAAAAGAGGGCAACGCATGCTTCCG
This sequence comes from Pictodentalium vernedei, assembly GCA_031216915.1. Lineage (NCBI taxonomy): Eukaryota > Metazoa > Mollusca > Scaphopoda > Dentaliida > Dentaliidae > Pictodentalium > Pictodentalium vernedei. The sequence goes on along the minus strand of CM062297.1, from coordinate 781,202,066 downwards.
CTACCCCCATGTTTTAGGCGTTCCTGGGAAGAGGTGATAAGGCTTCCTCTATTCCATTTGCTACCGTTTACAATGGGTTTTGTGATTAAAAGGATGCACATATCTCATATTGTATAATCAGCATGCTGTTGATATCAGCAATGTAGCCATAATATCCGCTAAAATACTCATCCAGCAGCAGTGGTGTTATCTGTGAGAGGACGCCGTTCCACTGCAATTTTAGGACCTGGGACGGCTTGATCTCTACGAACATCCACATTAGCGAGAACTTACTCGTCTTGCTAGCCGCACTAAATCCATTTTAGTTGTCTGCAACATGTGCAAGCGTACCCCGACAAGAGTGGCCACTCCTTTTGAAATGGTCAGTTTTGGGTACTAAATTTCAATATTTTTTCGGAGGTGGATACCCTGATCTGGAACTATGAGAAGTCTCCCCCCAAAATAAGTCTCTCGTCAGCCAATGCTGCGCGTCTAGCGCTCGTTTGTAACGGGCGCTCAAAGAACGGCGATGGCCAACGAGGGCCATTCCTCCACTCCTTAATTTCGGAAATCATCACTGCCCCAGCAGCCATGACTGTCGTCTCATATCTAAAAAAAGGTGCTACCTGCCTAGTTCTCAAGATAAATAGTTTCCAGGACTCATGATAAATAGTCTTAGTTTTAATTAATTTTGCTACGAGAAAAGCGTTGAAATTTCAATTGTGTTTCGATGTGGCATTTTTTTCAAATAAAAAGATTTTGAAGTATTTACTCGCTTCTACTGAAGACTGGCTTCCACGCAACTCAACTGCACCCACCCACACAGACATCTGCAGTATTCTGCACATACATATATGCACATCCACCCTTACACACAGCTCAACGAAAACTGTTTCCTTTTGTCCCAAAATTCCAAATCATCTAAACTGATATGAAAATATTTGGCCAAAAAGTTTTGTTCGTTGCATTTTTTAGAGATGGGAGCTAACTCTACGCAGTACATACACCATGTCATTGAAGCACTGAAGTTATCTTTCACTGATGCGTTCAAAGTCTGCGCTGATCCATCCAAGGTGCCAGTTCCACTGGAAAAACTTCTATCCAAACAATATGCAGCGTCGAGGAGGAATATGATGAACAGCCGCAGGTATGGTGTTGATATGAAGAATAATACCAGTAATTATGGGGCGCATTTTGACGAACAGTTTTGCTTGAATGCACTTTAACCCTTTACCCAACGCTGACGATATCAAAATTTATTGTTTTAAATATCATTTTTTCAAATTTTTAAAAAAATTTCAACAAAACCATATCATGTGACCCCTCGTTGGAACGAGCTCAACGAGCTCGTTCCAACGAGGGGTCACATGATATGGTTTTGTTGAATTTTTTTTTAAAATAATATTTTTTCAACTGCTGAATTTGCATATTACGCGGGTGGATGCGGGCGATTCGTTGGGTAAAGGGTTAAACGTTCGCTGAAAGTTGCAGTTCGCCAAGTTGTTCCAAAAACCCAGTTCGCCAAAATGCCTCCCATAAATACTAACATCCTGTCCAACAGTGTATCGGTTTCCAGTGTTTTCGGGGTAAAGGCTGAAATAAATAAAGAAGCTTTTTCACATTCTATTATCTATAATAGATTACGACGCAGATAAACTAACTTTAATACTTTAGCTTACGTCAGGGATGTGATCGGGATTTTTTGAGGGATGGGGGAGAGGGGGAACATATAGGAACGCCTAAGTGTTTCTGCTCGGTGAAAGGTAAAAACATAACTGATCTTACATTTTGGGGAGTTTTGGAGGAGGAGGTCACACGACCCTTGTGACTTCCACGAACTATACCCAATCTCATGCAGCGGCCATATCCTCCCAACACAATTCTCAAAAATCGTCATTCAGATTTCATTTTTAGCTCAACTTTGGCGAAGCCAAATTTGAGGTATTGTCATGGCCCGTCGTCCGTCTGTCCGTTTATCGCGCCGTCAACACGGCTCGGACTAGAGGCCGTATTTATGAACCGATCTTTACGAAACTTCTCGGGTACCATTGTTATCACTATGGAGCGAGAACGACTGTTTTGGGGTCCGGTCCGAAATTCAAGATGGCCGCTGGCAGCCATTTTGTACAAAATTAGGTGCAATCAGATTTTTGCGCAGAACTTCCATATGAAAGCTCTGATTTGAATAATTTTCTGTACGAATGCTTAGTACCATGGGATACATCACATATAATACGGGTTTTTTTCTCGTGGGTAAATTATGCAAATTAGACTAACTTTGATTTATTTGGTGTTACTTTCAGTACTGTTAGTGCAAATGCCAATACGGCTCGGGCTTGTATGAATGTTTAGTAACATGGAATACATCACAAATAATACGGGTTTTTTCTCGTGCAGAAATTATGCAAATTAGATGAACTTTGATTTGTTCAGTGCTACTTATACACAGTAAGTGCACATGTCAATACGGCTCAGGCTAGAGTCTGTATTTATGAACCGATCTTCACGAAACTTCTTGGGGTACCTTTGTTATCATCTTGTGACAGGAACGAGTGTATTTGGGTGCCTTTGTTATCATTGTGCTATGAGAACAAATATTTTTAGGTTCAGTCAGACCCACTCTGGGACTCAAAGATTTCTTTTCTAGTTTAGCATCTGACTGTCACCCACCTTTACAATACTTTACCTATATATTTGTTACAGGCTATGGTCAGCATTTATGTACAGACCGTTACAATACTTTGCGTGTACTTTTGTTATCAGGTCATCACCTAGATGTTTGTCATTGCTGTGTCACATACTATACATGTACATGTCTTAAACAAGTTGAGCTACAGTGTCATTGACACTTCCATTTCAGTTTTTGCCTTCGAAACATAGTTTTTGACTCCTCATTGGAACGAGCGCGTTACAATGAGAGGTCATAAACTGTGCTCTAAAGGTAAAAAATAACAATAAAGAATTTTGTTTCCACAAGTATCGTTCCCCTGTCGGATAAGGTGAAGGGTTGAGGTCATGGTGGTAAGGCCAAACAATGATAAAAAATGGAATTGTGTGCTGAGATATGTGGTGTATGAACATTTTAAAAGAATCAGTTTTAATTTTATAATATTATTATATCAAACCCATGTAATTATGTGTGCGTGTCTATTGATTGGGTTTTCGATCCCCGTCCGGGACGACCCGCGTTGTGTCTTTGGGCAAGGCACTTTATCCCGGTTGCCTATACGGGGGCACGATGACGCCGTGTACTAAGGCGTACTGCACGTCGATGGTGCACATGTCTTCAACCGCTGTAACCCTGCTTGAGCGGAGCTTGAACTGATTCAGAATTTTGAGGAGCTGACAGTTGCTCGTCGATGCTCGGTTGTTCTCTCCGGGTACTCCGGCTCCCTCCGCCCGTAAAACTGCCACGGTCACGATTAGCCATTGTGCATAAGCATGTGACCTTAAACAACAAAGTTACAATAAATAAATTGATTTGGTAGTTCGTTTATATGTTAACCACATAATAGTATAATTGGCGGAATTAGCCAATTTTTAAACAAAACGGAAGTTTTAAAACCAACTCATGAATTAAATGAAAATAAATCATCGGAACTTTTTTCCTTTATGTTTAACGGTGTATTCTCAGCCCATTCGCAAACGTGGAAGTTGTAAAATTTAACCGTTACCCACCGTAACGGCCAAAACCGAACAAAGCGTATTCCTAAAAATCGACAATTAATTTTCATTATTTTTTTGTCTCAAAAACTAGGTTATGACCCAACGAGGGGTCAGAGCGGATCATCTCCAGGGCTAATTGTTTTGTGATTTGACATTTCTGTAAGTCTCTGCATGGCACGTGTTGATATCTACATCCATTGTGCTCATGTCTTCAGGCTGCTTGTTGGACAGGAGAAAATAGTGAGAAGTTTGCAGTCCCAGAGAAAAAAATCTCGAATTTTGAGATAATCTATTTACCGTTTGTCAGGGACACCTGAGGCCCCGTAAGGCCTGGGCTGACGTGGGGTTATTTAGTCCCGCTGATGAAGTTGCGGGAAAATTAGACCAACGTGGAGGGTCGGAATCCAAGTGTCGCGAACTCGGCGCAGAGAGCTGAGTTAGACCGACGCCGTGATTCCTTCTCTGCCAAATTGGCCTGAAATAGGTTCGATTTCCGTTAGGTGTGATTCCTAATCACTTCAGGCTGCGTAATGGAAAGAATGATTTAAAGTAACAACGATTCTTTTATTTACACATAAAAAATAAAGCCGTTTCAATATTTTAACAATCAACAATTCGATTCTTTTCACAGAAATTTGGTTGCTAGGGTTAAATAGTTCTCAACAATCATATAGTCATTCTATAGCCCTGTATTGGCACTATAGTCTACACACTGGAAATGTTACTACCGTGAGCTCGCCATAAGAGCTTCACAAATCTGAAATGTTATTACTGTGAGCTCGCCATAAGAGCTTCACCCGCTTAGGCTCAAATGTCAACGTCTGCGCGGAGGGTTCCGACCAGCAATGTTCGTCATCTATAAAGCCTGGCAGCTGCTCGTCGTTGCTCGGTGGTTCTCTCCGGGTACTCCGGCTTCCTCCACCCGTAAAACTGTCACGGTCATGTTTTGCCATTGTGCATAAATATATGACCTTAAACATCAATAAATAAATAAATATATCTATAAAGCCACCGTACTTCTGGTTTGGGTCAGATATTGTCTACTCATACCTTATGCGCCTTTTGAAAGTCCTCCGTGAAAGTCCTGTTGAAATATTCACCGTTCCTGGTTGAATTCACGATTCACAAATCCCCCTTTTTGTGCTAGGGCGAAATTGTCACTCACACCGACTTCCAGTCGGTATTACGATGCTTCGACAGCAAAACAAACTACTCAGAACGCAATCAGTCTGACGCTTCAAAGGGTTAATACGCACAATACAATTAACCTACACTTCTGACTATTGCAGGCTGATACCTGCTACTCGACAATCTAAACTTTAACGTTCCACCTGGGTTTTTTACCTTCTCAACGAATTTGGCACTCAGCCGCCTATCAACCTCAAGCTAAATCAATCGTGGAATGCCCTCTCTGGCGATTCCAGCCATTTCAGGGTCCTGCATGTGATCGAAGGTACCCCTATGCCAGGAAACAGAGTCCGCCTGTCCTGAACTTCACCAACGTGTGTGTGACCCCACGTGTGTGTCTAATGCTCTGCTCTTCAAGGTATATATACTTTTTACCCTAAACTCTGATCTTCAAGGTATATATACTGTTTACCCTAAACTGTCAGGTGGACCGACGCTCATCTGTCCACCTGTCAAAACGGTGGGAGATGACATATATCGAGACAGAATCAATACAAGTCATCTCGCGCGTGACTTAACGGTGATTTCACTTGTCGAGAAAACCGATTCGTGCTTGCCATTATTGCTACCTAATGATCAGGTGACGGTACGATAGACATTTCTATCGTTTTAGAATCTCGTTTCTCAATTGGCCGTGACGATATCTTGCCAACAACTGATTACGTCTCGTAAGACTCGCGACTACTGTATAAATTAAATGAGATTAGATCTTATCTAACATACCGTTTCTCCCCTGGGTCCCTGCGCTAAAGCTGGATATACACCACGTGTGTTTTTTCCATGTCCAGCTTTACGGAGAAGTGAAATTCACGTGGGTTTTTTCGCCTTGATGCGGAATATATTTTGAACTTACAATATCTTTAAATATGAGGCCCCTTGCCCCTTGCAACTATATTTAGGCTGGCTTTGCCCTGACAACTCCCTTCCCGAGAGAAACACCTTGTGTATCTCTTAAAACTCAAGGGGCAAAGCCACGCACGCTCGCCTCTCACACCTTTTTACAATCTACCCATATGTTCAAGACTACAAAACTGTACCCTAGTGGTCGTGGGGCTCATGACCGGGCTCATGCGTCGGCCATATCGATTCCCACGACACAATCGCCACCACATGCTCCCGTCTTGTGGGTTTACATATGATATGGGGAGTAGCCTTACCCTTAGATTTGCAGCACTCTCTCTCTCTCTAATACTATATATTTACACCTAAACATACACGTTTTTATACACATTCGCCCATTTTGCAAACAATTCACTTGGCACTCACTCCGACGAGTAACACCGTCCGCACCTTTGTGTCAGATGGGTTAATTCCAACGGAGTGTAATTTCACCTCCCATTCCCCTATGTCTTGTGAAGGGGCAAACGACCCCTGCATTATGTTGAGCCTCATCCTCGCAAAGCTCAAGCAGGGGATTAAAATTGTGCCACTCACACATTCAACACACAGGTTTCCCGACCGCGCCTTTGCGACAGACGGGGTTAGTGCACCTCACACTCACAACAAACTCTCGTCAATAAAAACAAGCGCAGTTTCCCCGGGCCTTGACACCAGGTTTGTGCATCCCATACTTACAAAACTCGACACACAGGCTCCCCGTCCTCGCACATGCGACGGACGGGGCAGTGTATCTCACATTCGCACTCACAAACAACTCTAGTCAGCAGACAGAGCAATAATAATACTAAAATAAGAAAATTTCTTCCGGGCCTTAACACCGGGTTTACGAAACTCATCACCTCATCCGCCAAAAATATTTGCGACTGGAGCCCCCGTCCCAGACACCAGGCCCACAGCCACCCAACTATTGCTTCTTTATAACCACCGACCATTGGTAGGGGCCCGGTTCCCAGTATCCCCTTGGGTAACCCTTGACACACCCCTACTTCTCGCCCCGTTATTTCTACGGGTACTCCACCAGGGTCCCCATACCCTGTCATTGTCGCATTCCCAAGAGCTTCCCTTGGCGCTATATTCCCCCAGACTCACTCGTCCCGGTGATTACCTTCGTTCGAACGACACTGGCCGCCCTTGGCCCTTGTGCCGTCGACCCCCCCCCCCCCCCCCCCCGGTCCATTGCGACGACTTCTTGCGCACCTTGGTCGCTGCGCGCCCCCGGCACTCACTGCGTGGTCTCCACCGCCTAGGATGCTTCTCCTTTGATTTGTGGACCCTTTCCTCGGCCCCTTGGGCGCCCATCTTAGCGGTCCCATCCACTTTAACGCCCTCAACTTGTATTGACCAGTGCCCTCTCAATTCTTGGGAAGTTTGCCCAGCCATTTGCGTGGGTCTGGCCTCCCCTCTCCACACGGGTGACACCGACTTCTTGGGGCGCTCAACTCCCCCACATAAATTTGCTTGAGGGTCTTTCCCCAATGATCCCATCGGTTTCCCTCGCTGTTTGGCGTTTAGCCTGGACCGCCTGCGGCCCCTTCTCCCTAATTGGACAGGAGTCGTCCCTCCCGAAACTTTCCGACATTTCGTCGTGTAGGGGCCATCCCCTGGACCATCGGGTTGGTTCCCCCTGGGAACCTTCCCTTCCTTACTCGGTACGTTACCGAGTGCAACCGCCGGGGGTCCTTGACCACCGACTTGAACTTCCTTTGCCCTCGTTGGGCCCTCTCTTGGCCCCCTACCCCTGGACCATAACTCATCAGGGCTTGCCCTCACCCCTGGGATATTACCTATGACCAGGTCATACACAGGTGATTCAATGCACATGGCTTCCACTTCGCCACAATAAAATGGGGTATCCACAGTTATCCGCGCGATGGGGAACCTTCTAACGATCCCATCTATCAAAATACACAAATGGTCGCGCCCCAACAATTGCTTGTCGTCAACCAGTTGCCTTTTAACCGCTGCAGAGGAGCACCCAGAATCCCGGAGCAGACGGATCTCCCTTTGTCCCACATACCCTGGGTACACTGGCATATTAACCTTCTCCTGCGAAGTTGTGAGCCTCTCACACATGCCACTTATTATCGGGACAACTTGCCCGCCTTCCAGCCTTAATTCTCCCTCTTGTATACATTCCCGGAGGGGACTGTGTTCTGGACCGATAGTTTGACAGAACGCTGCCGTCTGTCCACTGGGCCCTGGATCTACGCGGTCATCTTGCTTCCAACCCCTTGGTGCTGCGTTCTGGCCCCCTGCTGAGGTGGTCTAATGTTCCCAGTGGTCCTTACCCGCTTCTGCCAGCAGTCCCTGGCAATCTGACCCCGCTTGTTGCAGATGAAACAAGTTGTGTCTTTGGGGGCGTTCCCATTCCGGCTGGCCTGCGACGCAGGCGGATTGGGGTGGTGTTGCCTTACGGGTGCCACTGCTAACCCGTTTGCCCCACCCCTAGCCGGTTTGGGTGCGTTTACACTCCCACCGTGGGCCTCGATGTAGCGTTCTGCCACAGTTGCCATCTCATCATAGGTGGGCGGACCCCTTTCCTTGATGAACAGGCCCAACTCCTTGGAGCATGTAGTTAAAAACTGCTCCCGGAGAAATAGATCTCGCAGGGCTCCATATGACTCATTCACTTCTGCGAGATCAGTCCAGCGGTCAAAGTACCGCCTAGCTCGGCAAAAATACTGAGGTACTGTTTCTCCCTTCTCCTGCTTAACTTCTCGGAACTTGGTCCGGAATCCTTCTTCGGTGAGCTGGTATCTCCGAGGGATGGCATTCTTCAGCTCACTGTAGTCGTTAAGAAGTGCAGGAGGCATACTGGTATAAGCCTCGAGGGCTTTACCTGACAACAAAGGGCTCAAGCACATAGCCCATGTGTCTTCTGGCCACATTTGACTGGAGGCAAAACGCTCGAACCTCTCCAAGTACGAGTCCAAGTCATCTGTGTTTTTATTAAAATGAGCGAGGTGGGGGCGTGGGACATGAATTGCTACCCCTGCACTCCCGTGCCCTGAGCGCCGACTTTCATTCTCCACATCGGCCCTTGCCCTGAGGAGCTCTAATTCTCTCTCGTGCCTCTGTTGTTCGAGCTCTCGTTCTGCCTCCCTTGCCTCCCTTGCTAATTGGGCTTCCCTCTCTCTCGCCTCATTTGCTAATCGAATCTCTCTCTCTCTCTTTCGCCTCTCTTGCGTCTTTCTCACGCTCTCGTTCTAATTGGGCTTCCCTCTCTCTCGCCTCATTTGCTAATTAAATCTCTCTCTCTTTCGCCTCTCTTGCGTCTTTCTCACGCTCTCGTTCCAATTGAATCTCTCGCTCTTTTGCCTCCCTATCTAATTGAATCTCTTTCTCTTTTGCCTCCCTGTCTAATTGGGCTTCTCTCTCCCTCGCCTCTCTTGCGTCTTTCTCACGCTCTCGTGCTAATTGGGCTTCTCTCTCCCTTGCATCATTACGTAAGGCAATCTCCTTGGCCTCACGTTTCTGCTCATCTTTAACGAACTTCTGAAGTTCGGCCCCCTCAAGGCCCATTTCCTTGCCTAATGATACCAGTTGGGCGAGGAGTGTAACAACATCCATTTTGATTTTTTCTTTCTATCTTCAACACTCGTCAGAAAGAATGAAGAAGGAAAAGAAAGAAAGAAAAAAAAATATGGCAATTGATCCTAATTTACCTCTGTAATTTAACGTAATTAAACGCCCGAAGTATTCTGAAACCTACCGCAGTTATAGTGGCTATTAAGTATCCTTTTGGGGACTACTGTATTGCGATATTAAACCCCTGAACGGCATCAGCTGACCGAACGCGTCAAAACATAAACAGAACCGCCGTTAAAATAAAACAAAATTTCCATATAGCCATTTTTTACCTTTTAGAAATATCCTGGTTAGCGCTCGCCAGTCAATGTCAGGGACACCTGAGGCCCCGTAAGGCCTGGGATGACGTGGGGTTATTCAGTCCCGCTGATGAAGTTGCGGGAAAATTAGACCAACGTGGAGGGTCGGAATCCAAGTGACGCGAACTCGGCGCAGAGAGCTGAGTTAGACCGACGCCGTGATTCCTTCTCTGCCAAATTGGCCTGAAATAGGTTCGATTTCCGTTTGGTGTGATTCCTAATCACTTCAGGCTGCGTAATGGAAAGAATGATTTAAAGTAACAACGATTCTTTTATTTACACATAAAAAATAAAGCCGTTTCAATATTTTAACAATCAACAATTCGATTCTTTTCACAGAAATTTGGTTGCTAGGGTTAAATAGTTCTCAACAATCATATAGTCATTCTATAGCCCTGTACTGGCACTATAGTCTACACACTGGAAATGTTACTACCGTGAGCTCGCCATAAGAGCTTCACAAATCTGAAATGTTATTACTGTGAGCTCGCCATAAGAGCTTCACCCGCTTAGGCTCAAATGTCAACGTCTGCGCCTAACTGTACCTCTGGCTGTCGGAGGGTTTCGACCAGCAATGTTCGTCATCTATAAAGCCACCGTACTTCTGATTTGGGTCAGATATTGTCTACTCGTACCTTATGTGCCTTTTGAAAGTCCTCCGTGAAAGTCCTATTGAAATATTTACCGTTCCTGGTTGAATTCACGATTCACAAATGCCCCTTTTTGTGCTAGGACGAAATTGTCACTCACACCGATCTCCAGTCGGTATTACGATGCTTCGACAGCAAAACAAACTACTCAGAACGCAATCAGTCTGACGCTTCAAAGGGTTAATACGCACAATACAATTAACCTACACTTCTGACTATTGCAGGCTGATACCTGCTACCCGACAATCTAAACTTTAACGTTCCACCTGGGTTTTTTGCCTTCTCAACGAATTTGGCACTCAGCCGTCTATCAACCTTAAGCTAAATCAATCGTGGAATGCCCTCTCTGGCGATTCCAGCCATTTCAGGGTCCTGTGATCGAAGGTACCCCTATGCCAGAAAACAGAGTCCGCCTGCCCTGGACTTCACCAACGTGTGTGTGACCCCAAGTGTGTGTCTAATGCTCTGCTCTTCAAGGTATATATACTTTTTACCCTAAACTGTCAGGTGGACAGACGCTCTTCTGTCCACCTGTCAAAACGGTGGGAGATGACATATATCGAGACAGAATCAATACAAGTCATCTCGCGCGTGACCTAACGGTGATTTCACTTGTCGAGAAAACCGATTCGTTCTTGCCATTATTGCTACCTAATGATCAGGTGACGATACGATAGACATTTCTATCGTTTTAGAATCTCGTTTCTCAATTGGCCGTGACGATATCTTGCCACCAACTGATTACGTCTCGTAAGACTCGCGACTACTGTATAAATTAAATGAGATTAGACCTTATCTAACATACCGTTTCTCCCCTGGGTCCCTGCGCTAAAGCTGGATATACACCACGTGTGGTTTTTACATGTCCAGCTTTACGGAGAAGTGAAATTCACGTGGGTTTTTCGCCTTGATGCGGAATATATTTTGAACTTACAATATCTTTAAATATGAGGCCCCTTGCCCCTATATTTAGGCTGGCTTTGCCCTGACACCGTTCATCTGGATATAATAAAGAGGACCGATTACACGACAGCCATCGTGGACGGGTCTAAATCAGTGAGTGGGTATTTTTCCACGCATATAATTCAGAGATGATCCGCTATGACATCTACCGAAAGTTCCACCAATAGTGGAAATTTTGCTCGGCGTCATAGCGGATCATTTCTGAATTATATGCGTGGAACAAATGGCAATCCGTGGCTTTTGACCCATCCACGATTGCCTAGCTGTATAACAGTTCGCAGATTTCGAAAGCATCTGCAGAAAGCAAGCAGGGGGGGGGCACCTGTCTTAAGGAGTCTGAGCACTGAGGAGAGAGGTCTTCCAATAGGAACATTTTAAAACAGTGATATCAGTAGTAAGCTTGGGGCTGGATGACCCTATTCTGGGGGAGCGGGGTCGACGGGGGTGGATGACGTCATCATAATTAAAATGTTACGTAAGGTAATTAATATTACTTAATGATTTTTTTTTAATCACTTTAATAATTAATGTAATTAATGACTGTTGCATAATTAATGTAATTAATGTAATTAATGTAATTAGGGTTGATTATAATAATTAGTATATTAATAAATGAATTAATATTGACGTACTGGACATATGCGCATGCTATCGACTGACTGACCCACATCACGTGTCTGGGTGTCATTAAATCGATTTTTTCTTTTCAAACGCCAACTACTGACAGATGTTGAAGCAATTAAATCTATTGTCACACTTTAACGACCGGTCATAAATATCGTTAGACTGGACATGCTATCATGTATTTAAAAATCAATATATCACGTGACAAGATGTGTCTTGCTTTTACCTGAAGACTGTGAACGACTCCATTGTGGCTATTTTTATAGGTATAATTTGATTTAATAACTTGGCGTGATTCTTACATATTAATAATGCAAGTTTATTCTTCTCGTTTTTATGGCTGTCGAAAAACTCTCATAGACCAAGATATTCTGAGTTTACCCCTCACGCGATAAAGTATTTTTTTAACGGTCCGATTTCTACGTTTTGACGGGTTCTCAAAAAAAATCACAAGAGAAATCGCCATGAGACTACTGTACACGGGGGAGAGGCTATACATGGCTGTACTTTATGCCCCAATACTTTGATGAATTAACGGATCATCTGAAAACCCACCAAGAAGGTGCTTTGAACTGTCAATTTTGTGTTTCAATAGCAAATTCAACAAAAGAGAGAGGCAGTGTACATCGAACAGACGTCGATGTCAAGATGTTCCAGTGGACGTTTTGTCTGAAATCCTATACTAGGAAAGATACATTAGAAAAAAACATGGAGAAATGTCAAAACTCGACATTTAACTGCGCGATTTGCGGGTTTCAGCTGATTCAACTTAACCGTCATCGCGCCACAAGTAGCAGAAATGCACAACTCGATTGGCCGGTGGAGACTTTCCTCATCAAATAAGGGGGGGGGGGGGTCAAACGAGGTTATGAGGAGGGGTGAAGGAGACAAGTGTGCGGTCATATGTTTAAAATTTTAATAACCTTAATTGCTATGATGTAATCCCCTTAATAAATAGCGTATATTCATTTAATATAATATATTAATAATTTTCGTTAAATAATTCATTTTTTATTCCGCACCCCTGTACCCCCTCACAGTACCTAAAACTTTCATGAACGCTCCTCCTCCAGGTCATCCAATACTAAAAAACTTTTGGAAACCCCTCTCCCCCGCCCCCACCATAATCTTAAAAAGAGTTGCTTTGTCACAAACACACACTTTTTTAACCAATCAGACACCTCCGTTATCCCACACCCTCACCGTCACACCCCTGTATCCCCTCACAGTACCTAAAACTTTCCTGAATTCCCCTCCACCAAGTCATCCAATACTAAAAAAAAAACTTTTGGAAACCTCTCTCCCCCCTCCCCCAGCCCTCACAATAGCTAAATTATCTCGAACCCCAGTTCAGTTCTCTAAATGTAATGGACATGTCAGGCCCCCGAATACGCCTTCCCCACAATTTTGAGCGATCAAATTACCCCGATTAGTCTCCTCTCATAACTTACCACTCTCTTAACCCGTATTTACAATGAGATTGTCCCCTTAATAAATAGCGTATGTTCATTTAATATAATATATTAATAATTTTCGTTAAATAATTCATTCCACAAGACACTTGTCGAAAAAACAAAATGGCAGATTAGTTTGACAGAAATACGCGTATCGATTTATTCAGGAATGTCTGTCGGTTGTGTCCTTGGGCAAGACACTTCATCCCTATTGACCATGTGGGGGCATGGTGACGCTGTGCACTAAGGCGTACTGCACGTCGATGGAGCACCTGTCTTCAACCAATGCAGACCCTGTGTAGAATCTTGACAGTTGCTTGCTGTTGCTCGGTGGCTCTCTCCGGCTTTCCCCACCCGTAAAACTGTCGTGGTCATGATTAGTTATTGTGCAGACCTTAAACACCAATAAATAAATATAAATAAACAGTCGGTTATCAAAACAGCCTTGAGTGTTTAACAGTTACTTGTGGACCAGGGCGTTTAAAAATGAAAAAATTTGGGTGATAGCACTACGGACTGTGTTTAATCATAGAAAAATCACACCCGCGCTATTACTAACCTGTATGATTTATTTTTGAATGTTCGCTGAAGAATAACCCACCCATCTAAGTAAAAGCATGAAAGAGCTACCATTATCTTATTACCTATGTGAGGTGGGGGTGGTCTGTAACGTTGTGAACTAGGGCGTACTACATTCCGCCAATGATAACCCTATGTAGAACTTTGACAGTTGTTCGCCTCTGCGCGATGGTTCTTTCCGGATTGCTCCAACTGTCGTTAAATAAATGAAAAAAACTACAATTCTATAATAACAGGCCAAGACCCCTTCGTTTTGTCAGGGGAAAATCAACAGTACTTTCACCCCCGTCATTTTAATAGTTGAAAAGCGCTGTTACTCGAACAAAAAAAAAAATGGTAAAAGGATATGCGACTCTGCATTAGCCACCCAAATTTGCGAGACTTGGGAAAATATAACCCACCTAGAGCTGCACCAAAGCTACGTACACTATTCGAACTCCCGCATTGTGTCCTTGGGCAAGTTAATTTACCCCGATTATCCACATGGGAGCGCGATGACGGCGTGTAATAAGGTGTACTGCACGTCGGTGATACGCATATTTTAGAACAATCTAACCCTGCCTGTGCGGATTTCCGACGTTGGTGAGATGACAGTTACTCGTCGTTGCTCTGTGGTTCTCTTGGGATATCCAGGAATCTGCCTGTAAAATTGTCACGTTTAATTATAACTTGAACTTGATGTCTGGGTGTAATGAAATAGCGTATTTTCTGCAGACATTCTAAATAAACGCAGCTGGTTTACAGACTTGTATATATTTTTTTTTTCAATTGAGTAAAAATATAGGATAGTTACTGATGTAACACGCCGATCAGTATGTTTAATGAATCCAACTACGCCAGTCCGACCGACCCTTTGCCCACCATGATCACAACAAACGTTTCAATTCTCTCTGTCTCTCTCTCTCTCTCTCTCTCTCTCTCTCTCCTCTCTCTCTCTCACCGATACAGTACGGGTGGAAACTAATTGCGTTCAAGCTGTTGTTTTTTTTTTTTCTGGGTTTTACCACCTCCCTTACAGCGCAAATCGAAATGAAATCTGATTCATTGAACCATACTACAGTGCATGTCAAAATTAATTTTTGAACGCCATTTTTTCTATGTGCCGCTATCAGCAGCTATGACCATAGCGTAACTTTGTGGTAAAATGCTTATTTTTGTACAAAACTCAAGACCTTTCTCTGACAAATGCCTATATAAAAACAAGATAATACGTGAGAATGCGTTGTGTACCTGCATTTTGTTGATAAAATAGGGCATGACCACATTCCCGGATATTATTAATGTACCCGCTTAATAACAGCCGAATATTTATCGGATCACAGTTTTTTTGATTTGAATAATTGCCGATTTTTTTATTAAATCACATTCAGTAATTTATGTAGATTTCCTGAACTGGGCGAATGTTAAGAAAGGCAATCTGTAGTTTAGGAGACACCACAAATAAAAAACAAAATAAAAAATCTGAGATATATTGCATTTTTTTAATTATCCATATTAACCAGAGGTCAAAACTAGTCAAATTAATTAGTATTAAATTACAAATGGTTATGAAATTTGCAGTAAAATGAACACTGGTATATGCTGCTGGCCGCATTTTAGGTGTATGTAATAGCTGTTGTTCAGAATGTCACCCTATTGGTGTGAGTTTTCGCTTTTTCGTCCAGTTTCATGAGAGCTTCCACGAAGTCCGTTCCACATTCGCAATCTTTCCCAGGGGCCATTCTTCAAAGGCTGGTCCATCGCAGCTTTACAGAGATATTGTTTTCTGGACGACAATGTTCAAGGCATTCTGGGTTTCCGATGAGACCCCTTAGGATATTTCGATCTTTAAGGATGTTTGCCAAAATTTTCCACCCTGTCGGTTGAAAATCTTTTCTTTTTCGCAGCAGATCATTTATTAGATCACACATATTGGAGCCCGAAATTGTAATGCCGTTATACACGAGTCGATCTTTCTCATCCCAGGATAAATTGGGTATATTCTTTATTATCTGGAGTAACAAAAGCGCCTTCTGCTGCATGGAATTTGGTATAACGGCTAACCAGTCCGGATGATTTTCCACTGAAAAACTTGTCGTTAAGGAGTGTGGTTTGGTGTTTTCTTTGCGTAAATTTGATTGGCGCTGAAAGATTGTCTGGTTCAGCAGCCCTTTCTCTTCAGAACCCGATGTTGAAGATTCAGGAATTGGTCTCATACCCTGGTCTATGGGCGGGACAGCTACAGCATTCAGGGGTGCGCGTATTTCCTGCAACTGTTCACTCCCCCATGGTTCAATACACTGAATTCTGCTTGAGGGGAGGCTGATTGAGTCATCTATAGGTTTTGCCCTCAGTGATTCCCCCATCACTAGCGATTTTACTGGCTCTAGCTTATTTGCAAGCCCCAAAATATTTCCACTTGTTAATGCATTGTTCCAACTAAAGGCTGATTTCATATGCACTGGAGGATAGGGTGGCTGGTTACAGACAGATCTGGTTGTTATCTCGACTGTATTTGGGTTCGCTCCCCCTATAGTGTGTTTAAAATTTACATTTTTGTGTAATTGTCGTCGGTGTCGATAATAATGAGTTTTATGAGAGTAAGATTTTTGACACAATTCACAGACGTAGCGCGCGTTCATCCTTTTCAGAAGCGAGTTAATAGAGTGGCAATACAGTTCCAACACTCTTCCATTTATATGTATGAATAGGATGGTTCCCACCCCAACCTGTCAATCGCTGATTGGCTAATTATATATCAAGATAAGGTGGGTTCTACCCCAACCTGTTGATCATTGGTTACTTCAAATTCTCACACAGTGCATTGTGGGAAATTCCAGTGGTAGAGCTCTGAGGTAAAATAAGTTACAAATTGATATAGTTTGCTTCAAAAAAAAAGAAACATCAAAGTCACATTCATGACAAGGTAGCACATCTGAACCACCATCTCTACACTGTTTAATCAGATAATCCATTTAATCAGATAATTACATGTGCATATCGGTTTTTCATTGGTTTTTCATCAGTTTCCATCGGTTTTTCATTGGTTTTTATCGGTTTTCATTGGTTTTTATCGGTTTTCATTGGTTTTTATCGGTTTTACAATTCGATAAAACGGTTTTTAGTGATTTTACAATTCGATAAAATGGTTTTTAGTGATTTAAATCACGTAAAATGATCACTAATTACCACTAATTGATCACTAATGGTCACTAATTGCCACTAATTAGTGATCAATTGATCACTAATTACCACTAATTAGTGATCAATTGATCACTAATTACCACTAATTAGTGATCAATTGATCACTAATTACCACTAATTGATCACTAATTACCACTAATTGATCACTAATTACCACTAATTGATCACTAATTACCACTAATTGATCACTAATTACCACTAATTGCCACTAATTAGTGATCAATTAGTGTTGTGATCAATTAGTGGTAATTAGTGATCAATTAGTGGTAATTAGTGATCAATTAGTGGTAATTGATCACTAATTACCACTAATTGATCACTAATTACCACTAATTGATCACTAATTACCACTAATTGATCACAACACTAATTGATCACTAATTAGTGATCAATTAGTGGTAATTAGTGATCAATTAGTGGTAATTAGTGATCAATTGATCACTAATTAGTGGCAATTAGTGATCAATTGATCACTAATTAGTGGTAATTAGTGATCAATTGATCACTAATTAGTGGCAATTAGTGACCATTAGTGATCAATTAGTGGTAATTAGTGATCATTTTACGTGATTTAAATCACTAAAAACCGTTTTATCGAATTGTAAAATCACTAAAAACCGTTTTATCGAATTGTAAAACCGATAAAAACCAATGAAAACCGATAAAAACCAATGAAAAACTGATGGAAACTGATGAAAAACCAATGAAAAACCGATATGCACATGTAATTATATGATTAAATGGATTATCTGATTAAACAGTGTAGAGTTGGTGGTTCAGATGTGCTACCTCGGCTTGTCATGAATGTGACTTTGATGTTTCTTTTTTTTTTGAAGTAAACTATATCAATTTGTAACTTATTTTACCTCAGAGCTCTACCACTGGAATTTCCCACAATGCACTGCGTGAGAATTTGAAGTAACCAATGATCAACAGGTTGGGGTAGAACCCACCTTATCTTGATATATAATTAGCCAATCAGCGATTGACAGGTTGGGGTGGGAACCATCCTATTCATACATATAAATGGAAGAGTGTTGGAACTGTATTGCCACTCTATTAACTCGCTTCTGAAAAGGATGAACGCGCGCTACGTCTGTGAATTGTGTCAAAAATCTTACTCTCATAAAACTCATTATTATCGACACCGACGACAATTACACAAAAATGTAAATTTTAAACACACTATAGGGGGAGCGAACCCAAATACAGTCGAGTTAACAACCAGATCTGTCTGTAACCAGCCACCCTATCCTCCAGTGCATATGAAATCAGCCTTTAGTTGGAACAATGCATTAACAAGTGGAAATATTTTGGGGCTTGCAAATAAGCTAGAGCCAGTAAAATCGCTAGTGATGGGGGAATCACTGAGGGCAAAACCTATAGATGACTCAATCAGCCTCCCCTCAAGCAGAATTCAGTGTATTGAACCATGGGGGAGTGAACAGTTGCAGGAAATACGCGCACCCCTGAATGCTGTAGCTGTCCCGCCCATAGACCAGGGTATGAGACCAATTCCTGAATCTTCAACATCGGGTTCTGAAGAGAAAGGGCTGCTGAACCAGACAATCTTTCAGCGCCAATCAAATTTATGCAAAGAAAACACCAAACCACACTCCTTAACGACAAGTTTTTCAGTGGAAAATCATCCGGACTGGTTAGCCGTTATACCAAATTCCATGCAGCAGAAGGCGCTTTTGTTACTCCAGATAATAAAGAATATACCCAATTTATCCTGGGATGAGAAAGATCGACTCGTGTATAACGGCATTACAATTTCGGGCTCCAATATGTGTGATCTAATAAATGATCTGCTGCGAAAAAGAAAAGATTTTCAACCGACAGGGTGGAAAATTTTGGCAAACATCCTTAAAGATCGAAATATCCTAAGGGGTCTCATCGGAAACCCAGAATGCCTTGAACATTGTCGTCCAGAAAACAATATCTCTGTAAAGCTGCGATGGACCAGCCTTTGAAGAATGGCCCCTGGGAAAGATTGCGAATGTGGAACGGACTTCGTGGAAGCTCTCATGAAACTGGACGAAAAAGCGAAAACTCACACCAATAGGGTGACATTCTGAACAACAGCTATTACATACACCTAAAATGCGGCCAGCAGCATATACCAGTGTTCATTTTACTGCAAATTTCATAACCATTTGTAATTTAATACTAATTAATTTGACTAGTTTTGACCTCTGGTTAATATGGATAATTAAAAAAATGCAATATATCTCAGATTTTTTATTTTGTTTTTTATTTGTGGTGTCTCCTAAACTACAGATTGCCTTTCTTGACATTCGCCCAGTTCAGGAAATCTACATAAATTACTGAATGTGATTTAATAAAAAAATCGGCAATTATTCAAATCAAAAAAACTGTGATCCGATAAATATTCGGCTGTTATTAAGCGGGTACATTAATAATATCCGGGAATGTGGTCATGCCCTATTTTATCAACAAAATGCAGGTACACAACGCATTCTCACGTATTATCTTGTTTTTATATAGGCATTTGTCAGAGAAAGGTCTTGAGTTTTGTACAAAAATAAGCATTTTACCACAAAGTTACGCTATGGTCATAGCTGCTGATAGCGGCACATAGAAAAAATGGCATTCAAAAATTAATTTTGACATGCACTGTAGTATGGTTCAATGAATCAGATTTCATTTCGATTTGCGCTGTAAGGGAGGTGGTAAAACCTAGAAAAAAAAAAACAACAGCTTGAACGCAATTAGTTTCCACCCGTACTGTATCGGTGAGAGAGAGAGAGGAGAGAGAGAGAGAGAGAGAGAGAGAGAGAGAGACAGAGAGAATTGAAACGTTTGTTGTGATCATGGTGGGCAAAGGGTCGGTCGGACTGGCGTAGTTGGATTCATTAAACATACTGATCGGCGTGTTACATCAGTAACTATCCTATATTTTTACTCAATTGAAAAAAAAAATATATACAAGTCTGTAAACCAGCTGCGTTTATTTAGAATGTCTGCAGAAAATACGCTATTTCATTACACCCGGACATCAAGTTCAAGTTATAATTAAACGTGACAATTTTACAGGCAGATTCCGGGATATCCCAAGAGAACCACAGAGCAACGACGAGTAACTGTCATCTCACCAACGTCGGAAATCCGCACAGGCAGGGTTAGATTGTTCTAAAATATGCGTATCACCGACGTGCAGTACACCTTATTACACGCCGTCATCGCGCTCCCATGTGGATAATCGGGGTAAATTAACTTGCCCAAGGACACAATGCGGGAGTTCGAATAGTGTACGTAGCTTTGGTGCAGCTCTAGGTGGGTTATATTTTCCCAAGTCTCGCAAATTTGGGTGGCTAATACAGAGTCGCATATCCTTTTACCATTTTTTTTTTGTTCGAGTAACAGCGCTTTTCAACTATTAAAATGACGGGGGTGAAAGTACTGTTGATTTTCCCCTGACAAAATGAAGGGGTCTTGGCCTGTTATTATAGAATTGTAGTTTTTTTCATTTATTTAACGACAGTTGGAGCAATCCGGAAAGAACCATCGCGCAGAGGCGAACAACTGTCAAAGTTCTACATAGGGTTATCATTGGCGGAATGTAGTACGCCCTAGTTCACAACGTTACCGACCACCCCCACCTCACATAGGTAATAAGATAATGGTAGCTCTTTCATGCTTTTACTTAGATGGGTGGGTTATTCTTCAGCGAACATTCAAAAATAAATCATACAGGTTAGTAATAGCGCGGGTGTGATTTTTCTATGATTAAACACAGTCCGTAGTGCTATCACCCAATTTTTTTCATTTTTAAACGCCCTGGTCCACAATTAACTGTTAAACACTCAAGGCTGTTTTGATAACCGACTGTTTATTTATATTTATTTATTGGTGTTTAAGGTCTGCACAATAACTAATCATGACCACGACAGTTTTACGGGTGGGGAAAGCCGGAGAGAGCCACCGAGCAACAGCAAGCAACTGTCAAGATTCTACACAGGGTCTGCATTGGTTGAAGACAGGTGCTCCATCGACGTGCAGTACGCCTTAGTGCACAGCGTCACCATGCCCCCACATGGTCAATAGGGATGAAGTGTCTTGCCCAAGGACACAACCGACAGACATTCCTGAATAAATCGATACGCGTATTTCTGTCAAACTAATCTGCCATTTTGTTTTTTCGACAAGTGTCTTGTGGAATGAATTATTTAACGAAAATTATTAATATATTATATTAAATGAACATACGCTATTTATTAAGGGGACAATCTCATTGTAAATACGGGTTAAGAGAGTGGTAAGTTATGAGAGGAGACTAATCGGGGTAATTTGATCGCTCAAAATTGTGGGGAAGGCGTATTCGGGGGCCTGACATGTCCATTACATTTAGAGAACTGAACTGGGGTTCGAGATAATTTAGCTATTGTGAGGGCTGGGGGAGGGGGGAGAGAGGTTTCCAAAAGTTTTTTTTTTAGTATTGGATGACTTGGTGGAGGGGAATTCAGGAAAGTTTTAGGTACTGTGAGGGGATACAGGGGTGTGACGGTGAGGGTGTGGGATAACGGAGGTGTCTGATTGGTTAAAAAAGTGTGTGTTTGTGACAAAGCAACTCTTTTTAAGATTATGGTGGGGGCGGGGGAGAGGGGTTTCCAAAAGTTTTTTAGTATTGGATGACCTGGAGGAGGAGCGTTCATGAAAGTTTTAGGTACTGTGAGGGGGTACAGGGGTGCGGAATAAAAAATGAATTATTTAACGAAAATTATTAATATATTATATTAAATGAATATACGCTATTTATTAAGGGGATTACATCATAGCAATTAAGGTTATTAAAATTTTAAACATATGACCGCACACTTGTCTCCTTCACCCCTCCTCATAACCTCGTTTGACCCCCCCCCCCCCCCCCCTTATTTGATGAGGAAAGTCTCCACCGGCCAATCGAGTTGTGCATTTCTGCTACTTGTGGCGCGATGACGGTTAAGTTGAATCAGCTGAAACCCGCAAATCGCGCAGTTAAATGTCGAGTTTTGACATTTCTCCATGTTTTTTTCTAATGTATCTTTCCTAGTATAGGATTTCAGACAAAACGTCCACTGGAACATCTTGACATCGACGTCTGTTCGATGTACACTGCCTCTCTCTTTTGTTGAATTTGCTATTGAAACACAAAATTGACAGTTCAAAGCACCTTCTTGGTGGGTTTTCAGATGATCCGTTAATTCATCAAAGTATTGGGGCATAAAGTACAGCCATGTATAGCCTCTCCCCCGTGTACAGTAGTCTCATGGCGATTTCTCTTGTGATTTTTTTTGAGAACCCGTCAAAACGTAGAAATCGGACCGTTAAAAAAATACTTTATCGCATGAGGGGTAAACTCAGAATATCTTGGTCTATGAGAGTTTTTCGACAGCCATAAAAACGAGAAGAATAAACTTGCATTATTAATATGTAAGAATCACGCCAAGTTATTAAATCAAATTATACCTATAAAAATAGCCACAATGGAGTCGTTCACAGTCTTCAGGTAAAAGCAAGACACATCTTGTCACGTGATATATTGATTTTTAAATACATGATAGCATGTCCAGTCTAACGATATTTATGACCGGTCGTTAAAGTGTGACAATAGATTTAATTGCTTCAACATCTGTCAGTAGTTGGCGTTTGTAAAGAAAAAATCGATTTAATGACACCCAGACACGTGATGTGGGTCAGTCAGTCGATAGCATGCGCATATGTCCAGTACGTCAATATTAATTCATTTATTAATATACTAATTATTATAATCAACCCTAATTACATTAATTACATTAATTACATTAATTATGCAACAGTCATTAATTACATTAATTATTAAAGTGATTAAAAAAAAATCATTAAGTAATATTAATTACCTTACGTAACATTTTAATTATGATGACGTCATCCACCCCCGTCGACCCCGCTCCCCCAGAATAGGGTCATCCAGCCCCAAGCTTACTACTGATATCAAATAAGGTGATAAGACACAACTTTTTGATGAACTGTTTGTAGTTCCAGATGAACAACTTTTCGGTTATCTGGGTTTGTTTTCATTTAGACGATCATCAGAGGAACAATAATAGAGATGCAATCGAGAAATATAGGTTTTCAATTTGTTGAGGATGACTGTGCTTGACCATTCCATGTGTGGAACTTTGGACCCTGCAAATCTCAGATTTTCGTTTCGAATCGAATCCCGAATGGAATCAGGGAGTGGATACCTAATCCAGTCGAATCTCGATTCTTCGAGTTGTAAATATTGCATCTTCTTACGATTGTAACTGTTGCATTCTTCAGTCAAGCATTGGCTTTAATGGCGACTCTTCTCTTTGGGCAAGTCAGTCACAAAAACGGAATCGTATAGAACGGAATGAAAGTAGTTTCGGAAGCGGAACCTCCTTCATTTCTCCTGTACAGGAGACCTGATGATAGAAGCGCTCAAGAGGAGACACTTGGTAGGATTTTGAGAACATCTCGTCGATTCGAAATTACCCGAATCAGTGCGACACGAATCGAACCGAATCGAATCATCGAAATGATTTTGAATCGAATTGAATTTCGACACTTTGCGAGGTCCCAGAGCAACTTTTGTTCATTCTCAACGTTTTGTCCAGAACTTGCTTCCCTTTAAATAATATCAGCACATCGGGTTGATAAGTCATTGTCGAATATAAGGTGCATTGGTCTGAAAGCAGTTGATCAGTTCAGATTAATGTAAATGACACGACGGTAGAATTACAACAATTTTGGCGACCTTTCAAATGGGATGGTTGATCGATAAACTATTGAAAGAGACGGTACGAGATCCTGTAATTCACAATAAATAGCATTAGCCCGTGTTAGTGGTGGGTACAATGTTGGGTTTGTGGAGTCGAGTAACTGCTGCGTAGATGAGTGTGCTTTCCACTGAATGGATTTAGCCCATATTTTTCCGGCCTATAGCGATGTTTTGTTTGTTAAATCGTACACACTGAAAACTAAAGTGTTAAAACTGACACTTTCAATGTGTTAAACCCATTCTAACTCATAGGGTTTGATTTTAACACTCAAAGTGCAATGCTTTAAGCACTTAGACATTACAATTGTCAGACATCTGAAACTTGAATGGATGGCACTTCCCATGTGTCTAGCACTGGTGGTTCTTTCAGAATCGTCTATAATTTGATTTGCGCTTGGTGGGTACATAATCAAAAGGGCACAACGCAGATGACGCGGATCAGACTCGAGAGTTCGAGCCTGATCCGCGTCATCTGCGTTGTTTCCTTTTAAGTGTCGCGACAATACACTTGTCAAGTGGTATTATTGTAACACCTGTCAAGTTCTGGGATATCTACACTTGAACAAAGTGCTAGTTCAGCACTTAGTAAGTGTTAAATACAGCACTTCAAGAGTAGTTTTTAACACTTCAGTTTTTAGCGTGTACAAGTATTTGGCATGCGTAAATATCGGTGAAGGGCTGAGGGTGAATGGTTTAGCAGCCCATTTGTTCCATTCATCATTAGTCCCCACTATTTGGCTAATTTGTGATTGCATGCTACATAGATGGCCGTATGTGCCTTCCGGTCAACAGGCTCAGTCCAACTGTGTAAACGATTGCCAAAAATTTAGTGAAATGGAATGGTGAAGGTTGGAAGAGCTCATTACATTGAAGTGCCTGCCTCAGGGACGTGGCTAGAGGGCCGTGGTTCTGGTGGTGTGCCCACTCTAAAATTCCAACTCTACTCCTATGGCTACCGAACACCCAGCTTTAGATAAACTCATTTGCAACTCCACCCCCACCCCCACCCCCGCACCTCCTCCCCAACACACACACCATTGAGAGAGAAGTTTACAACTGCGGCCTGTGAATATCCAACTGCTGCAGAAATCCGAATTCACCCTCCTCTTCCTGTGTTACCTTTGGGCTCTACATTTTGATATCAGTTCTTGTCGGAGTGCAACAAGGCGACATCTGCAATGTTATTGCATTGAAGATGGCGCTTTGTTGTACTCACGGGACGAACTTTTCACTCCAGTTAGAGAATCTCATAAAATGCGTTCAGAAAGTACTAACTGTCTGTTGTAAAAGGTCAAAGCTACAGATAAGATGTCATGGGGCATTAAATTTCCAACTGTTGGTTTTTTAAGGCTTAACATTTTTAGCTGTTAACAATTTAAACTTGGGATTGTGGGTGGGGGTGGGGGCGTGAGACCTGTCGCCACGTGTCTGGCCTTCCTGCAGGATCTTAGCCGTGGAAGCCTATGTGCACGTGTGTGATTGTAATGTGTGCACATTGTGCACAAGCACATACAACACTAAGGCTTCTAAGGCAGTATCATTAATTAAAATCAAGAATTATAATTAATGATTTACGCTCCCCCCTGCACATTCAAGTTCAGAAATGTGACCTATGGGGAGATAGCTCTAAACTAAGATAATGTAATTCAAGTGTGATGACATATCATCTTACCATTCATTGAGTCAAAAAAATAAATTTTGACTGATAACTGAACTAGACAGTGTTAAATTGTAGACATTTTTTCGCCTATACTCAAAAGTCATAACCGGATCTCGGCATGGATTTTAAGTGGTTCCGATCACAGGCACTAGACGTATTAACAGATTTTATCAATTTAAATAAAATGTATATTATATTATCAATACTAATATAATATATATTTTATTAAAATTGATAAAATCTGATAATACGTCGAGGTTCTGTGGTTCCGATTACAGACATCATACCGAGCCTTAGTTTTAATTAGTAAAGAAAAAGTGGTCCGGGTAACTTCAATTACATCCCAACGCCCGTAACACCAGCACAGTTTTTAGCAATTTTACAATTTGCTTCCTGTGTTGTTGTTCAAAAGCTAATTAATGAATAATTTATATTTTTGCAGAGCACTGTCCCACGTTCCACCTGGTGTCCCAGCTACCGGTGATGACACAGTATATTTTTCTGTGGTGGACTCGCAGGGTAATGCGTGCTCTTTCATTAACAGTGTATTCGTTCCGTTTGGTTCAGGCATTATTCCTACCGGATGCGGTTTCACTTTGCAGGTAAGTAATGTATCCGTTTCTTATTTTGATTGCTTGGCGCCGTTGAGTCATAGGGATCTTCAATCGAAATTCAGTTGTATATCCCACATTAATAGCTACCTTTCGGAAATCGAACGGACTCAGTTCCACTTACACTTAGTGTACTATGTCATCAGAATACGCGTACCTCATAGCCATAACCAATAGATCTGAAAGTAACTGCCAGAACGGATCGTTTTACAGCACACCAGATGAATTAAATTTGGAGTCTGACAGGGCTTAGGTGAAAACACACCGAACGGGAACGGACGATTTTCTTAAAGTCGTTGCAAACTGGATGCGGTGCGAGCGGTGGGAGCGATGCGCTAAAATATAAAATCAACGCTGACCAAACCACCTTTATTGGAACGGGATGTTGACAGTACGAAAACTCTAACATGCCATTCGTTGTTTTTGCGAAAGGAGTTCACTGCCTCCGATGGACACGACAACGACAATTAGCTAACTGTTGAAGTTGACGTAATTGTTAGCTTTACGAAAGGTGTCTATTCGGTGATCGTCTTCGGCCTCAAATACGGTACACATTACTTCGTTTTAATTATAATTACTCACACAGGCTTCATAAATCTGCGGCTGGGCGTTTGTTTACTCGTCAGAATTTAACCCTTTGAACTCTAGTGGTATCTTCCATGCCAGTTCAATGGCAGCAATTAGAAGAGTCCATATTCATTATTTGAGGTAGACCAATCAGTATTTCAACGTGCAGCCTTGGGCTGCACGTTGAAAATACTGATTGGTCTACCCCACGATATTTACTCAACAGCCATCCTATAAAATGACGTTATGACGTATCATGTTCCTGGCCGGAAAAGGGGCACTGGGGTTCAAAGGGTTAAAAGGAAGCCGTGATGTTCGGATAGCTGAACTAGAATTTGGAGAAGAGGAAAGAAACTTCGACTTTATGATAAGAATGAGAAATAATAACACTATCAGAAAACTGTAACAGATCTGAGAACATTTTTTAATTATTTTGATTTGGTTTAATAAATAATACGGTTATTACTTGGTTAGTTCCATATCGGCCGAGATATCAGCCCTGGGTAACATCACATCAGCCTTTGACCTTCGGTCTCAGGCTGATGTGAAGTTACCTCGGGCTAATATCTCGGCCGATATGAAAATAACCAAGTAATACCCTCTAAGTCGGACGGCATATTAGCATGGAACCCGTCAGAAGGATGGTGTTGGATGAAACATCTTTATTATCACACTGGTTTATATCAATAGGTTATTTCAGTTTAAGAAATTCTTGAAGGGTATAGATGTTTCATTGATTCAGTGCTGTTTAAGTAGGTCCTGTTAAGGACTTTCTTTTGAAGTTCCAATATATAAACTGTCATTTATAAGATATGATTTGCTTCCCCCAGAACTACCCATTAGCAAATTCGGCAGATATGATCCAAAACTCGGCTGATATGACGTCGATCTCGGCCGATGTGAATCAAGCTGGAGACGCTCATTGGTGTGTTACTAGGCGCAACCAGTTTGTTTACATCGAAACTTTTCACCGTTTTCGCTCAGTTGAGGCTGAGTTTTTGCATGATGAGGAATTAAACATGGCAATTGTAAGTAATGATTAAGTGGGTGAAGAGAAGAAAGAAGAGGATTGTACAGATATTACAATACAAACTAAGAATCAGAGTCGTAAGCGGAGATTCGTCGACATGAGAGAAGAGATTGTTTATCTATCCGAACGTCGCTGCTTCCCCACTTCCCACGAGACGTTCGAATAGTTGCACGAAAAGAGGAAACTTCGGACTTTGTGAAATGAATGAGAAACAATAACAATGTGAGAAAAGTGAAATAGATCTGAGAACATTTTGTGATTATTTCGTTTTGGATTAATAAATAAAGAGGGTGTTACAGTACGCGGGGAGTGTGTTATCACCAAATTCACCGCAGAGTGGAGATTCCAACCGAACATTATTTATTTATTTATTTATTTTTTTATTGGTGTTTAAGGTCACATACTTATGCACAATGGCTAATCGCGACCGTGACAGTTTTTCAGGTGGAGGAAGTGGGAGTACCCAGAGAGAACCACCGAACAACGACGAGCAGCTGTCAGCTCTCCAACATCGTAACTCTGAACTCTGCACCGCGCCACGGGCAGGGTTAGAGTGGTTGAAGACATGCGCACCGTCGACGTGCAGTACGCCTTAGTACACAGAGTCATCGTTCCCCCGTGTAGGCAATCGAGATTAAGTGCCTTGCCCAAGGACACAACGCGGGAGCCACCCGAGCGTCAATTGCAAAGATGTTGCAAAGTTTCAGCCAATGAACCTCCGGGTTAAACCCCGAGGTCCATTGGCTGAAACAATGCTTGTGTTTTTGTACATAAAATGTACATAATTTGAAAGTGTTACTTTGGGTGATAACTCCACTCCACAAGTGATTTAGTTACAATCCACTCGCCACGTACTGTACGTGGTTAGTTTCATATCGGTCTAAGGCTGATATTAAGTTATTTACGTCTGATATCTCGGCCGATATGAAACATACCACGTTATAACCAAGCCAGAAACTAAGCAGACTGACATCTGCAAAATGAGGTCCCCAGACGGTGAATTTAGGGATGCTACCCTGCACAGCTGGGTAGCATCACTAAATTTACCCTCTTTGAACCTCAATCTGAATCAGGGTCTCAAAACTAAAGAGAACGAGGTACCCAGAGGATAAATTGGCCGACTGTATGGGGTAGCATGATCAAATTCACCCTCTGGGGATCTCATTCTGCAAATGTCAGACGCCTTATTTTCAGGCCTGGTTATAACCTCTAATTATCACTGTATTGAGTATTTTTGCAATCCATTGCTTACTGATATTGACTTCACTTCAACATATGTAAAAGAAAATAGTGAAAATTAACTGAAAGTGATTTGTCATACCACCAGATAGATGCAACTCAAATGATCGAGATCAGTAAAACTGACTTTGTTTCATTCTGTTGATAAAACTAAAACAAACCAAAATATTCAATAACACGTTGGCCATTCCTGAATAA
Organism: Pictodentalium vernedei; assembly: GCA_031216915.1. Lineage (NCBI taxonomy): Eukaryota > Metazoa > Mollusca > Scaphopoda > Dentaliida > Dentaliidae > Pictodentalium > Pictodentalium vernedei. The sequence goes on along the minus strand of CM062297.1, from coordinate 781,172,901 downwards.
GATGAAAATAAAAATGGCCCCAGTCTTCATCAACAAAAGTCACTACAAAGCACAGCCATTAAACTGATCAAGATACACACTGGTGAAATGGAATCTAACTAATGATCAACAGGGAAGGTGACTGTGGAAACTGTCTGAAGCTTTACAGTAAGATGGCCCTAATGAATGAGTGCCGAGCCCAGCTGATGACCTTGAAGAAGCTATTCCAGCTTTCTGTCTAATCCATACTGGCATTGAATCATCATTTCATGTTTTCCTCGTGTTTGTGCATTTGAATATGGATTCGCTGTTACCACTGCAATATATTGTGTACACTGACCTTGTTCTGTTAAAACTCCAGATGCTGCTCTCCGGTTTGCCAAGATGCAAAGCAAAGACTAGAAGGATTTCGACTAAACTAAGCCACCCACTCCCAATACCACCAAATGCGCTATTAGATCTATTTCAGCTCATCTGTTATTAATCAGGATTATTCAGATGGTCTTGAAGAATCTCCATGGCACCTGTTTTTGATACCCTAGTTCCACCAGCCACTTTTTTTTTCTTTGCACTTTGTTCCTACTCTCTTAGAGCCTCTAGAGTAAAGGATATTGCCAATTTTTCCCAATTAAAACAACAATTTCTCACACCCGATCGAGCCATTTCCGGGAATAATAGCCTCGCCATCGTGGGAATCCTGGTGCCACCCCTGCAGTAAAACTAGTGGGAGGCGCAGTTGACGAGGGAACAGCAGTAGAGTGGAATGGAGAGTACGAGCCCACCAATTTTTTTGTATCGGTCGCACCTCACCAAAACTTAGTTTTTTTTCGAGCAAATCGCGTTCGTCACGATCGAATTGTATGGATTCGTTCGATGCGATACGTCCACATAGTTACTTTTTCCTGATTCTCACAGTGGGTGGTGGTAGACGAGGTGTCGTGAGTTCGACGTTCGATTTCTCTAACGGTCAATGATGGGCTGGCTAAAAATTTCGACGGGATTTTGACAAACTCTAAAAATTCCCCGTCTTAAAAATTCACTTTTTGGTGGGCTCGTCAGGGTAAATCTGACATGACCGATCTCGGGAAAACACACGCCTTTTTGCAGAGGTAACAGGACCCGCCATTTATGTGAATATTTTCCACAGAATATCGCCAAAAAGACACCATCGGCGCGGATGAAGGACTAGCGATCCAACGTCAATTCCTGCGGAAAAAACGGAGTCCGAATCGAGAGGCGAATTTATCGGTGGGTCCGAACTCTCCAGCGATGACGTAGTGAGGTGTTTGGCAGGGAGAGAGAGAGATAGCTCGTGAGGTCTCAACGCTTGAGGTGTGCTCGCTCCGGTCTGCGATTATGTAGATATTACGAGTTGTGAGACGGATGATAAAAAATTGTTTTTTTTTTTAAATATATATATATAAACAACATTCAAAAAATAAGAATACAAAAGAAGATATATATATAAAACAACATTCAAAAAAATAACTATTTTTTTATTAAAAAAAATAATGAAAAAATAATACATAAATAAAAACAATGTTTCTACACATCGGAGATTCGAAGCGAAGGGACGAGCAGGTTCGCGAATTAATACGAAGTAAGAAGAACATTCAGACGCAGGACAAGGCCGGGCGATTGGGAGACATGGGATTGAGACGAGAGGCGACCAGGTTGTTCAGTCGAGTCACCAAGGTTCAGGGACGAGCTAGGAAAGAGATCGTCGAGGAATTGAGACCAATAAAAGAAGGTTCTCAGAGAATGACCGTTTCAATTCCCGGTACTTTAGCACCGAGAACTTTCTCCGATTTGATTCCAACGGGAATCAAGACCGATTCTCGTCGGTGTAGCGACGCTACAGACGATACAGACGCTACTCCGATGGAAATAGAGACTGATTCAAGTAGCGACGCTTCGAGCGTCGTTAGTGGAGGCATCAGGTCTGACGATAGTTGTGGAAACTTGAAAGATTCGATGTATGGATTTCGTGACAATGACGATAAAACTTTCGTGGGTGACACAGAAGTATGGCTTGGTGAAGACCGCTATTTGATCGTCGGTCCGAACAGGTACGAATTGACCGACGGATTGTATACTCTGCTCTCTCACCAGAGACCCAACGATTACACCAAGGAGAATTACAAAAATTACGGTGACATTATGGTTCAGACTCACGCCATGAAGAAGAACAACGATCTCAAAGAGACGAGACCTAAGGATAAGAGAACTAACAAGTGGAAGAATGTGGTGGAACCCATATGGAAGGCGAACGACTATTTCGTGAACTCGACGACTAGAAAGGGAATGACCGACACGATATTTCTTCCACGCGATCCCGATGCCTTGTTGGGGAGATTGAGTTTGTTGATGGCAAGCAGAGAGGCTGGTAACACCGGAGTGAATAACGAGATAGTGAGCGTATGCAACGAAGTGTTGAGGCAGAAGGTCTTGACTAAGAAGGATTATCAAAAGTTGATGAATCGTTTGAAATAATAAAATAGTAAGAGAAAAAAAAATATATTAAGTAAATAAAAAAATATATATTTAAAAATTATAATAATAATAATAATTAAAAAAAAATGTTAGTGATAAATAACAGAGGATATGCTTGATCTTACGTCTATGGTGGATCGGGCATCGTGAATTCGATGATGCGATTTTTAACTTGTAAATTCACTGGTGATGCCGCGAAACGGATCGCATTGAGCACTCTCAAAATTGGAAAGAAAACGGCGATCGATGCGGGTAAGACAGCTGCGACCTAAATGAGTAGTAGAATAGCTTCGGAAGCCGGTAAGAGAGGTGCCGACGCTTTGATTAATAAATCGATAACTCCACAACCTGCCAAACGATCGAGAATCGAACTGAAAAGTTGGAGAGATTTCTATGATGATGTCGTACTGATACAAGACTTGGCTAAAATGACGAAAGGATCGGGATTGAAAGTGATTTATAAATAATAAAAAAAACGTTTATATATATATATATAAAAATAGAAATTAAAATATAAAAAATTAGAAAAAAAACATAATTCAAAACATAGTAAAAAATAAAAAACAAACTAGAAGAAAAAAAATGAATATCAAAGACATGTCTTGGAATGATGTGATGACTATTGTTGCGACCTGGTTGGTTGGATTACGACAGATTATTCGCTTTTGGCAAGAGTCTTTTTCAACCGGAATATTGATTGCTTCAAGAGTGCATGATACCTAAATTACCTAAGGATGTTATGTTGAGCATCTTTGACAATTGAGACGAATTTGAAGGATACGAGACTTCGAATACATTGGAACGAACGGCGAGAGAATTGACCAAGAGAAACTTGGAGTGTTCGAATGTGAAATGTCAGTTTTACGAGAATGGAGATGATGTTCCCGATCCTAGACAATTGAAGTCGGAGAATAAGAATCTCATGATCTTCGATGATCTACTGTTGGAGAGACAGAATCAATGCGAATCGTGTTACGTTCGAGGAGGTCAAAGCAACGTGGATTGTTTCTAGTTGCCTCAGAATTATTTTCGATTACCCAGACAGACGAAAAGGGAGAATGCTAATTTTCTGTTTCTCTTTCGTCAGGATCTCAAGAATCCCAATCACATCTATGGAGATCATGTGGCCAATGACATGGATAGGGAAGAATTCAGGAGATTTTGTAAGAAGGTGTGGGACAAAGGTCTTCACAATTTCGTGGTGATCAATTTGACAAGCGAATTTAACAACGGAAAATATCGAAGCGGATTCGACGATTTTTTTTATATTCCTGATAATAATAGAGAAGAAAATAAGAAAAACAGTATCGACAAAACATAAAAAAAATATATAAATAATAATAATTAACAAAATGTCAGAATATCATCTATTGGAACAGATAGTCGAGAATACGGCTGCGAAACAATCCTTTCAAATCGTAGTGAGTCACAACAAGACTCGATTCACGACTAAATTCGAACCTTCCATCGAATTCAAGAAGGAAAAGAGATATGAGGTGGCATTGGTTAATCTTGAGATTTACTATTCGTTTCCCAAAGTCACCAAAAAGAATAACGCATTCAAGTATTCCAACGGAGTTGATTGGTTCGAGATACGAATTCCTAAAGGAAGTTACGAGATAGACGATCTGAACCGTCACATCCAGACGAGACTGAAGACCGATGGTCACGGAAGTAAGATGATAAGAATTGCTCCCAGTATGAGTACTCTACAGACGATATTAGACTTGGGAGATAATTTTCGAGTGGATTTTAGTGTGGAAGAATCGATCGGTAAGGTGTTGGGATTCAATTAAAAGATGTATAGAGGTCATGCCACGTGCGAAAATATGGTTGACATTCTCGTGGTCAATAGCATTTTAGTGAATATTAATGTGATCTCGGGAAGTTACGTCGATGGTAGTGCTCAGCCTATGATCTACTCGTTTTTTCCTGATGTTTTGCCAGGTTACAAGATGATGGAGCGGGTGCTGGTCAAAACGTCACACGACCAAAACGTCACATTTTAAAATGGTCAAAACGTCACATATTTTGGGTCAAAACGTCACACACTTTTTTGGTCAAAACGTCACATACTTTTAGTCAAAACGTCACACACCCAGAAAGCGAGATAACAAGGCATAAAAATTTACCATAGCAAAATATTTCCTGTACAGCGTCCAAGCAAGAAATATAATAAATGAAAGTTTAAGCGTGCCGAAGGCACACAGGGACGATGAGCATATGGAATATGAATGTGTGTACACTTATCTTCCTCACAATACAAACAAATACTGTTAGGTCAAGGCTACAGCGAAATCGGGTACTTTTTGAAAGGGGTGGATTAATAAGCGGGTTTAAGCGACAGAAGCTCAACAGTCGAAAGACTTGCAGACAAATATGGAAAAAAAAAGATTGGCAGATACCCAACAGTACTTCTATAAATTGATATTTTAAACAAAGGATATCATATTTGACTATAAATCTGTATTTTATTGATATTTTAAACAAAGGATATCATATTTGACTATAAATCTGTATACAATGCTTGTTCCCAAAAGGCAGAAACGATTACACCAATTTCATCAGTTCAGTTTAAAAAAAAATAAAATATGTAAATTTTACCTCTATAAATTGCATAGATTCATGTGGATTGTGAAAATTAATCTACGCCATGCAACAAGGTGACGTCAGAAGAGTAATTTTTATTATCAGATATTATCTGATGGTGAAAATAGCTTATTGTTCCCACATTTCCCCGGGCTTATGCCATTGGTTGCTATTTATTGCTCCCTCTTATTACAATGAAAACAAGCCATGGCTCCTGCAATATACTCAGTTCATGACTTACTCCATTGGTCGATTATCTTTGTATTATCAACACGAGAAGTGGCTTGCCAATAATTGGGAACATGTGATAATACCAGTTTATTAAATATTATTAAATCTGATAACAAAAAATGTAATAATTTTGCGTTTATTCGTTGAAAAAGCTGCAGTGGAGATTTTTCAATGAATAAACACGAAATTATTGGTGACAAAATACATAAAAAAATTAAGGTTAGACTTATCTAGCAATGTATTAAATTATATTAATCTGAGAAAAAAATATTATAATTTTGCGTTTATTCATTGGAAAATCTCAATTGAAGCCCTTTCAATGAATAAATACGAAATTATTTGTGACAGATATATATAACAAATAAGGAGACATATCTCTATCTAGCAATGTATTAAATTTTATCTGATAACCATAGAGTATAACACCCGTTGTATATACTTGAAGTATATACAACGGGTGTTGTATATAATTATAATTTATGCGAACGACCTTTGACCTCGTTCGATTCCATTTTCATTCATTCATAAACTTCGTAATGCAAGTTTGAATTCTACATTGAAGGAGCAAGTGAAATTTAATCGAAATATATATGACATATTTTCTATAAGTATAAACATGTAAATTTTCAGTTTATTTTGCTGAAATAAAGAAATAATTACAACCTACTTCATTCAAAACCTTATGTAGAAATTACTAGACTGTCAGTAATGTGTAATGCGCTATTTATAGCTACGTCTACGTCCACGATCAAAGTACTGCTCCAATTACACATTCATCTGCTACGTGAAAAAAAAAACGTTTCGTACGAATTGTAAACAAAAACAAAAGTGGACCATAAATAATGGAAATTGGAAACTTCTCGATTGAATACACTTTATCATCGTCGCCAGGAAGAGCTAAAAAAGACATGAATAATAGATCAACTGCAACCAGTGGTTTTGCCTGTACAGCAACAACCAAAAGATCGCGTTTGCTTTGTCTCATTTTCTACGGAGGCCCGTGGGAATGAGCATAAAAGTGAATATAAGCCTCAACTATTGAAACTGCTGTTTGTTATCAGATAAAAACAATATACATATAGTGTTTTTTATATCTGGTTTATACAACTCGTTGAAATATAGTTAATATTTTCTCAGCAGAGCCTCGAAAATATTAACTATATTTCAACTCGTTGTATAAACCAGATATAAAAAACATCATATGTATATTGTCTATATATTAAATCTGATTAAAAATGTAATAATTTTGCGTTTATTCGTTGAAAAAGCTGAAGTGGTGCCTTTTCAATGAATAATTACGCGAAATTATCGGAGACAAACATATATAACAATTAATGTTACAGACTTATCTGGCAATTTATTATATTAAATTAAATCTGGTGAAAAAAAATCTAATAACTTTAGTTTATTTTTTATAAAGTAACTTACCTTTCCTGCTGGTCGTCTGTTATTTATTCCGTTTGGGTTTTTTGGGGGTTTTTTTTTTTTTTTTTTTTTTTTTTTTTTGGGGGGGGGGGGGGTGGGGGTAGCACTAGAAGTCACTCCCAAACAACAAGAAATTCATTTAAGAGAGTGGCGGGAGGGAGCTGGGGGCGGTATGCTCCCATTATTAACTAACTGCTCATTATACAACAAAATTTTTTAAAGAACGTAAAATGCTGCTCGTAACCTTAAATTCTCAGTTTCAAAACAAAACACAGTTCTAAAAGTGTAGAATGAAATGAATTAAATACTGGTGTCATTTCCTCTATCCGAACTGGTGACGTTTTCGGCAACCTGCAAACCTGTGGTGCGCCGTTTTCACCAGCGAAATTGGTGCCATTTTCACCAGCGCAATTGGTGCTGTTTTCACCACAGATCGGATAGAAGACTTTTATCGTATATCTATGGTTTTCACCAGCGCAATTGGTGCCGTTTTCGCTCACTTGGTACCATTTTCGCATGGTGCCGTTTTCGCTATAACACGGGTAGTTAATGCAGGATGGAATTTACTTGTATTACCGAGTTAAGCATGGAAACTTTCAATGGTTGAGCACATTTTTCTCGGACAAGAGATTCTGAGAGGTACGAATCACCTCACAAGACACAACACCCAAATGCGCCCGGCCTGGTGAATAGATATATTTACCACACCCCACTCATTTCAACCCCCCTCTCCCACCCCGGATCAATGAAACAGTGTAACATTTCTCAAACATTTTCTATGACGAGATGGTGTTTCCATGAAAATATTTGAAGGGGACCATCAATCGAAGTGAATGGCTTGAATCCCTTATATTTGTTAAGTTGTCAGCTTTGAAATAATTAATATGTGACGTTTTAACCAAAAAGTGTGTGACGTTTTGACCCAAAGAATGTGACGTTTTGACCAAAAAATGTGACGTTTTGACCATTTTGAAATGTGACGTTTTGGTTGTGTGACGTTTTGACCTGTTCCCCGTGTAGCGACCTCGAATTCTCGTCTATCTACCCGTGATCCTGGACATGTTCTATAGCATCGAAACCATGTTCACAGATCAGAATAGAGACCTGTTAGATCTTCACGCAGAGAGAGTGACTATACTATACGATTTCACATCAGAGAGATATGAAAAAAATTTAAGTAAATAAAAAATAACAACAATATAATTTGAAAAAAAAAAAAAAAAATTTTTTTTCATTTCACAAAAAAAAGTTTTTTCATTTTTTTATATATTTATATAAGAAATAAAAAAAAATTATAATATTTTTAATAATTAAAAAAAAATCGCCAACTTATAATATATTCCTAATTAAAAATATTTATAATCCAGTGAAAAAAAAAACAACAAATATGAGTAGCAGTCGATATATCATTAAAAACGTGAACATATCCAAAGAACAGAAAGCTAAACTTCGCAGAGTGTTAGTCATCGAGGCGAGGCCGTTAGATTTAAATTCAGTTACAAAGATCTGATGAGTGGAGGTAGCGATCGGATCGCCTTAACTAACTCAAATCAAAAGGATGGAGAAAGCAATTCGTAATGGATCGGGAATGATGGTGAGATTGAGTCCCACTCAATTGAGATACAATCTGAGAATGAAAGGCAATTTCTTACCGCTATTGGCGGGATTCGCTGCTAAAGCATTATCCATTCTCGCGAAGACAGTGTTATCAGCTCTGGGTGTAGGAGCTCTCTCGAGACTCGCTAGTAGACAAATTAATGGGTAGAGGATTGTTTCTGAAGAAGAGAGGAAACGGACTATTTTTGAAGAAGGGAAGAGCCATGTGTTGCATAGATGTCAAAGGTAAAGGATTGTATATAGGACCCATGAGAAAAGGCAGCAATGCTTTCCACGGACACGGTCTCTATCTAAAGACTGGAGAGAATGTGGAACTGATTGGTAAAGGTTTATTGTTCAGTCAGAATTCACCGTTTAAGAATATACCCATTTTGGGTATGTTATTATAAAAACACAAATAAAAAAATGAAACAAAAGGAGAGAAAACGACGTCCAACAGACGTGTTCACAAGAAGTTCGTATTATGAAAAGCTTGTAGATTTTTCACAATCTTTACATGAGTATGAATTAGAAACAATTTAATTGGAATAAATCATACACGATGTGTGTTTAAACTTGTACGGAACGTTGTTTTCTTTAATATTGTTATTCATATTCCTAAATCAAAGCTATTTCGAAAATATCGAAATGATGAAGTATGAAGAAAACGTGTCTTACCAAGATTATGACATGATTATAGATATCAATTGTGGGTGAAAGACACCGTTGTCGACATGAGTGCAGCCAATATCAGTGCCACCCTGAGATTCGACTACGGCATCAAGACATCGAGACCCAAAGGAACGTTTTCATTCAGGACACCTCTGAAACACCTATTCAGATTCGCAGAAGATTACAATAAGATTCTCTACAGATTCAAACACAATCTGACAGTGATTCAAAAAGGAAACGACAAAGCCATCCTCAAACCCGCTGCAACCGATGCAGGTAAGATACATCTAAACAAGATATCTTGGTTCGTTCCACATGTATTGCCTTCAGTCACGGAGAAAGTATGTCTCTACAAGATCATAGAATTGAAGAGTAAATTACCAGTGGGATTTAGAATGAGACAGTGTGACACGGCTAGTATTCCACCATCTAGCAATCACTTCAATTGGAGATTGACCATGAAATCTGCTTCGGAAAGACCGCAATTCATTGTAGTGGCATTTCAAACTGATAGGGATGGGTCGCAAGAGAAAAATCCTTCCCTATTCGATCATTGTAACTTGAGAAACATGCAGGTTTTTCTAAATGCCACAAAATATCCGGCCATCGATTACAATGACTCTTTCGATAAGAACGATTTCTGCAGACAAAACGGTGAGGCTGCGGATTTCAGAAAGAAATATCATCGACTGGATGAATTGATGGGTAATCCTAACATGACTTCCACTGAATACAAATCGATGTATCCCCTCTTCGTATTTGACATTAGTAAACAGAGCCAGTGACTCAAGAGTAGCGTCTTAGACATTCAGATCAAGATGCAAATTTATAAGAATGTGCCGAGGAGAACCAAGGCTTTTGCTCTAGTCCTATCTGGTAGAGAGTTAGAATTTGAATCGGACAGACAAAAAATGTCTATCGTTCAATGACATAATATATATAAAAATAGATATTAAAATACCACAAAACAATATCAATAAAATATAAAAAAAAAAATAAATAATAATAAAAAAAAGAAAAAAAATGAGTAATCAAGATAGAGAATGTTTGAGACAAAATCGAAAGCATTTGGTAGATAACATAGATGAGAGCAATTAATTTATTAAATATATTAGATCGATTGGAAATGACAACACCCATAATATTGACTTTGGAAATGGTAGAATGAATTAAAAAACAGGGAACAACCACGAAAGATTGCATGAGACACTTACTAGATATATAAATGTATAGAGGCGAAACAGCTTTTAAGAATTTATTATTGCTATGTTGGATCTTGGTTTAGACATGGACGAGTGTTTTAAGAATGTTAAACCAGAACAAATAACAATTTATGCAAGTTTGGAATATCAAACCAAAACAAAATAAAAAGTAATAAAAAAAATATATAATTTGATTTTGAGACATTGATTTATTCTCTCTCTCTCACAATCCAATTATATTTTTTTGGAGTTGTCTCCCCTACATCACAAAAAAAGCTAGTGTCCGAATGTTGCTCCTTCATCTTTTTGACTCTGAATCTCTTGTCGCATTCCACACCATTTACCACGAGATTGACAATCACTCTATTGCTCAAGTCAGTAGAAGTCAGACTCATTCAAATGCTATCGCCTCCCACAGGCATGGAATATCCTATCAGACCGTGCAAAGGTCCGTTACCTCTATTTCCAAAGGACCATTCGACTTTTTCCGCATCTAATGCACCGCTATCCTTGGACCAGATGGTGATCAGTTGTCTGGCCTATTTTATCTTTTCCACAACAGAGATCAGATTGCAGGCATCCGTCATGTGAGTGGGATCTGCTAGATTCGCGAGTGCGTTCCCTCCCATGTCCAGTTTACCTTCCTGCATATCACCTTTTCTCCAGACCATATTTTCGTTCAAGTTCCCCGTGTGAACCCCGGGAAGTAAGCAGCACTTGTTTACTGTGGTAAACCAGTTCCGCTTTACTAGTAAAATAGGACCCAGTCACCAATGCTTGGGGTGAAAGTCCTCTAAAATGGGCAACATGTTGATCAACGATTGACTAAACTTGACTTCATCTCCATGTTGTGTCACGATTAGCGATAGTGCATAAATATGTGACGTTAACCACCAACAAACAAACAATCGTTCAAGTACTGACTGCTGACTGTGCTGGAAGCATAGTGTGGGACGCCGTTGAGACTGAATAGATTGTGACCAGCCATGCTGATGCTGTTTTCCATGGTTCCTCCGGATTTTTTGTTCAGATACAATTCGTCGACTTTAGATTCCAGATAGGATTAAGAATCCAGTAGGGCAGAATCCACATAACCTTTGTTGACCACCATTGAGTCTTTGTCCGCATCGGTGATCTCAGATAGATTCAATATCTTATTGAATCCCGCATCCAGATCCAATTTCATTTTTATCTCGTCGACGTTATTCTTTCTCAGTTCCAAGTCTATGTATTGTTTAGTCGCTGCATCATTGTGATTTGTGGGATCGGGTACATTGATTATCTTGTTAGAATTCACATTCAGTTTGGATTGCATCACTTTGGGAACGAAGCAATCTCTCAGATGTTTACTGAATCTCACGTGAGAGTCGTCCGCATATCTTTTAGTGGCGGCATCGGTCGAATCTCCAGGATCTGCTAAATTCACCACTTGTTTAGATTTCAAGTTGAGATCATCCATCATGGCTTTATCCACGCAATTATCTCTCATCATCTGTTGAAAATTTTCATCTCCTCTATTGACATATTTTTTAGTCGCGGCATCTGACTGATCGATCAGTTCGGGAAGATTGTAGATTTTCTTATTGTTTAAATTTAAAGGTTCTTGTTGAGGTTCGTATCTTTGAATGTATCATTCGTCCAAGTTCGCAATGTCACCAACAATTTCGACTGTGGTTCTTCTTTTCTTTCTAGAGGAACCTTCATTATCGTCAGCACGACCGAATTTATTAACTGTCATGATTTGTTTTGTTTTTTGTTTTGTTTTTTTATTATTTAAAAATTATATTTTTTTTATTATTTTAATTAATGCAACCAAACAAATTTTTATTTATATATCTCTCTAGTTATATAAAAAAAAACTTTCTTTAATGTAAATCATTGAGAATATCTTGAAAGTGATCTCCTTCTGACCATCTCTTGAGAGCGTAGAGGCACAGATGACTGCAAAACACTCGATCCAACACTTGCACTCGTTCGGTATTGTAAATAACTGATGTTAAATAGTTACTTATTTCTATCAGTGGTGAGATTCCGTAGCTACCAAAATAATAATTTTTATTCCGATTGAAAAACCACATGACTCAATGCGTGCGCTCACCTCCGATATCATCCAGATTTAAAATTCCACATTCCAAATTGTTGTCTTTTTTTCTCAGCAAGGCATCTCTGGAAAACACACCTCGAAAATATTTGATTTTTAAATCTTTTGCCGCTTTCGACAGATCGATGTTGGATAGGGGTTCGTTGGGTAAGATGACACCTTCTACAGATATGTGTTTTAGTTTCTTATTATTCATAATATGTTTTGTTTTTTTTTTTATTTTGTTTTTTATTATTTTTTTTCTTCTATTCCTTTTTTATTAATTTATAAACTCGCAAGTTTTTTTAAACTTACTACATTTCGATGTCTTCAGTCATCCTCCATTCATCATCCTCTTGATTTTGTTGAAATATCGCAGAATAGTAATGTCCGAGTGCAAAAGTGTGTATTTTATCCTCGCATATAATTCTCTTATCATCGTCAGACTTCAACGCAATCTTATTGATTTCTTTGGTGTATATCTCAGGCATTTCGCTTTGAATCGTAGCCATCTTTTTATACACCATCAAATTTTCGAAAAGACAGTCTTTATACTCTTCGAAAGCGATGTTTTTATTCATCACACACTCTTGAATGCCTTTACATCTCTTGATCTCTTCACCATCGATGAGATAAGCATACAATTTAGGTCTCAAACCCAAGAATTCGGTGATTTGTCTTCCACCACTCTAATCTTTAAATTTACCCAACACCTTTTTATTGACACCCTTTGGAATCTTAGATGGGTGATCGTCGGGATAATTACTCATGTCGAACCATTCATTCACGTCTGATGCTATGTCCTCATAGATGTCCCTAGTCTCTATTTCGTAAGCTATACTGTCCATGTCAGTGAACAATAGTTTAGCTTTCAAAATCGAATTTTGCTTTGACATAATCGTGGTGAAACTCATACATCAACTGCTTGCTAATGTCTAAGATGATCGCTCCAAGATAACAGGGTTTATCGAAGCTTAGATGCATCTTTTGCATGTGCACAGCCACTAGATTTTCATCGAATATGGTTCTAAATTGATAACTGGGTTTCACGATTAATTTTCTAGACTTCTCTACATACGTGACGAGTTGAACATTAGTTCTATTCCTAATGTTTTCTATAGATTTCCTATACACGCAAGTGTTCATGAGTTTGAAAAAATCTTTTTTGATGTCGCTCTCGGCCTGCATTCTTAAATTCGTGTTGTGACCGATGTATTTTTTCATCCAAGGCTCCTCGTCGAATCAAATAATTCGATGCACATCGATCAATTCCATCCCGTGATCAATGTAATGTTTCAGATTTTCACAGTAGACCACATACTTGCGTTTGTGATTTAAATTAGGAATGAGTTTTCCGATGCCATTCACTTCTATTCGTTCTGGAGCTAGTGGATAATCGTTGAGTAAATCATGTAACGTTTCCGGATAGTCCAAATCAACCTCTAGAATACAGGGATAGTGTCTCCATTTTTGTTTTTCTTCCAATGTTTTGACCCATTTAAAATTTACGATTGGTAAAGGATGACTCATAGCCCAACCGTACAAATTATTAGCATCCCAATACTGTACGTATTTACTCGGTTTTTCCAAATCAAAATCTTTTCCCATGTGATGATTATTAGCTTTGGCATATCTAGGGGAAATCATAGAGATGCCACCCTCACAGCCTTTTCAAACATGAGCAACATGTCTACGTCTGTTAATAATTCCAATCGAACCTCAGTCGTATTCAAGAGAGCATCCCAAGTGAGTCTGGGTGCAGTGAAATACCAAGCCAGATCTAGTTTGTAATGTTGACGACACACCGATCGAAAATTTTCGAACACATCGGCCAAGAGAAGCACGTCAATTTTCAAATAGAGATCGTGATATTCTCTCACGAATTTCATGTCGAATAATGTCCACACTTTTTGCACGTGTTCGTAATTGTCGTCAGAAATGTGAGACTGGTATAATTTCGAATAAAAATCTTCTTTGGAAGGTACAGCGATGTCATCGAATTTCTCGAGATTGTTCATGTAATCGTAAGGATAGACGCCTTTCCTCAACATAATGTCCACCAATTCTCGTCGGTCATTAAAATGTTTACTCATGATTTTAAATTTCTCCCTATTCAAACTGTTGACTAATTTTTCCAGACTGGTTGACATAAATTTATAACTGTTGATGAAATGTATCTCTCTATAGATGGGACTCATTTTCTCAGTCGAAGCATCGATGACTCTCTTTTTATAGACGACTTTACATTTAGTGAATGAAATGTATTTTTCATCGTTTTGCGCCACAGCCCAACTCCCCCTCGCTAACACCCATATTTTTCATGAACAAGTGACTGTTGTAACCCGAGAGATTGTGAAATATCACCGGATAGAATTGAGCGTCTCGAAATCTTAAATTACATTTGTTGTGAGCAGCACCGCGAAACAGACCTGTGTAGTGATCATGATCTCTAACTTTTTTTTATTATTTTCAGACTGAATATCGAATAATTATCTACAGATGTGACATTCGGCGGTTTCGTTGTATTCTCGCTGTTGCTCTGGCGTGATGATCATGTCCTTAGGTTTTTTAAATTTGTCGTATAATATTTGAATTTTCGATTCTAACTCTTCTACGAATCTTTAAGCCACATCGTCGTCATCTGAATGTTTGGTGTAGATGAATGGACCCAACGAAGGTATGTGCTTCTGATATTTTTCAACGTAACTCCTACGCTCGTCAGGCTGGCAAGAATTTATTTTCGTGTTAGAACATTCAAAATCGGCGTAGATGATGAATGGCGGTTCTAATCTTCTATTGTAATGACGAAAGTCCATGTAAGTGTTCGGTTTAGGCTTTTCGATGGCAACGCCTTGCTTTTCGTTGCAATATTTCCGATGATGTGGCAACGATTCTTGACTATGGAACGAATTCATGCAGTTGTGAAAGAAAAATCTCTCACCATTATGTTTACTAATCTGCTTCGACAGTAAATAACTCATACTTTTAATCCAGCAATAATGTTGATTGTCACCCTCTGAAATTAATAAAAAATTAACAATCATTTCTCTCTCTTTGTGCGAAGTCAGTCTAAGAGGATAGACTATTCCTTTTTTATTGTTTCCCTCATATCCCAAAACGTTCACGGCCACGGTAGGATTTAGCTTTTCAAAATCTCAGATGTCTTTGAACTGCGTTGGGAAAGACACTCCTGTCCAATCAAGATGTTTACAAGTCACTGAGTACTTGGAAACTCTCTGAGCATGCTTTTCTATGGGATAGAGGGCCGATGTGATCACCCATTTGAAACACTCGTTATCATCTTCATTTTTCACTTTGATCATGGCTTGTTTTTTAAATACGAAATAAGGTAATTTTATGTAGGAAGATGCTTTCAAAGGATCGTGTCTATCCACATGAATTTTGAGATTCAATATCTTCTCAAATGTCCAATTACTTCCCTTGTTTTGAAAAGTAGCCAAAGATTCCATCATTTTGTCTTTCATCACTTGATAAACGTCAGCAAATTCATCATCTCTGAACACAATCTCGTTTTTAGATCGGAAAAGAGCATCTTGTTCCAGGATCTCACCCGTTTTCGCGTCGACCTTTTTCATCAGACAATACAAGATCATTCTTATTTATAAACCCTTACCTAGACGTTTTCGAATTACGTCCAACACTCTACCCTTCACCTGTTCCATGAACGATTCGGGATCGATTTTTTTATGAGACCGGGCCTCACATCGAAAGTTTTAAACCATCCTTTAATGGCTTCATCCCATTCTATCAAATTCAATGATGACTTCGACGCTTTGATCACGATATCCGTTATAGCATCGATACCCATATTTTCATTCACTGATCTCTTGATTGCATCCATCGTTTTTTTTTTCCTATTGAATCGTCATCTCGAACCGTGTCACTTTTCATTTTTTTAGCTCAACATTGGCGTAGCCAAATTTGAGCTTTTGTCATCGCCCGTCGTCTGTCTGTCCGTCTGTATGTACGTCAACTATTGGATACGGCTTGGACTAGAGGCCGTATTTATGAACCGATCTTTACGAAACTTCTTGGTTACCTTTGTTATGACTGTGGGATGAGAACGAATGTTTTGGGGTGCGGTCCGAAACTCAGGATGGCTGCCAGTCGCCATTTTGTACCGACGATGCAGAAATCTGTTTTTTGTACAGAACCTCCATATGAAAGCTCTGGTTTGAATATTTTTTTGTATGAATGTTTAGTACCATGAGATACATTACATATCATACGAGTTTTTTTCTCGTGCCTAAATTATGCAAATTAGACTAACTTTGATTTATTTAGTGTTATTTTCAGCACTGCTAGTGCAAATGCCAATACGGCTCGGGCTAGAGGCCACATCTATTAACCGATCTTTACAAAACTTCTTGGGTAACTTTGCTATCACCGTGGGATGAGAACGAGTGTTTTGGGGTCCGGTCCGAAATTCAAGATGGCCGCTAGCAGCCATTTTGTTCAAAATTAGGGGCAATCTGATTTTTGTGCAGAACTTCCACATGAAAGCTCTGATTTGAATATTTTTTTGTATGAATGTTTAGTACCATGGGATACATCACATATAATACGCGTTTTTTATCTCGTGCAGAAATTATGCAAATTAGATTAACTTTGATTTTTTCAGTGCTACTTACACACAGTAAGTACACATGTCAATACAGCTCGGGCTAGAGGCTGTATTTATCAACCGATCTTCACAAAACTTCTTGTGTACCTCTGTTATCACCTTGGGACGAGAACAAATGTTTCTGAGTGCGGTCCAAAATTCAAGATGGCTGCCAGTGGCCATTTTGTACCGAAATTAGGTTTAATCAATTTTTTGTACACAACTTCTATACGGCTCAGGCTAGAGGTCGTATTTATGAACCGATCTTTACGAAACTTCTTGGGTACCTTTGTTATCACCGTGGGATGAGAACGTGTGTTTTGGGGCGCGGTCCGAAATTCAAGATGGCCACCAGCAGGCATTTTGTACCAAAATTAGTGCAATCAGTCTTTTATACAGAACTTCTGTATCAAAGTTCTGATTTGAATAAATTTTTGTATGAATGTTTAGTAAAATGGAATACATCACATACAGTATGGGGGTTTTTTGCTCGTGCAGAAATTATGCAAATTAGATGAATTTTGATATATTTAGTGGTACTTATACACTGTAAGTGCACATGTCAATACAGCTCGGGCTAGAGGCTGTATTTATCAACCGATCTTTACAAAACTTCTTGGGTACCTTTGTTATCACCTTGGGACGAGAACGAGTGTTTCTGAGTGCGGTCCAAAATTCAAGATGGCTGCCAGTGCCCATTTTGTACCGAAATTAGGTCCAATCAGTTTTTTGTTACAACTTCTATACAGCTCGTATTTATGAACTGATCTTCACGAAACTTCTTGGGTACCTTTGTTTTCACCTTGGGACAGGAATGAGTGTGTTTTGGGGTGCCTTTGTTATCACTGTGCTATGAGAACAAATAAGTTGGGGTTCAGTCAGACCCACACTGAGACTCAAAGATTTCTTTTCTAGTTTAGCATCTAACTGTCCCCCACCTTTATAATACTTTACCTATATATTTGTTACAGGCTATGGTCAGGATTTATGTACAGACCGTTACAATACTTTATATGTACCTTTGTTATCAGGTCATTACCTAGATGTTTGTCATTGCTGTGTCACATTCTATACATGTACATGTCTTGACAAGTTGAGCTACAGTGTCATTGACACTTTCATTATTATTCTCTTTCGAAACCTTTTGCTGCTCTACCACTTTTTGTTTAATGGCTATCTTCTTAGTTTTCTCAGCTATCTTATCATCTTTTTTCGCGATTCGAGTTGTTTTTGTCACTACTGCAGATCTTCCGTCCATTCCTTTTCCACCGAGCAAATGACTTATGTAATCATCTTTTTTCATGTATTTGACACCTTTCAATTTCAATGGCTGATGCACTTTGGCTTGTAATTTCACCAGTGATAGATCACAAATCTCCTCACGAATGGCTTCGATCAATTGTTCTTTGGTTTTGTAACAGTTATAATTTTTAATTCCTAAATTTCTACAGTACTTTTTCAACTTGGATTTGGGAGAAAATATAATTTTTTTCCATGACATACTTTTTTTGTTTTTGGCATTTTTTTATTTAATAGTCAATATTTATTTTAATTTTTCAAAAAAATATTTTGTGAATTTTTAAACTTCTTCTTATTATTTTTACATTTTGTTTGTTTATATTTTTTTTTCTTTTATGACAAAAAAATAGAAAAAACCAGAAAAAAACAAGTACTACTTCATAATAAATACTTTAATAAGTTTTTCGAGTCGAGATTTAAAATCTGTCTACACAAAAAAAATAGAAAAAACAGAAAAAAACGAGTATTACTTCATGATAAATACTTTACTAAGCTTTTCGAATTGAGATTTAAAATCTATCTATAATGAACTAACTCTCTCTTTTTTATCATATTTTCGCGTTCGTTATGAGCATGTTAACTTTAAAGCTATCCTTTTCCCGAGAGTTATCCGTTCCCCACTGAAAAATCCATCGGAAAACCAGATTTACACTCTCGAAAGTTCGTTCTTCCCCGACGTCCAGATTCAATTCGTCGACCATTTCTTTAGAGACATTCAGATATATATTACTCCTGTAGATTAGAGACAGATCGTCTGCAACAAATTTTTTTACATTTTCCTTGAGAATGGTTAATAGATCGTCTCAACATCCATACATTAAATCCAGGATGGTCTCGTTCAATTTCAAAGGCAATGTATATTTCTCGTATTCCTCTCTCAATCCAGTTGTCTTCAAGTCCTTCAATTTGATGGCATCGTGCGATTGTAGTCTATAAATTTTATTATTGTATTTCGAAAATCTCTCAACTCTCTTCAATTTTAATATGGATTGTTTAGGTACTGACGATGTCATGACTGATTATTTTTTTATGATAATAAGTATTAATTGTAAAAATTTTTTTTTTTTCTACTTCTTATTATATATGTAAAAATAACAACTTTTTTTTTTAACAAGTTTTTTTCTTTAATGATAAAATTGTGTGAGTGTATTTTTTTTCAATGATAATAATTGTTAATTGTAAAAATATTTTTTTGTAAATTGTTAAACTTTTTTATGATAATAATTATTAATTGTAATTTTTTTTTTCTACCTCTTATTATATATGTAAAAAATAACAACTTTCTTTTTACAAGTTTTTTAATGACAAAAACGGTTATTAAATGTGGTGATGAAAGTGGAATGAAGCCGATGCCACAAAGTCGCTGAAGTTATTTATACGTGATGGATGTTTTTGAAAACATCACGACGTCACAGCATTTTTTTTTTATATTTTCATTCTTGCTTGGGGTTTGTGTCTGTTTCCTATAGGATTATAGGTTAAAGTTAGAAAAATTAGAAAATTAGTATAGAAAGTAATGGGACAGAAACATAATAGGAATACATTAATCTGATTGGTCGATAATTCTGTTATTTCATTGGTCAATTTTTTATCATCCGTCTCACAACTCGTAATATCTACATAATCGCAGTCCGGAGCGGGCCCACCTCACGCGTTTAGACCTCACGAGCTCTCTCTCTCTCTCTCTCTCTCTCTCTCTCTCTCTCTCTCTCTCTCTCTCTCTCTCTCTCTGCCTGCCAAAAACCTCACAACGTCATCGCTGGAGAGTTCGGACCCACCGATAAATTCGCCTCTCGATTCGGACTCCGTTTTTTCCGCGGGAATTGACGTTGGATCGCTAGTCCTTCATCCGTGCCGGTGGTGTCTTTTTGGCGGTATTCTGTCGACAATATTCACCTAAATGGCAGGTCCTGTTACCTCTGCAAAAAGATGAGTGTTTTCCCGAGATCGGTCGTGTCAGATTTACCATGACGAGCCCACCAAAAAAGTGAATTTTTAAGACGTGGAATTTTTAGAGTTTGTCAAAATTCCGTCGAAATTTTTGGGTAGCCTAACGTTGACCATTAGAGAAATCGAACGTCGAACCCACGACACCTCGTCTACCGTCAACCACTATGAGAATCAGGAAAAAGTGACAAAACCATACAATTCGATTGTGACGAACGCGATTTGTTAAAAAAATCTAAGTTTTAGTGAGGTGCGATCGAGACAAAAAAAATGGTGGGCTCGTACTCTCCATTCCACTCTACTAACAGCAAAGGAGATTGTCTATGCATTTGTGACAAGTCGCTTGGATTACTGCAACTCATTGCTTTTTTCTATTTAATTTAAATTGTTTTGGGTCAAATTTTGCCTAAATCATAAAATGCAAATCGTTTCAAGGTGTCTTTTACAGTGACCTTTACGGGGTTTGAAAAGGCAACATTTTGTGCATTTTGATTATCAGGAAAAGCCTCACTAGTCTGTAGATGAGTAAAGAGTGGGGGGATTTCCCTTGTGGCCAACAAGATCTGGTTACGAGAGCGCATTGGATCAGTGGTTAGAACATTGTACTTCAAACTAAAATGCCCGCGGTTCAGCCTTGACAAGCGGTAACTGCGTTGTGTCCTTGGGCAAAACACTTAATCTCGATTACCCTAGTGGAGGCACGATGGAGATGTATGCTGAAGCGTACTGCACGACGGTGCCGCACCTGCCTTCACTCACTGCTAACTCTGTCTGTGCAGAGTTAGTTAGTTGGGGAATCTGACAGTTGCTCGCCGCTGCCGCCGTGGTTCTCTCCTGGTACTCAGACTTCCTCCACCCGTAAAACTGTCTGTTATGATGTGACCTTCCCATAATTATTGAGCAGTGATCACGAGAAATATCATGAACAGGGACGTCACAAAGATTACCTATTAGGAGAGGATAAATTTGGTTGGTCCCGACTGTAATGGCTCAAGTTCTGACTGATAAAGTATTCTAACTAATTCATCGATCCGTGCATTTACTGAAATAATGAACTGATGATGTAGTGGAAATAGTACTAAGTTGTGCCACACCCCCTAAACCCCCTTTGCGACATCCCTGCACTCTAAAATCAGATGGGTTAAAAATCAACCCAAATCAACTGGGTTGAGTGAATTTGAACCCAAGTGGATTCATATTCACTCAACCCAGTTGATTTGGGTTACTTTTCAACCCAACGGATTTCAGAGTGTGATCAAGGAAATAACTGAAAAACATTTTTTTCAAATATTTTAAAAACATCCTCGTTTGTGCTCGATGATAGTACTTTTCCAGATGTATATGTCCTATATCCCATTATTAAAGTAATATGGAAAATCCCCTGGTGCAGGCAGCATCCCCCTGTATGATGTCCCAATAAGCCGTTTTCGAAAGTGCCACCTTGGACTTTAATCTTTGCAAGGTCACAGGTCGCGAAGTGTAAACATTTCAAGAAAACACGTTGTGAGCAATGGGAGAAGTCCTGCGGACCTCATTACGTTCATTAAGGGCCTATATAAGTAATGGAATTTCGTTTATTTTGAAATTCCCACCTCTCATATTCCTTAAATTCAGATTAAATATACAGAAATTATACATCAAAATGAAGGTTGGGATGTATAGAACACGAAACACATATGTAATCAACTCATAGAGTTGACAGCAGGCACCACTTGTTCCTGGAAGTCTGCTACCGTATTCGCACCAGAACTGATAATAAAATAATATTTCATCAGAACTACTTGTGGCCAAATGTGCTTCATATATCCAAGAACAAAGCTAGGCATTCAAAACACTTTCGAATACAGCGATAGATCTGCATTTTGGAAAAGGACAACACTGTCTGCATTTTTTATTGAAGATGGTTTCCATCCTCGACAGACATGCGCAAATCACTCGTTACCACGAATTTCCATCGAAAAACAAAATCGTAATTCTAAGAAATTTCAACAGGTATCATGATAACTTGCACTGAATATGGCAACTGTGCAATCTCTATCTAATAACAGTATACTGTATGAAGGCGATCTTTTTCATTATTTGATTTTAGACGGCGTTGTTCTTACATGCTTTTTCTGTCCGATGACGTCGACCGGAAATCGAAAGTAGACTCATACGTAAACAATAGCAACGGCTTTGGAATTTTCCCCAATGCAGCTCTGCCGCCGTGTTTTGAAAAATTTTTATCCCCCTAGCTTTGTTCTTGGATATGTAAAGCACATTTGGCCACGAGTTGTTTTCGTGAAATATTATTAAATTATCAGTTCTGGTGCGAATACGGCAGCAGACTTGCAGGAACCAGTGGTGCCAACAGTCGACTCTATGAGTTGATTACACATGTGTTTCATGTTCTATACATCCCAACCTTCATTTTGATGTACATTTTGTGTATATTTAATTTGAATTGAAGGAATATCAGATGTGAGTATATTCAAAATAAACAAAATTTCATTACTTATGTAGGCCCTTAATGAGAATTTAAAAAACATTTAGCCAAGGTTACCATTTGTTTAAGGCAATAGCAATATTGTATGAGAACTTTCATTACTTCGAATTGAATTCCTATCGACAAAAATGGTGTTTGAATGCACACTGTGTCGTTTCTCCGTGGCCATGGGCACTGTTTTCAACACTTTCCGGGGATTTCCCAAGCCGAGAAACTCCGTGCAACCACAGTTACTGGAAGTTGTGGCTGCAACCACTTTTATTCACCGATAACAATGAACGCACCACATCAGTCCTGACCCCGTGTTACACATAGAGTGTATAATATTGACAAGTAATGAAAGCTTACTTTGCCCTGACCGATACCCCCTTCCCAGTTCATTTGAGAATTCGTCCATTGAACAAAGATTCATCAACTCAGTTTTCTTGTACCGCTGTCCACAGGATATTTAATTTCATGTTTATCATAAATTAATAATCAAATCATCATTCTACGGCTTCTTTATTTGATAAAAAACTCTCCGTTCGACTTTTTTGACCGCGACTCGACGCCATTGGAACAACAATGATGGCGTGACATTTCGTTGCTAGGTTGTACAAAAGTTAACCCGGAAAGCGAAATTACGCACTTCGTTGTTCTTGTCTGCAGACGACAGAACAGAAGAATGGATGTGGGCTATAATGTAAGAGTCTTCCTTGCAAAACAATTGTTGCGCTCCTGTCCTCGAGTTATATTTATTGTCAAGGAACAACCAACTTGTCCGAACTTTAATAAAAAAAACTGGTTGTTAATTTTTGTCAGTGTTACCTTGTTGTTCGAAGTTGAAAATTCAGGAAGCTTTGCTTTGAAAGGAATATGGAGAGGCGGGCGGAAAGAGTATTAAATCTAGGCTATAGGCCTATATGACAGACAGGGAGGGGTGAGAGTGATCTCATGGCCCGTATAAAAAAGGAAATTGTATTGCATTTCTTTTTTACGATGCCAGTTAGGAATCGTGACACTGACAGCATTTAAATTTAATGCTGAACAACATTAATCATAATAGTGTATTAGGCCCACTACATGCTGATTGAAACGTCGCGCGAGGGGGGGGGGGGGTGAATGGGTTTGGAGCGGCGAGGCTTGTTGTAGGCACATATTATTCAGACGAAGCACTTAGCCGATTAAGATATCTCGGGGTCTGGACAAAAATCTTTCCCGGAGACACTTTAAAAAAAAGAAGAAAAACCTTTCTAGAAAACCCATGCACTGCGGGCATTTGTGCGTGCGTTTGGGAGTCGGTGGGGAGGCAAGGCCAGTGATGGTTTTGGAGGAACGCCGTTCCCCTTGACCCCTTCTACTTGCTGCTGGCTGCTGCAAACGTTCTTCCTCCTCAATTGCCAAACTTGAACTGGCTACATCAAAAATAACCTGTTACTTGCATGATGAGGGAAACGTAAAACTAGATGCTGGTGAATGGGAGGGGGCGGGTGGGCTTGTAGGTTCAGACTATTCAGACTCGGCGCTTGGTGGATGAAGATCAACAGCCCTCTGCCTTATTAACGGCCCTCGATTCTCGGGCCGGTAATAAACCGTCGGGCTTTTATTCATTCCTCTCGTGCCGGTTATAAACCGTAACACCCTCAAAACTTATGGTATAGTTATATTATTGGAAGATATCTTCAGAATCTGTAGTTTATGTTAACTTGCCTGCTCATAGTTACTGGCTTTCTTGCCTCCAGATTCATGAATAAGCCCATTGCGACTTTTTCCCAATTAAAACAAAAATTATACACATCTGGCCAAACCATGGTCGGCCCTGGGATTGTCTAGACCCCTCCCCGCGGGAACCCCGGTACGTGAAGCAGTGCCTGTTCACTGCGGTAAACAGGCTATGTTTTACTGGTAAAATAGGACCCAGTTACCAATGCTTGGGAGGTGCAAACCCTCTCTGAAATTGGCAACAGGGCTTATTAACGCTCACCCCTGGTCTTGAGTTGATACTCATGTTGTGGTCATGATTAGCCATTGTGCAAAAATATGTGACCTTAAACACCAATAAATAAATAAATTGTCTAGACCCCCCCCCCCCCCCGCCCACCCACCCACCCGGGGTGGGGATTATACGCCTACATCGGGGGAATGTTGGGTGCCACCCCTAGATTGCGGGGCATTTCCAAAGTCAAATAACCCGAGAGAACGAAATAAGCAACACCAATGAGGTGTATAAATGGGGGCAGACTTTATTTATTTAAATTTTTCCTTTGAACTAACCGTAACATCAGCTGCACACGCAGATACTGCTGCAGACATGTCCAACTTCTAAGTACTTTCTTTTTCCTATCATAAACAGCATAAAACATACGACTGCAGTCTAAAAATTCACCGACTATCACTGTAAAGATGTTGACAAGAACTTGATCCCTTTCAACGATATTTTTAGGCATCAGAAATGTTACGTCATCATTGTTGTTCCAATGGCGTCGAGTCGCGGGCAAAAAAGTCGAACGGAGAGTTGTTTTTTTATCAAATAAAGAAGCCGTAGAATGATGATTTGATTATTAATTTATGATAAACATGAAATTAAATATCTTGTGGATAGCGGCACAAGAAAACTGTGTTGATGAATCTTTGTTCAATGGACGAATTCACAAATGAACTGGGAAGGGGGTACAAGTCAGGGCAAAATAGGCTTTCATTACTTGTCTATATTGTATACTGTATGTGTGACACGGTGTCAGGACTGACGTGGTGCATTCATTGTTATCGGTGAATAAAAGTGGTTGCAGCCACAACTTCCAGTAACTGTTGTGCAATACACGTGTCCTTGTTGCCATTCAAAACAAGTCCTCGCCTCCGCGAAACAAACTCTGTAAACCTGCAATATTCCATCGTTTTACATCGTCTCGTCTTGCTCCTTCAGTTAATTCGAATGACGACATCGCTTTTATGAATTTAAATTTGATATTTCCACAAAACTAGTTGATTTGGCTGGCATAGAACTCAACGCGATGAACATGGAAATCACTTTGTTTACACCCCGCGACCTTGCAGAGATTGAAGGCCAAGATGGCAGTTTCAAAAAAGGCTTATTCATCGCGATTAGCTGTCATCACCATTCGAATGTTATTATTTTTTCAATTTTTGCTTCTAAAACATACTTAAGATCTCTTTATTGGAACGGGCTCGTTTCGATCGCTTCAGTAAGGGGCCAGAAACTATATTTTGGAAGCAAAACTTGAAACCTTTTAGTTATTCAAGAATGTTTTTGCACGTGTCGTCTGCTATTATCGTGTTTTGTAATATTTTATTCATTCTGTCACTAAGAGGTAAATTTATTCAACCATCATAAATCTGAATGAACCACCGGTTATTGGTTTATTGTCAAATGAACTCACTATCAACTTTTCTGTGAGCGCGGTAGCTCAGTGGTTAGAGCATTGTACATAAAACCGAATGGTCGAGGGTCCAACCCTCACCAACGGCAACTGCGGCGTGTTTTTTGGCAAGACACATAATTCCGACTGGCCTCATGGAAGCAGGGTGGCGCTGTGTATTAAGGCATACTGCATATCGATGTTCAACTTGCTTGCAACCGCTGCTAACTGTGTTTGTGCAGAGATGGTATGTTGGCGAGTCTGACAATTGCACGCTGCTGCTTGGTGTTTCTATCCTGGTACTCCTGCTTCCCCCATCCGTGAAACTATCCGACCCGATGTGACACTGACTGTTGAAAGTGTCGTCAACCCCCAATAAACAAATTTCACTTTCCGATACTAGTTCAACTCTTTACCGAAAGTAATGGCCTGTGTAACTTTCAGAGTCTCCTTTTTCAATTTTTGCATCCAATAAATACCTTATTATACCTCGCTGAGCTCGTTCCAATGGGTGTCATAACCTAGGATCTTTTGATGGATAATACGAAAGTTTTTAGTCAATCAATGAATATTTTTAACCCTTTAGGGAAAGTAATATCATATCCGTATGTGTTATCTTCAAGTCTCCATTCACATTTGTTTTCAATTTTTCAATCCAGTACATAGCTTATGACCCCCGAATGCTCGTCGAGATCGTTCCAATGAGGGTTCCCAAGCTATCATGTTTTGGAGGACAAAATGATTTTTTTTAGTTATTCAAGGAATAATTTTACAAGTGTCGTCTGCTGGTCGTCGAAGTGAAGGGGTAAACTCAAATACAGTACTGGGTAACTATAGAAACTGTAGGATTGATTTTTTAACTCAACTTGACGAAGTCAAGCTGAGCTATTGTCGTCACTTCTCTTCCGTCGGAGAACGTACGTCCGTACTTACGCCCACAGTTTCCTTTGGCACACCGCATAAGCTCGCATTTATGATCCGATCTCTGTGAAACTTGGTATACTTGTTTGGGCTGGCCTCTAGATGGGAGCTATCAATTTTATTCCATTTCCGCCAAAAAATGTTGCCGCTGGCAACGACCTGTCAACTTAATTTAGTTAGGCATCAATATTTCCCTTTGGCACACCCTACAGGGCACATTTATGATCGGATCGCTTTGAAACCTGGTACGCTTTTTGGAGTGAACTCTTGATAAAGGCTATCTATTTTATTCCATTTTCATCAAAAAATGTTGCCGTTAGCAACGACCTTTGAACTTAGTTTAGCTAGGCATCAATATATTCCTTTGGCATACACTACAGGACACATTTATGATCGGATCACTTTGAAACATGGGATGCTTATTTGGGGTGACCTCCAGATGGGAGCTATCGATTTTCTTCCATTTCCGTCGAACATGTTGCCGTTGGCAACGACCCTTGTTGAACTTAGTGCAGTTAGGCATCAAAATTTCCCTTTGGCACACACTGCAGGGCACATTTGTGATCAGATCGCTTTGAGACTTGGTATGCTTGTTTGGGGGTGACCTCTAGATGGGGGCTTCCGATTTTCTTCTATTTGCGTCGAAAAATGTTGCAGTTGGCAACGATCTTTGAACTTAGTTTAGTTAGGCATCACTATATTCCATAGAGACATCCTACAGGGCACATTTATGATCGGATCGCTTTGAAGCTTGGTATGCTTGTTTGGGGTGACCTCTAGATGGGAGCTATTGATTTTCTTCTATTTCCGTCGAAAATGTTGCCGTTGGCAACGACCTTTGTTGAACTTAGTGCAGTTAGGCATCAAAATTTCCCTTTGGCACACCCTGCAGGGCACATTTATGATCGAATCGCTTTGAAACTTGGTATGCTTGTTTGGGTGTGACCTCTAGATGGGGGCTCCCGATTTTCTTCTATTTGCGTCGAAAAATGTTGCAGCTGGCAACGATCTTTGAAATTAGTTTAGTTAGGCATCAATATATTCCATAGAGACATCCTACAGGGCACATTTATGAACGGATCGCTTTGAAGCTTGGTATGCTTGTTTGGGGTGACCTCTAGATGGGAGCTATCGATTTTCTTCCATTTCCGTTAAAAAATGGTTGCCGTTGGTAAAGACCTTTGATGAACTTAGTGAAATTAGGCATCAATATTTCCCTTTGGCACACCCTGCAGGGCACATTTATGATCGAATCGCTTTGAAACTTGGTATGCTTGTTTGAGGTGACCTCTATATGGGGCTATCGATTTTCTTCCATTTCAATTTTAAAACGTTGCCGTTGGCAACGACCTTTGAACCTAGTTTAGTTAGGAATCAATATTTCCCTTTGCCACACCCTACAGGGCATCTTTATGATCGGATCGCTTTGAAACCTGGTATGCTTGTTTGGGGTGATCTCCGGATGGGAGCTGTTTTCTTCCACTTTCGTCAAAAAATGTTACCGTTGGCACTGACCTTTGCACTTGGTTTAGTCGGCATCAATATTTACCTTTGGCACGCCCTATAGGGCACATTTACTATTGGATAACTTTGAAACTTGGTATGCTTGTTTGGGGTGACCTGTAGATGTAAGCTATTGATTTTCTCAAATTTCCGTAACAAAGGTTGCCGTTGATAACGACCTTTGATGAACTTGGTAAAGTTATGTATCAATGCATGTATTTCCCTTTGGCACACCCTACAGGGCACATTTATGATCAGATCTCTTTGAAACTTGGTATGCTTGTTTGGGGTGACATCTAGATGGGGGCCATTGATTTGTTTCTATTTCCGTCACAAAACATTGCCTTTGCCAACGACCTTCGAAATTAGTTTAGTTACGCATCAATATTTTCCTTTGGCACTCTCTGCAGGGCGCATTTATGGTCAGATCGCTTTGAAACCTGGCATGCTTGTTTGGAGTGGCATTTAGATGGGATCATTCGATATTCTGCCATTTCCGTCAAAAAATGTTGCCGTTGGCTATGACCTTCGGTGAACTTAGTGCAGTCATGCATCAACATTTCCTTTTGGCACACCCTGCAGGGCACATTCATAATCCGATCGCTTTGAAACCTGGTATGCTTGTTTGAGGTGACCACTAGATAGGAGCTATCGATTTTCTTCCAATATCCGTAAAAAAGCGTTGCCCTCAGCAATGACCTTTAAAATCAGTGCATTTGTGTATCAACACATTCCTTTGGCATGCCCTACAGGGCACATTTATGAATGGATTGCTTTGAAACTTGGTTCAAGTTCATAAAAAAATGTTTCCGTAGCATCGGCGTTTGAACTTGATGCATTTGTGCATCAACATATTCGTTTGGAACGCTCTATAGCATATTTATGAATAGATTGCTTAGAAACTTGGCACGCGTGTTTGAGGTGACCTCTAGATGGGAGATATTGATTTTCTTTCATTTCCATTAAAACATTGTCGTTAGCGCCAACCTTTGAACTTAGTGCATGTTTGCTGCAACTTACCCCTTATGCACGCCCAACAGGACATATATATGAATTCCCATCAAAAAAAGAAAAAATATCCCCACTAGCAGCGACCTTCAAACTTTTCATTTATGCATTAACATCTTCCTTTGGCATGGCCCAGAGGGCTCGTTAATTATCGGGTTGTTTTGAAACTTGGTAGGTTTTTCAGGGTGTCCAAGATATGAGCTATCTATTTTCTTTTCATTTCCATCAAAAACTGTTGTTGTTGTTGTTAATTTAAAGTTGAATTCAGTGCATTTGTGCATCGACATTCTTCTTTGACGTGGCCCACAGGGCGCACTTATCCTTGGATTGTTTCTTAACTTGGTGTGCTTATTAGGCGAGACCTTTTGATAAAAGCTATCAATTGGCATTCATTTCATTTCAGTTAAAAGAGTTGCCGTTTACAATGACTTTTAAATTTTCTGCATTTGTGCATCAGCATTCTTCCTTTAGCCAGCCCTACAGTTTACATTTAGAGATGCATGGATTACTCGTGACAATTTGCACACACAATGCTGTTATGTTGAAGTTTCGCTAAATAACATTGGAACCAATGATCTTAAATTTTCCATTTCACTTATAACTTACCAAGTTCAAGTTTGTCAAGTTGAGCTGCAGTGCCATTGACACTTTCATTTATAATTTTTTTTAAAAAACGTATTTCAGTTTTTAGGGTTTGTTTTTGCGGGGTGGGGCAGAGGTTGTGTTGAATGAATAAGTATCCATTGGGTGGGGAATTCATTTTGTAGTTTTCATTCATAGCAATCTACTCAGCAGGTATTGAACGTCCAACATTGCGCTACTTCCGATAAATTCCCGTGCACGCCCATGGTAAGCGTGCTGAAAAACTCAATCTGTTCACAACAATAGGCATCTTAATATCTAGGTTTATTTCACTTAATAAATAATCATCAGCTTCACTCTTTTCAAGTCAGTTTGATGAAGTGTTTTTCATTTTTTGTTTTTTGCAGAACAGAGGCTTGGGCTTTAATCTAGAAGAGGAACATCTAAATTGTCTAGCGCCAAATAAGCGACCGTACCACACAATCATCCCGTCTATGGTAACATCCGCAAAAACAGGTGATAGCAAAAGGTTTCTGTATAAATAGGCGCGTAGCCAGGATTCTATAATATGAGGTGCCCTGTCCAGTTTAGGGTGGGGGGGGGGCAAAGATGATATTTGAAAGGTCGTTGTGTGGGGTTTCTGCCCCCCCCCCCCCCCCCCAGTCTTAACTAGGACCCCCAGTCGTTGCCTCTCCCCCCTCCCACTTACATGTAGGGAAGTGGGAGGGGGAAACGGCCATAATGTTCTAGTTAGAACTAGCCACCCCCGCGAGAGAAGTTTGCAAAATTTAGTGCTGTAGGAGCGATTCTGAGCCATTTGAAGCGTGTGTAGCCATATATTGGAGACGATTTTGTGGCTCTATGTTATGTGAAAGTTGCATTGGGCCAGTGTTGGGTTTTTTTTTGGGGGGGGGGGGGCAGCAAATATTTTAGAAGAATGGCATGCCCCCATCCCTAGCTACGTCAATGCTGTATAAACAGGCCTCAATCTGACTTACTGAACAGTGATTATACTTTTTATCCAATCTAGTTTGAATGTTTTTCTTCATTTTGTTCGTTACAGAAATCCAAGTTTCCTCATCTTTTTCTGTCTTAATTGGTTGAGTGCTAGAAGCTACTATCAGGACTTTCAAAGAAATGAGGGTACCAGAGGAAAAGCCAACATTTTCCTTGCTCATTTTTCATATTCAGTCAACCGCAAATAATATTTGTTTATATAAATTTGTTTTATCACAAATTATTGAAGAGTGCCTGTGGGGAGCACACTTCAATAATCTGTAATAAAACAAATTTTGATGAACAAATTCAGACCACAAAAAATGTAGCACTCAACCAGTTAAGGTTCCGCTCTACAGTTTTCCAGACATTTCCAAAATATTACATGCCACAAACTCACCTCAAATGCAAATATTGTCAAACTTAGTTATCTAATCCATGGCATGTATTACACCTTTTAAATCAAATAAACACAGAGACACCACCATCTGACAAAGTTTAAATAAACAAACTCGATGTGGGAGGAACCATTCTATGTCAGATGCAAGCTTGGGCCTGGACATTTGCATGAAAACGTGTCGAAACGAGCCATTTTCTGCTACACAGAGGCCTCGACAGCAGACTTTATCTTCAGTCCCAATTGCCTAACCCAGTTTCTAAAATGTGGACAAAATATATACATTTCCGTTTAATTTTTCTAGCAGCACGCCCCGGGACAGTTCCGTGTAAATATGACATCTAAAATATTACAAATTTTTCGAAGACAGTAGTATAGAATGTTGAGATCTGCCCTTTTTACCAGGACCCCGGAGTCAGACCCCGACCACTAGGTCATTGACCTCGACGCCCAAATCCGTCAGGTACCCCCCCCCCCCTGTCCCCTCCCCTCTCGAGACTAGGCATAGGCTATTTTAGGCGCTCCCGCACCGTATGTACCCTATTTTAGGCTATCCCCAAAGCCCATTTTATGACCCTCCAAAGAGGCACAAGCTATGTATAGCCCATTTAGGCTTTCCCCACGTTGTTTTGGCTTTCACTGTATGTGGGCCCCCTCCTCCCCAAAGCCCAGTCCCTCCCCACTAAAGCCCTTGTATGGGCTGTTCCTCCCCCTTCCCAAAGCTAGCCCGAAGCTGGCGGACTTTCAAACTGAGGCGTCCAATGAATAGTGACAAATAGTTCCCTCCTCCCCTTCCCCCACGTAAATTTCGAGCTCTGTTGGTGTATCTAGGGTAAATGTTGTCAAGGACATGTACATGTGACAAAAAGATTAATTTGAAGGCTACCTGGAGTGACTAAACAGTTATGTAAGAAGATTACGATAAAGCGCATACTGGAACATCTGATGTAATGTATATACAAAAGTCTTTTATAAGAAGATATGATAGTGTCACGTTGTATAGTTATGCAAATAGAAATGGGTCAACTGGTATGTTTGATTATGTCATAGATAAAGGTATTATGATAACTGTCTCCTTTGTTTATAAGAAGCTTAATATGATAAAGACCATGTACACTGTTTGATTATGTCATAGATAAGATGGTGTCACGCCGCAGGTGTTTGATTACGTAATAGATTTAAAAGCTTATAATAAGAATCATCTGGCATGTTTACTCAGGTGTTTGATTACGTAATAGATAAGAGGCTTATGATGATAAAGACCATGTACTCTGTTTGATTATGTCATAGATAAGATGGTGTCACATAGCAGGTGTTTGATAACCCAGTAAGATCGCGGCGGTGTCTGATTGGTCAAACAGTTGTCCAATCAGATCATACCACATGGCGGTATTTTCCTTGGGACCAATAGATAAGCATGTTGTAGTATACTACTATAGCATGCGCAACTCATAGGTAAGCTGAAAGGGAATTAACAACACTGCATTTTCTCTCTATGACATTTTATTACAAAAATCATAAAAATCAGGGGTTTTTTTTAAAGAAATTTACTTCAACATAAAAGAACTGTTCATTAAATAACTAGGCTTTGTTGTGTTTACTGTTCAGAACTGTTCATTAAATAAAAAAAAAAGAACTGTTCATTAAATAACTAGGCTTTGTTGTGTTTACTGTTCAAAGACATTTAGTCGAAAAGACAACCTGAAGAATCACGAGAGAAACCATCATAATAGTCATGAAAGAAAATCCTCATTAAATACAACCTTCAACAAAGTTAGCGAATGGAATCTAGAATATTCCCTAGATGACCAATTGAGAACAACAGCAGATGACAATGTGAACCTAATTTTTTGGCTTTGTGTAGTAACTAATGGATGAACAATGCTGAAAGACACGAAGATGGTTATTGTCTCGAGAGGCTTGGGATGCAAGGTGAAGGTATTCAGTCAAAAGAAGATGATGACATCTTGTCTGATTATCAGGAGAGTGAATATTCAGAGTCAGACGATAGCGATACAACCCCTGAAAGCGAATATTCAGAAGAGGAATCTGACGAAATAAACACTATAATCGCAAATGCATATAGGGATAATTTGCCCAAATTTCAGGCAAAACTTCAGGAGTTGCAAGCAACATATATGGAAAGTGGATTACCCAGAGCCGACATCCTCGAAGCGGTCAGGGACTTTCTTCATGACAGCGTGAGAGCTTCCTTCTCTAGGAGATTTTTCAATGCTTGGACTCGCGCATGGAATTTTAGACTACATCCAGCCTATAGAAAAATCAAGGAAATTGCTAAGCGACTTAGGACGAGGAAGGTTATGGGCCGAAAGCTGAGCAATTTGCAATTGAGAAACGAAAATACCTTTTGGAGCCATTAATAAAAAAAATCTTGTTTCTGGATGTGCTACCAGATTCAAATGATGACTAGAGAGTATCCCAGAATAACAACAAAACCCAACCCTTTTCAGGGCAAGGGATAGATATGGAAGTTCAGACTACATCCGGTCGATGACAAAGTCATTGTCCTCTGTGCCAAAAGACAGTTACTGAATATTCAAATATATTTATTGTATGACTGTAAAATTAAATTATTTTTTGTATCAATGTGACATTTTTTTTTTGTATAATTAAAAAAATACATATTGTAATATTCCATAATTACTTGTAAAAACTGATTTTTAAGATTTTTGTAATAAAATTTCATAGAGAAAAAAACTCAGAGTTGTTAATTCCTTTTCAGCTTACCTGTGAGTTGAGCATGCTATAGTAGTATACTACAACATGCTTATCTATTGGTCCCAAGGAAAATACTGCCATGTGGTATGATCTGATTCAACAACTGTTTGGCCAATCAGACTTACTGGGTTATCAAACACCTGTCAGTAGGGGTATATGGAGAGTCCTGGACCACCTCCTTTTCTGTGGTCCAGAAATTTTTGTGGTCCAGAAAAATTGAGTTATTTTTGGAAAAACCTTAAATTTTTCAGGTAAAAAAATTGATTTTCTTGGAAAATGTTGGGTTTTTCCAAAAATAATTCAATTTTTCACCGAAAACCCTGGGGTTTTCCCAGAAAATGTTTAAAATTTGAACATTTCTGGACCACTTTCGACAGAATTTCTTGAAAACGTCTAAAAAATTCACAGGTTTGACAAAAGCACTTTTTTCTTTAAATTTGACACAA
The DNA here is from genome assembly GCA_031216915.1 of Pictodentalium vernedei. Lineage (NCBI taxonomy): Eukaryota > Metazoa > Mollusca > Scaphopoda > Dentaliida > Dentaliidae > Pictodentalium > Pictodentalium vernedei. The sequence goes on along the minus strand of CM062297.1, from coordinate 781,138,331 downwards.
ACCTCGGTGAAAAATTCACTTTTTCACAATGTAACATAGACTTCGCAATCGAGATGAACTTTTTCGAATTTTCTGGAAGGTGTTTTTCCACGATTGTGGCCGGAGAAACGATTATCATTGAGATTTCCATCGAGATTTCCCATTTGCAAAATTCCGAGAAGACACGATTAGTGGGTCTTTTTTTTCGCAGTTGTGAATTGGAAATAGATGCGATTGAACGTCGATTCCCATGATTCCCATGCAAAAAAACAATCTGATTCAACCAGCGAATCTGAAATTGGCTGAGTAAAACTCGAAAGAGTCTAAAAATTATTAGATTAGCTCAACGACAAGGATGATCTGGGGGATTGGGAGCAGAGGATCGTGATTGAAAAAACAAATGTATGTAATATATATATTATGATGAGTTGTGAGATGAGTGATAAAAAAAAAATTAACTGTTTAAAAAAAAAAAATTGTAGGTGCGACCATTACGTGCTTGTTTTTGTCATTAAAGAGAAATGACTGTAAAAAGTCATTATTTTATTTTTTTACATATATATATATATATATATATATATATAAGAAAAAAAACAAAAACAAAAAAATTTTTTTACAATTAATAATTATTATCATTTAAAAAAAACATAAAATTTAATATTTTTTATAAAAAAAAAATTCAACAAAACGATGACAAAAAAATAATTAGTTATGAAATCCACAGCACCTGAAAAATCTGCATTAAAATTGAAGAGGGTCGAAAGATATTCAAAGTTTGATAGTAAGATTTATAGATAGTAATCCTATGATGCCACTGAATTGAAGGAAGTGGAGATGAGTGGACTGACAGAGGAATATGAGAAATATGTCTTACCTTTGAAATTGAAAGAGGTTGCTCTGGATTTAATGTACGGATGTCAAGAGGATCTATTGGCAATCCTCTCGGAGAAGATAGAAAATTTTGACCCAGATAATTTATCACTGTTCTATGGGAGTAATATATATCCGAATATTTCCAAACAACTCGTTCACAGATTGAATCTAATCCCTAAGAAAGAACTAACATTTGAGATGATGAATTTGGTTTTCCAGTGGGTTTATCAATGAGGAGACAATAATTTTACAGTGGATATGCTTGTCACGGACGCGAAATTATGAAGCCTCTCTTTCAGTTCAGGAATGTTGTATATGTTTTCACACTCAATTAATATTTCAACCGAGCGTGATTCTAGAGGTGTGAACCAAAATGATAATTGCTTTGAAGTGTGCACTGTAAAATATAACCATAACTGTGTGAACATCCGGATATTTTTATTGTGATGTTTTTATTTGAAAAATAGAACAGGCTTTCAAAATGCCTGCATTCATTACTGAATGAAGTGAAAAATGCGAAGTTGATGGATTTTATTTTAATATATACAATCTAGGGCGAGTGCGTTTATCGATGCATGTGACTATTTACCTCTGATTGGAATGAATTGGGAAAGCGAGGTAGTACTGGTTTTCTACAGTATACAATTATTTTATTTTTTTACTGATGGGACTCAGTCGTCAAATGTTTTTTTGTTAGGTGGAGGTATAAACGATTATTTTGGAAGCGATGTACCTAATCGTTTTAATTTATTTTTGTGTTAAATGGGTTTTTTTGTGTTAAAAAAACTTATTTTCATTTTAAAAACATTGATGTTTTTCATCAAAAAAAAAAAATATATATATATATATTAAAATAAGAAGTTTAAAAATTCCCAATTTTTTTTTTTTTTTTTAAATCTAAAATAATATATATATATTAAATAAGAAGTTTTAACATAAAAAAATGCCCAAAACAAAAACGTCTATCGTGGAAAAGTTATATGTGTCTACCGTATCCAAGTTAAAAAGGTACTGTAAAAGTCTAGGAATTAAAAATTACAGCCATTACAAAACCAAAGGGCGATTGATTGGAGTCATGCCTGAGGAGACTTGTGATCTGACACTGGTGACATTACAAGCCAAAGTACGTCAGTCATTGAATTTGAAAGGCATTAAGTACATGAAAAAAGACAAATGCATTGGTCATTTACTCGACGGAAAGGGAATGGATGAAAGATCTATGGCAGCAACAAAAACTCGAACTGTGAAAAAAATGAGAAGACAGCAGCAACAAAATAATGTTGACAAACGACTGTTGAAACTAAGAAGAAGGCTGTTAAACGAAAAGTGGGCCAGCAGGTTTCGAAAGAGAATAATAAAAAAAATGAAAAGTGATGCGGTTCGAGATGATGATTCATTAGAAAAAAAAACGTTTGTGAAGTCTTGAGAGCATTGGGTGAAAAAAGGGACTCAATGTGATAAATGAAATCGTTATCAAAGCATTAAAGAAATCGTTGACTCTGATAGAACGAGATGTCACCATTAAAGGATATTTTAAAACTTTCGATGCGATTCCCAGTCTCACAAATCTCGATCCCGAATCGTTCATGGAACGGACGAAGGGTGGAATGTTGGATGTATTTTGAAAACATCTAGATATGAGTCTAAAAATAAAAATGATCTTGCATTGTTTGATGAAAAAGGATGATGCGAATATGGGTGAGAACATGGTGGAAGATGTCTATTTCAAATCTCTAACCGAGACTGTGTTTAGAGATGATGAATTATCCAATGTTTACTAAGTGATGAAAGACAAGAGATGTTGGAATCTATGCCTCATTGTCATCTCAAGGGAAGTGGTTGGACGTTCGAGAAGGTATTGAATCTCGAGATTCACGTGGACAGACACGATCCTTTGAGAACATCTTCCTATATAAAATTGCCTTATTTCGTATCGAATAAACATGCTGTGATTAACGTGAAAAATAAAGATGATAGCGAGTGTTTCAAATGGGCGATCATATCGGCCTTATATTCCATAGAACAGCATACTGACAGAGTTTCCAAGTATGTGGAGAATTGTAAAAATCTCGCTTGGACGGGAGCGCCTTTCCTGACGCAGTTGGAAGACATTGAGCATTTCGAAAAGCTAAATCTCAGTGTGGACGTGAACGTCTTGGGATACAAGGAAGACTATAAAAATGGATAGTCTATCCTCTCAGACTGACGTCACACAAAGAGAGGGAAAAGATTGTTAATTTGTTATTAATTTCCGAGAGTGACAATCAACATTACTGCTGGATTCAAAATATGAGTCGATTGCTGAGCAGACTACTAAACATAATGGCGAGAGATTTTTCTGTCTCCACCGCATGAATTTGTTCTGTCATCAAGAATCGTCGACGAGTCATCAGGAATATTGCAACGAAAAGACAAGCGTTGCCATCAAAATGCTTAAACCTAATACTTACATGGACTTTTTCAACAACAATAGAAGATTAGAACTGCCATTCGTCGTCTATGCCGATTTTGAATGTTTCACCACAAAAATGAATTCTTGCCAGCCTGACGAGCGTAGCAGTTATGCCAAAAAATATCAGAAGCATGTACCTTTGAGCTATTGTTATTATGTGAAATGTTCTTTCAATGATCGAGAATCGTCAGGTCCATTCATCTACACTAAACATTCTGAATGTGATGATGTGGCTAAAAAATTTGTGGAAGAGTTCGAATTGAAAATTCAAGAATTATACAAAAAAATTATCTGTAGACAACCATTCAATAATAATTGTGAAAATAATAGAAAAGTTAAAGATCATGATCACTACACAGGTCTGTTTTGTGGCGCTGCTCAAAACAAATGTAATTTAAGATTTCGAGATGCTCAATTTTATCCGGCGATATTTCACAATCTCTCAGGCAACGCCAGGTACCTGTTCATGAAAAATATGGGTGTCAGCAATGGGGAGTTGAGCTGCATCATGCAAAGCGATGAAAAATACATTACCTTCACTAAATGGAAGGTTGTTGATAAAAGGATAGTCGTCGATGGATCGACTGAGAAAATGATTCCCATCAGTAGTATGTCTCGTATGTTTCACCCCAATTCTGGGGGACCCCAGTGGTGGACCCCGGAAGTGACGTCATGTCACGTGACCCAATGGCACCATGTTGTGTTGTCATAATAACCCGCGTGAGCGGCCATATTGTGACATCATCCCCATGGTGATACATGGTGTGAGTGCGCATGTGCAGCGCGTGTTGTTAGGGTGATACGTGTTTCTGTCATCCATTTTGTATACAGGAGGCCGCCATCTTGGTTTCTATGGTAGCACGTGGTTGCTATGTTACCCAAAGTCCTACAATGGAACGGGGTATGTTCGGGGGTATGTTCGATTGAATCAGAGTAAATCTAATTACCACAAACAACCCTACAATCCCTCCAAATCACCAAAATCACCGAAATTGACTTTATTTGATACGGATTTCCCATTTTATCGGCTTAGTACGTAGTGCTATAGTACCAAGGGGTCCCCTGGGGTGTGATCGATTGAACTAGAGTATATCTAATTACCCAAATAAACCACACCACCCATACAGACCACCAAAATATCCACCAAACACCCAAACGGACATGTGAAGCCCCATTTTGGGCATATAAAAATAACACGTTATGCTATAGTACCAAGGGTACAAGGGTATGTTCTATTGAATAGGAGTACAGGGCCTGATTTTCCCAGAACCCCATCTTTAATGCCTTTTGGATATGTTTCTCTATCACTAACAGTCTATTCAGTCGAAACTATCTCTGGTTCTCTCGTCCAAGTCTTATAATTACCAGTGCTTGATTTCCCATAATGCAGTTATCTCCCTTGTGTATATCAAAAGCATTCCCAAACCCAATAAGCAATCGAGCAGTTACTGATAAACCATTGCTCGAATGACTCAAATCCCATCGAGCAAATGAGTTTTAGAGTAATTGCTCGATTGAGTGACTCGTCATATTGCTCGAATGACTCGAATCCCATCGAGCAAATGAGCCAACGAGCAATAGCTCAATCGAGTGACTCCTCGAACGACTCATTTCAGAAAAAAGGATTCCATAACCACAGGTGTTTTCGAAAAAGGGATTCCACGAATGGGATTCCAAAAAGGGATTCCAAAAGTAGGATTCCATCTTATGTCGAGTGACTCGCAACTATTGCTCGAATGACTCGAATCCCATCAAGCAAATGAGCCAACGAGCTATTGCTCGATCGAGTGACCCCTCGAACGACTCGATGTCTCATTTCAGAAAAAAGGGATTCCATAGCCACAGGCATTTTCGAAAAAGGGATTCCACAAATGGGATTCCAAAAAGGGATTCCAAAAGTGGGATTCCATCTTATGTCGAGTGACTCGCAGCGATTGCTTGAACGACTCGAATCCCATCGAGCAAATGAGCCAACGAGCAATTGCTCGATCGAGTGACTCCTCGAACGACTCGACGACTCATTTCAGAAAAAAGGGATTCCATAGCCACAGGCATTTTCGAAAAAGGGATTCCACAAATGGGATTCCAAAAAAAGGGATTCCACAAATGGGATTCCGTTTCCATCTTGTGGCCAAAGCTCCAAGTCCACTACAGGTCTATGGTCTATCTGTCCTATCATTAGCTTCTACAACAGTCTTGTTCCATTGCAGCCTTGTACCAGTATTATTGACTAAACTACCATCCATTAATATTGACTTGTATCACTACTTCCTAGCTATACCTTCGCTCAAGCCTTCAAAATGTTCCATCAGATTTTCCCTGTATATACATAAGGCATTCCATAATTGAGATTCCTAGCCGATTCCGTAAAATTCGGATTGGGTGGTTTGGTGGAGATTTTGGTTGTCTGTAAGGGTGATCGGGTCTATTTGGGTAATTAGATATACTCTAGTTCAATCGAACACACCCCCAGTGACCCCTTGGTACTATAGCACTACGTACTAAGCCGATAAAATGGGAAATCCGAATCAAATAAAGTCAATTTCGGAGATTTTGGTGATTTGGAGGGATTGTCGGGTTGTTTGTGGTAATTAGATTTACTCTGATTCAATCGAACATACCCCTGAACATACCCCGTTCCATTGTAGGACTTTGGGTAACATAGCAATCAAGTGCTACCATAGAAACCAAGATGGCGGCCTCCTGTATACAAAATGGACGACAGAAACATGTATCACCCTAACAACACGCGCTGAGCATGCGCACTCACACCACATATCACTGTGGGGATGACGACACAACATGGCCGCTCACACGGATTACCATGACAACACAACATGGTGCCACTGGGTCACGTGACATGACGTCACTACCGGGGACCCCTACCAGGGTCCCCCAGAATTGGGGTGAAACATATGAGACATACTACTCCCATCCGTAGAGAGATACGTTTCATCAACAGTTGTAATTTCATGTCGGCCAATCTGGAAAAATTAGTTGACAGTTTGAATAGGAAGAAATGTAAAATCACGAGTAAACATTTTGATCATCGACGATAGTTGGTGGATGTCATGTTGAGGAAAGACGTCTACCTTTATGATTACACGAGAGATAATTTTTATTCGAAATTATACTGGTCCTACATTTCCAATGACGATTACGAACACGCGCAAAAAGTGTGGAGATTATTCGACATGAAATCCACAAGAGATTATCACGACCTCTATCTGAAAGCCAATGTGCTTCTCTTGGCCGACGTGTTCTAAAATTGTTGACGAGTGTGTCGTCGATATTACAAACTAGATCCGCCTTGGTATTTACCTGCCTAGGATGCTCTTTTGAAGATGACCAAAGTCCAATTGGAATTATTAACGGCCGTCAACATGTTGCTCATGTTTGAAAAGGCTGTGAGGGGTGGCGTCTCTATGATTTCCACCAGATATGCTAAAGCTAATAATTCTCACATGGGAAAAGACTTCGATTTGGAAAAACTGAGTAAACACATACAGTATTGGGATGCTAATAATTTGTGTGGTTGGACCATGAGTCATCCTTTACCGATCGGAAATTTCAAATGGTTCGAAACGTTGAAAGAAAAACAAAAATGGAGACACTATCCTTGTATTCTAGAGGTTGTTTTGGAATATTCGGAAATGTTACATGATCTACACAATGATTATCCGCTGGCTCCCGAACGAATGGAAGTGAACGGCATTGAAAAACTCATTCCCAATTTAAATCACAAATGCAAGTACGTTGTCTATTGCAAAAATCTGCAATGTTACATCGATCGTGGGATGAGATTAATTGACGTGCATCAAATCATTCGATTCGACGAGGAGCATTGGATGAAAAAATACATCGATCTCAACACAAATTTAAGAATGGAGGCTGAGCGACTTCGAAAAAGATTTCTTCAAACTCCTGAACAATTGCATGTACAGGAAATCTATGGAAAACATTAGGAATAGAACCTACGTTCAACTCGTCACGTCTGAAGACAGGTCTAGAAATTTAATCTTGATACTCAATTATAAACATAGAATAATATTCGACGAAAATCTAGTGGCTGTACACATGCAAAAGACGCATCTGAAGTTCGACAAACCATGTTATCTAGGAGCGGTCATCTTAGACATCAGCAAGCAGTTGATGTACGAGTTTCACTACGATTACGTCAAACCCAAATTCGATTCGAAAGCCAAACTATTGTTTACTGACACGGACAGTCTGGCTTACGAAATAAAGACTAGAGACATCTATGAGGACATAGTGCCAGACGGGAACGAATGGTTCGACACAAGTAATTATTCTAACGATCACCCATCTAAGATTCCAACGGGTGTCAATAAAAAGGTGTTGGGTAAATTCAAAGATGAGAGCGGTGGAAGACACATCACCGAATTCGTGGGTTTGAAACCTAAATTGTATGCTTATCTCCTCGATGGTGAAGATATCAAGAGATGTAAAGGCGTTCAAGCATGTGTCACGAATAAAAACATCACTTTCGACGAGTATAAAGAGTGTCTTGTTGAAGGTTCGACGGTGTATAAAAACACACTTTCGAACTCAGACATTATTCCGCGATAATTCAACAAGATCGAGAGGATGAATGCAGTACAACTGAAGACATCAAAATGTTGTAAGTTTAAAAAACACTTGTGAGTTATAAATTGAAAAAAAGAATAAAAAAATAAATAAATAAAAAAAAAACATATTTATGATTAAGAAAATAAAACACATATACGTAGAAGGTGCCGTCTTACCCAACGAACCTCTATCCAACATTGATCTACCCAAGGTGCAAAAGATTTAAAAATCAAACATTTTCGAGGTGTGTTTTCTAGGAATGCCTTAATGAGGTTATTGAGGAAAAATGACGATTCGGAATGTGGAATTTTAAATCCGGAGGAACCATGGAGGCCGGCACCGACATGAACAGTTACAATCTATTCAACAACCAACTGGAATTCACTTCCAGTGTGGTCAGCAGACAGCACTTGGACAAACACATGGTCTGGAGAAAGGGTGATATAATGGAAGGCAAACTGGACATGGGAGGACACGCACCTGGTCCCGTGCACATGTTGGATGCCTGCACTCTGATCTCCATCGTGGAAAAGATAAAATAGCCCAGACAACAGATCACTGTTTGGGCCAAGACGAGTGGCATGTTAGAAGTGGAAAAAGCTGAATGGTCCTTTGGAAACGGAGGTAATGGATCACTGCACGGTCTGATAGGATATCCCATGCTGGTGGGAGGTGAGATTATTTGAATGAGTCTGGCTTCTATGGACTTCAGCAATACAGCGGTCATCAATCTAGTGGTGAACAGTGTGGAAACTGATAAGAGGTACAGAGTCGAAAAGATGAAGGATCAACACTGGAACACCTGCATCTTCAGTACGCCTCTCAAGGTGCAGATGGGGGATAGGATCAATGTCAAGACTAAAACCAATAATCCCGAAGCCGCCACTTCTGTAGTCTCTCTATTGATCGAACTCAATCCTCTCATCAAACCGTGAAAATAAAAAACAAATTGAAATCCCAAAAAATTTTTAAAAAGTAAATGTAATTGGATTTTTTGAGAGATTGAATATTCCAATTACATTTTTTTTTTTTTAATTATTTTATTTATTACTTTTTTTTGGTATTTGAATTTTTTTTTATTTATTTATTTATTATTTTCATCAAATGATGGACATTTTTTGTCCGTCTGATTCGAATTCTAACTCTCTATCCAACAGGACTATGGCAAAAGCCTTGGATCTCTTCGGCACGTTCTTGTGCATCTTGATTTGAATGTCTAAGACGCTACTCTTGAGTCCCTCGCTCTGTTTACTAAAGTCAAATACGAACAAGGGATACATAAATTTGTATTCGGTGGGAGTGAAGTTAGGATTACTCATCAATTGGTCCAGTCGATGATATTTCTTTCTGAAATCGGTGGCATTGCATATAGCCTGCAGAAATGAAATCGTTCTTATTGAAAGAGGTGTTATAATCGAGCAGATTTCATGGTTCAATCTCCAATCGAAGTGATTGGTGGACGATGGAATACTAGCCATGTCACACTGTCTCATTCTAAATCCCACCAGTAATTTACTCTTTGATTCTATGATCTTGTAGAGACGTTCTTTCTCCGCGACTGAAGGCAGCACATGTGAAACAAAGATATCTTGTTGAATTGTTCAGATGTATCTTACCCACATCGGTCATGGCGAGTCTCATGATGGCTTCGTCGTTTTCTTTTTGAATCAAAGTCAGATTGTGTTTGAATCCACAGAGAATCTTATTGTAATCTTCTGTGAATCTGAATATGTGTTTCAAAGGTATCTTGAACAAAAACGTTCCTCTGGGTCTTCAGGTCTTGACGATGTAGTCGAATCTCATGATGGCACTGGCATTAACTGCGCTCATGTCTGTGACGGTGTCGTTCACCCAAAATTAATTGAGTCCTTTAGATTTCGAAAAATTGTCCGGATATGTTAAGAGTCCGTAGATCATACTGGCTTACCCGGGAATGAAACATGGATTCTATCTCTTGTCCCGAGAGCATGTATTTTATATTACTGAACAGATGCATCATGCCATTATTGGCTAGAGTATCTACATCATCATTGGCAAAATCGCTTCCATCTTCCTTGGTGATATGTCCCTATATCACTATGTAACTTTCGATAGGGTGGACGAACAGATCCTGAGTCTCGACGTTGATTCTTATCTCTCCGGCATTGTTCACACTGTTTCCAGTCATGGGTTCATACTCGTGAACTTTGTATTCTTGAATGCTTTCATCTCTCAATAGACCTTCGGTTATATCTAATATATTCGTCATGTTTTTTTTTGTTTTGTTTTGTTTTTGTTTTTTTTTGGGGGGGTTGTTAATCCATTTGCTTTTTTTATTATAAATTGTGTTTTTTAATTATTATTTTTTTTTCCTTACTATATATGTGAAAAAAAAGTGCAGGGTTGTTTGTTTTTTTTTAAAACGCCATCTTCGGCAATTCTTGTTCATAAAATGTTCCAATGATTTCTCTGCTACCATGTTCATCATCCTTTAACGCTTCTATTTTGTAAGTCAATAGATCTGTGTGAAATATTCTAATGATCGTAAAGATTTCTTCATCCATCGAGGAGTGTAACTTTTCATGAAGAGTGACTTATAAGAAGTGATTCTCACTTGATCGCCGACTGCGAATTTCGGTGGTCTGGATTCCTTCTTGATCTTAATCCTTTCGGGATAGAGATTTGTGAAGACACATTTTTCATTTTGATGATCGCTAGCTTCTGCAGGCATCATCTTGATCGATCTGTGTCGTGTGTTGTTGTATTCCTCAACCAGTTCGTCTAGAACATCGATATATTTCTTGGTCTTATTGGCCATGAAATACTTGTGCATTTGACACATTCCATGAAGCATGGGACTTTTATTATTTGTCAGTACTTTTTTAACGTTAACCGTATCGGTAACTCTCTTGCATTTGATGCAATACATTTGTTGTTTTTTTGTATAGATTTAATTATTTATTTTTTCGTATTTTTTTTTTAAATTTATATATATAATTTATTTTTTTCTTTTATATATGTATAATTTTTTCAATCAATTGCTTCTGGAATCTTTTTAGGATCCAATAATTTACGAAACGATTGTCTCGCTTCTTCCCTACCTTTTTCCACAAGAGAATCCTTCAATTCTTCCCTGATGATCTGATGACTCACGACTCTTATATTTGCTTTCATGACTTTGTATTTTTGTTTTTCGTTCAATATGTCTAGGAATTTGCGGTCCAAAATCCTACCGTCTTTCAATGCCAGAGAGATCTTATCCGACATGGTGTTGATCTTTGCAACAGCTAAAAAACTGATGTTTTCATGCTTCCTGGCCTTTACAGATAATTTCTTAGCGATTAAATTTCCGATCGTACTAACTAACAATAATAGACTGATGCAAGCAACATTCAAACCCATAAAGGCCACGATGAGAGTCAAATCCACACCATTCACAAATTTCTCTAATCTCGAATATTTCTTATTGAGCAAACGATGAGAATCTCTCTCTCGCATCAGATATGATTCAATTCTATTGATTTGTTTGATTCGATACCTCTGCCCGACATCATCACTTTTTCCTCGTTCTAGTGGTGGTGGTGGTAGAAAAGGTGCTGTGGGCTCGTCGCTCAACTTCTCTAACAATGGATAGATTTTTTTACTTCGAGTTTCCATTTTCCTTTTTTTTATTTATTTATTTATATCTAATTTTTATGTATTTGTTTTTATTTCCCTCCCTTATTATTTAATGAGAAAAACAATTTAGTGGTCACACCCTTTTCAACAAAAATTCCAAAATGCATCCCCTCTCTTCAGTGGTGAGACCTCCATGCGCTAACTTCAAGTCTTCTGAATTAGTGGGTTTGGGTTCTCCAAAGCAAGACACGAATTGCTTCCAACATTCGATCACGTCATCACATCGGATGTATTCCAATGTGGGCATGAAATACGTGGTGATGATGTCTTCCCATTCCATTGTAGGACACAAATGATTAACGTGGTTAAAATCTTTCACCTCCTGACAGCTGAGACATCTTTCGCACAAGGTGCGAGGATGTTGTTGGTTCATGCAGATCGCGTAAGCTCTGCACAGCGCCCTTTGAAGAAACCAAGCCCTCGATTCCATGGAATCGTTCGTTTTGCTCATAATTATTATATATATATATATAAAAAAAATGTTCTAAGTCCAAAAAATAATTTTTAGAATTTTTTTTATATTCTTATTTTTTTGTGTAATATTTTTTTTTTATTTTCTTTTTTATATATTACGTTTTTTTTTATAACAACACATTCTATTCATGACATCATCAACTGAATGAATGAATACTTCTTGTCTATTACGATCGTGCATATTATAGGAAAGAGATGACATTTTTTTTCAAAAGAAGGATTTTATGCTTTCGTATTTTGATAAAACCATCATTTTGTATCATCATCGTCATCGTTAGAATGATATGGGTAATAATCAATAATGATTTTTAACTTTTTAGAAAATTCGATACACGATCTATTTGATGTGAACAAGTGTAATCTGCAAATAAATTCGAAACGCGTGCGAATGGATGTTTCAATATTTTCATCGCCACCACGATCGAATAGATTAACTACTTTTTTCGTGTAATAAATACTGCAATGATAATTTGCGTAATTGTAACATTCTACAAGTTTCACTTCATATTTTAAACGATCTAGGATATCTATAATCATGTGATAATCTTGGTAAGACCCATTTTTTTTTTGTTTGAACACTTCATCGTTTTGATATTTTCGAAATAGTTTTGATTTAAGAATATGAATAACAATATTAATGAAAACAATGTTCAGGACACGTTTAAACACACATCATGTACAATTTGTTCCAATTGAATTCTTTCTAATATATACTCATATAAATGTTTAGAAAAAGCTTTTCGTAAAATGAACGTTTTGTTAATACATCTGTTGGAAGATGTTTTCTCTCCTTTTGCAATTTTTTTTTTCATTGTTATTTTTTTTTCAATTGTTATTTTTTTATAATAACATACCCAAAAGGGGTATATTCTTAAATGGTGAATTTTGACCCAACAACAAACCTTCACCGGTCGGTTCCACATTCTCTCCAGTTTTCAGATAGAGACCGCCTCAGTGGAAAACATTGCCACTACCTTTTCTCACGGGTCCTAGATACAATCCTTTACGTTTGACGTCTACGTGACATACAGCTCCTCCCTTCTTCAAAAAATATCTGTTTCCCCTCTTCTTCAAACACAATCCTCTACTCATTAATTTGTCGACTCCCGAACTAGCTAGTCCCGAGAGAGCTCCCACGCCCAGAGCTGGCAACACTGTCTTTATGAGAATGGGTAATACTTTGGTGGTGAGTCCCGCCAATAGTGGTAAGACACTGCCTTTCATTCTCAGATTATATCTCAATTGAGCGGGACTCAGTCTCACCGTCATTCCTGTTTGATTTCTCCATCCTTTTGATTTGAGTTTTAGTCCAGGCGATCTGATTGCAACTGCCACTCTCCAGATCTTGAAGACTGAATTTAAATCTAGCGGCCTCGCCTAGATTTCTCAATGCTCTGTGAAGTTTAGCTTTCTGTCCTTCGACTCATATTTTTAATTTTTTTTTTATTTGATTTGATTTGATTATATATAATTTTTTTTCTAAATTATTAATATTATAAGTTTCTTTTTTTATTTCTTATATAATATATAAATAAAAACCTAAAACTTCTTTAAATAAAAAAAATATCTTTTTTCAAGATATTTTTTTTTCATATCTGTCTGATGTGAAATCGTATGGTCAATCTCTCTCCACAAAGATCTAACAGATTGCCGTTCTGATCCGTCAACATGGTTTTGATACTATACAATGTGTCCAGGATGACGGGTAGATAGACGAGATTTTGAGGTCGCTCCACAATCTTGTAACCCAGCAAAACGTCCGGAAAAAACGAGTAATCGTGGGTTGAGTGCTACAATCGACATATCTTCCGAGATCACATTGTCATTCACTAAAATGCTATTGACCATGAGAATGTTGACCATTTTTTGGATGCGGCGTGACCTCAATACATCTTTCGATTGAATCCCAACATCTTGCCGATCGAATCTTCTGCACTAAAATCCACTCGAAAATTATCTCCCAAGTCTAATATCATCTGTAGAGCACCCGTATTGGGAGCGAGTCTTATCATCTTGCTTCCGTGACCGTCAGTCTTCAATCTCGTCTGGATGTGACGGTTCTATGTAGTAACTCCCTTTGGGAATTTCGAATTTTGAACCAATCCACTCTCTTGGAATACTTGAATGCGTTATTCTTTTCGGGGACATTGGAAAAAGAATAGTGAGTCTCAAGATTAACCAACGGTATCTCATATCTCTTTTCCTTCTTCAATTCGATGGAAGGTTCGAATTTCGTAGTGAATCGAGTCGTGTCATGACTCACTATGATTTGAAAGGACTGTTTCGCAGCTGTATTCTCGACTGTCTGTTCTAATAGATGTTCTGACATTTTTTTATTATTTATTATTTAGATATTTTTATATTTTATCGATTTTTTTAAAAAAATTTTTCAATTTTTATTTTCTTCTCTATTATTATCAGAAATATAAAAAAATTGTCGAATCCGCTTCGATATTTTATGTTGTTAAATTTGCTAGTCAAATCGATCACCACGAAATTGAGAAGTCCTTTGTCCCACACCTTCTTACATAATCTCCTGAATTCTTCCATGCTCATGCCGTTGGTCACGTGATCTCCATAGATGTGATTGAGATTCTTGAGATCCTGACGAAAGAGACACAAAAAATGAGAATTTTCCCTTATCGTCTGCCTGGGCAGTCAAAAATAATTCTGAGACAGATAGAAACAATCCACATTGCTGTGACGTCCTCGAACGTAATACAATTTGCATCGATTCTGTCTCTCCAACAGCAGATCGTCAAAGATCACGAGATTCTTATTCTCCAATTTCAACTGTCTGGGATCGGGAATGTCATCGGCATTCTCGTAAAACAGACATTCCACATTTGAACATTCGGCGTTTCTCCTAGTCCATTCTCTCATTCACCCTTCTAATATATTCGAAGTCTTGTGTCCTTCGAATACATCTCGATTGTCAAAGATTCTCACCATGACGTCCTTGGGTAATTTATGATTCATGCACTCTCGAAGCAATCTGTATTCCGGTTGTAAGAGACTCTTACCAAAAACAAATAATCTGTCGTAATCCAACCAGTTAGGTCGCAACAATCGATTCATCAAGAGATTGGTCTTTCCGCAATTCAATTTTCCCACTATCAGACTTCTTATGCTCTTGGGAAAGAACTCGTTATTCGACCTCTTGGACATCACGTCATTCCAAGACATGTCTTTGATATCTATTTTTCTTTTCTCCAATTTTTTTTAACTATGTTTTAAATACAGTTTTCAACTATGTTTTTTTTTCTATTTTCAATTCCTATTTTTATATATATTATTTATAAAAAGGGTTTTTTTATTTATAAATCATTTTCAATCCTGATCCTTTCATCATTTTAGGTAAGTCTTGTATCAGTACGATGTCATAGAAGTCTTGCCAACGTCTCAGTTCGATTCTCGATCCTTTGGCAGGTGGTGGTGATGGAGTTCTCAATTTATTAATCAATGCATCGGCACCTCTCTTGCCAGCTTGCGAAGCTATTCTACTGCTCGCTTCGGTTGCAGCTTTCTTACCTGCATCAATTGCCATCTTCTTTCCAATTTTGAAATTGATCGAGGCAATCAGTTTCACGGCATCGCCAGTGAATTTACGAGTTAAAAATAGCATCAACGATGCCCAATCCACTGTAGACGTAAGATCTAGCGTATCCCCTGTTATTTATCACTAACATTTTTTTAAAAATTCGTTTTTCTTTTATTATTTTTTGAATATATATATATACAATTTTTTTTTTATTTACTTAATATTTTTTTTTCTTTTCTCTTATTATTTTTATTATTTCAAATGATTCATCAACTCTTTATAATCCTTCCTAGTCAAGATCTTTTGCCTCAACAATTCATCGCACACGCTCACTCTCTCGTTATCCACTCCAGTGTTACCAGCCTCTCTGCTAGCCATCAACAATCTCAATCTCTCCGACAAGTCATAGGGATCACATGGAAGAAATGTTGTATCGGTCATTCTCTTTCCAGTCAACGATCTCATGAATTGCTCAGTCTCCTTCCATATAGGTTCCACCACATGCTTCCACTTGTAACCTCTCCTAACCTTCAGTCTCATCTCTTTTGGATCATTGTTCTTCTTCATTGCATGTGTCTGAACCAGAATGTGTCCGTAGTTTTGGTAATCCTCATGAGTGTAATCTCTGGGTTTCTTGTGAGCGAGCAGATTATAAGTCTGTCAGTCATTTCGTACCTGTTCAAACCGACAATCAGATAGTCGTTTTTACACAATATTTCCGTGTCACCCACGAAAATTTTATCGTCATCGTGACGAAATCCATACATCATCAGATTTTTTTCACAGTTTTCACTACTACTATATCATCGTCAGATCTGATGCTGCTAACAATGCTTGATTCGTCGCCACTATCGACGCTACTTGGATCAGTCTCGATTCCCGTCTGAGTAGCGTCACTACAGATGCTACTGCAATGGGAAACAGTCTTGATTCCCATCGGAATGTAATCGGACAAAGTTCTCGGTGCAAAACTACCGGGGGGTGAAGCCATCCTCTGAGAACCTTCTTTTATGAGTCTCAGTTCCTCGACGATCTCTTTCCTGGCTCGTTCCTGAACCTCAGTGATGGGTCTGAACAACTTGATCATCTCTCGTCTCAATACCGTCTCTCCCAATCGCCTGGCCCTATCCTGCACCTGAATATTCTCCTTACTCAGTATTAATTCATGAACCTGCTCATCCCTTCGCTTCGAATCTCCGATGTGTAGAAACATTGTTTTACTTATTTATTTTTTTTTTCTTTAATGAAAAACAGTTATTTTTTGTATTCTTATTTTTTTTTTTAATGTTGTTTTATATATATATATATATATATATATATATATATATATATATATATATATATGTTTTAAACAGTCAATTTTTTTTTTCACTCGTCTCACAACTCATAATATATATATTACATACATTTGTTTTTTCAATCACGATCCTCCTTCCCCCATCCCCCAGATCATCGTCGTCGAGCTAATCTAATAATTTTTAGACTCGGACACTCAATCTCAAACAGTCAAGTTTTACTGGGCCAATTTTGAATACGCTGGTTGAATCGGATTGCTTTTTCCCATGGGAATCCTGGGAATCGACGTTCAATTGCGTCTATTTCCAATTTGGGACCGCAAAAAAAAAAGACACACTAATCGTGTCTTCTCGGAATGTTGCCAATGGGAAATCTCGATGGAAATCTCACTGCTAATCGTGTCTCCAGTCACAATCGTGGAAAAACCCCTCCTGGAAAATTCGAAAAAGTTCACCTCGATTGCGAAGTCAATGTTACATTGTGAAAAGTGAATTTTTCAGTGAGGTTTGTGTCAAATTTGTTAAAAAAGTGAATTTGTCAAACCGGTGAATTTTTTAGGTGTTTTCGAGAAACTCCGTCGAAAGTGGTCCAGAAATGTTCGAATTTTAAACATTTTCCAGGAAAAACCCAGGATTTTAGGGGAAAAATTGAATTATTTTTGGAAAAACCCAACATTTTCCAAGAAAATCAATTTCTTTAAGGTTTTTCCAAAAATAACTCAATTTTTCTGGACCACAAAAAAGGAGGTGGTCCAGGACTGTCCATATACCCCTACTCCTGCGATGTGACACCATCTTATCTATGATATAATCAAACTAAGTACATGGTCTTTATCATCATAAGCCTCTTATCTATTACATAATCAAACACCTGTGTAAACATGCCAGATGGTTCTTATTATAAACTTTTTAACTATTATGTAATCAAACACCTACGACGTGACACCATCTTACCTATGACATAATTAAACAGTGTACATGGTCTTTATCATATTAAGCTTCCTATAAACAAAGACTTTGTATGTACATAACATCAGATGTTCCAGTATGGGCTTTATAGTAATCTTCTAACATAACTGTTTTGTCACTCCAGGAAGCCTTCAAATTAATCTTTTTGTTTGTATGTATTTACATGTACATGTTCTTGACAACATTTACCTTAGATACGTGGGGAAGGGGAGGAGGGAACTATTTGTTACTACTCATGGGATGCCTCAGTTTGGAAGTTCCCCAGATTTGGGCTAGCCTTGGGAAAGGAAGAACAGCCCATACAAGGGCTTTGGTGGGGAGGGACTGGGCTTTGGGGTGGGGCCCACATACAGTGAATGTCAAAACAATGTGGGGAAAGCGAAAATGGGCTATCCCTACCTGGACCTCTTTGGAGGGTCCTAAAATGGGCTTTGGGGAGGGATAGCCTAAAAATAGTGTACATACAGGGCGGGAGGGGCGGAGGCGTTTAAAAATAGCCTAGGCCTAGTGTGAAGAGGGGAAGGGGAGAGGAGGCCTAACAGATTTGGGCGTCGAGGTCCATGACCTCGGGGTCGGGGTCTGACTCTGGGGTCCTGGTAAAAGGGGCAGATCTCGGCATCCTATACTACTGCCAGTTTCTCATAATAACCTCTATCCACCAGGTTCCAGTTCAGTTACCAAAACTTGTAAATTCTGTTATCCATCAAATAGCCTAATGCTATTACACATCTGATATAAAAATACATCTCCAATTTACATGGCATTAGTTTCAAAACATGCCCTCAGTTTAGAATTTTATTCTTGTATAAAAGTGTGAAACTATCGAGTGGAACCTTCAACATATTTGCAGGGTTGAATAATTTATGTTTTCTCAGTTCTGGGTGTTCTGAGATGTGTGTAGAATCACTGGAAATTCCTCTCAAATGGACTTATATTACATAGACTTATATTGCATTTAATATGGGGGCTCAGACGAGTTATAGTTTATAGTGATGAAATTTACAGGACAAGTTCCATAAGTTTCAACTGGGGATGAGTTAAATAAAGATTATATTAGCCCTCAGTACACTGGTGTCGAAATATGAAATTCAAGTGGCAATTTTTTTCTCATAATCCAACTGGGAATTCAACCAAGTCAATCTTGTTTGACAGAGCTCATTCTGTCAAACACGAATGAAATGATGGAATGCCAAGTTGCATTACATTTTCAGCTTGAGACTTAGGTATTTTACAGCAGTGTGCAGAGGTTGTTTTTTTTTTATTTAATCTTATTTGTTTTACAAGGCTTGGCGAACAAGTTATGCAATTTATATTAACGCCTCTCCTTGGCCCAATGGCGTAGGTGTGTGGGATGACCTTCATAGCGGCTACTTCGTGGCCTTGCTCTTCTCGAATACTACGAAGGGGTCTTTATCCTGCACGGAGTGTGTCTCTCTCCACACAGAGGACAGCCATTTTACGTCCCCAGCCGATAGGACGGTAGGCTGTGACAGCATCAACCCCACAATTGATGCCGAGGGTTAATCTGTGAATTCAAAACTCGATTAAAGATGCCCGAAAGTATCGTGAAACGAACAGCGATTCCAATTAGGCCTTGAATTTTGTTATCAAAAATAAAAACATTGTTTGGCAGAAGGTCCTCTCCAAATCATAGTGCCCATTAACGAAGCTAATGTGAAGCATTCACAGATAGAATTTTATCTGAACAACGTTTCAAATACTCATCAAAAGATATTTTGAACAGACGATGAGATGTTGGTGTTCAAGTTTCGCGCAAGAACACAATATGTTCACCTGGTGTACATACTTAATGTTATTGGACGATCATATTTTACTCCATTCAACTATATGAGTTTAATGGTCACTGAAAGAGGTAGTTCGCGTGATACAACGTAATTAAAGTAAAATATAACTATAACAAAGCCGATAACAGTTCCATATGATTTTCCATCTATCTACACCGGGTCAGCTTTGATCTGAAGACATTTGATCTGAAGACATGATATAAATAGAGGATATCTAGTGTTTTTGAGTGGATACCGAAACTTATCTCATGATTGAACGTGTGGCAAATGTTTATTAAGCTACAATTCGTCACGAGTGGGATAATTTTCGGTATCCACTCAAAACACTAGAGTTTCTTTTTATTATACGCTTTTTATAAGAATCTGATCATTCATATCGATAATTCCACTCGTTTAAACCTTAAATTGATGCACGGAAGTAAACAGCTGATGCGCATTGATACGCGGAAGTGATTTGATCGATACTCCGAACAGTTTGCGTCTGGCGATGTGATTCAGCTGGCGGGTTTCGTGCATCATAAGGTGAATACGTGTTGAATTATTGCTCGAAATTATCGGTATCCAGTCAAAAACACTCGATCTTCTTTTCATTATACATACGTTTTTATAATAAATTGATCATTTCCAGTGATAATTTGACTCGTATTCGCCTTGAAGTGATGCTTTGAAAACCGCCATTTGATTGATACCGTGAAAGTGATAATTTCTATATTTTTATAGTGGGGGATACGATTTCTATCTTTGCGCAATTTTTTCGATAATCTATCGTTTAGCGTATAATAAAAGGTCATTCGAAAAAGTAACCAGCATAATCACCAGCACACAAGAAGACTTCCCCCATACACTTTTCCTTCTCTGCGGCGATCGGACATGATGTTGGTGATGTTAATTCAAAATCTTCTAATCTTTTAGAAATAACTACAGAAACTTAGACAGCGATTGATCTATCATTGGAACGAGCTCGTTCCAATTTGGTGTCATGGCATACGCTTTGGGTGAAAAATTTGAAACAAATGAAATTTGAATTGCGCTGCCATTGCATAGTGTTCTGCGAATTTTGCCATTTCATCAATTAACTCCAAAGTAACTGGAAAATCGGCGAGCGCTACTCACACAAAGTTTTTTTTTTAATTTCCATCTCAGAAAATTGCTTATGACCTCTCATTGTAACGAGCTCCGCTCGTTCCAATCAGGGGTCATAAGCAATGTAAATTTTTTAGTTAATTTAGAAATTTCTCTTCACATGTCGTCTTCTGTTCGTTTTGAGGTAACGGGTTAATGGGTTAATACATATACTTATTCGGGTATTCACTTCCTGTCCTACAAACTGTTTGGATGTACAGACAGTAAATCTTTATTACACGCCTATTACTTTTCCGCCAATTCCATATTTACAAATCCGTACGGACGAGTGTTAAATACGGATTTCCGTTGACGGACTATTTTTCTACTTGACGCCATGGATCCATCAAAATGACTAAACCCCGCCCATTTTCGTCATTGGCCAATCGAATTGGAAGCTGTGGTGACAGCCGAAAATCGAATGTCAATTGTAAAATGTACGTGTTTTGTTCAAATGCACCAAAATTAACGAAAAATAAATTTGGAGTGATGTAAAAACACTCAGGTTTTGACTTTCAAGCGAATATCTCTCAAATAACGGCAAATAATTTCTTAAAAATACGAACAAATAACCTATTTGGACACAATTTCATTTATATTTTATTGTTTATGCATCGATATGTCAGACTTGTTTGCCAATCACACTTGAGTTTTGCTTTTATTTTATTTCAAGTAGATGGCAAAACTGTAAAATTCTACAATAAAGTCCAATTTTTTCACGATAAATTTAGAAAATGATAATTATCATACAATCGTGTAATAAACGCAGAACGTCGCGAAGTGTGAATGCGTTCGTCAATACGGCACCCATGCTATCGCGGAAGGTTAGAACGAGAGACGACGCAGCCTCGGGTACTATCCTTCCGCGATAGAATGAGTGCCGTATTGACGAACGCATTCACACATCGTGACGCTCTGTGTATTTGTTGTATTTTTTTTTAAAGGTGATCTATTAGCTTGTTACGGTGTGATGGGTGGCATGATGCAGCCACAAGGACATGTACAGGTTCTTCTCAACATGGTTGAATTTGGAATGAATCCACAAGAGGCCTTGGATCAACACAGAATTAACATGTGTGGCTATCATCTGTAAGTACATACATTTTTGGTGATTCGAGAATAGTCTTTACGCGTTGCTAGCGTTTCACAAAACATATTGTAAACAAAATTTAAGAAGAGTGGCCAAAGGATTTCGCTGAATTCCTTCATCGTCCTTTATTGACGAATAACATTTTAGCTATACGGATGGTAGGCCTACACATTAGAATTTACCTTTTCGGGCAATATAGCTTGTGGGAGTGAGGCAGGGGAGGAGGGGGTGGACAATTCCTCCATCGGACTTATGAAAAAATGCCTTTGTGTATTCCCATCTGCTAGTGCCAGGGGTTGGGGTTTATTTTTCTGTACCTTTCACACAAACCGTAATGAACATCCACACAAAGTATGGGCTCTTTCCACAATATTGAACAGATTTCGCCGTTTCAAAGTACTCTAATTTTCACCGAGAACCAGTCTATAAATTCTGGTGCTAAAAGGGAAGGTCTGCAAAGGTTCGTCGAGGGGTTCACATCCTGGCTTATGTCGTCATGAAAATCGACTTTCGATAAAGTTATCTCCCATGAAATTATTGGACGAGCTGGGAGGGGCCAATTAAGAAGCAAGTAATTGTTTAGAATAACCTATGACATCAGTTGAAAATAAAGACAAATGTCCGTTTGTTTTCGTTTATTAAAAGTAACAAAGGAAAGTCTGGCTTTTATGGCAAGCTAATTAGAAGCAATCACTTCACAGATACTCCGTCATTTAGAATATCTATCAGTAACGCATCTACCCACACTTTGTTTGGCGAATGTGTTTTTACAGAAATTTTCAAGTTGGAATGCTTCCCGGAATTAAACGATGGACAAAAGGCCGCTTTATTGTTTTTAAATGGGTTTCAGCAAAGAATAATAGCAAACTTATTGGGAAACAAATTGTAAACAGTCAGCTCAGTATTTTTATACTACTCTGCAGGAAAATGCTTGAAGTT
Source organism: Pictodentalium vernedei (assembly GCA_031216915.1). Lineage (NCBI taxonomy): Eukaryota > Metazoa > Mollusca > Scaphopoda > Dentaliida > Dentaliidae > Pictodentalium > Pictodentalium vernedei. The sequence goes on along the minus strand of CM062297.1, from coordinate 781,115,545 downwards.
TGTGGAATTATGGGCACATTGATGATACAACTTCGCTAACATTTCGAAATTTTAATTTGTATATGAAATTGTCTTACCCCATGTGTTTAATTTGCTGATAGCTTTAGAATATCAAGGGGATCTAACTTTCCCGTGAGTCTCTTCCAATGGCGAAAATTGTCAGCCTTGGGTGTTTTTTGCGAACGAAAGGTGAGTAGCTCGAGAGGTACAGGTGTTTTTGTATGTCCCTAAACAATCCCATAAAGCTAGAACGGCGATATATCGCGTATGATCCGAGAGATTTCTATATAGCCTGGTTGGATTAGATGTAATCTGGTTGAAAACTGCATGGTCTGCCCAGAAACGCGGAAGGAACGTGTTGAAAAGATACGAGACGAAGTGAGTATTTAAGCTCATTCAATGGAAAATTGAGCATTCATATTGTAGTTAAAGTTGAAAGAAACAATCTTGCCCAGTTTGCGGTAATACCGCGGGTAAATGCAAATCAAGAACCAGCCTCAGTTTTCTCGTTAAAACTTTTATAACTTGAACATTCTGAGCACGAGCAACACAGCGTGGCTTTTGTTCCATCAATCCTGCTGAAAAAGATTTTTGTGGCTTAAATTATAAGTGAGTACAGTGTAAGTAAATACGTTACTTACGCCTTATTTCAATCTTATTACTTAACACTGTACCTTCCCAAATTATTAAATGAGCATTTCTGTTCAGACGACGCTCTCTTTGGATCCAAATTTGCTGTGTCATTAATATAAGTCATGATACGGTTGTCAAGACTGGAATAGTTCTTTTAGGACGATTTCTTCGCAACCATTTCGGCTTAATCTTCAATCGTGAACATTATCCCCATCCTCGACTCTACAGCACACACAAAATAAGTCTAAAATATTCATAGGCTAACTAAATATTTGAAAAAAAAATTATGCATCAGTCTAGAAAAAATATTACGAACAGATGTCTGGAAGACATCAACAGACACGGTTGCCACCTCACTATCACTTTTTCAGTCGGGTTACATCGGCCAGTCTATGCAGAAATCTCGTGGACCATACGCAGATTATACAATTTATAGCGGATCAAACTTCAGGGGGTCGTTTTCTGGAGCCAGCCGGCCGTCCGTCAGGCTGCCCGGGGTGACATTCAGTACCTGAAGCGGTAGCATGAGGTGTGGCCTTACACAAAAGATTTCCATTGCTTAAGTACCGGGTATTGTTTCCTTAAGAGGTAATCCCTTTCTCCTGAAGTGGTTGGGGGTTGGGTTTCGAACAAACGAAGAATCACTCAAGGGTTAATTTTAAGGGCGTTCGCGGCCAAACGTCCTTATGATCAAAACGTTCGTGGTGTATTATATTTCGGTGTTTGTGTCCATTATTATATGTGTAAAATTAGATATGGATACGTTTACTTGAACTAGAGTACTCTGATTGTGTGGAAGTGACGGTATGTCCCGATGTCGTCGGCTGTTCGTGAACAAATTGTCACTGCTACCCGGGCGATCATCCTTGTTTTGTATAAACTCGTATAAAAACTGGAAGTCCTGTCCAGTGTACGGCCATGGTCAGCTAAAGTATGGCACATGTGAGCTTTAGTTTGGTGAACATTCCGGAATTCCACTGACACTTTATCATACAAATTGCTGGTGAAATAATACAGTTCTATTCATGTCACTGCCGATCAAAGTTTGTTCATGTTTCATTTTTGTATTCCAAATTGTGGGTTATGGCTTTTCACTGGAACGAGGTTGGGAGTTTGTTCCAACGATGCACCTTAACCCGCTGATCTCTGTGCAATCATACTTCTGGAACGTCAGAGAGAGACGTCGCAACACAATCTGACCCCCCCCCCCCCCCCCTCTAAGATGGCATCAAGTCTATCAATGCGTGTAACGTGTAACTCCTCCCACCGATGACATCAAACATGGATAAAACTTGTGTATTAAACTGAATTTAATAAGCTCATAGGGGATAACTTATAAGCATACATGTATACTGAGAAAAAAACCTCAATCATTTGGCGATAAGCTTATTCTAGATGTAATGGTCATATGCGTCCAGCGCCACTCACAAAATCGCCGAAAGATTTAATTTTTAACTATAGCCCTAATGCAAATATAACACAGTGTGAACCCCTTTGAATTGTTTGAATGAACTATATATATTTTATATATAATTAACACTCTTGAACTGAACCAAGTTTAACTGAAGGAATTTTTTAACTACAGCCTTAATAAAAATATAACGAAGGTGATCTGAATGACATTTTTTTAACTATAACCTAAATGAAGGTACTGACTCCCTTTGGACTTAATTCTTTCAGTAGGGAAGGGGAATACCCTCGGGTGTTTATGTCAAAGCGCGAACGTAATTTTACGTAATCGGATAAGAATCCCACTTGCGGAATCCCCTTTTAAGAATCACTTCTTGAAAAACGCCTGTCTGAAATGAGTCAAAGAGTCGTGTGTGCGAGTCACTCGAACGAGCAATTGCTCAATAGCTCATTTGCCCGATGGGATTCGAGTCATTCAAGCAGTACGAGCGAGTCACTCGAGGTAAGACGGAATCCCACTTATGGAATCCCTTTTGTGGAATCCCATTTGTGGAATCCCTTTTTCGAAAACATCTGGCTTTCGCCACCCCTTTTTCCGAAATGAGGCTAAAAGTCGTATGTGCGAATCACTCGACGAGCATGTGCTCGATAGCTCATTTGCTCGATGGGATTCGAGTCATTCGAGCAGTATGTGCGAGTCACTCGAGGTAAGACGGAATCCCACTTACGGAATCCCTTTTGTGGAATCCCATTTGGTGAATCCCTTTTTCAAAAACATATGGCCTTCAGCACCCCTTTTTCTGAAATGAGGCTAATAGTCGTATGTGCGAGTCACTTGAATGAGCAAGTGCTCGATAGCACATTTGCTCAATGGGATTCAAGTCGTTCGAGCAATATGTGGAGTCACTCGATCGAGCAATTGCTCTAAAACTCATTTGTTCGATCTGCTTCGAGTCGTTCGAGCAATGACTTACTAGTAACTGCACGATAGCTTATTAGCTTTGGGAATGATATTGGCGTTTGTTGAACACAAGGGAGATGACTCTGCATACAGATTATGGGAAATCAAGAACTGGTGATTAAAAGACTTGGGCGAGAGAACCAGAGATAGTTTGGACTGGATAGACTCTTAGTGTTAGAGTAGCATATGCAATAGGCATTAAAAATGGGATTCTGGGAAAATCAGGTCCAGTACCCTTATTAAATAGAACATACCCCCATGAAATATCTCGGTCCTATAGCATTACGTATTATTGTAATTCCATGAATTAAACGAGGATTCTGGGGGGAATCCGTTCCAGACAAATACTCCTATTCAATCGAACTTACCCCCGGTACTTCCTCAGTAACATAGGACTACGTGCTACTATTATAATCTACGGTATGGTGGTCCTAAATAGGATTTTTAGGGTCGCTTGTGGTAATTAGATTTACTCCTGTACAAAGAAACACACTCTCCGAACATACCCGTCTTGTTGTAGGCCTTTGGGTAACATAGCAACCACGTGCTACCATGGAAACCAAGATGGCGGCCTCCAGTATACAAAATGGACGATGGAAACACGTATCGCCCTAACAACACGCACTGCGCATGCTCACTAACGCCACGTATCGCTATGGGGATGACGTCACAACATGGCCGCTCACGCGGGTTACCATGACAATCAAACATGGGCCACTAGGTCAGGTGACTATGACGTCACATCCGGGCAACCCACCGGGGTCCCCCCCCCCCCAATGATGGATCAAACATACGAGCTATACTACTCATTTACTTTGTATCATCAAATTCGCAAAAAAAATATCTTTTCTCACGCGTTTTCTGTTGTTATTTTACAGTGATAAGTCCGTGGAAAATGTTTACATTGAAGAACTACCGGAGAACGTTATAGATGAACTGATTAAAATGGGACACAATATCCATGGTCCACTTTCTGGTTTTGACAGGAGCTTGTTTGGTGGTGGACAAGTTATAGCAAACGGAGACTGGTGGAATAACAATGGAATCCCATCGAAAGACCACCGAGTGTACTGGGCTGGGACTGACCCAAGGCTGGACGGTGTTGCAGTCGGCTACTAAATATGAGGTACGTTTTACTGATACGCACGGCCTGTCAGTTCGACATTTCAATATTTAGTTCTTACTTAAGGTGCAATGTAAGTAAGGGAAATTTGTTTACTTTGAAATTCCCACCTCTGATATTCCATAAATTCAAATTAAATATACACAAATTATACATCAAAATGAAGGTTGTGAGTATAGAACACGAAACATATATGCATTAAACTAACAGCAGGCATCAATGGTTCCCGGAAGTCTTCTACCATATTCATATCACAACTGATAATAAAATAATATTTCCGGAGAACAACTCGTGGCGAAATGTGCTTCAAATATCTAAGAACAAAGCTAGGAAATCAAAATTCTTCAACACGCAATGACAGAGCTGCGTGGGGGTAAATTCCAAAACACTAGCATAGCAGCGTGAATCAATAAACGATAACCTGTCAAAAGACTTCCATTTGGAATGTGGAGTCCCACAGGGCAGTTGCCCTGGTCCTGCTCTGTTTCTACTCTATATTTCAAAAATGTTCGCCATCATAGAATCGCACCTGCCTGACGTTCATGGTTATACTGATGCCACACAGGTCTACTTCTCTTGTCGACCATCAACCAAGAATTAATCTAAAGCTCGAGAAATTATTGAATCATGTATTTCGAACATTCGCACTTGGATGATTTCAAACAAATTAATGATAAATGATGATAAGACTGAATTCATAATAATTGGTTCTCGTCAGTGAAGTTAGCAGATTCCACCATCCGGGCAAGTGACTGTGTACTTTATCTTGGTGCCATCTTCGTCTCAAACATATCTATGGACAAACATGTTATAAATTTGTGCAACAAGGCTTTCGGAGGTCTATACAAAATTAAACAGATAAGACAGTTCCTTACAAAACTCTCCACAAAAACTCAAGTTCATGCCTTTATAACTTTACATTTGAATTATTGTAATGACTTAACCTTCCTCAATACCAGTACTCTCGCCTGCAGAAAATATTAAATGAATCAGTCCGAGTGGTATGTGGAGTATCATAATCTCAACACATCAATCCTGTTTTGATGGATCTGCCCTGGCTACCAGTAAAGTGCAGAATAATTTTCAAAACTTTTTTATTGGATTTCATGTCACAAAATAACATGTCACCAGTCTACTTAGAAGAACTCATCAATGCTAAGAATGGGTGTCAATACAACCTGAGGTCTGATGGTAAACCGCTACTACATGTTCCCAAAAATAGTTATAAGACATTTGGAGATACATGTAGGTCATTCTCATTTGCTGGTTCTCACTCGTGGAATAATTTACCAGATTATCTGAAAAGACTGTCAAGTGGCAACATTGTCAAGAAAGATCTCAAACCTTATCTATTTCAAAAAGCCTATAAGTGATGCTCAGCGAAAAGCATCGATATACAATGCCGTCTAAAATCAAATAATGAGAAAGATTGCCTTCATACTATAAACTATTATTATACTACATAGAACTTTGCCATATTACTTGCGAGGTATTATGACATCTGTTTGAACGTCTTAAAATTACACAATTGTGTTTCGATGAAAATTCATGTTATCGCGTTATATACGCATGTCCGTCGGCCATGAAGCCCATCTTCAATGAAAAATTCAGACAGTGTTGTCCTTTTCCCAAAATGCAGTCCTGTCGCCACATGGTAAAGTGTTTTGAATGCCTAGCTTTGTTCTTGGATATCTGAAGCAAATTTGGCCACGAGTTGTTCTCTTGAAATATTACTTTATTATTAGTTTTGGTACGAAATACACCAGCACAGACACCAGGAACTATTGGTTCCTGCTCAACTCATGAGTTGCATGCCTATATTTTTCGTGTTATATACATCACAACCATCATTTTGATGTATAATTTGTGAATATTTAATTTGAATTTATGGAATATGGGAAGTTGGAATTTCAAAGTAAACAAATTTCCCTTCTTACTTATATAGCACCTTAACACAATTTTCAGGTAACCTGGAACCCATAGGCAAAATTACGAGGGTGGGGTGGCGAGAAGAAGGGTCATTTGCTAGTGTCCTACGAAGCTTGGAAATTCGATTCGAAATCGTAGTGATGATTCGATTTGCTTCAATTCGGAGTGGAGCTGATTCGGAAATTTAATTTCTGTATCCTCAAGATGTCCTGTAAACCCTAGCAAATGTTTCATCTTGACCTCTTCTTCTATCATTAGGTCTCATGCACAGGAGACCTGGTGATAGAAGAAGCGTCGAAGGAGTTATCGCTCCATAAACTAATTTGTTTCAGTTTCTGGAACATTTTGCATCTTCGACTGACTTCCAAAAGCAGACGAGTTGCCTTTGAATACAATACTCGAGTGGAGTGGAATAATATTTGCTGTATTTCTCGGTTGTAAAAACGTGCAATATCTACAACATAAAAAGCGATGAGATTCGATTCCAGTCGACCCGAAATTTTAGACTCGCAGGGCCCTACTATTACCCCATTATTGGAGACATTTCGCACAACGAACGACAACTGATAAGAATTGAGAATGAGGTACCACGTCATTGGAGTTTGTGTTCTTGGTATAGGTTGTGGTTTTCCATTTTCCGTGGTTACAATTACGGTTTCTCGTCACGATTACGGTTTCTCCTCAAAACTCGCAGATATATCATATTCCCAAAAAACGTTTTAGAGCGTTTCTCTGCCCCTTAACCCTTTGAACCCTGGAGGTATCTTCCATGTCAGTTCATATGGAGCAATTAGAAGAGTCCATATTCATTATTTGGGGAAAGCCCAATCAATATTTTCAACGTGCTGCCTTAGGGCTGCGCTTTGAAAATATTAATTGGTCTACCCAACCCTAGCATGCATCCTACTTAATGAAATTATGACGTGTCATGTCCCTGGGCAGGTAAAAGGCCTCTGGTGTTCAAAGGGTTAAGGCGGGAGTTCATTCCAAGGTTGTGTCCTTAAACTGCTAGTGGTGTGAAGTTTGAACGGTACGATTTTCTCACAAACGGATTCGCAGTCGTGAATTATTCGAAAAGGTTTTTTGACCGTCCGACGAATTTACGACTACTATTAGCCGTTCGAAATTCTTATTAGTCGTTATTCATTATGCGAAAGGTATCTAATAGTCAGCTGGGGAAAGAATTTTATTCATTTTCGAGAAATCTACTTTGTGGCAACAGATATGTAGTACATGGTTCTTCATCTTATAGCTGCCACAAACCTACTGGCTGCCAGGTTGTTTTTGTGTGTGTTTTATTTTGCGGGTTTTTGTTTGCTTCTTTTTGTGTGTGTGTGTGTGGGGGCGGGGGGGGGGGGGGGGGGTATATACAATGAGCTTTTCGAAAAACTATGCCAGTTTGTTCCGATTCAGATCTCGTTTCACCATTGGAATTGATATTACAGATCCTCTTGCCTCTGAGCTTACATTGGCTCTTCGAGGATGCGTTCACATAGGGAGCGTATGGTTGTCTCCTGCAACACCTAATTCCACCTCATCCACACCGCTTCATTACTTTCCTATAATTACATATTTCGGGGCTCCATTCGAAAAAACGTTGCGAATTCTCAACTCCAAGCCGTTAATATTCGATGGTATGTTCGCCTTTTCTGACTCAAATATAACTCTATTTTATAAGAATAAGAAAATTGTGTTCATTTTTACAGGTATATTTGATCGGATTGATAATTCGGAAAATGTTCGAGGATAAACAAATGATGATGGCGAGATCCAAACATATTGAAACGAAACAGTCGGAAAGCATCTTCAAGTGACTTGCTATCGGTAGAACTGAACGATTCTGTTATGATAGTTTGGGGTTCTAATCTGCTGACGTCCTCACAGATGATGAAATGGAAATATTGTTGGTTAAAAGAACACATGTTTTCAGGACCATTGCATTGTCATTACTATCATTATTACTGTGCATGTATTCTATATTTCAGATCTGGTAACGTGCTGGGATACCTTTGGTTGTCAGTGGCGTCGCGAAGATGACCGGGGCGGATAACCTGATTAGTCACGTCTGTGATGGCTCAAATCCCGACTAATTAATATTCATACTAGATCGTTAAGGTGTCCCCTTGTGGAAAGCATGTCTTTATGATGGAGTTGGAATATTTGTTAGTCTTGATTATACTTTAAACAACTTGAAACATTTTGTTTTGGAAGTTTATCAATGAATAAAAAATATATACATTTAGTAGTCGTGACTCAATTGCTTTTCTAATTAACCCTTTACCCAACGTTACGGCCAAAACCGGTCAGTGCTATTCTCAAAAATCGCAAATTAATTTTCATTATTTTTTTCATTTTTTGTCTCAAAAACATGGGTTATGACCCCTCGTTGGAACGAGCTCGTCGAGCTCGTTCCAATGAGGGATCATAACCTAGGTTTTTGAGGCAACAAATGAAAAAAAATTAGTTACTCAAGAATTTGTTTGCAAGTGTCGTCTGCTTTTCATGTTAGGTAAAGGGTTAATATGTACAGTACCGCTACTCCAAATGGTCATGCTGGGCCCCCAACAGCCTGAATCGAGTTCTACAATCTCCATTTGTATGACCAAATGTGTGTATGAAACAAATCTCAGCATCAGATCTAGTTTGGTAAGAAAGTACTTGATTATTAGCAAGAGAGAATTTATATCTTAAAGAGTCCAATTCTTGCTAAATGTCCCGACTGGATGAATTATTGGTGGGATGTTTCCCCCTCCCCCAAATCTCCCTCAACGACGCCCCTGTTGGTAGTCAGAATTTCTTCGTATGGTTCTTATGTAATGTGCTTCAGGTTTGCTTGTCTAAGGTTGTTCGAGTTCGGTTTGAGTTTTTCATAGCATGAATGTTTCTCCTATTGTATGAATGTTTTTGCTATTTCCCCGCCCATCTGTCTAAGTATGTATTCGAGAGCTCCGGTCCATACAACAGCTGCATACTCTTATATTGGAAGTATAAAAGACTTGTGTGTGCCAGTTCAAATTGACTTGTATGTGCAATTGTGAGGTCCAGAAGAGTTCCCCCGAAACCTTACAACTGGAATCACGGCTACTGCTTTCCTGCTAAATCACATGATCTTGGTTTTTAACGGATTAAAATTAATACAACATTAAGTTCATAATTAATATCTGTACTGATCTTCTCCAGATCTGTATTTTTCTTTGACATACACGTACCGTCTGCGAACAGCCTACACGATTCGTGGTGATTCGACAAGTTTGTTAAGGAAAAGATATGTGTAACGGCGTATCATTCCATAGCTTTTCGGTTGATAGTATAAACGATGCTTGAAAAAGTTTAGTTCCACTAAACGGAACCTGAAGATCTCTGTCGTAACAAACGTTGTGATCCTGGGTCATAGAAACAAGACGTGGTATTCTGAGGGGCAGGTAAACGGGGGCAGTGTGGTGGTGCATTTTGAAAAATTGAGTAACTTTATGCTTTTCGCGCCTAACTTGGAGGGAATCCCAGCCCGTCTCTATATACAGCAACGCCTTGGTAGCACGTATTGTTGCCCCTGCAGTTTGTATTTTTGAAAAGCTGTTGGGCACAATTGTCCGATCGGTTACCCAATACTGTATCGCCGTATTCCAAAACTGATCTTATAAACGCAAAATAATTTTTTTCTAGTATTTTCCGATCAAACTTAAATTTTAGTCTCCTAATTAAGTCAAGTCTTGCCCAAGCGTTTGATGCAATTTCAGATATGTGGTCATCCCAGGAACGACTATTATTAAAAACAACTCCGAAATGTTTAAACCACAGTAAACACACACCTTCGACGACTCTCACGTCAAGAGAGCTAAATCTGGTGTTAGTCCGGCAGCCAAACACACTTTTTTCACTCGTGCGTGTTTTTTTCTTGTCTAAAGTTTTTTCCCGGTGGTTTCCGATAGTTTAAACATCCCACATCAATATTCCGTCGGCTGGCTTCCTGTCAGCATTGAGGAATTTTAAATATTAGGCCCGAATAACATGGCCGCAAATATGACCGGAAAAATCACGTTTCGAACATCTGACAGATTTAGCGCGAATTTCATGACGCAAACTGGCGTAGAACCCGCCCGTATCATTTCCTGATCAGAATGTTGCGTAAAACGGAAATCGTTACATAAAGAGCGTTAACCCTTTACCTAACGTAACGGCCAAAACCGGCCAGCGCTATTCTCAAAAATCACCAATTAATTTTCATTATTTTTTTCATTTTTTGTCTCAAAAACATAGGTTATGACCCCTCGCTGGAACGAGCTTGTCGAGCTCGTTCCAACGAGGGGTCATAACCTATGTTTTCGAGACAAAAAATGAAAAACTTTAGTTATTCAAGAATTATTTTTGCAAGTGTCGTCTGCTTTTCAGGTTAGGTAAAGGGTTATCTATGCTAGATATGGCATTTAATATTTACGAGAGATGCAAGCTCTGTACCAAGACATTCTCGAACATTTCATGAAAGGGAATCGTGTAATGAGACATATAGCTGGGATTTGGAGCGACATGTACATTGAAACCACATTCACGCGTTATGGATGGGCATGGTAAATCTGGAATAATCGGTATCACTTTAGAACCACAAACTCTTAAAGTTTGGACTCTCAGTCTTCATACGTGCGGCCGATTAGTGAGTGACGTTTCTAGATTGAGGGATTCCCCAGTGAATTGGAGTTTAAATCAGTTTCACAAATTTAAGAAGTAGCCGAGAGTAGAATCGCCGCTGATAAACTTGATCGAGATGGCGCCAGGGGCAAACTGGACGTAGTTATCAATATCTTGAATCCGAAGCAACACCCGAGCGAAGTCGTGAATATCACCACTGGTAGGATTGGGCCAGCATCCGTAAATGTTTACAACGCCATGGCTCTGGGTCAAGAGGAGATGGTTGAGTTCGAGAGGCGGTTACCAGCCGAGTTTTATGACACAATATCCATACCAGTTTTGACAATGTTTTAACAATGTCCGTCATGAAGAAGGTTATAACAGTAGATGACCACTCACGTTTATGATTGCAAGTTGATTTATTCAAGGGTAGTGGGTCTTCAATCGAGTATGAGAGATATTGACATCAAGGAAGTGATCTCTTATGAGCTGGAGCCAGTTCAAACTGACTGTTCAATGAAGCTGGTGATTTGAATGTACCAAAATCGACATCAGACCTCAAAAAAAGAACTGCGTGTACAATATCTGCAAGGAAATCCACACCGATAGGCGTAGATGTTTGCACGGTAATTGATGGATGTGCCCCACTCTGGATTCCTCACTGGCCGGCACCGAATAATCTTCGCAGTCCTATTGTGCTGGATTTCGTTGAAAACTTTTAAGAATCTGTGAAACAGAAGTTGTTGATGGGCAACATTTATCTTATTTTCGACAGGTACAACGAATTCAGCACGAAAAGTTGTACAAGGACTCACAGGAGTGCTGACGAGCTGTTGCCGAGAATTCAGGTTGAGCGCAACATCAGTATTGACGTCTCGGAAACTTATGCTGACCGTCACTAAGAATAAAAGGCAGCTCATCAGTATAATTTGTCAGTATTTCAAGTCGCATAAGAGTTTTGGTGTGAAAGTACTAAGGGGCACAAACTTATCGGTACTATCCAAGACAACGTTCCAACTGAAATTAACAAAGGTGTCGTCATAAAAAGGCGTGACATGAAAACCAGTCACAAAGAAACTGATAATATTATAGTTCAACAGGCAGCGAAACTTGCTATGGATGACAAAAAGCAGGTTGTTGTCCTTTCAGACGACACAGATGTGTATACCCTACTCCTGCACCACTATCTGAAACAGAATATAACATCTCTCATGTTCATGAAGTCACCCATTAGGGACAGGTCTGTGAAAGAAATTGGTGCCACTATTGAGAAGCATCGTTGCATTATCCCAAGTATCCTTGCTGCATATGCTATCTCTGGGTGTGATACTGAAGGCGGGTGCTTTGGAATAGGTAAAGGTCGGGTCCTTAAAGTTTTGAAAGAGGGTTGTATATCGCTAGAGTCAGTTGGAAAAATTGATGCTCCTTGGGACGACGACTTGAATGATGCTACACAGTTCATGGATGCCTGTTATGGGTGTCCTAATCCAAACCAATGCCTGATGCAAGAGTCAGTAGTTGGACATCCAAAGTAGGACGACCAGGAGCAAGTACTGAGTCGTTTGCAGAGAACGTTAAACTCGGCCAAATACAAGCGTGCATTTGGAAACATGCACTGCATTCGGACCCACCCAAAATGGAACCTACAAATTATGGAGTTTTTTTTAGAGACGAAAAGGCGAAGTCACTTCTCCCATTGACTCTGCCTCACAATGCATCTGACAATATCTTGAAACTGTTTAGATGCTCGTGTTCCAGCAAACCACCATGCAAGACGTCAAGGTGCATCTTTGTTGCCTCACGGTTCGCAAACGCCGTTTTATGTACTTGCCAAACAATAACCGAGTGCTGTAACGAACAGACGAGCGGGACAACCGGCGGCGAGCCTGCTGAAAATGAAGACTAATAATTGTCTAAATTTTTAGACATAGAGGATATGGAATGAGTGTTTTTCTCATATAATATTTATGAAACGAATCCAAGACATTTCTGTTTTTGGCGAGCCTCTGGTGAGCCCAAACGGAAAATTCGGACGAGTTGCATAAATATTATATGAGAAAAACACTCATTTCATATTCTATTTATCATATGACATACACACGCACAAATTAGCCACTTAGTATGACCCTTTTAACCCATCACCTAACTTGAGTTGCAGACGGCACTTGGAAAAAACATCCTCGTATAACTAAAAATTTTCATTTTTTGCTTCCAAAACATAGGTTATGACCCCTCATTGGAACGAGCTCGTTGAGCTCGTTCCAATGAGGGGTCATAACCTATGTTTTGGAAGCAAAAAGTGAAAATATATAACGTAAATTCTCCCTACTGAAATTATGCAAATATGACCCAGTTGTATTTTGTTTAGCCAATCAAACTGTCCAGTTTTGAAATTGACCAATGAAAGCTCCCAACTCTAATTATGCAAATTATGAAAATGTGGCCCAGTTGTATTTTGTCCAGCCAATCAAATTGTCTAGTTTTGAAATTGACCAATGAAATTGACGGAAGGCTTTATTTATCACTGATTAATATGAAAACAAAATATCAAATGTTTCAAAGTGAACAAAACGGACGAGTCATATGATAAAATACCATATTGGACATTACATTTGGCCGCCTTTTTGTTATACTTTAAGTTTTGGATACTTACCAACTTTTTAAACTACCTAGTGGTCTACATAATCTTTCTTGTCGCACCATATACCAAGTCTCTCTGTTTCTAACATTTTTAATACCAATGCTATCATTGATAATTTACGGGCGATATATTAGTACCAATTCCGAACTTCCTACCTGAACCGATAGAGCTTGTACCATTGTACGGAAATGCCTAAACATTACTGTCATGTGATCGTCCATCACAAACACTGGTCACTACGACCATCATTTCTAGTAATCTAGAACAAATTGGTGAAATTTGTGAGAAAAAAAATCGATTTTTCTGATTTTAATCCGCTTTAATTACACTTTGCTTTATTAGGCAATTTGATTTTTGCACAAAATTAAAAAGGTGTATCGGTTGGATAAGAAAGATGCTAGTTTGTTTCAATTAGCACTTCAATTTGACCGCCATTTTTAAAAACCGAAATCTCACAAATTCCTCAAGGCTGACAAAAGGCAAGCCGATTGATTCTTCGAATGGGTGTTGTGGACAACCATAATTCACTGAGAAAAAAAACTTTAGACGCTAAAACACGCAACGGTACATTGGCTGCCGGACTATGTCGCTTGAAAAAGCTTGACTGACAATTTTCGTCATAGGAAGAGATTAACAGGAAAGTTAGCCCCGCTCTGCTCCGCACTGTCCCGAACCCCCCCCCCCCCCCCTTAATTTTCCAAAGTTGTAAATAAATTTAACACTAAGGGTGTGGGAATTTTATATAATTTTTTCCCAATCATTTTGAAGTATTATTCTCTGTTAAAACCAATTTAAAAATAGGAAAACGGCGCTTTCACCATCTTTTCATGTTCTGTAACTTTTTTACGCCCATTATATCAATAGTGTGCGCATCGTGACATATAATACAGACACTGACATGTCTATTAATATAATAGCTCTGGGGGGGGGAATAAAAAAAATAAAAACATGAAAATTACTGTAAAATTACATTCGCTAAACAAAGAGCCAGAGTGGACAGTTATTTACTTCCTTCTAATTAGCTTGCCATTAAAAGCCAAGTTTCCGTTTGTAACTTTTAATAAAAGAAAACTACAGACAGCTCCGCTTATTAAAAGTACAAAAGATAACTTTGCTTTGTTTTCTTGTGATGTCATAAGTGTTTTCTCAACAAATACATGCTTCTTAATTGAACCCTTCTCGAACTTCTAATAATATCAAGGAAGATAACTTTATCTGAAGTCGATTTTTGTGAAAAGATAAGTCAGGGATGAGAGAATATACTCAGTAACATGTCCAGAATCGACGAGCTGGTACTTATTGGGGGTAAAAAAGTTCGTTTTTGAAAAAAAAAATTTAAAAAAATAAAATGCTGAGCCTGAATGACGATTTTGGGAGAATAGCTGTGGCCAGTTTCGGCCGTTAAGTTAGCTAAAGGGTCAAAGTGCCTGAAGGATAATGGCTCTGCGCCCCCTCCACCCTCCCAACCCGAAAAAGGGAAATTGGCATGGTCTCAATAAACACATGGTTTTTCTGTCAAAAGCCTTCTTTTTGCAGATTGCTCTTGCACTCCAAACCTCTTCATGCATATATATTTGCCGATGAATAATTTAATCCGACAGATCTATTTGGGGTGTATGATTGAATTCTTACTGGCCTCGGTTATGGTTTGCATAATTTAGTTTCCTTAATTTAGTTACATTTTGAGCTGATATAAGACCATTATGCATCCGGGTTAAATAGGTCAGTGCTATGATGAGTATACAGAATGTCCAAACTTTTCAACCCGTTATATATCAATATTTGCGTGATGAAATATTTTGAAATCAAAGATCATAGAACGCAATCTACATCACATGGATCGGGAGGATCAGTCAAAATTCAGTCCTATGCTACTCTAGGGTTGTGGGATTGAATAATTACTGAATGAAGTCGCCCATTTCCTGTCCTGTTGACGGCTTGACGCACAGTCAATCGGGGCATGACGGGTCTAAGGGTAGAACGGGTCAATCGGTGTTCTCAGCGAAAAATTATAACCGTTCACAGCGATTTCGACAACAGTTCCTCTGGGCGTTAACGAGCAGTGTCACCAGAGTGTATCCAGAATTTCACTGTACTTTGTGAAACACGTCACTTCACATAATGTCAAACAATAAAAGATGACTGAAGTCAACATAGTTGTAAGTTAGAATAGTAAGCCAAATTTTGTGTGCCACATGCAAAATACCCACATCAGCTTAGCGTACGACATAACCCTTTGCTTTTTCTGCTTTATCGCGCATGGAGATTTCCATAGTACACACACTAAAAACTAAAGTGTTAGAACTGACACTTTCAAGGTGTTAAACCCATTCTAACTCTTAGGGTTTGATTTTAACACTCAAAGTGCAATACTTTAAGCACTAAGACATTACAATCGTCAGACATCTGAAACTTGAATGGATGGCACTTCCCATGTGTCTAGCATTGGTGGTTCTCCCAGAATCGTCCATAATTTGATTTGCGCTTGGTGGATACATAATTAAAAGGACACAACGCAAATGACGCGGATCAGGCTCGAGAATTCGAGCCTGATCCGCGTCATCTGCGTTGTTTCCTTTTAAGTGTCGCGACATTACACTTGTCAAGTGGTATTATTGTAACACCTGTCAAGTTCTGGGATATCTACACTTGAACAAAGTGCTAGTTCAGCACTTAGTAAGTGTTAAATACAGCACTTCAAGTGTAGTTTTTAACACTTTAGTTTTTAGCGTGCATATACAGTACGATTGATCACGGAGGTTGGATTGGCACTCGGCCACTCAGTAGGCGAACAGCCAATTATACTCACAAAGAGCACGATAGCTCAGAGGTTAGAGAATTGAACTTCAAACCGAAGGGTCCACGGTTCGATCCTGACAAGCTGTACACGCTAAAAACTAAAGTGTTAAAAACTACACTTGAAGTGCTGTATTTAACACTTACCAAGTGCTGAACTAGCACTTTGTTCAAGTGTAGATATCCCGGAACTTGACAGGTGTTACAATAATATCACTTGACAAGTGTAATGTCGCGACACTTAAAAGGAAACAACGCAGATGACGCGGATCAGGCTCGAACTCTCGAGCCTGATCCGCGTCATCTGCGTTGTGTCCTTTTAATTATGTACCCACCAAGCGCAAATCAAATTATGGACGATTCTGGAAGAACCACCAATGCTAGACACATGGGAAGTGCCATCCATTCAAGTTTCAGATGTATGACGATTGTAATGTCTAAGTGCTTAAAGCATTGCACTTTGAGTGTTAAAATCAAACCCTAAGAGTTAGAATGGGTTTAACACCTTGAAAGTGTCAGTTTTAACGCTTTAGTTTTTAGTGTGTAACTGCTTTGTGTCCGTGGATAAGGCACTTAATCTCGATTTTCCACGTGGGGGCACGGTGGCGTTGTGTACTAAGGCGTACTGTATGTCGATGGTGCACTGGCTTTCAACCAATGCTAACCCTGTTTGTGCAGAGTAAGTAAGCTAGGGAGTTTGACAGTTGTTCCCCCTGGGTACCCCGTAAAACTGTCCTACACGAGGCGACTCTGTGTGTCGAAAGTGTCGATAAATCCCAATAAATAAATTTATACGCTCACGCTTGCTTATCTGGTAAAAGATTGAGGACTCGCCAACCGCATTTGGAGTTTATGGACAGTGCTTCATTTCTATCAATACAAGTCGGGAGAAAATATTACATCTAAATTTATTAAGAAGCGCTCTTAGGGTAGCTAAAATTGTCGCCGAAAATACTCAAGGAAAGTGGTTTGGGAAAAGTATGTTATTTTCTTCATACCAATAGATTTTATTTTTATTTTTGTAATATTAAGTGGTTTACTTGGTATCTTCTGTCAGTTTGTACTCACGCTCAACAAATATCAACATAATTAATAATTTCTACGTCGCACATTGGGCTTACCTGGGCTCAGAACTTAGGCAGTAGATCAGGCCTGGCATTCTTAAAAGTGCAGGAGGGCTAAAAATCGCTCCCCTTGCATGGCTTAGGGGAACGATTAGCTCTCCTTAAGCTTACAAAAGCTAAAAGTGGCAAAATGAAGTTTTACTATTAATGAATTCTGCCTTGTGGGCTTTGTACATTTTATTTGGTATTGCTAACAAGGTACTCTCTGTGAGACGGCAACACTGCTCCTCCCACACCTCCGGGCCTCGGTAAGGCCCGGAGGTGTTGGAGGGGCAGTGTGGCCGTCTTACAGAAAGCACTAATATAACAGAGATCAGAAAAGATGTGGGTTATTATTTTCTAAGGCCAGGTGGGCTAGCTTTCACCCTCCTTCATTTTTTAAGGCGGGCAGTAGGCGAGCGAATAAATCGCTCTCATGAAAATGCCAGGCTTGTTAGATCCCTACGAAACTTCGCTTGTAATTTACTTACGAAATTTGACCCGATGATTCGATTCGATGTCAATCGCGCCGATTCGGATTGTTGAGATGTTCTCAAATCATACAAGTGTGTCCTCTCGAACTCCTCTTCTATTATCAGGTCTCCTGTGCAGGAGATCCTATTATTAAAGAAGAGTTGAAAGGGGGATCCGCTTCTGAAATTACATTGATTAGGGTCTGGAAAATTCCGCTATGTTTATTGATTTGTCGCCGTTGAATACAATACTTGAGTGGAGATTGGCGATATTTACGGCTGTGAGAATGAGCAATATCAACAACTTGAACAGCGATGAGTTTCAATTCGATGCTCGAATCTATTCGAAATCGTCCGCCTGATTCGATTCGGAATTCGACAAGGCTGTAAATTTAATTTTAGATTCGCAGGTAGGCATGAGCTGTGGCATAGAAATTACTAGACAGACATACCATACTGCTAGCTAATATTTTAGGAGTGCGAGAAAAGGTGTACCTCTTTTGCAGATAGGGTTCGCCATATGTGTGCGAGAAACGTAGCATTGCCTGGACCACTGAATATTCGAGAACCGCAAATGTACTTTGTGAGTCTTCAAGCTCCTACCGGAAAGTAATTGGGTAGGTTTCATACTTTGTATGGCTGACTGCCAAATCAACATGCGTGCACCACGCCTGCTGCATCTCATGAACTTCACATACGTTGCAGATGTGCGCGCAGTAACTATATACATATCTCATTCCCCAAAAACGTCCGAGAATTCAAGGGATTAAAGACGTCGCGTGTTTGCTGTACATATACCATACACGCACAGTCTGTTCTAATCTTGACACAGCTAAGAGTTAGAATGATCTCTTTGTTTACTCATTTTTTCAAAGTGGTGGGGGTGATAACCGCTTCACGGTAAACAAGTAAGATTTCTATCATTTTTCAGCTCAACTTGACAACGTCAGTTATGAGCTATTGGGATGGTTTGTTATTCATTAAAAGTCCTAGTTCATTTTATTGAAAATTCATTCGGTAAAGGTGTCTTCGTTACAGTTTTAGCGCCTAATGTGGTACATACAGTGACATTTAGTTCCATGATGGACTCGAGCTTTGCTTCTAACCAGTCTGAAAATAAGTGACACCGTCTTTTACCATACTAGATCACTAACAAACTGTGTAACTAATATTATTACCCTTTTAAAATTATACAAGCTTCCTAATTGGTCAGTAACCAATACATCCAGTGCGGTACATTCAACTCCAACGGGGTGTACAAAGTGCAATGGGATGTATGAGAATATCACGTGACATCTAAACGGGATGTACAGACATTCTATCGTACACTTCGCCGATTTCCCTTTCACCCATTGCCTCAACATTTTCATCAGTAATAATAAACAATCAGATTCACAAACAAAATGAGAACAATATTGTTTCATGAGAATATTCCTAAAACTTGAAATAAAACATATGTACATACCCTCAACGTCCGATTTTACTGTCGGGGAGAGGGATTCTGTTGTGGTGTTTCTACACTACAAATCGTTGCGGATTCGAAAAGCATGCAATTTCGTCATATGAATTGTCTCTTCCGTGAAACTTATTAAAACACTTGTACAAGTGAATATAGTGTCCGCGATTCGCAAAGACGCACAGTGCGCCACTGTATAGAAAATAAAACACTAATAATCAACTTGTGTCCCACAATAATAACGACACGTCATTTCCCAATGTCCCTGAATTTAAGGCACCCAAATGTTTGAGTTCAATCTAAGGGAAATAACTCCAAATCAAATAAAATTCTTTCGTCTGCTTGTCAAAATGTCTCTGAAACACTTTGCTTGTCATTCACTGGAGTGCCGTTTGTGGATTACATAATAAAACAAAACTCGACACACTGATTGGGTATGGTAGTAAATTCGCCACACGGTGTTTCAGCAGGATGTACGGGACTGTACTACCCTTCTGAGATTAGCATTTCCTTCGGCTTTCATTCTCAGGAAATACGGATTTCAGAGGGGTAGTACATATACGATAATACCATAGTGTGTTTTGATATGTTTGATATCTCAACGAGTTGAAAGTGAGTTTGTTTTCGTTATTTAACCAATATCTGACATTTTCTCGTCAGATCACCGAAGTTAAGCAACGTCGAGCCCGGTTAATCCTCGGACGGGTGACCATTTGAGCGATCGATTCGGACTCCCGCGTTGTGTCCTTGGGCAAGGCACTTAACCCCGGATGTCCACATGGGGTCACGATGACGCCGTGTTCTAAGGCGTACTGCACGTCGATGGTGCGCCTGTCTTCAACCAATCTAACCTTGCCTGTGCTGCAGTGCGGAGATACGATGTTCGTATCTCCGCACTACAGCACAGGCAAGGTTAGCTTGGTTGAAGACAGGCGCACCATCGACGTGCAGTACGCCTGTTCTCTCCGGGTACTCCGACTTCCTCCACCCGTAAAACTGTCACGGTCATGATTAGCCATTGTGCGTAAGTATGTGACCTTAAACACCAATAAATAATAAATATACGGTAATACCATAGTGTGTTTTGATATGTTTGATATCTCAACGAGTTGAAAGTGAGTTTTTTTCGCGAGGCTTGCCTCGCGAAAAAAACTCACTTTCAACGAGTTGAGATATCAAACATATCAAAACACACTATGGTATTGTTGTATTTATCTTATACCGACCATTTTTGTTCTTTTCTGCATTTTTAAAAGGGTTTTGGGGATGATTTCGTGTCAAAATGTCGACTCATCTG
The DNA here is from genome assembly GCA_031216915.1 of Pictodentalium vernedei. NCBI lineage: Eukaryota > Metazoa > Mollusca > Scaphopoda > Dentaliida > Dentaliidae > Pictodentalium > Pictodentalium vernedei. The sequence continues at coordinate 781,095,100 of CM062297.1, read as the reverse complement.
GAGTGGAGTCGACTGCTTTCTCTTGTTGGGCATGAATACATGTGATGTGCCCGGAAAAGCTGTTGGTGCGTAACAAGGCTACAAATTCAAGTGAATGATAGAGTATAGTTCCCCTTAGAAAGTGGCCCTGTAACTGGGAAAACAATTACAGAAAATATACTTACGCCTCAATTCTTATGATTTATGACAAAAATATGTTTGATAATCAATTTCACCAGATTTGACACGATTTATAAACAATTTTGCGAATGTCATCATTATATTATAATATAGAAAAAGACTATAGTCCGTTCTCCAATCTATATGACATAGGGGTATGTGTTATAGATAGATTAATCTATAACACATGGGCTATATCTTCAACAGGTATAAGATAAAGTCCCGTACACCCTGCTGAAACGCCGTGTAACCAATAATATCTCTTTAAGCCAACTGTTAATGAACAGCTGACGTTGTCCGCGTGTTTGTTGTGTCACTGATTCGATTCGCAATACACCCCGTTTTCCCTATACGACAGTTCACAACACAATTTGGAGTACTGTGGCCACAAAAGTGGTATTTTTCTTGAACTGTTCGCGACCGGTACTTGTACACCAGTCGTTAGCGATTTCATAAAAGATGTTGCGAAATCAACACCTAATCACGAAGCACAACGAAAACAGCATACCATTTTCAATGTTTTCCCATTTCTTTCCGTCAAGTGGCGATCCATGGGGGGAGAAAAGCGGAAAGATAATTTCGACCAGATCGCGAAAAAGTTGGGGGAGGGCAAAATATTTTATCTGAACTATAATGTCACTGAACGCGGCAAACAGGTCCTGGTAAATGGTGCTAAAACATTGATTGTCTCATTATCAACGAATTCCCCAGAGCCAACGATCCTAACGCTAAATAGCTCTAGTAATTTTTTTTCAGATATCATTATTAGCATTTACCAATGAAACAAATCTTATTGTTCAAGCAAGGGCCTACATAAAAGGGTTTAGAGGTGTGCCCCTACCCCACCCCCACTCCCTCCCTCCCCTCCCCGACCGGCCCCAATCCTCTCACTGTAATCTGCTTTCCAGTCTGTACATTTTCGTCTTAACTCAAATTAAGATATCGATTCACCCTTGCTAAGAATTATAACTTCCTTGTGGAACTAAATTTGATACTTGGACTTGCTTACCAGATACAGTTGTCATACAAAAGGGGGGTTGTGGAAACCGATTCGGGTTGGCGGGAGTGTAGCATGGAGTACGGTACGTGCTAGGGCCGTTGCCTCAGGGGGCGGTGGGTGCTGTATCAACCACCACCCCTACCCCCAAACATCGGGTCGTCAAATTTACAATATTCGGAAAACTGAAACCCTTAATGGGAAAAAGGTTGAAATTTCAGAGAAGGCGCCAGTGGAATCTTTCCAAACTTGTTTAGAATTTATCCAAAATTAGAAGTTTTTAGACTGAAAAGTAGTGAAAGTCCTCAAAATATTGATTGAAAAGTAACATAACTCACCCCCACCAACCCACTCAAATACAGATTTGTGGTTGGAATTTGTAACTACCGAGAGCCTCAGTTGCTTAATTTGCAGTCAATTGGTGTGAAAAAAATGGAATTCTGCATCTTAAATTCGTAGTTGGAATATTTTGACTCCAAGGGTTGGGGCGGTGCTAATGGAATTTCCAATTTGTTGGAAATTACGTAGTGGTAATCAGAACTTTTGCCACCAGGGAGAGGTGATAGAAAATTTACAGGTTGACACCCCTCCCCCAACCCCCATCCGAGACCCCTTTGCAACGTCCCTAGTAGGTGCTAATTATATAAGAAGTTGGGACTCCCATCTGACACGACTACTGTACGTCTTTATATTCACAAATAAATTTCCAAGAACCCTTGAGTGTTGCACTAGAATCTCGGATGACTAATATTCCAACCATATCATCAAGACATGTCTTCGACGAAAGCATGGCCCTTGATGGTGTAGTTAGAATACTTTATCAGTCGGGACTCGAGCAATCACAGTCGGGACGAATCAGGTTTACGCACCCAATCGGTCATCTTCACGACATTCCAGGAGAGGGGATGTGTGCAACCAAACTACTACTCCCCATATTCATTTCTCAGCTCATCAGAAAAGTGTCATTTGATGTCAGTGGCGTAGAAAATTCCAAAACTTTGTAAATCATATCTAGTATCTACAGGAAAATAACCACACACATCTGCATATTCTACATCATACAGGCGCACATAAAAACTGTATGATCTACACCGTTTGCAGTGCATAGAAAAGTTGGTAGCCGATATCACTGACTGATTTGACGCTCAACAGGTTAACGTCTTCCTCTCTGACATAATCCTCCTTTAACCCTTTACCCAACGTAACGCCAAAATCGGCCAGCGCTATTCTCAAAAATCGCCAATTATATTTTCATGATTTTTTTCATTTTTTGTCTCCAAAACATAGGTTATGACCCCTCATTGGAACGAGCTCGTTCCAATGAGGGGCCATAAACTATGTTTTGGAGACAAAAAATGAAAAAAATTAGTCATTCAAGAATTTTTTTGCAAGTGCCGTCTGCTTTCATGTTAGGTAAAGGGATAAACACCAAAAATTAACAGCAACGATACCTTGATTTTTTCACTTGAGAAGCGAGGGAATGAGCTCTCAGTAGTTCATATTTCACAAATTTTCCTGGTATCCCTCTCCCGCACTCCCCCCGGGTTTGGCCACGCAGAGCGGGCCGCCAAAGGCGACCGCGCTGTCGCCTACAAAGTCCCGTTTACAATACCCCCCCCCCCCCCCAACCCCCCAATACTATAAGCTTCCTACACAAATTTTCCTGGTATCCTCCTCCCGCCCTCTCCCCGGGTTTGGTTACGCAGAGCGGACCGCCAAAGGCGACCGTGCTGTCCCCTACAAGCTCCCGTTTACAATACTCCCCCCCCCCCCCCCATATTATAAGCTTCCTACGCCCCTGTTTGGTGTTTTCTTTTACGATTATTCTTCTAGGATTGTCACGGCAGATGGAGTGGTTTGAAATGAGTGTGTTTCACACTACAACTTGTCCACGTCATCATGATACAAGAGAGACACTTTTAGTTCAGGAACTCCGTTTCCGCATGACAATTTATATCTATACTTAGAGAATGTGATTATTAAGATGATATGTATCTGATATAGTTCTGTATCAACATTTGTAAGAGACAACACTACAGCTAACATGCTGCTACGAACGTTTGCAGCATGGAATAAAACAATTTGGTGAATGTGAAGCATTTTTGAAGTGAATTAAAGGCAGATCAATATTCTGGGGAGTGATGCGGACCGTACCGGAACGCCGTTGGTGGTCTGGTCCGAAAAATACGGTTCGATAGGGTCCAATACCCGGGTATGCGGTCCGTTATTTTCCAACTGGACCAGTCGAAGGAAGTCCACTAATTTGTTTTCGTTATTTAACCAATATCTGACACTTTCTCGTCAGATCACCGAAGTTAAGCAACGTCGAGCCCGGTTAATCCTCGGATGGGTGACCATTTGAGCGATCGATTCGAACTCCCGCGTTGTGTCCTTGGGCAAGGCACTTAACCCCGATTGTCCACGTGGGGTCACGATGACGCCGTGTTCTAAGGCGTACTGCACGTCGATGGTGCGCCTGTCTTCAACCAATCTAACCTTGCCTGTGCTGTAGTGCGGAGATACGATGTTCGTATCTCCGCACTACAGCACAGGCAAGGTTAGCTTGGTTGAAGACAGGCGCACCATCGACGTGCAGTACGCCTGTTCTCTCCGGTTACTCCGGCTTCCTCCACCCGTAAAACTGTCACGGTCATGATTAGCCATTGTGCGTAAGTATGTGACCTTAAACACCAATAAATAATAAATAATAATAATAATCTGACATTTTGACCCCTTCCGTGTACGTATTCATTGGTGGAGGGTGACTACACAGTTTAGGTGGATATTAAACATGTTTGATAAACTGCCAGCAAAATTATGAATTCTATAAGGCATGATGGCTCTGTAACAGCGAAAATCGATCTTCTCGTGCTGACATTGAGTGCAACAAGGCGCCATCTGTAATGCATTAGCAACCCAGATGGCAACTTGTTGTACTCAAGGCCAAGGGACGACATATTGTATCACGTATGCCTAACTAATCAACAACCCCGGAGCTTAGTCGTGTTCATCATTTCGCCATAATAATTGGGCAGTTGCCACAGCCGATTTTATTTTTGTCTTTAAATGTGATTATAATAAACTTTGACATACAGGCTGAAACATTCCTATATGTTTACAAGAGATGATTTATGAAGCTTATCGCGTGATCTAACTTTTTTCCGACCATTACACTCATACTTTAACCCTTTACCTAACGTGAAAAGCAGACGACAACTGCAAACAAAATTCTTGAATAACTACTTTTTTCATTTTTTCCCTCAAAAACATAGGTTATGAACCCTCATTGGAACGAGCGCGTTCCGAAAAGGGGTCATAACCCATGTTTTTGAGACAAAAAAATGAAAATATAATGAAAATTAATTGGCGATTTTGGAGATAGCGCTGGCCGGTTTTGGCCGTTACGTTGGGTAAAAGGTTAAAAGTGGTAACGAATGACCATTCAATAAGATTTTGGAAGAAAACCTGGGTGTTTGCAGCTGCATTATGTGCGAAATAATAATGGATGACAGTGAATCGGAAGACGAATAAAGAAATAAAACACTTCCAGTTACATCATTTAACGAGCTTTGAGCAATTGTTTCAATATAGTTCTAAAACTAAGCGCTTCCAGATGTGCTATTTTTGTCAATGGAGACTAAGACAGAACACAATGAGGGTGCAGTACGGGAGACTGGAATCAACGCCTCAAGTCGGAGTTTTTCCAGTATATCACGCGCGCCGAAGGCACGTGTGAAATACAAGAAAATCTCCAACAAGGGTCGTTCACTCCTGCGCCCCGTACTCTATCCGAGTTGCTGCCTGTAGTTATAGCACGATTAAACTTGAACTAAGTGAACGAAGCTGATATTTTGAGAGAAAAATATCACATTCGTCGGTCTGTTTACATTCTTGCTTGACTCAGCTTTGTGTCGAAGCATTTCGTTCATGTCACAATGTGATTCAGATTTGTAACGAGCAATCACATTCGTACACGCAGGCCGGATTCCAAGCGTAGGTAGCTAGCACATTTCTCAATGTAGCTATTGTATCGGGTAACTTTGAATACACACGGCAATCGTGGTATAATAGATTTTAGCTTAGCAAAACAACGCATTGTTTTAAGTGACATAATCTGAGGCTTTATAAGACGCGATGTTTGTTTCTACTACTCAAAGTTTGCTAAGCATCAAATATTTGACACATCATTGTGAAATTTGCTGGTGACATATTCGCGATATTTTTGGTGGATATGATTGAGGAATGTATTGAGATGGTCACCAGCGTTTACATTAGCTCTCTTGACAGGCAGACTTTTCGTGACAGTCATGGAAAGCATGTACCCCTTGATTTTCATGACGTTTCCGTGTACTGTCTACATGTACATGACATGTGTAGGGTATTTAGTCTTCATTTCAACACAAACCCTTGTGATTTAATGATTGAATATGGCAAATGCAAATGCAAGAAGATATTTGTCTGAAGCAGAAATGTGGCGGGCTGTAGAGATGGTGGAGCAAGGGGCTACCCATCGTCAGGTTGGTGAAGCCCTTGGTATGCACCATACGGTGATAACCAGAGCCTGGGCAAGATTTCAGCAGTATGGCACACCAGTAAGACGACATGGTGGTGGCAGAGGCAGGGGACAACATCTGCAGCTGAAGACCGGTTTTTGATCATTCAGGCCCCTAGGAACCGCTTTGCCACAACAACCCAGCTTCGCAGTGACGTTCAGAATGCATCCGGGGTAAATGTTTCGACGCAGGCTATCCGGGCAAGGTTGCACGAAGGTGGTCTCAGATCGAGAAGACAATGTATTTGCATTCCGCTGACCCAGAATCACCGCCAGGCACGATATGAATGGTCATGGACCACGTTGGATGGACCAGAGAAGATTGGCGACCTGTCCTTTTTACAGATGAGTCAAGGTACTGCCTTGACCACACAGATAGGCGTTCTAGGGTATGGAGAAGACTAGGAGAGCGATTCCATGCAGCCAACATTACTGAGCATGACCGTTATGATGGAGGGTCAAACATTGTCTGGGGCGGCATCAACTGGGATGGACGTACAGAGCTCTGTGTCCTTGAACGTGGTACATTGACTGCACAACGGTATATTGATGAGATCCTGGATGTCCACGTCAGATTGAAAGCAGGTGCAGTGGGTCATAGATTCATTCTGATGGACGATAATGCCCGTCCTCATGTTGCCAATGCTGTCGGGGAGTACCGACAGAGGGAGGGGAGTGGGCGTATGGACTGGCCAGCAACATCCCCTGACCTCAATCCAATCGGACATGTCTGGAATGAGTTGCAGCCTGCAATTTCAGCCCATCCAGTCCAGCCAAGAAGTATCCAGGAGCTTGGTGCCATGCTGGTCCAAGAATGGAACAACATCCCACAAAGGACCACCAGGAACCTGATTGGGAGCAGTGGCGTAGATAAGGGGGGGGGGCGGGGACGGAGCCCCCCCCCCCCCCCACCCGAAGTTTTGTCGGAAATTTTGGGGACCATTTTTAGGCGAATTTATGCCTAATAACAATAAAATGCTGGCTTTGGGATAAAAACATGCCATTTTGGGTAAATTTTAGGTAAAAGAGACCAATGTTCAGTACATTTGCTGTAAACAACAGATTCTTTCTGTTTGTTTGGGTTTTTGTTGTCGTTACACTGTCGGAAAATTTTCGGTTTGTCGGAAAATTTTGGGCTTGCCCCTCCGCCAACGAAAAGCTATTTACGCCACTGATTGGGAGCATGAGAAGGCGTTGTCAAGCTGTAATTAACAGTAATGGGTCTCATACTCGATATTGAACCCATACCAGTTCGCCGCTCTGTCAACTTTTTGGCATATTGAAAAATTTCCTTTTTTACTAATAATATCCATTTCCCATGGTTATCGTATTCAAAAGCTAAAAAATAATGTCAAACACAAATAAAATATTAATTTCTGTACTTAAATCATTAAAGATATAATTAAATAAAAAAATATATACACTTTTCATTACAATATTTCAACTAAAACGTAAAACAGGTAGTTGGATATTCTTGGTGCTTTGCAAACTTTGAGAAGTGTATTTTATTGGGTTTTGGATCGAGTTAGTCTCACTTTACCGGCAGCCTTCTATTAATTATCAGTGAATAGCATTAGGTAATGTTACTGCTCAAAGTCTCCATATCCTATCGGTGTGGTCTAGGCAGTACCTTGACTCATCTGTAAAAAGGACAGGTCGCCAATCTTCTCTGGTCCATCCAACGTGGTCCATGACCCATTCATATCGTGCCTGGCGGTGGTTCTGGGACAGCGGAATGCAAATGCATGGTCTTTTCGGTCGGAGACCGCTTTCTTGCAACCTTGCCCAGATAGTCTGCGTCGAAACATTTACCCCGGATGCATTCTGAACCTCACTGCGAAGCTGGGTTGCTGTGGCAAAGCTGTTCCTAGGGGCCTGAATGATCAAAAACCAGTCTTCAGCTGCAGATGTTGCCCTGTCTCTGTCACCACCATGCCGTCTTACTGGTGTGTCATACTGCTGAAACCTTGCCCAGGCTCCGGTGATCACCGTGTGGTGCACACCAAGGGCTTCACCAACCTGACGATTGGTAGCCCCTTGCTCCACCATCCCTACAGCCCGCCACATTTCTGCTTCAGATAGATGTATTCTTACATTTGCATTTGCCATATTCAATCATTAAATCAGAAGGGTTTGTGTTGAAATGAAGATGGAATACCCTACACATGCCATATACTTGTAGATTGTACACGAACACATTATGAAAATATCAAGGGTGCATGCTTTCCATGACTGTCACGAAAAGTCTGCCTGTAAAGAGAGCTAATGTAAACACTGGGGACCATCTCAATGCATTCCTCAATCATATCCACCAAAAATATCGCAAATATGTCAAGCAAATTTCACAATGATGTGTCAAATATTTGGTGCTTAGCAAACTTTGAGTAGTATAGTTTGTTTCTATTAACTATCTGACAGGTGATCAGTTTGTTTATGGATTTCTTCCAAATAAAACACAGGCAGCGTACACTAGATTTTTCAGACTTATGAGTGAAAAGATTCAAGAAAAAGATTTTTCGCTGACACCGTCTTACGTTTTTTATCGATTTTGAAATTGCAGCACAGAATGCCATAAGAGCAGGAACAAGCCTTTCATGAATATACAATTTTGCAACTTAACGCTGGTGGTAAGTTTGCACCAAAAAAGAGAAAGTACAGAAAAATAGACAATAGCATTCGTCATTTGAAACGCATATTTGAAGAGCGTCAGATAGGGGTACTTGAATATCTGGTTGCAGTGTCTAAAAGTTCAGGGTATTAACTTACTGTGTATGTATTTGTGTATACTTTGACATAAATGTTTTGAAAAAAAAAATCGAAAAAAAATCGCCATGTTCGAAAGAGCATTCCCTCGAAGCAGCGTTTATGTTTGACTGTACTCCAAGAAGTATATATATATATACTCCATGGAGTACAGTCAAACACAAACGCCGCATCGAAGGGAGTATTCTCCCAAATATTGTGTTTGTTTTTCTTTTTCTTTCTTCTTTTTTATATATATTGCTCATGTTCTTATAATAATTATTGATGGCATACAGAAATACAAGTTCACTGAGTATAACATTTTATTTTTGCTCTTGTTATTACTTATTCATCCACCGGCAAACTGCGACATTCCCCAAACGTTAGCTCTACAACTTTAGAACAAACTATAATCCTCTGCTGTTTGGTGTATAGGATTATTCACACTTCCGCGTACCACCTATGGAAACAATAGCCGTCGGCAAACCGAGACGACCCCTTTGCATCAGGCGGTAATCAGATACGTCAGCTCTTCCCCCATTATTAGCACTTTACGAAACTCGTCCCAAAAATTAGTTATCGCCCTCGTCAAAGGTTCGAAGTAGTAGTGTTCGTATGTTTCACCCCTCATTTGGGGGACCTCGGTGGGGGACCTCGGAAGTGACGTCATGTCACGTGACGTAGTGCCGCCATGTTGTGTTGTCATGGTAACCCGCGTGAGCGGCCATGTTGTGACGTCATTTCCATAGTGATACGTGATGTGAGTGCGCATGCGCAGCGCGTGTTGTTAAGGTGATATGTGTTTCCGTCGTCCATTTTGTATACTAGAGGCCGCCATCTTGGTTTCTATGGTAGCACGTGATTGCTATGTTACCTAAGGCATACAATAGGACAGGGGTATGTTCGGAGGGTATGTTCGATTGAATCAGAGTATTTTCTGGAACGACTTCCCTGGATGATTACCACAAACAACCCGACAATCCCTCCAAATCACTAAAATCCACCCAAAATCACCGAAATTGACTTTATTTCCCCAATTTATCGGCTTAGCACGTAGTGCTATAGTACCAAGGGGTCCCCTGGGGGTGTGTTTGATTGAACCAGAGTATACCTAATTACCCAAATAGACCCGACCACCCTTACAAACCATCAAAATCTCCACCAAACCACCCAAACGGACTTGTGAAGCCCATTTTGGGCATATAAAAATAACACGTTATGCTATATAGTACCAAGGGGTACAGGGGTATGCTCTATTGAATAGGAATACAGGGCCTGATTTTCCCAGAATCCCATATTTAATGCCTATTACATATATTTCTCTATTACTAACAGTCTATCCAGTCCAAATTATCTCTGGTTCTCTCGTCCAAGTCTTATAATTACCAGTGCTCGATTTCCCATAATGCAGTTATCTCCCTTGTGTATATCAAAATCATTCCCAAACCCAATAAGCAATCGAGCAGTTACTGATAAAGCATTGCTCGAATGACTCGAATCCCATCGAGCAAATGAACTTTAGAGTAATTGCTCGATTGAGTGACTCGCAACTATTGCTCGAACGACTCGAATCCCATCGAGCAAATGAGCCAACGAGCATTTGCTCGTTCGAGTGACTCCTCGAACGACTCTTAGACTCATTTCAGAAAAAAGGGATTCCATAGCCATAGGCGTTTTCAAAAAAGGGATTCCACAAATGGGATTCCATAAAGGGATTCCAAAAGTGGGATTCTGTCTTATGTCGAGTGACTCGCAACTATTGCTCGAACGACTCAAATCCCATCGAGCAAATGAGCCAACGAGCATTTGCTCGTTCGAGTGACTCGTCGAACGTCTCTTAGACTCATTTCAGAAAAAAGGGATTCCATAGCCATAGGCGTTTTCAAAAAAGGGATTCCACAAATGGGATTCCAAAAAGGGATTCCAAAAGTGGGATTCCGTCTTATGTCGAGTGACTCGCAACTATTGCTTGAATGACTCGAATCCCATCGAGCAAATGAGCCAACGAGCAATTGCTCGATCGAGTGACTCCTCGAACGACTCCATAGCCACAGGCGTTTCGAAAAAGGGATTCCACAAATGGGATTCCGTTTTCATCTTGTCGCCAAAGCTCCAAGTCCACTACAGGTCTATGGTCTATCTGTCCTATCATTAGCTTCAACAACAGTCTTGTTCCATTGCGGCCTTGTACCAGTACTATTGGCTAAACTACCATCCATTACTTCCTACCTATACCTTCGCTGAAGCTTTCAAATGTTCCATCTGAGGAGGAGTTACTCGAACGAGCAAATGCTCGTTGGCTCATTTGCTCGATGGGATTCGAGTCGTTCGAGCAAAAGATGCGAGTCACTCGATCGAGCAATTACTCTAAAGCTCATTTGCTCGATGGGATTCGAGTCATTCGAGCAATGCTTTATCAGTAACTGCTCGATTGCTTATTGGGTTTGGAAATGCTTTTGATATACACAAGGGAGATAACTGCATTATGGGAAATCGAGCACTGGTAATTATAAGACTTGGACGAGAGAACCAGAGATAGTTTGGACTGGATAGACTGTTAGTAATAGAGAAATATATGTAATAGGCATTAAATATGGGATTCTTGGAAAATCAGGCCCTGTACTCCTATTCAGTAGAGCATACCCCTGTACCCCTTGGTACTATATCATAACGTGTTATTTTTATATGCCCAAAATGGGCTTCACAAGTCCGTTTGGGTGGTTTGGTGGAGATTTTGATGGTTTGTAAGGGTGGTCGGGTCTATTTGGGTAATTAGGTATACTCTAGTTCAATCAAACACACCCCAGGGGACCCCTTGGTACTATAGCACTACGTGCTAAGCCGATAAATTGGGGAAATAAAGTCAATTTCGGCGATTTTGGGTGGATTTTGGTGATTTGGAGGTATTGTCAGGTTGTTTGTGGTAATCATCCAGGGAAGTCGTTCCAGAAAATACTCTGATTCAATCGAACAGGTAACATAGCAATCACGTGCTACCATAGAAACCAAGATGGCGGCCTCTAGTACACAAAATGGACGACGGAAACACATATCACCTTAACAACACGCGCTGCGCATGCGCACTCACATCACGTATCACTATGGAGATGACGTCACAACATGGCCGCTCACGCGGGTTACCATGACAACACAACATGGCGGCACTACGTCACGTGACATGACGTCACTTCCGAGGTCCCCCACCGAGGTCCCCTAAATGAGGGGTGAAACATACGAGACATACTACTGCTCGAGCTAGACATAATTTACTATACTCGTTTTGGTGACTCGTTGGCGATCATCTATTCAATACTTTCAGCTTTGTCCTTCAGGGCCGTTGCTAAGGTGTCTCGGATGGGGGTGTCCACCTCCAGATTTCCAACAGCAACCCCCCCCCCCCCTCCTCACTTGAGTCAAAATTTTCCAACTGCAGGGTTTAAGATGCAACACTCCGCCGTGTGTACACCCTCCTTGACTGTAAATATTGTGCTGAGGCTTTCGTTTGTCACAAATTCCAACTACTGATCAACATGTAGGTGGAAATTCGAAGGCCTAAATTGAAAAAGGTTGGAAATTTGAGACAGGGCGCTGGTGAATTTTTTCAAAACATGTTTAGAATTTGGCCAAAGTTTCCCAAAACTATGCATTTTGTACTGAAAAGTAGTGAAAGTCCCCCAAATATTGATTGAAAAGTAGAAAAATCCCCTCAAATATTGATTCGTAGTTTTTGTGTCTCCATTCTTGTTGTGAGTTCACTTGTGTAACGTTTTACCATACTTTTTGGGAACATTCAGACATATATTAACGCTATGTTCGGAAAGTTTGATGGAAAACAAACACACACAATTTTTGGTTAGTGGCGACATCTGAGTTTGGCAATCTCTGCTCACTCGCCACTTTACCTAATGTCAGTGAATTTGAAAATTAATGTTGCTCATCCCTCTACTACCATAACATTCTCGGTCTGCGAGTTGACGGCAACTCAGTGCCACCATTTCACTCATGTTTCGGGAGTCGGCTGCACACCACAAAAACGCATTACAGCGCAATTTACAAAATGTCATCCCCCGCAGACCTGTTGTAAAACGCGCAACGAACTGTAGTATAAAATACGAGAACTCCATTTTCTACGTCTCACACAGCTCTTGGAAATTTACTGCACCAAGCGTCTATCCAACTTGAAAGTGGAGTACATAAACACCCGGACGACACAGATAGATCTCACCAATATAAACGAAAGGGAACCAATCCGTCTTCTATAGAGATCTTCATATTTGTCAAAAAGAGTTTCGCCTCTACCGATCTTACAAACAGAAAATAACCAATACTGAATACTACAAGATTTTGGCCATCACGATGTGTGCCCCTGTGTTCCAACAAGCACGACCACTTCTCCTAATGGGGCGCGGTGGCTCAGTAGGTAGAGGTGCAGGCTGCAAGCCGAGATGTTCTCGGTTCCAATCCCACCTGCGGCAACCGCGTTATGTCCTTGGGCAAGACACTTCACCCCCATTGCTCATGTGGGGGAACGGTGACGCTGTGCACTAAAGCGTACTGCACGTCGATGGTGCACCTATCTTCAGCCAATGCTAACCCTGCTTGTGTGGAGTTTGTATGATGGGGAGCTGACAGCTGCTCGTCGTTGCTCGGTGGTTCTCTCCGTGTACTCCGGCTTCCTCCACCCGTAAAACTGTTGTGGTCATGATTAGCCATTGTGCAGAAATATGTGACCTTAAACACCAATAAATAAATAAATAATAACTTCTCCTAATACCTCCTTGATTTTATTCTCATTAGCTACTAACAAGAGCTCCCTGAGATCTATGAGCTCTTGTCACACAAGATTTAATTAAACCAATTTACCAATCCAGAGAAACAAATATCCGTTTTATATATACATATTATCATAACAGTGTATTGATCCTTGTCGTAGATCACGTCGAGTTGAAGTGACCAGATTGTCGGATCACACGAGTTGCCGCAGGCAGCTCATGTGATCCCACAATCTGGTCACCTCAACGAGATGTGATACTATGACACGGATCAACAAACTTTATGGTGAAAGGTTTATTTCATGACTGACACACTTACAGTAACTTAATTTGCTTACCTCGATTTACTTATTCCCTAAAGCCGAACATAAAAATAGCAGACGAAACTTTGTAAACAACGGCAACGGCTTCCCTAGTTACTAAGTCTATTTTTAACGGATAAATATTCCGACGTTATTCATACGGAAATTCTCGGCAATTTCCGTAGGAGTGTGATATGGATTTTTGATCCGGTGTGACAGGAAGGATAGTCCGTAGGAACGCTAGTCCCTCTGGACTATTATTCCGCGGAATTATAGTCCTAGGTCTAACATTTCTAGGAATAGTAGTCCGGCGGACTACTATTCCTAGAAATGTTAGACCTGGGACTATAATTCCGCGGAATAATAGTCCAGAGGGACTAATTTTCCGACGGACTATCATTCCTGTCACACCGGGAAAATCTCACCTTGTGTGATCCGACGGTCTGGATAAAATCCTCAAACAGTAGTGGTATTTAGGGTAAAAATATCATAGGCATATAATAAAATTCGTTAGAGAGACATTTTTCAGACCAACTCTTTCGATTATTTCATTAACACGGGATTACTCTTTGTTTTAGTCTAAGTTATCACTTATGCTGATATTCCACCAGGGGTCGTTTAGATGCCCATTTTGAAGCGTTAACCCTTTACCCGATGTAACAGTAAAAACCGGCCAGCGTTATTCACAAAAATCAAACATTCAATTTTCATTATTTTTTTCATTTTTTGACTCGGAAACATAGTTCATGACCCCTCATTTGCACTCGTTCCAATGAGGCGCCATATAAGCTGTGTTTTTGACGCAAAAAATGGGGGAAAATAGTCATTCAAGAATTTTCTTAGCAAGTGTAGTCTTCATTTTGTGTTGGGTAAAGGTTTAACAGAACAAGCAGAGGGCGACAGACACCTGGAATGAATTCAGCATACTCGAAACATGAAAAAAACGCTGCCTGGCAACATTTTTCACGTTGGTTTTCTGATTTTCCGACCTAAGTAAAAGTTTGTTTCAAAGTATTTCGAAACTCGCGAATCGTCACCACTACAATAGGGTTGAGTTAGAAACTGGATGAGCAATTGGATGTGCAAAATAAAAAGGATGTGGGTGTTGGAATGGGCATCATGTATTTGCAGGTGTGTTGTGCAGTTGATGTTTCGGTGACCGAAGAAACTCCAAAAAGGATATCGCGCATTATCAGTACCGGGAGCTCATTAACTCCAACGAATAATATCAAATTTTTGATATTTATATTTGGATTACCAGTCTCTTGCGTTATGCCGTTTGATGGAAAGTTAATTTGGAGCAGCACCAAGCAGCCAGGGCCGTTGTCCACAGTGAAGCTTTCCTGCGGGAACTCCGTATATTTCTCTGAGGGGGTTACGTCGTTCCCTTACAATATCAAGCCCCCAAAATGGCTTTATTTTCACGAATTTTCAACTCAGTGTGAACTCAATAATCTTGCCAGCCCAACTTAACCCATTTAACTGCGTGTAGCCCCACAGCCCCTCAGAGATAACAATGGCCATTTCTTTTGAAGACCTGTGATTACTCAGTTTTCAAATCCCCGAATCCCCCTCTGCTAATACGAGAGGGCACACACACACACACACTCTCTCTGCTTAAAAACAAATGTTGGAAGCTATCCCTAACAAGAACTGCTCAGCCTGGACAAGTGTCTGTCACTTGACCGAACACCAAATATAAACACATACACACCGACATCAGTGGCACTGGAGGGGACAGAGGGGGCACATGACTCCCCCCCCACCCCCCCCCCCAAAAAAAAAAAAAAATTAGTCATCCCCCCAAGAGATGTCGCCTAATTATTGATGCCTTTCACAACTTATAAATTATGGACAAACGGACTCGGAGACAAGGAAATTGCGTATTTTTGTCTCGATTTTTAAATTTTTTTCCCGGGAGAGACCCCCTCCAGCGAGGGGGGGGGGGGGGGGCTCCCCTTCTTCTCGCCCCATCTCGCCGCTACGTGGCTCGGATAAGATCAAATAAGATAAAATCTATTATCCGGTTGAGTGCTAAATTATTTTTGGCCATCAAAATTTGTTCACATATCTTTGCCTTCTTACAGTTTATGGGAGAGTGCCTACGGCACCCTCCCATAAATTGTAACAAGCCAGGTCCTTACAGACTAAATAATATCACTTCAATGATAATACGAAGCATATCCACTGAGTATGAAGCCTTAAAATTGCAGTAACTTCACCTCCGAGTAAAGCCCAAATATGGGCTTTCAGCACTCTACCAGTTAAGCAAATACATCAGAACAAAGGCAGGTTGCTTTGTATATACAAAATCAACATAAATAGAAAAAATAAACAATACTAATTCCAAATGACAAACGTAAATATGAAGGCTTATAGTGTTTGTAATATGATATTGTTAATGTCATCTCTTGGTGTCAGATTGACAAAACTTGTTCTCGTTGTATTAAGAATTGCTGGATCATATTACAGATGATACCGCATAGCTGTGGCACATTGTTTCTCATCAGGAATATGAATCTCTCGGATGTGTCCATCTCAACTAACTCTTGGTATTCACGTTCAAATTTGTAAAATGCACGTTCTCTAAGGGCTGCATATTCACTGCACTCCATAACGAAGTGCCATTCTGTTTCCACTGCACCTGAGCCGCATACCGCGCATAAGAGTTCACTTACGGGGATGGGTGGTTGGATATGCCGGTAATCCATTTATTATTTTTTGTAATTTGTTGAATGTATTGGGAGAGACGTTGATGTGGGCTATGCCTGTTCGCCAAACAATATTTCTATTTTTGAGAAATAAAATTATGTTTAAAAAAAAAAATCTCTTTTTGAGAATCCCTTCTAGAAAACGTCGGTGGTCATGGAATCCCCCTTTCCGGATGAGTCGTAAGAGTAATTACTATTAGAAGAAATTTGGCCGTTAGCTCATTTGAAGCAATCAAGAAGACTCGCAAAAGTATTTACTCCTGGAGTAATTACTCTCATGGCTCTTTAGTTCATTTGATGAAATCGCCATGTACGTTTGTCGCACCCTACTTTCGGCACCCAACTCTCACAGCTGTCTGGATCATGGCACCCCAATTTTCCAAGATGAGGAAAAAGAGTCGTATGTGTTGTGAGCACATTATGGATTTTCACAAAGGCACATCCAACATGTGGTGCACGTGGTGTGTACACATTGTTACACGCTATGTACTATCACAAAGACACGCCTGGAAATCTCCTAACATAGGCCAAACAGGTCATGGTATTTATTTATTTATTTATTTATTTATTTATTTATTTATTTATTTATTTATTTATATTTATTTATTTATTCATTTTTAACTACACATTTGACAGCCTGGGTCACCTCGTTTCGGGCAGTTTTACGGATGGTGAACCCGGAGTACCCGGACCGGACCACCGAACAACGGCGAACAACTGTCAGACTCCCCAACGTATTAACTCCACACAAGCAGGGTTAGCAGCGGCTGAAGACAACTGCACCGTCGGCGTGAAGTACGCCTTAGTACATAGCGCCTCCGTGCCCCCGTGTAGGCAATTGGGATTAAGTGCCTAGCACAAGAAAACAATGCAGTTACCCCTGGCGGGGATCGAACCGTGAACCTTTCGGCTTGAAGCCCAATGCCGTGACCACCGAGTCACCGGGTAAAGGTATAAAAAGAATGACCTTCATCTATATGACCATACTAGTATTCGTGTTATACAAGGCATATAACTCACAAGATGGTGCATGCTGTGGGAAATGGAGAGATTGCGTCTCAGCAGATTCATAAGATCCCCACACCTTTCATTAACGACTGCCATACTAGAAACCAAACATGCCCCAAATCACCACTTGACCTGGCGATCCGTACTATCCATGGGGTATTACAAAGCACCAGGTGGGTTAGTAGTACCAAGGCTAATAGTAGACCAACAGAGGTACATACAGTCTATTCTATACTACCACGCTAGACAACCAAGCATAACCCATAACACTGTACGACCTACCATTCCGAACTACCCATACCAACAGTGGGATAGTATAAATCATCACGTGGATAGTAGTACTAAGGGTGGAAAGGAGTTGCTACCGTACACCCCCCCCCCCCCTTTACTACCGTACCAGACAACTAAGAATATCCCCCACAACACTGCATGATCTAGAATTACGCACTACATATATCAGCCGTGAGACACCATATCGGATTAGGTGGGTAGTGGTACCAAGGAGACTACCAGTAGACCAACAGGCCTTCCATCCTATCCTGCCGCACTAAACTACCAAGCATACCCCCATAACCCTGCGTAATCTTGAATTACGCACTACCAACATCAACTCCGATCGTACAATGCAGTCGATGGATTAGTAGTTCTAATGGCTAACAGTACAAGGGTACAGACCACGCATTCTATAAATAACCAAGTACATCTCACAACGCCGCATAACCCAGCATTACGTACTACCCATAGTAACCCCCGATGGTGCAATGCGTTCAATGGGTTAGTAGTACTAAGGCCAAACAGAAGACTAACAGAGGTACATACCGTACATCCTATACTACCATACTAAACAGCAAGCATTACCTTGCAATACTCCCTGGCCTAGTATTACGCACTATCTTTACCAGTCATGGGATAATACAAAGCATTCGGTAGGTAGGTAGTACTGAAGTTTAACAGTAGGCTAAAAGAGGTACAGACAGTCTATCCCATACTACCGTACTAGACAACCAAGCATATCCCGTAACACTGCATGACCTATCATTCCAAGCTACCCATACTAACCGTAGGATAGCACAAAGCATCAGGTGGATTTAGATGGATTGTAGTACTGAAGTCTAATAGTAGACCTACAGGAGTATATTCCGCCCATATTATACTGCCATATCAGCCCAGTACAGGAAGCCTGGCATACCTGGCCGAACTACGTCATATCGGATTATACAGTGTACATTAACAGCGTTAACGTTTCCACGACGTCGCGTGCATACAATGACGTCATGACGTCAACAGAAACGACAACTGTGCCGTAGAGAAAACTTTCAAGAAAATTCACCTTCCTCGTCGTCTTCCATCACATACCCATACTACACACCCAGGACCACGTGTGTGGATACATATATCACTATATATACTATAGCACACTATATATGCAGTACGTATACCATTTGCCAGATCTTGCTGGATGGAGTCTACGTTTTGCACAGGAATTGGTAAAAGTCCGGGTAATCAGATTCGTTAGGGTACATGCCACACAACTTATAATTTATGTCACCCTCTTGATCCATCATCAGAAAAAATACTCTCCACGTCATTCTCAAATACAAACATCCAGGATGATTACATTCCGTTGTGGAATATTATAATTGGTATACAGTATCACTGTTCAGCATACAACTACACTCTCAATAAACTGTAACCCTTTACCTAACATGAAAAGCAGACGACAATTGCAAAAAAAAATTCTTGAATAACTATTTTTTTCATTTTTTGTATCAAAAACATAGGTTATGACCCCTCATTGGAACGAGCTCGACGAGCTCGTTCCAATGAGGGGTCACAACCCATATTTTTGAGACAAAAAATGAAAATTAATTGGCGACTTTTGAGAATAGCACTGGCTTGTTCGGGCCGTTACGTTGGGTAAAGGATTAACCCTTTAACTACTTGTATATCTTTTTTTTTCTTCGCTTCTATCCCAAACTGGGATGATTTCCCTTACATTTCAGGTTAGGGGAAAGTAACGATGAGATTGTATACAGAAAGGAGCCCCCAACAAATCACTATTACCTTTTTGTTATCCGTATTCCATTTGTTTGTTTGTGTTTGTACGTTTTTGTACGTTCGTCCGTCCGTCCGTCCGTCCGTTCGTTCGTTAATTTGTTCGTTCGTTTGCTTGTTGTTTGTTTGTTCAGCTTTGTTGATCTAGTGTCTTCGTGTCGGAATGATCAAAGTTTGCAATTCAAATTTTGTTACTTATCTAATTTTTGTTTTCAGAATATTGCTTATGACCCAATGACCCAATATTGCTTATGGGAATGAGTTTGGGAGTTGCTTTCGGTAAGGGTACATCACCCGTGTCTCGGAAATAAAAATGGAAATTTGTACTTACGCAGAAAACATGTGCGAATGGACGAGAGGCTGCGGCCTTCATGTAAATGTTTTCGAGTTACCTCCCTCAGAGACGTTGATCTCACCTAACTTATGATACAACTAGCGGGCCGACATTCCCAGTACGGGTAGCCTCACTCATGCGATGGCATACCTCTAGTTGTATTGCATATCAGGGGAGATAATCAAAGCTTGAATTTTTAGCTGGACATGGATTGTATCGAGGAGTCATGTAATACATACGCCCCATTTATATAATAAATAAGAGCATTTGATCACAAACAGACGTATGATCAGGAGCACATAGGTGGACGGCCCGACAGACAGTTAAACTACCACCAGTACTTCTAGAGCTGCCAACCTTTCGATCGCTGTTAAAAAATTAGGTGCCGTTCATTCGTACAGGGGCTTAGCGAAGGGTGGTATAGGGTGTGTGTGACTTCCACCCAAATCGACTCCCACCCTATTCCCAATAATTTTCCAGTCGTTACACAGTCGTCGGGAAGGGGGTCTTATCGATTCGTTCTTGTTAGTAGATTTGGATTTATGCAACACACATAATCGTCCATACAACTGAACGGCAGTGGTACCCGATTTGAGCAGTTGGGGGCCCCATGGGCAGTTTGTAGTACGGTGTGCGTGGACTAAATAAGAAGTTGCGTCACTACTACTACTATACTTTATTTACCCACGAATATATTTCCTAGAAGTCTTGAGTTTTTTAATTATAATCCTATGAACACTGGTGGTATCTTCCATGCCAGTTCAATGTTAGCAATTGTGAGAGTCCATATTCATTATTTGGGGGTAGAGCAATTAAAATTTTCAACGTGCAGCCTCGGGGGCTGCACGCTGAAAATATTGATTGGTCTACCCAACACTTTAACTTAGGAGCGATCCTACTTCATGAGAGTATGACTTATAATGTTCCCTGGTCGGAAAACCGGCCTTTAGGGTTCAAAGGGCTAATATTCCACCTACACCATCAAGCCGCATACATTCGAGGAAGGCACGCCTTGCTAATGTAGTTGGAACGCTTTATCGGTTGAGACTTGAGCCATGGCAGTCGGGAACAGGCTCGTAGCCGGGATATCAAAGTTAGGCGGGGGGGGGCAAGAGTAATATCTAAGGGGCTAGTTCAGCGATCTGATCGCAGCAGTTACCCTCCACGAGGGGGGGGGGGGGGGGTTAGCCGCTACGTTCAGATCGCTGAACTACTAGGGGTCATATAGAATAGGATGCGCAGCATTATCCAAGCCACGTAGCGGCGAGATGGAGTGAGCACAAGTGGGGGACACCCCTTCTTGTTGGAGGGGTGACCTCCCCCGGGTAAAAATTTGAAATCCGAGACAAAAAAAACCGCAATTTCCTTGATTCTTTGTTCGTTTGTATCCATAATTAATAAGTTGTGAAAGGTTTCAATAATTGGGGGGCATGACTAAAATTTGGCGAATGCCCCCCCCCCCCCCCCCCAACCCCAACCTGACATCCCACCCCCCCCCCCCCCCACCCCCAGCCCCAAGGCTACGCCACTGGTCGGGAAAAACGGGCTTTCATCCCTCAAGACACAAACAAACCTAGCAACGCAACACACCTTTCCTCGTATTGTGTAAAGGGTCAGCTGACGAAAATATGTGTTTTCTGAATCTTGAAATTATTCGGTGCGCTTTTTAGATTTCACGCGATCATCTGTTTCTAAATAACACTTCCCTGTGCGAATTATTTCGAATAATTCGACCATTATTAACTCACTGACGCAAACAAATACGATCGTTTAAAAGTATAACTCATTTGTCAGTTTTTTGACAGTTTTATTGCCTCTTGTATCAGTCAGTATGTCAAGAGAAAGTTCGACGCATTGCATATATAAGTTCGAAAAATTAGATTTGAGTTGACTTTGTAACTCCTTTTTACATGTTCGACGGAACGCGCAGACTAATGAGGACTGAGGCCCTTCACCTTCAGGTTCGTCTCCAAAGCCTATTTTATTTTTGACTTTAACCCGTTATTTAACACGAAAAGCAGACGACGCTTAAGGGATCATAAGCTACGATTTGAGGCAAACAATGAAAAAATAATAAAAAATGAATGGCAATTTTGTGAATAGCTCTGACCGGTTTGGGCCGTTACGTTGTGTGAAGGGTTAAAATAAATTATAAAAGCTTTTAATTAACTGACACTGATTTTTAAATAACTATTACTGATAAGATAAAAAAGGGCTGATGCAAGAATCAGGAAGTTAGGTGACAAAAGTAGCGTAAGAGGGGTGAGTATGGGTGAATGAAAAGCCCCTGAAGTGACAGGTAATTTATATTCTAGGGAATAAGCGGTTCGAAACTGCGTTTTTAACCCTTTACCCAACGTAACGGCCAAAAAAGGCCAAGGCTATTCACAATATTCACCATTCAATTTTTATTACTTTTTCATTTTTTGTCACAAAAACATAGCTTATGACCCCTCATTGGAACGAGCTCAACGAGCTCGTTACAGTGAGGGTTCATAAGCCATGCTTTTGACTCTTTACCCAACGTGACGGCCAAACCCAACGCTATTCACAATATTCACCACTCAATTTTTATTACTTTTTCATTTTTTGTCACAAAAACATAACTCATTGGAACGAGCTCGTTTGAACCAAAAAAAAAACAAAAAAATTAGTGCTTCAAAAATTTTATGTGGAAGTGTCGTCTGCTTTTCATGTTAGGTAAACGGTTAACACATTCACAAAACAAACATTTGAGGGAGAAAATTAATACCCCTCTCATTGGTTCTAACTAAAAGCATAACTCTCGCCTCTTCTCTCACTTTTCCGCAAGAGCTGAGGTAACGACCGAAAGGTCCCAGTTAACGCTTTACCAACCAATATTCGCCACACAAACTTCCTGGGAAACCCAGGGTAACTGAAATTTTCATTTGTTAACTCCAAACCATAGCTTATCGTATCACCCCCTCGTTGTTCAATGAGGTGCAGTTTATCGTACACTGTAAACAAAAATGGTTCTATACAGAACCAAAACTGGTTCTAGACCTTGTACCTGGGGTGGAACCAGTTTCGGTTCTAAATAGAACCAGTTTTGGTCCATAAATGGAACCAAAACTGGTTCTATTTACAACCGAAACTGGTTCCATCTCAGGGAAAGATTAAGTACCAGTTTGGGTTCCATAATAGAGCCCGTTTTGTTTCAATCTTCAACTATTGTTAAGATTATATTTCCAGTTCAGGGACAATGTTTAGAACCCGTCTTGGTTCTATAAATGGAACTAGTGTTGGTTCCGTATTTTGAACCAGTTTTGGTGCCATAAATAGAACCAGTTTTGGTTTCTTGCATTGACCCAATTTTGATGACCTCCCGATTTCATCGTAGCATGCTGTATGAATATTGCAAAGCTTCTGTCGAGGTGTGCAAATTCAACTATATTACTGGAGGATAATTTATAGTATTCATTAACCCTTTACCTAACATGAAAAGCAGACGACACTTGCAAAAAAAATTCTTGAATAACTAATTTTTTTCATTTTTTGTCTCAAAACCATAGGTTATGACCCCTCGTTGGAACGAGCTCGACGAGCTCGTTCCAACGAGGGGTCATAACCTATGTTTTTGAGACAAAAAATGAAAAAAATAATGAAAATTAATTGGCGATTTTTGAGAATAGCGCTGGACGGTTTTGGCCGTTACGTTGGGTAAAGGGTTAAAAATACATTGGGGAGTAAATAAATGGGGAAATATAACGTCTTAACATAAATAAATATAAATATTAAAAATAATGGAACCAAACTACCATTATTGGTTCTGCAAAGAACCCAATATATTTCAATTTATAAATTATCAAACCACTTTCATGATTTAGAACCAATTTTAACGACCTGGTTCAATATAGAACCATTTTAATATGTTTTGGTCCTTTATAGAACCAATATGAACAAATTGGTTCCAAATATAGCCAAGCCAAAGTAATACTTTTGGTTCTGAAAAGAACCAAAAATATATTTCAAGTTAGAAATTATCGAACCATTTTTTTGTCTTATAACCAATATAAACAAATTGGTTCTATATAGAATCACAAAAATATTTTTAGTTCTATATAGAACCCTGAGGAGCCAAACTCTTTTGCAATGAATGACCCCTCGTTGGAATGAGTGCGACTAGCTCGTTCCAATGAGGTGCCATAAGCAATGTTTTTGAGATAGAAAATTAAAAAATAATAAGATTTGAATGGCAGTTTTTTTCAATGATAACAACTCGTTTCCATCGCTGGTAGTGCTAGAAATGATTCACCCACCCACCCACCTCCACCCACCCTCCCTCTTTCTTTAGATTTTGTTTTGATCTGCTTGCCTTTTGTGATTTTTTGTCACAAGCGAAGTTTTATTTAGGATAAAACATTCTTTTCATTTTCAAATTAGGGCCAATAAAATAACATTTATCCCCCGGTGTCTGTAATTGGTATTACTCTCTCTGTTCTATAGAGAGTCATTTAATAATTCAGTTCAAGAGTGATTAGCCTGGACGCAGTGGCGTATAATTTTTATTTTTTTTTTTTTTTTTGGGGGGGGGGGGGGGGTAAAATATGTCATTGTACAGTGATGGCCAATGTAGAACATGTTACAGGAGGTGTGTACAAGAGAGTTTGAGATTTTTTTTTCTTTTTCTTGGAGAGAATATCCCCATACCCCCCCCCCCCTCCCCACCCACCCCCACCCCCACCCCCAATCGGTTTCTACGCCACTGCCTGGGCGCCTATTCAGAGGCATTCCGTTTTAAGGTTGCAGAGCGGAATGATGAACTGGTCACCAGATATGGGGTCGACTCCTTCCCGCCGATGATTTTGATGGAACTTTTTTTAGCTTTGTTGGACTGTTACTTGCACATTGGTTCACTTCTGCTAAGACCACCTACCAATTATCTTGAATGATAGTCCATCATTTAGCTGTTCATTTA
Source organism: Pictodentalium vernedei (assembly GCA_031216915.1). Taxonomy (NCBI): domain Eukaryota; kingdom Metazoa; phylum Mollusca; class Scaphopoda; order Dentaliida; family Dentaliidae; genus Pictodentalium; species Pictodentalium vernedei. The sequence continues at coordinate 781,070,529 of CM062297.1, read as the reverse complement.
TCCGTTCTCCTGTTAAGAGAAAAATCTTTCCAAATCCTTTTCATCTGGGGGTGGATTGCGATAACTCAGTTTCCGACAGGAATTGTTTATGGAAAGCAGGCTTATGGGCTATAAATTGCTGACCGCAACGGGCGATGGAAAATATCTCCGAGTGCCATGTGCACGTGGCGATGATTTCCATTGCAAGTTTCTCTCGGGTTTTTATGGCTCCAATCCACTCCGCACTCTCCCATACATAAAAAACTCTCTACGCCATTGCACGCTAAAAAACTAAAGTGTTAAAAACTACACTTGAAGTGCTGTATTTAACACTTACTAAGTGCTGAACTAGCACTTTGTTCAAGTGTAGATATCACAGTACTTGACAGGTGTTACAATAATACCACTTGACAAGTGTAATGTCGCGACACTTGAAAGGAAACAACGCAGATGACGCGGATCAGGCTCGAACTCTCGAGCCTGATCCGCGTCATCTGCGTTGTGTCCTTTTAATTATGTACCCACCAAGCGCAAATCAAATTATGGACGATTCTGGAAGAACCACCAATGCTAGACATATGGGAAGTGCCATCCATTCAAGTTTCAGATGCCTGACGATTGTAATGTCTAAGTGCTTAAAGCATTGCACTTTGAGAGTTAAAATCAAACCCTAAGAATTAGAATGGATTTAACACCTTGAAAGTGTCAGTTTTAACAGTTTTTAGTGTGTGGTATTTATATACTCTCTATACATCCATACATTATTTTACGTAGTGTGATCTTCTCGGGGAGGTTCCGTCTACTAAGTGTTAATTTCGACTGATGAGGTGCTGATAAGACAAAACAGACAACAATTTTTGTATACTGTATGACCTGAAGCCTGGAGTCAGGTGGTTGTTGAGCTGATGAATGTACTGATATAAGGTAATTATAAGTGTCGATCCAAAATCTCCATCACAGATATTCTACAATTAGCAACACACACCCACCTACAAATGCCAACTGACATACCAGCAAGAACATTATATTCATAAATGTTACCAGAAAAAAAAATGCACAGCCAGCTGATTTATCTTCTGCCTGATATACATTATCAATACAAGCAGATGTAATCCGGGGTTTTGCTCTGTCCGGGAAATAAATGTGGACTTTTTTTTTGTTCTCGCCGGAGTAGGCCAATGTGCGTTTCGCGGCTCTGAAAATGGGTCTCTGCGACCTTTTCTGCATGGGTCGATAACGGACTCCGCTGTTGAGGTTTAACAGCCTTGGTTGGTGTTGCACATTGAAAATGTCGATTGGTTAACCCACATATTCACTACGCAACCATCCTCCTCAATGAAATTATGACGTATCATGTTCCATGGGCCAGAAAAACGGCCTCTCGTTTTCAGAGGGTTAAGTGACATACTCATCAATTGTCGTGACGTAAGGTTGGAGGAATCGGTTCTTGGAGTGGACCTTACATGTGAGTCTCCAAAGTTGGAGAAAAGCCATGACGATGGGCTGTAATTCTTTCAGATAATTCAGTACTGCATTACAAAATGCGTCCAGGTGTCTCCCGGCCTGCGGGTGTGGGACTGTTTCTTTTACACTGATATTCTCAAATTTTCTTCTCAGTTTTGGATCTTCTGTGGCAAGGATTATTCTATTACAGGTGTTCGCAGGTCAGGAAAATACTATTCCATCAACATCCGTATAGATGGTAGTAGTGTGAAAATGAAAATATATATACTATTCAAAAAAAGTAGGGGATATTTGATAAAAGTGAGATGTATTAAGAAATATACTTATATTTTCATCAAAAAGACAGTTGCGACATTGCACTGTGGCATCTGGTGAATGATTTCAGCGAAGGTTGGGTGTCTGACAAGCACACATTCCACGAACTGAGCTGTAGAAGGCATGGACGATCAGTCAGAAAGTTTACCAAATCCAGTCCAAGACCTCAATAGACCATTTTTACATAGCGCCATCTCACATCCGGGACTCGATATGCCCCCTCGAAACCAGCCATTCAGATTTGTTACTAAAAATGACACCCACGTCTGCTGTACCGTACTGAACGCTGCATTGATATCGTTTCTTTCCACTTTATAAATATTTTTGCCACTGCTGTCGTTGTTTTGAAACAAAATTCGATTGTGTGCTTGCCTGCCGTTCTTGGAACGAAACATTTAGCTTTAAAGAAGTCAAGGTACATTGTAGCTGGGAGTTGTGATGAACGTCGGAACGTACATGAATGATTGTAACACGAAAATGATAAGTGTGGAAATAACATCGCAAAATACACATATTTCTGACACCCAACCACTGTTCTCTTAGGGGATGAGAACAAACGCAGATTAGGTAAATTGTCGAATTTTAATTGATAAAACGGAGACGAAAAATGAAGCTTTCAATGACGATCAGCAGCTCAGTACACGTGTGTGCAATGTTGATCAATAAAGCCGGTTTGTGGGGGCAAATTGAGTCCCAGGTGTAAGATGGCGCTATGTAAAAATGGTCTATACCTCGTAAATCCTCCTCGGTTCGCGGGACAAGCGCGGATCCGACATGGCATACTTCTCACCAAACGTCCAATATGTGCTTGACGGATGTTATTCCATTTTTCCCGCAGTGCAGCGGCGAGTTCCTGGAGATTGGTAGGGGGCTGTTGGCGTTGTCGTAGACGCCTACCAAGCATATCCCAGACGTGCTCGATTGGTGAAAGGTCTGGACTTAGTGCTGGCCAAGGCAGTGTAGTGATGTTTTGCTCCCGGAATAACTCTGTAACGACACGGGCCCTGTGTGCTCTTGCATTGTCATCTTTAAAATGAATCGACGGCCGTGACGTCGCGCAAGTGGCACCACACGAGCTGCTAACATCACGGTGGCACTGCCCTGTGACACGCCCTTGGATGATATGTAATGCTGTTCTGCTTGTCATGATTATGCCTCCCCACACCATAGCCGATCCACCACCAAAACGATCGTGCTGCCTAACTGTTACATCATGGTATCGTTCGTTCCGACGCTGCAACACTCTGTTTCGCCTGTAGTGAATGTCGAGAGTGAACCTCGATTCAACAGAAAACATAACGTTGCTCCACCGACGATTGTCCCAGTGCTGCCGGGCCCCACACCAATTTCGCCTTGCTGCATCGTGACGTTCAGTCAAATGTGAAATTATTCGAGGTCGTCGAGCGTACAAATTCCAGCTGTGTAGGCGACTTCTGATAGTCTGACCACTGACTCGCGCATCTTTCGCTCGGTGCAGCTGCTGTCCAATTTCTGAGGCACTTTGATGGTGGTTACGTAATGCTGTGGTTCGGATGAAACGATCCTGGTTAGCAGTTGTCGCCCTTGGACGCCCTAACCGACGTCAGGGCATCAACATTGCCTGTCTGACGGCAGCGTGACCACAACCTGCTAGTCACCGATTGAGTAACGTTGAGAATTTGAGCCACTGCAGTCTTTCTGTTGCCAGCTTCCAAAATGCCAACGGAATGTAAACGTTCGCCACGTGTCAGTCTTCGCATACCTCAAAAGTTACGTTTCGACCAGAAACTATTGATGAACGGGTTTATACCAAGAAAAGAACGATGAGACCTCCGAAAATGCCCGTCCAGTACAAATGTAAATTTCAAAACGTACCCTCAGACATTAACGCGACGCTCGTGCGAAAAACCTGCACGAAGTTTTCGTGGGCCGGTAACATTCATGATCCACACTAAACTTGGTAACATCCTGATGTGTTCAATCGCGCGTATCCAATACCATTTTCCGAAAATATCAACATTAGTTTGGATATCCCTTACTGGCTTACTAAAGTTCCTTCTTACTCAATTAGGAGCAGTTAAAACTCGTTTTCACTATAATATTTGGCAAAATTGAGTTGATATTTCGTCTCCTGAGTTCCAATGTGTTCTATGTGCCTACTGGCACATAGAACACATTGGAACTCAGGGGACGATTTGTTAAAAAAACAAGCATTTGGGAAAAAAATTTGTAGAACATGCTTTTTCCACCTCTGAATCACCCACCCACCCCGGACTGAAAATCCGGAATTTTTCGGCAGGACCCACTCTAACCACCCCCGTCCAATAGCGAAAATTGTTAGCAATGGGCATTCGCGTTGGAAGATAGTTGATTTACAAGCAACAAACCGAATCATGTATCAGAACGAGAGACCAGTAGGTATTTGTATATTTCGAGTTGTCCGATTATAATTTGTGGTGGGAGCTCAGAGGCTCATTAGTTACATCATTGTACTTTAAATCGAAAGGCTGACTATTCGATCCAGACAGGTACCATCTGCGTTGTGTCCTTGGACAAGACATCATCACGTTTGTTAACGTGGGATGCACTATACTAAGACGTTCGTCACGTCGATGTGCACTTGTATTGCCTTCAACCCGTAAAACTGTCCATGGTCATGATTAGCCATTGTGCAGAAGTATGTGACCTTAAACACCACTAAATAAATAAATAAATAAATAAATAAATAAATAAATAAATAAATAAATAAATAAATAAATAAATAACCCGCTGCTAATTCGGCTTAAGTCAGGTTAGTAAGCTGGAGTGTATAGCAGTTGCTCGTCGCAGCCTGATAGTTCTATCCGGTTACTCCGGCCTTCTCCACCTATGAAACTGCCAGACATGGTGTGGCCCCTGGTTGCTGAAAGTGTCGTTAACACCCCAATAAACAAACAAAGAAAAACAATCATCTGTGCATAGCGTCACAGGCTTAATACGGAAAGACGCTTCAGCCGTTTCGAAAGCACGGTATATTTATCGGAGCCCACCCCTCCAAACACATACACCTTAACCCTTTATCAAACACGAAAAGCATCAGTCGACACTTGCAAATAAATTTTTTGAATAACTAATTTTTTTGACTTTTTGGTGTCAAAACCATATCTTATGACCCCTCATTGGAACGAGCTCAACGAGCACGTTCCAATAAGGGGTCATAAGCTATGGTTTTGAGACAAAAATGAAAAACATAATGAAAATTGAATGGTGATTTTTATGAATAGCGCTGGCCGGTTTTGGCCGTTACGTTGGGTAAGGGTTAAACACACACACGTTGGATCCGTGTCCACACTTGAGAATCATGAATATGACATTAATGTTAATCAAGTTTACAAATCCCCTCCAACCTAGCCGGATCCCAGCAGCTCAGGTGTGTCTTAGGCATTTTTCTTCCCCATTCCCTACCAGCCCCCACTTTCGTTGAGCTTCCACAGCCCCTGTCGGAGGTCCATTGTTCGAAACGTGAAGATTCGGGGATGATTGGCTAGGTGGATACTCCATTCGGGGGTCTTTTGAAAGGTATTTAACTCCCCACAAATATACATTTTGACATGAAATAAACCAACGTCGTCAAAAAGCATTAGATGAACATTACAAAAATTACAAGAATTCGATAAGAAATACTGACCGCATCGATTTTCATTCCTCAAATATAGGTGATGACCAAAGGTCATTTTCAGTTGGAGTAAATAAACAATGAGAGACATATGTCTATCAAGGAAACAGGTTAATATGTCATGAATAATCATTATCCTTTTCTCATCATCGAGGATTATAACAGATCTCACAGTATAATCACATACTGTTTATCGCGGGAAGGTGTGGTCACCATCTTGAACTATAGATATATATGTACACCCCTTTGCTCCTAAAAATAAACGCCAGGCTTTGTTGATTGATGCTTACACACTGCACATTACCTTTTTCAAATGACCTGTTGTCATTTTGGTTCATTTGAACAATTAAAACGTACTGTTGGAGACAAAAATAAACAATTGTTCGACCGAAATATAGCAATCAACTATCTGTACCATCCCCTATGGCGTGACTCAATGAAGATTAATGTTCTTGAATTCTCAACCCTCTGTGTGTGTGTGTGTGGGGGGGGGGGGGGGGGGGGGTAATTTTCATAATGATAGCTGGATTATTGCTTTTCTTATGATAAGAAGTGATAAAAAAACAAATACAGATAAAAGGGCTTTAGTAGGGAGAATGCATGATTAGGAAAATATGTGTAATAATAATAATAATGCAATGTTAACGTCTAGAATCCACCACAGTGCTCTCTGACTTACATTATTACCCCGTATCATAGGCGAACACATCCTTTGTTCATTCCATGACATTCTCAACTCATCTCAACTCAACGAACCATACTGCTGGTGCTCCACAGACGGGAACGCAGACAAGCGCCTCAACAGGTCCCTATTTTACACCTAGGTACGGTGAGGAATGCGTGGTACTGGTGAACATTCCCAACGTTATCAGCTGGCACGTGATTCAATGTCGCAGAGTCACGCACTCAAACTTCCCTGATCTCACACCAGCCACTTCTATACGGGAAGCACCCGACTCAATCGGCAATCTGAGGAATACCCATGCAAAGATTAACTGGGCTTGACATCGCTTAACTTCGGTGGTCTAACGAGAACCGGCCTCGCTTCGCCAATGCTCCCCCATTCAGGTTTTTTATGTACCAAGGGTGAAAAATGTATGCCAAAAGATGTAAATTGCTCGGCTTCATTGATAATTAGCAAGTATTCTTAGCGAGAATCAACCCAGGGGTGCAGCCAGGATTTTTCAGGGTCGATAATAATTAGGGTTTTATGGACACTCGATGACCGACGGCAACCGCGACTGTCCACAGGCAAAAAGGTGGGGATAGCACGAGTGTGATGTCCCCTGTCGTTGGGAGGGGTCCGGGAGACCTTTTCCAGGAAATATTTTTAAACTTCAAGCCAATGAGAGTGAATCTGTGGCCTCAATTTTCTTTTTTGGGGAATTCTTCAGTATTGCTTGGGGACCTTAATCTAATTTTACATAGTTCAAACTTGGCCTCAAAAGTGGGTAATATAATTGTTTGGGTGTGGTACGTCCTATGGACGTACCACACCCAAACAATTATATTACTCACAATTATATATCCCCACCCACCTCACTCTGTCCCAACCTAATGTCTTGTAAATCCCCCTCCCGATAGGGGACATTTGTTTAATATGGAGCCCAAAATGTGCATTTTTTCGCTTTTAACACTTTTACTAACGAATCGGTCGCATCCACCCGCCTAATATACATATTCATAAAAATATTTCAACAAAAGCATATCATGTGACCTCGTTGAAACGAGCTCGTTGATGTTACATGATATGGTTTTGTTGAAATTTTTTGAAAAAGTTGAAAAAATAATATTTGAAATAATAAATTTTGATGTTGCCTCTGCTGGGTAATGGGAAGGGGGGTAAAGGCTGTAGTAGTGAAAAATCAAACGAGGGAACCTTCGGATCTTCGGGGTACATATTAACCTTTTACCTAACGTAACGGAAAACCGACCAGCGCTATTCACAAAAGTTGCCATCCAATTTTTCCTTATTTTTTTTCATTTTTTGCCTCACAAACATAGTTTATGACCCCTCATTAAAACGAGCTCGTTCCAGTGAGGGGCCATAAACTATGTTTTTGATGCAAAAAAAGAAAAAATTAGTTATTGAATAATTTTGTTTGCAAATGTCGTCTGCTTTTCATGTTAGGTAAAAGGTTATCAGAAAGATTTTTATACACCCCCTTTCTGATAATTTCCGATGAGTCTGCAATGACAGGTCGATAAAGATAATTGGCCTCTCTCTCTCTCTCTCTCTCTCTCTCTCTCTCTCCCTCTCTCTCTCTCTCTTTCTCTCTCTCTCTCTCTCTCTCTCTCTCTCTCTCTCTCTCTCTTCCTCTCTCTCTCTCTCTCTCTTCCTCTCTCTCTCTCATCTCTCTCTCCTCTCTCTCTCCCCCCCTCTCTCTCTCTCTGCAGATGCATATTATGGAACTGGTTTGGTTGAGTAGTTGTGATAAAAACGAAAATATGACCGGGGAAACAAAATTTACTGTGAGCAATAAATTCGAATGGTGAAAGCATCAGAATTATTTTATACAGAAAGAGAATTTATGAAGACATCAAATTTTATCTGAATCCTGGGTGTCTTCCCACTAGACTAATTCCCTATAGACCAATTCCCTTTAGGCCAATTCCCAAAAGACCAATCCCCCTTAGACCAACTACATTGTGTTATTGATTATGGGTTGATTAAGGATAATTAGGAAAGCATTTATTTATAAAAATCTGCCCAACATCTATAAAATATCGACAAGCCAGAAAATGGGCAGACTATCATCTGAAAAATGAGGTTCCCAAAGGGTGAATTTGGTGATGCTACCCTGCTGTGCAGGGCAGCACCACTAAATTTACCCTCTGTGAACCTCAACCTGAATCAAGGTCTCAAACATAAACAGAAAGCGGTACCCAGAGGATAAACTGGCCCACTGTATGGGATAGCATCAGCAAATTCACCCTCTGGGGACCTCATTCTGCAAATGACAGACTGCTTATTTTCAAGCTTGAATATCAATAACATTAAATACATTTATAAATATTTATAAATATATCAACTTATTGATATAGAATTATTTTTAAAGTAGAACACACCAGTTGGTCTAAGGGGAATTGGTCTTTTGGGAATTGGCCTCGTGGGAGTTGGTTTAAAGGGAATTGGTCTAGTGGGAATGAACCGAATCCTGTATGAAAATCTTTAAACGCTGTTTACGAAAACCTATTTCTGATTTCTTTAAAGATATTTTACTCCCGAAAATAAGTCTCCATAAATTCTTTTTCTGTATAATTTAGTTCTGATGCTTTCACCATTTTTCACGCAGACCAGAATTTACAGGTTGCAGTAAATTCTCTAGTTTAAAATTGAACAAATGTTCGCGCATTTGAAATTACAGCTAAACATTTGGTTAAAGTACACAGTGAGCTGTACAAGCCTTCGCTTCATTACTCGCAACACAGAAATGTGTTTCTTATATATACGAGTCTAACTTTAGTACTCATCACAAACTGAGATTAAAGTCATCCATGCGGAGATCGTTACTTCCTTGTCAAATAACCTAATAATTTGTGACATGTCAAGTATTGTTGAACTCTTCGAAAAATAACATTGAATTGCAGAGCCTATAAATACATCTTCATTCGAAATGAATTTGTAGCTTGTATAAATAGCTGGTAAAACACTTCTGTTGAGTATGAACAGAAAGGACGCGACACCACCAAATATTTTGTCAGATCTTTAGAGCTCTATGGGATATTTTATACGATTATAACAAGGCTGTATCCAGGGGTAATAGGGGTAATGTGACCCGACCCTAACCCCCACCCCCATTTTTTTTTTAAATTCAAAAAGGTCCACTCATGGTAAGCATTACTCCACAAATGGACCCAAAGGTCGTAATATGATTTGTCTGATGTGGTACGTTCATAGGACTTTGAACTATGTAAAATTGGATCAAGATCCCCATGCAATACTGAAGAATTCCTTAAAAGGAATCTTGAGGCCACAGATTCACTCTCAATTTTAAACAAAAATTGCTAGGAAAGGTCTCCCAGCCCCCTACCATCGACAGGGGGCGTCCCTCTCGTGCTATCCCCCTCCCTTTTTGCCTGTGGTAGTCGCGGTTTCCGTCGGCCATCGAGTGTCCATAAAACCCAGACCTGGCATTCTTAAAAATGCAGGAGGGCTAAAAATCGCTCCCCTTGCACGGCTTAGGGGAGCGATTAGCTCGCCTTAAGCTTACAAAAGCTAAAAGTGGCAAAATGAAGTTTTACTAGTAATGAATTCTGCCTTGTGGGCATTGTACATTTTATTTAGTGTTGCTAACAAGGTAGTCTCTGTGAGATGGCTACACTGTACCTCCCACAGGCCCGTCGGAACGAAATTTATATTGGGGGGGGGGGGGCTGATATTGCTAATTTGGGTGAACTGGCTGATACTAAATGGGTATGGGGTATCCAGATGCCGAAGGTATCTGGCGCGAGTGCTGGCTGAAGGCACGAGCTTTTTGAGGGGTGGGGAGGGGAGGGGGGGGTTACTCCCCCAGAAAATGTTTTGAAAAGGGCAATCAAAGGAAGCATTCTGGTAGCTTTTGAAGCAAAAACCTCTTGATTTTTTTAAACGGCAAAAGTTGTTTTTTTAACAAAATGTTTCAAAAATCCCAATAGAACCCCATAACATTTGGGGACGGTTCTCACACCGGGCTCACCTGCAGGCCGTGGCCGTATTCTGTCAGGCTAAAAAACAGTCAAGCCTTATGGTGGATTCATTAGTTTTATCATTACGCCAATGGGTGTCGTGGTCTTCTGAGCTGCCAAAGGAATTGCTCAAAACGTTTGCACATCAACATATACAGGTGCATGTTATACATTCAGTGTATCATAATTCTAATCCAGGGGCGTAGTAAGCTAATGTTATTGGGGGGGGGGGGGGGTAGGACTTATATTCCCATGACGCGACGCGTCATCCGAGCGGCGAGTGGGGGTGAACACGAGAGGGGATATCCTCCGTCTCGTTGGTGGGGGGGGGGGGGGTCCGGGGGCCTCCCCCTGGAAAATTTTTGAATTTAAGATGTAAAAACATGCATTCTGGTTGATTCTGAGCAAATAAATCGTATATTCCTATGACGCGAAGCGTCATCGGAACCGCGAAAAGGCGAGTGGTGTTGAGCACGAGAGGGGGTACCTCCCCGTCTCGTTGGTGGGTGTCCGGGGGCCTCCCCCGGGATTTTTTTTTAATTTAAAATGTACAAATATGCATTCTGAGTGATTCTGATTCATCGTCAATAAGGAAATACGTCAGCTCTCTGATCAATTCAGCGTGATTTCCGAGCAGAATGACAGGAATAGTGAACATGCAATGAATTACCCTGTGGTTGGTTGGGGTTTAACATCGCTTTCCACAATTAGGCGAAAACACGACTGTCAGTTTTATTGGTGGAAGAAAGCCCACATGGAACCCACTCAATCCAGTAATCATTAACAGTAATGTCGGAATATGGTAGCCAGTGGGCATCCCGTGTGGAGAAACCACCAACCCAGCCCAGTAAAGCCTACTTTTGACAAATTTGTGGGGGTGGGGGAAATATCTCCCTTACCCCCACCCCCCCCCCCCCAACCGGTTCCTACGCCACTGTTCTAATCTGAGTTCAATAATGTAATGTCCAGTTTTATTCAGATTACATCGGTTGCTCCCATCATGGATAAAATAACGACGAAATATGAGCAAATTATTGGGGGGCTGCAGCGCCCACCCCCCGCCCCCCAGCCCCCCTCCCCGCCCCCAGCCCCCCCCCCCCGGTTCCTACGGGCCTGTCCCACACCTTCGGGCCTCGGTAAGGCCCGAGGGTGTTGGAGGGACAGTGTGGCCGTCTTTCAGAAAGCACTAACAAAACAGAGATCTGAAAACATGTGGGTTATTATTTTCTAAGGCCAGGCGGGCTAGTTTTCGCCCTCCTTAATTTTTTTTAGGCGAGCGAATAATCGCTCTCCTGAAAATGCCAGGCTTGAAAATCCAAATTATTATCCACCCTGAAAAATCCTGGCTGTACCCCTAACACTTTCCAAGTTCAATGGAAACATCCTCTCCTAATATTGGACGGGTCGAGGGAGATGAGTTTCCGACAGAAATGAGCTATGAAAATGTTCCCTCGTGCCTTGCTCTACTCATTTCTGTTGAAAATGCTTTAGTCTCGATCCTTACAGAAGAATCTGTGTAAGAAAAACAAAACCATCATCTCGTGCAACTATATTGTACTGTTTCGGTGGCGGGTCCAGACTGGGATTTAGAGCACAAAATTTCAATCATAGTTTGAGGCGATTTGAGGAGTGCATGCCCCCTCGTCGTAGAAAGGCAATTTATAACGGCTCATAGAACAGGAGACCAGGGGTGTAGGCAAGTATTTTCGGGGTGTATGGGTAATAATTTGGGTTCTACGGTCCCTCATGACCAGATGGGGAGCGCGCGAGAGTGATGTCCCCTCTCGTAGGTAGGGGTATAGGAGACCCCCTTCCCAGAAATGTTTTGAAATGTCAATATTAATTGAGTGAATCAGTGGCCGCAATGCTCTTTAAGGGAATTTAAATGAGCAACAAAATTCCAGTTGCCATCACGGATAATACAATGTCCCCTGGTCTCAGAGTTTGTTCAAAAATGAGTTAAAAATATGGGGGGGGGGGGGTGCTCGCCGGGTGATTCCCCAACTGGATTCGCCCATGTATTTCCCTAGGCCTTGTACGCAAAATAAGCAAATTATTTTCGCGATACATCCCTATCGTCCCATAAATACTCACCACTAGATCGATTGATGGATTATCGAAACCAACAGATTTAACCTTGTACCTACTGCAAAGGGGCTATTTCCTCAACGTCTTTCCATTTTTTTCTAAGACTAATCATGAATTATAATTTTGTAATGTCGCACAGCATACTGTTTATTATGTGGTAAATTCCACTCCACGTGGTTTTGGTGATAATTCAGCCTTGATACACTGAGTAAAGATAAAGGAATAGATAGCTGCTTCTGACCACCCCACCCTCCACACACACACACCACCACCACCACCACCACCACCACTAACTATCTCAGATCTATAATGCCCAAAAGACCACCCATACTCTATTATGATAATAGTAACCAGGCATAACACCACATAACCTAGCATTCCGACCTACCCATTGGGTAGTAGAAACCATTAGGTGGATTTGTAGTGCTATGGGATAACAGTAGACCATTAGGGGGTAAATGTCTGTGTTATATATAACCGTGCTGGGCAACAAAACATACCCCACCCCATCGCAAGATCAGTAGAACAACAGGATACATACAGTACGCCCTATATTACCGTACCATACAACTATAATACACCACGGCACTGAATGGACTAGCATTACGCACCACCTACACCATTTGTGGCAACCACAACGTCTTACATCGATAGTGGTACTAAGTGCTGACAGTAGAACAACAGGGGTACAAACCATACATCCTATTCTACTGTACCATACAACCAATCATAACACTGCAAGAACTAACATTACGTTCTACGTATACCAATTGTAGGACGGTATAACGCATGAAGTGGGTTGATAGTACTATAAAAGCTGCAATGGAACCACCAGGGATATAGACCGTACAACCTATACTCCCGTTCTAAACAACCAAGTTTAACACGGTCTGGCCTAGAATTACGCGCTACCTATACCAGTTAGAGAACAATATAGAACATTGGGTGAATCAGTAGTAATAAGGGCCAACACTAAACCACCTGTGTATATACCGCCCACACTATACTACCACACTACTCAACCTAGCATTGTCCCACCCAGCGCGCAATACCACCTGGTCTAGCATTCCATACTACCTATATCAGTCATGGGATAGTATAAAGCATTAGGTCGATTAGTAGTAGTCCTATCAAGGGCTAACAGTGGGCCTACAGGGGAATATACCCCTACTAATATATATCCCCAGTACCAGAAGCCCGACACATCCTTAATCAAACAACGTAATGTCGGATTGTGCAGTGCACATCGGTCAACGTTTCTATGACGTTGAATGCAAATCATGACGTCAGGGCGTCAATAGCAACATCAGCCGGTTCGCGAGGAATACTTTCAAGAAAACTCACCATCCCCATCCCCATCAGTATTCCATCATACATATATCAGTAGTAGGAGATGAGGTAACCGTCCCTTATTGGGGGGGACCCGGCGGAGGGCCCAGAAGAGATGTCATGTCACGTGATCTAGTGATGTTGTGTTTGATTGTCATGGCAGCCCGCATGAGCGGCCATCTTGGGACGTCATTACCATAGTGACAGGTGGTGTTAGTGCGCATGCGCAACGCGTGTTGTTAGGGTGATACGTGTTTCCACCGTCCATTTTGTATGCTGGAGGCCGCCATCTTGGTTTCTATTGTGGCACGTGGTTGCTATGTTACCCAAAGGCCTACAACAAGACAGGGCTATGTTCGGAGGGTATGTTCCTTTGTACAAGAGTAATTTCCCAATTTGGAGAATTACCCAAATAAACCCGACAATCTCTCCAAATCAACAATATCCACCCAAAACCACCGAAACGGACGTGTATTCACTCATTTCATCGGCTTAGGACATAGTGCTATAGAACCACGGGGGCCCTTGGGGTACGTTTAATTGAACTAGAGTAGTTTTCTGGCTCGAATTTTCTCCAAATCCTCGGATACTTTGTAGAATTACCACAAACAACCCGATAATTGTTTACTAGGTTCAGATTCCCCACGAATCCTACTTGTTTTCAATAATTAGCGCGTCTCTTCGTATTGTTAATACCCAAAATCACCTGGTTTTCAGTAGTGCTATAAGGCGCGTTCGAATGAATCAGAGTATACTACAGAAGACTACAAGAGCCTATCCACTGGAACAGTTTTTGTTACTATATTTAGATTTTCTGGGCTTTTCACGCTAGTTCTAAACCCATCCCAATTACTCTTGTTATTGTTTTCCAGGTAAGTCAATCAGTTCACTTTGCTGCAGGTAACTAACCAATCAGATTGCTTGATTTCTCATAATCTGTATGCAGAGTTATCTCCCTTGTGTATAACAAAAGCATATATCATTCCCAAAGCCAATAAGCTATCGAGCAGTTACTGAAGCCATTGCTCGAACGACTCGAAGCACATTGAGCAAATGAGCTTTAGAGCAATTGCTCGATCGAGTGACTCGACATATTGCTCGAATGACTCGTATCCTATCGATCATATGAGCTATAGAGCAATTGCTCATTCGAGTGACTCACACATACTGCTCTTCGACTCATTTCGGTATTTGAGGATGCCTATGGCCTGGTATTGTATTATTTGAGGATACTGTTATATGATACTTATCTAAGGATACTATTACTTGTTTGGCCCAGCCTTCTAGGCCACCCCAGGACATATCTATCCCAAACTCCCCTTTTAAGCTATCGAGCAGTTACTGAAAAGTCACTGCTCGAACGACTCGAAGCCCATCGAGCAAAATGAGCTTTAGAGCAAGTGTTCTGTTGAGTGACTTCACATACTGCTCGAACGACTCGAATCCCATCAAGCAATTGAGCTATAGAGCAATTGCTCGTTCGAGTGACTCGCACATACGATTCTTAGCCTCATTTCAGTATTTGAGGATACCTATGGCCCGGTAGGGTTTTATTTAAGGATACCTTTCTATGATACCTTTTATAGGATATTTATCTGAGGATACTACTACCTGTTGGGCCCAGCCTTTTAGGCCACCCCAAACATACCTATTCCGAATTACTCTAATAATTCATCGAGCAATTACTGAAAATTCATTGCTCGAATGACTCCAATCTGATCGAGCAAATGAGCTATCGAGCAATTGCTCGATCGAGTGACTCTACATACTACTTGAATCACATCGAGCAAAGGAGCTATCAAGCAACTGCACGATCGAGTGACTCGCACATGCGACTCTTCGACTCATTTCATAAAAAGGGGATTCCACAGCCACAGACGTTTACCAAAAAGGGATTCTCAAAAACGGATTCCATAAATGGAATTCCTATTTGACTCTGTGAAATGGGATTCCGAGATTTAACATCAACACTCGAGTGTATTCCCTTCCCTATTGGAAACATTTAGTTCAAATGGTGTTAATATTATATACCTTCATAAAGCTTATAGTTCAAAAATTCATTCAGTTAAACTTTGCTCAGTCATTGGTGTGTTCTGTTCGCTTCGATCTTGGTTGTGTTGGATCTTCGTTGTGTTCGGTTCAAAGGGGTTAATATTATTTATATATATTATATAAAGTTCTTTCAGGTGAAAGCTTTATTGAATTTATTGGGCGTTAAGATTAAGTCAAACTTCGTTATGTTTATTATGTTCACTTCGATCTTGATTGTGTTGGATATTCATTCACTTTGTTTTGCTCAGTTCACTTCGCCAACTTCATTGGGCCAGTTCTCTTCGATCTTGGCTGTGTTCGATCAATCCAAATACTTCGATCTTCGTTCACTTTGTTATTTTATGTTCCCTTTGATCTTGGTAGTGTTGGATCTTCGTTCACTTCAACTTCATTCGAAAAGTTCAACCTTAGTTGTGTTGGATCTGTTCAAAATTCAGTTCTATCCAACCTGTTCATCTTCGTTTATGTTTCGTTTGTTCATTTGGGTTCTTGCAATAGGAGTTTAATTGTGTGCTACTAATCCCTTTCCATACCCTCGAATGTTGATGTTAAATCACAGACTTCCATTTCAGGGAGTTGGATAGGAATCCCATTTACAGAATCCCTTTTTGAGAATCTCTTTTTGGAAAACGTCTGTGGTTATGGAATCCCTTTTTCTGAAATGAGTAGAAGAGTCGTATGTGCGAGTCACTCGATTGAACAATTGCTCAATAGCTCATTTGCTCGATAGGATTGAGCAGTATGTAGAGTCACTCGATCGAGCAATTGCAAATTCCTCTAATAAGTCGTCGAGCAATTACTGAAAAGTCATTGCTCGAATGACATCAATCTGATCGAGCAAATGAGCTATCGGGCTATTTGGGATAGATATGTCCCGGGGTGGCCTAGAAGGCTGGGCCAAACAAGTAATAGTATCCTTAGATAAGTATCCTTTAAAAGTATCCTCAAATAATACAATACCAGGCCATAGGTATCCTCGAATACTGAAATGAGTCGAAGAGCAGTATGTGCGAGGAGTCAGTCGAATGAGCAATTGCTCTAAAGCTCATTTACTCAATGGGCTTCTAGTCGTTCGAGCAGTGGCTTCAGTAACTGCTCGATAGCTTATTGGATTTGGGAAAGGAAACGATTTCGCGCGCCGAAGGCGCGCAGGGACGGTATGGGGGACAAGCCCCTTTCGACCCTCGGTAGCTGTATATTATGGTTGTCACATGTCTAGGCGTGTCAAAGGAGGAAAAGGATCCGGTACTCAGCAGGTGTCTCCAGTTGTTGGTAGGCGGGCTCGCTGGCTGATGTCGGTTGGACCCTCGGGTGAGGACCAGTGTGGGAGGTTGGGTCCTCTCACAAAGGTACTACCTCTCCCCGAGGGTGCAGTCGATCTGGGTTTTCGGGCAAGTATAGTCTGCCGCTTCGAGGATGATAATGAGTGATGGCCATCACTGGCAAGTATAATCTGCCTCAGGCTGTCTCTGTTATAGTTGGACTCTTTGAAGGAAAACAACAACGACCCCTTTCGGGGACCACCAAGAAGAAGACCCGAACTTCCCTGGTTCGGGGGCAGGCCTGCATTATAATCCTATTGGGTTGGGACCAAAAGATGCGCAATGCGCTTACAAAAAGGGGCAGAGGCGGGACGCAGGACCAACGCTCGCCTCCCTTAAAGGGGTTGACCACTTTTAGGGATGGAGCGGAGGATGTTCTGGAACCGTGGGGTGACTGTTTCCATAACGGTTAGACTGTCTGTAGCGGTTATTGGGGTGCTGGTCCAAAAAACATCTTCTGTGTACCTGCTTAAAAGAAGAAAGTAGAATTAGTATTCATTAGAATATGTAAACTGTAGAGATAGAAGTAGCACACCTTTAGTTGCGTGTCCTTGTGGTGTCTGCTGTGTGTGTGTGGAGAGTATGGAATGCACGAATCTTTACATTCGTGAGGGCAGTAACATACTCTCGTGTGGTGTTGTGCTGTGTGTGTGCTTGTCGCTATGGGGGAGAGTATGAAATGCACGAATTTTTACATTCGTAAGGGCAGTAACATCCTCTCGTGCTTGGGACCCCAATCGTTGCGTGTCCTTGTGGTGTCTGCTGTGTGTGTGTGGAGAGTATGGGATGCACGAATCTTTACATTCGTAAGGGCAGTAACATATTCTCGTGTGGTATTGTGCTGTGTGTGTGCTTGTCGCTATGGGGGAGAGTATGAAATGCACGAATTTTTACATTCGTAAGGGCAGTAACATCCTCTCGTGCTTGGGACCCCAATCGTTCCCTATTTATTATTTAGTTTTAAGGTGCCGGGCATCTTGTTATTCCTAGTTTTTAAATCAAGCGGTCTTAGTTTTGGTTGCAATTTCTGGGCTTTTGTCGGCTTTCGCAAATTACTCCCAGTTCGGAGATTAGTTCGCTGTCGGTTAACCGATCATGATTTTTCGCGGCCAGGGTGGCTAGGCGGTCTTTAATGGTGGGGATATCGGCCCTGTCGTGGAGTGTTTTGATGGGTATGTCCCATGGGGCGCGGAGGGCAACTCTAAGCGCGTGATTTTGGACCCTTTGGAGTTTTCCCATATTAGTTTGGTTGAGGTCAGTTAGTATTATTGCACCGTATTCGAGTACTGGGCGCACAAAGGATTTGTATAGTTTGAGTAGGGTGGACTGGTTGGCCCCCCATGAAGTTCCCTTGAGCATTTTCAGTAAGTTAATTCGTTTTGTAGCTTTTTTCGCCATGTCGTCGGTATGTTTGTTGAAGGACAGTTTCTGATCGATGGTGATGCCCAGGAATTTCGCTTCTTTGCATTCTGGGAGGATGTTATTCATAAGTTTTAGGTCAAAATCCCGTTTAGTTTTCTTGCGAGTAAAGGTGATTCGTTGGGTTTTATTGGCATTTAGCTTAATTCTCCATTTGGCACACCATTCTTCAAGCTCGTCGAGAGCGCGTTGCAGGGGTTTTTGGAACAAATTGGCCGTATTATTAGAGTCCCAGAGGCCCTTGTCATCCGCGAATTGGGAAACTTGGACGCGGTCATCGGAAAAGCTAAGGTCATTTACGAAAAAGATGTGTAGGAGGGGGCTTAAGACGGATCCTTGGGGGGTGCCTGCTTCGAGGGGGACGCTGTCAGACATTTCCTTGTTCACTCGGACTTTAATTTCGCGTTCATTTAAGAAGGAGGATAGTAATCTAATATTTGGGAATGATATAGGCTTTTCTTATACACAAGGGAGATAACTCTGCATACAGATTATGGGAAATCAAGCAATCTGATTGGTTAGCTACCTGTAGTAAAGTGAACTGATTGGATTATCTGGAAAACAAGAACAAGAGTACTTCGTATGGGTTTAGAATTAGCCTGAACAGACCAGAAAATCTAAATATAGTAACAAAAACTGTTCCAGTGGATAGGCTCTTGTAGTCTTCTATAGTATAGCACTACTGAAAACCATGGGATGCGCCTTATAGCACTACTGAAAACCAGGTGATTTGGGGTATTAACAATACGAAGAGACGCGCTAATTACCGAAAACAAGTAGGATTCGTGGGGAATCTGAGCCTAGTAAACAATTATCGGGTTGTTTGTGGTAATTCTACGAAGTATCCGAGGATTTGGAGAAAATCCGAGCCAGAAAAACTAATCTAGTTCAGTCGAACTCACCTCAGGGGGCACTATGTGCTAACCCGATAAAGTGAGGGAATATAAGTCCGTTTCAGTAGTTTTGGGGAGATTTTGTTGATTTGGAGAGATTGTCGGGTTTATTTGGGTATTCTACAAACCGTGAAATTACTCTTGTACAAAGGAACATACCCTCCGAACATACCCCTGTCTTGTTGTAGGCCTTTGGGTAACATAGCAACCACGTGCCACCATAGAAACCAAGATGACCGCTTCCAGTATACAAAATGGACGACGGAAACACATATCACACTAACAACACGCGCTGCGCATGCACACTAACACCACGTATCACTATGGTAATGACACCACAAGATGGCCGCTCACGCGGGCTACCATGACAACCAAACATGACGTCACTAGGTCACGTGACATGACGTCACTTCAGCCCCCCCCCCTCCAGTAAGGGACGGTTACCTCATATCCTACTGCTTATATCACTATATATACCATAGTGTACTATATAATAATAATAATAATAATAATATAATAATAATAATAATAATAATAATAATAATAATAATAATAATAATAATAATAATAATATAGTTTATAGCCGTGAATCAACCTAGGTGCTCTCAGGCTTTACACTGATAAATAAACAAATGTGTTGTGTAAGCTGTCAATTAGTTATATACAGGAGATCGCGTAAAGAGGTGGGTCTTTAGTGACGATTTAAATTTCGTAAGAGATTGAGGTGCCTTCAGGTGATCAGGGAGACGGTTCCATAAAAATGGTGCCGCAACCGAGAAGGCCCGTTTGCCTACTGCCGTGGCATTTCAAAAAGTGTGAGTCAAGTTGTTGGACGCACATGACCTTAAAGATCTTGCAGGTGATAAGAGTTGTCACATAGGACGGTACCATGCCGTTAAGAGCTTTATATGTGTCGAGAAGGATTTTGAATTCCTCCCTCTCTTCTACAGGGAGCCAGTGCAATTCAAGCAGCACGGGGGTTATGTGGCAGAATTTTTTTCGTCGTGTGACTATCCTTGCTGCGCAATTCTGAATAAGTTGCAGACGCCGCAATAGTGATCGTTTACATCCGAAAAGTAGGGAGTTGCAATAATCCAGACGACTGGTTACAAAAGCATGGACTAGTTGTTTAGCCGTCCCCTCGTCGATCACTGGACGCACCCTGCCGATATTTCTAAGATGCAAGAACGCAGATTTACAAATCATATTGACATGCTTTCCGCCGACAACTGTTCGTCCATGAAGTATCCCAGGTTACGAACAGTGACGGACGGAGAAACGGTGTTTGAGTCAATGCTAAGAGAGTGTTTAGATGTTTTTGATAATTGTTGGGGTAAGCCAAAGTAAATGATTTCCGTTTTTTCAGCATTCATTTTGAGACAATTTTCAGTCATCCAGGATTTAATGTCCTCCACACAACGCTCAAGCTGCTCCTTTGCACATGTTTCAGAGCTCGGGCCGAAATGAACGTAGAGCTGGGTGTCATTAGCATAGCAGTGAAAGCTAAGGCCATGTTTCCGTATTATATTGCCAATGGGTAACACATAGATGAAGTAGAGAAGGGACCCAAGCACTGATCCCTGTGGCACTCCGAACTTTAAAGTGACCCTACCCGATGCGGAATCATTAATGGTGACACTCTGCATCCGGCCAATCAGATAGGACCTGATCCACTCAAGAGCTGGCCCGGTGAAACCTACAACATTCTGCAATCGATTCAGAAGGATGGCATGGTCGATTGTATCGAATGCTGCACTGAGGTCCAGCAGTACCAGGCACAATATCTGACGCTGATCCATAGCCAGGAGTATGTCATTTTGGACACGCAACAGTGCTGTCTCGGTGCTGCACTGTGGCGTATAAGCTGATTGGAATTCCTCGGCTAGACCAGAAATTTTAAGATGCTGGCGAATTTGAGCAGACACTGACTGCTCTTTCGATGACTTTTGAAATGAACGATAGGTTCGAGACTGGTCTGTAGTTCTTGAGAACATCTGCGTCAAGCCCATGTTTTTTTAGTAGTGGAGTGACAAGAGCCTGTTTCATTATCTGGGGAAAGCTCCCAGAGCTAAGGGACTTGTTCACAATTTTCAAAAGCCATGGTGCAAGAGTCGGTAGACATGTTTTAAGAAGTCTTGACGGGATGGGATCTAAGGACCATTGTTTCGATGGTGAATTTTTAATAAGGGTGATTAGATCCTCTGCGGCAATCAGTTTGAAAGAGCTAAACTGAGATCGACATCTCATTACAGATACGCCAGTTTCAGCGGTAGCATTATATACAGGTACGGTGTCCCACAGCTTGTGAGTCCAGACCGTATGACTTCTATTTTATTGATGAAGAACGTCGAAAATTTCTCAGCGAGTTCTTCCTTCGATGTATGTTCCGGGAGAGTCGCACTTGCCTTGTGGTGTAACAATTTATCTATAACACTAGATATGACGTTTGGTCTTCCAATGTTATCGGACACAACATTAGAAAAATATTTTTTCTTTGCCTGAGTGACTAGGTCGTTTACGAGTTTTCTCTGAGCTACATATAGTTCCCTGTGGATGTGGAGTTTTGACGAACGCCATTGCAATTCTAAACGTCTGAGATGCCGCTTCGCCTTCCTGATTGCATCATTGAACCACGGACATGAGTTAGGCTTAGAGAAGGTTTTACATTTTAGTGGAGCAAATTTATCGATAAGATTTTGTAACAGGTTGTTGAAACAATCAACAACTTCGTCGACAGTGTCAATAGCTGTGAGATCAGGTGCTGACGACACAAAGGCTTCGGAAAATTTGTTGGGATCAATAGTTCGGAATTTTCTGTAATAGATCTTTCTTTTGGCATGGGTTGAGCGTTTTAGCTTAATGGTAAACTGCACCATGAAATGATCTGGGAGAGCCACGTCAATCACATCAAAACCGTACAGAATGTCTTCATCGCTTTGTCGCGTGATAACTAAGTCAAGGGTGTGACCAGCTTTATGCGTAGGGCCACATACGTGTTGCGTCAGGTCCAGTGACTGAATCAGGTCGAGGAATCGTCTCGCACAGGGGTCGTTCGTGTTCTCGTAGTGGACACTGAAATACCCCGCTATTATGAAAGGTATCGGTGCGGCGAGTAAGCATCCAACGAATTCTGTAAATTCCGACAAGAATGTACCAAAGGAGAGTTTGTTTTTAGCACTGGGTGGGGGTCTGTAAACAATTACGATTCGTAATGAAAGGGGCCCAGTTGTTAGTGTGCCCATCATTGACTCGAAAGATTGGAATTTATATCCCGAGTCTGTTTTTATATTCACATCCCTGTCAAAAAGCATCCCAACTCCGCCACCTCGAAATGGTCGAGGTGTGTGAAGGAAAGTTTTGTCATTATGCTGTAATTCACCAACAGTAAGGGTGTCATTAGAAGAGACCCATGTCTCGGTGATGAGGCCTAAGTTAATGTTGTTGTCATCCATAATATCTCGAATGTCAGATGTGTTTTGTTTACAATAGACCTGGGGTTGATAAGGCATGCCGTGATGTCCATATCGCTAGTCACAGTTCGAGGTATTGAAACTAGGTTGGCAACGTTATGTATATGCAGTACGTACACTACTTGCCGGATCTAGCAGGGTTTTGCACCGAAAAAAGTTGCTCCGGCAAAGCTCCGTTTCCTATGGGAATTTTGCACTAGCTGCTTCTGCAAAGCTCCGGGTACTCTGCTATTAACTTGCCTTTACTGCCACTGTATATTCGTCCATTTTATTATTGTGCTATTAACTGGTATGTTTGTTGCAAATGGTTATGAAAAATTATAACCAAGCACCAAGACTCGTCGCATATCAACAAGTCTGCAAATAACCCGCCGGTCAGGGTCAATGGCAGGCAGCAATTCAATTACACTATACAAAATGACCAATACAATTTATGAAACTCAGTTAACGTTTATATAAACACAACCCTTCACCTAACGAATCGGTTACATCCGTCCGCGCAGTATACAAACTGAGTAGCTGAAAAATATTGTGTTGACATTTTTTGAAAGATTTGAAAAAATAATATCTAAAATAATAAATTTTGATATCGTTTGCGCTGAGTAATGGGAACGACCACTGTTATTTCAGACAAGCCTGCAAATAAGCAGTTTGTCATAGTCATTGACGGACACGGCCATCATGATTTCAATACCAATTTTCTTGTGATTGGTTGAATATGAATCTGAAGCTTTAAAACATGCCCAGTTTTAGAAGCAGGGACGCCAGAGGCTCGGGAAACAGAGGGGGCAGCTGCACTCCCTGTCTTCGGACCACGGGGCGCGAGAGGGGCAGACAATGCCCTTCCCAGGTTCGTCACTCAATTTTTCTCAATGATTTATTCTCGAATTAAAGCTAAAATATACCCCAAATCCGTTCTGGGAGCTTTCAAACTTCAATGGGGGGAGTTTGGGAGGAGGTGCCTTCGGCCTTCGAGACATGCATACTTCGGCATGTCATGGCTTGGCTGCTAGTGCGAGTAAATGCCCTTTTCCTGGGGTTTGAAGATCTGACTCCCCCCACCCCACCCCCCCCCCACCCACCCCCTCTGCCTGAAGTGCTTCCGGCGCCCCTGTTTAGAAGGCCTCATCAATATCAAATTTGGGGGTTGGCTATCATTTATTGGGAAGCTCTCTTCCAATAAATGGTAACTAGACAAGATTATTGTCAGATCTGTATATAGAATTAACATATGTATGCATGCTATAAACGTTACTTGCTATAAAACTCACCCTCAAAAATTTTGATGAGAAAGTAAACTGAATTTTACAAACATAAACTCTACTTCGGCTCTTTAGATGGTACATCTTAAAAACATATTTCGGAGCATGAACGAATGAATCAATAACTACTTCTATCGAGCGTGTGTCCCAAATAGGGTAAAGCTACTTCAAACACCAACACGGGGGCGCGGTAGCTCAATGGTAGACTGTTGGACTTCTGTGCTAGAGTTCCCGAGTTCGATCCCCGTCCGGGACGAACCGCGTTGTGTACTTGGGCAAGGCACTTTATCCCTGTTGCCTACATGGGGGCACGATGACGTCGTGTACTAAGGCGTACTGTACGTCGATGGTGCACATGTCTTCAACCGCTGTTGAGCGGAGCTTGAACAGAGTTAGAATATTCAGGAGCTGACAGTTGCTCGTCGATGTTCGGTGGTTCTCTAAAGGTACTCCGGCTTCCTCCACCCGTAAAACTATCATGGTCACGATTAACCATTCTGCATAAGTATGTGACTTTAAACACAAATAAATAAATAAATAACACCAACACAGAGATGTTATAACATTTATCTGACATGGTATACCGTAAAATAAGGTTCTATCACCCATGATAGATAACCCAAAATTAATTTTATTTGCATGCTTGTATTGAAGTCTTTTTACTACTTGAATTTTAATAAGATGTTCAATTTTAGTTGGATGCAACAACTGTTTGACATACTGTCATTTATTATAATAAAAAAAACATAATTTTAAATTAAAAGCGAAAAATAAAAAAGGAGAAGATCGTGTTAGCAGTACTATGAAAAATCGATTTAAAATTACACAGGGAAACCATAAAAGAAATTTAACAGTAAAGTTTTTGAATTGGAAACTTACAACTTTAAATTGAAAGACTTTGATGAGAATTATAGAATGTTATTAAACTTAACCCTTTAAACTTTTGTGGTATCTTCCATGTCAGTTTAATGGCAGCAATTAGAAGGATCCATATTCATTAATTGGGATAGACCAATCAATATTTTTAACGTGCAGCCTCGGGTCTGCACGTTGAAAATATTGATTGGTCTACCCCACACATTTACTGAACTGCCATCCTATATAACGACGTTCTGACGCATCATGTTCCTGGCCGGAAAAGCGGCCGGCAGGGTTCAAAGGGTTAAATGGATAACATGTCGAATTGTTTTTAGATTTGATAGAAATGATGTGTAGATCCGTGAAGAGTGAAGAGAAACATTTTGATTACAGTACCTTGTAGGGTCCTGCGAATGTTCGAGATTCGATTCGATATCGATACAATACGTCTGCTTTGAGATCGATCCCGAATCAGACTCAAGATTGGTTTTTTTCGAATCTCTCGTACTAACTTCCAATAGTTACATTTCCAACAAAAATTGTATAGAACTGACTCATTCGTGTAGGCTCAATTCATATTTAATTGAGTAAAGTTCTGACAATGGTTGATTGTTAGATAAGTAGTGAGTTTGCCCAGAACATTATCCATAGTTTTAGTTTTGAAGGCTTAACTTGGTACTATTCACGTTCTTAAGTTATTCAAGTCAAGTCAGTAGTTAGGGGAGCCACTATAGACCCAAGCATTTTTAACACTGAGTTTCCCATAGGGTCCATTGCCTTAGTGTTAAATTGTGTAACTTATAGACCCAAGAATTTATAGTTGTGTAACTTATAGACCCAAGAACTTATAGACCCAAGAACTTATAGCCCCAAGAACTTATAGACCCAACATGTATGCATGTTGGGTCTATAACCAAAACGTCCCCACCAAAACGTCCCCTAACTCTGGTCAAAACGTCCCCTAACGTTGGTCAAAACGTCCCCCAGCATTGGTCAAAACGTCCCCACCAAAACGTCCCCTAAATTTGGTCAAAACGTCCCCTATCTTTGGTCAAAACGTCCCCCGACTTTGGTCAAAACGTCCCCCAACATTGGTCAAAACGTCCCCCAATATTGGTCAAAACGTCCCCCAGACCTCAGATTGGTCAAAACGTCCCCCGACTTTGGTCAAAACGTCCCTCAACAAAAAGGAAGATGGGGTCAGGCCAGGCACGTAGCTATGGGGGTGCACGGGGGGCAACTGCCCCCCCCCCAAACTCAGTCTTGCCCCCCCCCCCCCAAAAAAAAAAATAAAAATATTCTTTATGCAAGATTTTCAGGACCACTTATTCTAGTGAAGATTCTGTGAACAAACACTCATGGTAAATTTGGCGGAAATGTGAGTCGAAATATACCGCAGGAGCCAGGAAATCGCGTCTGAGACATGCATGGATGAAGAGAATGAGAGAGAATTATGAAAACAAATCCATAGCGATTAAAACTATTAGGCATCCATAATACAGGTTTTTAGCATCGACCTGTCTGTGAATTGTCAAGATTTTTGTCTGCAAAATATTTCTAACATATCTGTCCATATTGTTTCAACAATTTGTCGACTTAGCTGGTTTTCTATGGTGGCTTATTTGAAAGATGGACATTTTTTATATCTAAATAGTAGCAACCACCATCAGGCAGCCCACCAACAACACCAACTACCACTGTCTCTCCTTCCAAACCTCCACCTCTGAAAAAGAAGCAGAAAAGACACAAGCGCCGCTAACAACCCACAACTTCTCCTCCTTTACCACGATCTGACACTTTGAAATTCTACAGCTAATGAGGGTCGAAAGGGGCTTGCTCTCCAAATCGTCACTGCGCGCCTTCGGCGCGGAAAACCATTTGATTTTACTTTCATTCATTCGAATTCGATCAATTCGATTCGAATGATTGCTCTAAATCCACCATGGGTAAGTGTACAATGTGTGATAAAACCGTTCGGAGAAACCAACATGCCATAGAATGCAACCAGTGCAAGGAATGGACACATAGAACTTGCGGAACAGGTTAGTAAATTACATTTTAATCGTTTATACCCCATCCAGCCCATTTTACAGGACTACCACCCCAAGCAATGGTGACTGGGTCTTTTTTTACCAGTAAAGAAGAGAACTTGTTTACCATAGTAAACAAGTACTGCCTCACTTCCCGGTGCTCCCACGGGGAGTTTCTGCAGTTACATCACTTCCGATCTAATCAAATTCTCACCGATGGCCACAGTTACCATTTTCCCACATCTCCGAGCTGTGAATGCTCGCATTTCCTCCTCATATATTTGTTCTCTATCTCAACGTCTGTTGGCAGGTAATTACATCAACCATTTTTTTTTGTTAGCCCCTTCCCCAAACAAAATAGTGAGGCACTAAAATGGAATATTTTACTAATTTTGGGTTATTTATTTCTCTAGGGTGGCACCGCAGACTGAATGCAAAAGCCGGAGAACAAAAGAAACCCTTCTACGTTCTTGTTCCACTGCTTTACAGGGAGGCATCGTTGATTCCAGTCCAGATCAAATTGGTTGGAGATGGGAAGTTGCAGAGGCACCAGAGAAGAAATGTACGAGAACTCCAGGGACAGCTTCAGATATTATGGGACGAATTCCAGGATGGTATCATTTCTCCTGGTCAGCTTTTGAAGGGGTGTACCAGACTTAATGGTCCACGGGTGTAAAATGTCTAAACCATATTCTTGCAGAATCATGTAGTGATTACGCATTATCAATCGGAAGGGTCCATCCAGAGTCGAAATTTAGTACCATATGTTGAAACATAACTCAGTAAAATTACGACGAATGCCAGAAATTCCCCGCATTGACAGAACATTGACAGAATTTTTGGCCTTTTTACACCAAATATTTGCATTCAATCTGTTATATCTTAATTGTTTGACAGCGCTCAATAAGCTCTGTCAAACAAGATATAATAGAATAAATACACTCAAATATATTTATCGAAAGCGAACAGAACTCTGCTTAATTCGAAACCGCAAATTTGTGACTTATAATTTGCTCTTAAATTTGGGAGGATCTCTTCTATTTGCTTTATGGATAATGGGTTACGATGGGCCGATGGAGGTGTAGTCTTCAAGTTGACTTCGACATTATATACAGTATAAATTACAAAAAGTGCGAGACCAAACAGTCAATAATTTCAGTCATCTGACGACGTTTATGGACAATAAGCACATTGCCAATGTCCCATCTTGGCCGTTAATGACATGCAAGGTCACGGGTCGAAAGTTGTCAACAATACCGCCGGTGATCATTTTTCGGTATTTATTTGTAAAATATTTGTAATAAATCGAAAACTTAGATTTAATTTATTTGTTCTAAACAAGTTAATTTGTCTGTGGTGTTCGCACATGACAGTGTTGGCAGGTTCGTTCACGGCTTTGTTGACAACTTTCGACCCGTGACCTTGCATGTCATTAACGGCTAAGATGGGAGATTGGCAATGTGCTTATTTGCGCCGTGCACTTTGGGTTGAATAGAGCGAAATAATGAGTACACGGTGTGTCGTGAAAGATTTGATGTTATGGGTTCGAAAACGAATCGTATTGAATAAGAAAATTACACAAAGTGCGGGACCAAAAAGTCAATAATTTCAGTCATCTGACGACGTTTATGGACAATTTGCGCCATGCACTTTGGGTAGAATAGAGCGAATTAATGAGTACACGGTGTGTCGTGAAAGATTTGATGTTATGGGTTCGTATTGAATAAGAAGGGAGAATAAGATTTCGAATATTCACAGGACCCTATTTTTGATCCCCGGGGTGCCAGCCAGTAATGGAAAAAATAGTATCGCTACTTTTGTAATTAAGAAAGTTTGTATAAAGTTTGTACAATTGTTTACCTTTATTCTTGTTTGGTTTTATTTTGTAAAAAAAAAATCATCCTCAAGATATGTACATAGACAAAACTACAATAAAAAAATCATCCTCAAGATCTGTACATAGACAAAACTACAATTGTTGTTGTTTTTTTTTTTTAAATCATTCTCAATAAATGATCACACTTTTGCCTTCTTGCTGTATGTTATTTAAACACAACGAAACAAACTCGTTGAATTCGCTAAAACAAGAAGAAACATCTGGGGACGTTTTGACCAATGTCGGGGGACGTTTTGACCAATGCCGGGGGACGTTTTGACCAATGTCGGGGGACGTTTTGACCAATGCCGGGGGACGTTTTGACCAATGCCGGGGGACGTTTTGACCAATGTTGGGGGACGTTTTGACCAATGTTGGGGGACGTTTTGACCAATGCCGGGGGACGTTTTGACCAATGTTGGGGGACGTTTTGACCAATGCCGGGGGACGTTTTGACCAATGTCGGGGGACGTTTTGACCAATGCCGGGGGATGTTTTGACCAATGTTGGGGGACGTTTTGACCAATTTTGTTTGGGGGACGTTTTGGTTAGGGGACGTTTTGACCAGCACCCGTTCTTGGGTCTATAAGTTCTTGGGTCTATAAGTTACACAACTATAAATTCTTGGGTCTATAAGTTACACAATTTAACACTAAGGCAATGGACCCTATGGGAAACTCAGTGTTAAAAATGCTTGGGTCTATAGTGGCTCCGCATCATGCTTTATGACCAGATCCTATAGTACATTTCTGGCTTATAAGTTTTTTTCACTGGAGGATAAGGGAACTGGTTTTTTGTCTTTTTATAACAAAGACTTGATTGTGTACATGAGAAGATCTCTTTCTAATAGTGTGGGTAGACCTGAGAAGGGCTGCCACGAAGGCACATTTTGAAATCACACTCATTTGTGAGAGTAACACATTATTGATAGGTTAGAATGACAAACAGAGATAATAAGAAATAGGATGAATGAGTTTAAGTTGTATCCTGATTTTTTTTGTCAAGATAAAAATTCAATAACTTGTATCCAGATTTTGTAGGAATCCTCATGAGAATTCACTTAAATCTGGATACAGGTTATTGGATTTAACTTCACATTTTTTATATCGTCTTTCTGGCTGCCAATTAAGATCAGGATACAAGTCAACTTTCTTCACCTGGTATTTCTCCAGTTCATAACCGCGGACAGCTAAGAACTGTCTTATCCCTGCCTTTCGCTCCAACTCATCAATAAGCTGCTGACCCCACTGTCGAGTGTATTTCTGAGGTCCACCACTTCTCCTCATATGACCGAAAATATCTTCAGCTAATTGGCGTCTCCGTGCTTTCTCTCTCTCTACTCTGATGGATTCTTCTTCTAATCGGCGATTCCAATCAGCGTCAGACATTTCCCCGGACCTCCACATTCTGTATTCATTCATCTCTAGCGAGAACTTCATGTTGTCTCAAAATGAATTGTTTGGAATGCGTGTTAGATTTTATAGACAATGCGAGGATCGGAAATGCACTGAAGAACGCTCACGCGACAATTTTATCGAGTGCGGGGAAAAATTGTTGACGTCGGACGGCTGTGATAGTAAACGTCTGTTATCAACAATTTTTTCCCGCACTCGATAAAATTGTCGCGTGAGCGTTCTTCAGTGCATTTTCGATCCTGGCATTGTCTATAAAAACACTGCTGGAGATATCATAACGTCATTTTTCTTATCATCAATCATGAGAATTGAGCTATCCATCGAGGTAAAGATTCCATCACTAGAAGGTGAATGTGGGCCACGAGAAGTGAAGAAGGAGAGAGAGGACTGCAATACTATTCCACCAGAAGAGGTGAAGATGGAGAGAGAGGAGCGTAATACTATTCCAAGGAGTAATTTGTGAAGATTGGCAAGAAAAGCTGGGGTGAATAATATCTCACCATTGTCACTTGATGAAGGTGAAGAAGCCTTACACTGTTTTGTTCGAAAATTGATAAGAGATACCTATCATTATGCAACAATTAGGGGAAGAGGATCACAACATCTCGTCAATCAAAAGGATGTCAAGAGAGCCGCAAAGAGAAATGGAATAAAGTTGGTAAACTAAACATTTTTTGTTAAAAACGGCCCTTATAAGGGCCACCATATTCTTAAAAAGAGATATCACGTTTACACACTTGAGTGGCACATTTCAGTGCTACCACAATGGAATGAATTGAACTTTTTTTGTTCAATTGTAATTTCATTACTCAATTCAAAAGAGGTTAACCTCATAGCTCCCACACTAGATTTCCCTGTCATGGCATATTTTTTGTGTTTGCAAATTATTTTTGTTTTTACCTAAATGTTTTTGTGTGAAAACATTTAGGTAAAAAACAAAAATAATTTGCAAACATAAAAATATTTTTGTGTTTGCAAATTATTTTTCTGTCTTGCAAGTTTTTTATTTTATAAGAAAAATATTTTTTGTGTTTGTAAAATGAATGTTATGAAAAAAACTTTTTCATAACATTCATTTTACAAACACAAAAATACTTTTTTCTGTTTGCAAATTATTTTTCTGTCTTGCAAGTTTTTTATTTTATAAGAGAAATATTTTTTGTGTTTGCAAAATGAATGTTATGAAAAAAACTTTTTCATAACATTCATTTACGAACACAAAAATATTTTTTGTGCTTGCAAAATAATGTTATGAAAAATGTTTTTTATTTTTAAAAAAATCTTGAGTTGGAAAAAATTTTCCCCTGTTTAAATAACAACAAAATAATATTACCTTTTTTCAAATCCGAAAATTTTATTCCATGAATATTTACAGATTTGTAAATGTCTTTTATGAAAATGTCACTTTCAAAAACTGTTTTCAATGTTTCGTGGCAAGTTTTCCTATTTTAGAATTATTGTCTTTAGCTTTTCGTTTTCTTGTAACTTTCTTTGGTGGTTCCTCTTTCTCTGGAAATAATACTTCTAACTCATCATCTATTTCCATTTTTGTTTCTTTGGGTATATCCATATTATATAATAATGTATCATCATTATCATCAAACTCTGGTAACACAGGTTCTGCTAAGTCAACTTTCTTATTTGTAAAGTTTATATGGGGAGGTGGTGGTAATGGTAGCGTGCTCATCCCCTGTAAATTGTGGTTGTCAATGTCTTTTTCATCAAGTTGTAAGTTGAAACCTGTAATCGGTAATCTATCTTCTGTATGCTTTATGTATTCTGACCATGGATAAACTTTTACCGGTCCTCGTTGATCAACAGCTGGTGAACCCCATCTTGGTTGAGACACAGAGTTATTCGATAGCTTTTTCAATCTGCATTCATTTATCCAATGTCCTCTCTGATTGCAATAAAAACATGGCCCTTTGTCTGAACATGTATTCGCCCAATGTCCTTTCTGATGACAAATGGAACAAATCATCTCTTTAGGTGTTGATATCAATTTATAAAGTTCATTCACAAGTCTTCTAACTTCTCCCCATTTAGATGGTTTATAGTAAATACTTTTAGCATCACTTGCTTTTTCTAATCTTGGATCTGTAACTCTATCCATCTTTAACTTTTGGAACGTTTCAAAATTATGTCTTGTCTTCTTGAAGTCAAAAGCAAGTGTGAAACATCTTAAGATTCTTCCTCCTTTTATACTTTTGTAATGTACGTTTAATTGTACATTTAAATGTTCCATAACGTGCATTTACACACAATGGTTTAAATATACATTCATTTGGTTACAAACAGTTATGCTATCTTTTGCACTCAATAATCTCTGGATACTATATTGCTGTTGTTAAATATTGACTGAAAGATACACTTAACAAATAAAATATTTACCATAGGAATATTTCCCATAGAGTGAATGGATTACATTTTATGACTTTTCAAATGTGTATAAGAAACATTTATTAACAGTATAATTCAGTGGGTATTAAATGTACATTTAAACGCACAATTAAATGTACATTAAAGGGAAGTATAAAAAGTGGGGGAATCTTAAAATGTTTCACACTTGGTTTTTTGACTTCAAGAAGACAAGACATATTTTCAAAAGCTAGAAGACGATAGAAGAAAAGATGAAGAGAGCCATTGAAGAATATAGTGAGACAGAGAGTGAAGTAGATAACAAGAAGCAGAGAGTAGAATCAGCAAGGGACATATACACCATTCACCCACTCCTACAAAGAACATCAAGAAAATTCCATTCCAAATCCCATGTATGCAGAATAACATTCAAACAAATTAATCAAAAGAATCCATTTGACACCCTTGGAAAAGTATTTGACAGTTTGGTAGATGATATTAAAGAAGAATGTGGAGTAGAAGACAATGATCCGATGAGAATATCCGTTGACCACCCAGGATTAGAAATAGGTATATTTATTCCATTTACTAAGGCTTCGGCTATCACTGGTAACACCATATTAGATGAAATAGAAAAAGTTGTACAATCAAATGATAACTTTACTATCCATGATGGGCAATTATCTTTGGAAATAACACACACTTCTCTACCACAAGGGTCTGGGCGACATGCACCAATTTCATTTTCATCTGTTGATAAAATGGTTGGAAACAAGAGAAGTATTATTGAAATTAAAAATGTTAATGATTCAATGTGTCTCGCACGGGCCATTGTAGTGGGAAAGTGTCATGTTGATAGAGATAATTCTGAACTTTGGCAAAAGAAATGGAAAAATATTAAACGTTCTGATAGACCGACACAAGAGTTGGAAGCTAAGGCATTGATGGACAAAGCAGGTCTTGATTATAATATTCCTTGTGGATATGAAGAATATTATAAAATACAAGACCTGCTTTACCCAGAGTATGTCATCAAAATTCATCCACAGTATGCAAAAAGTGAATTTTTATTCAAACCTCCAGTTACCACCACTGATAGTAAAGTTATTCATATTTACCACCATGACCAGCATTTTGATACCATCACTACAATTACAGGGTTTTTAGGATGTCACTACTATTGTGAACTTTGCAGTAAAGGGGTCCAACAGAGAGAACGTCACATGTACCCTTTTGGTTGTATTTGCTATGCTCCAACAAAATGTATTCCTGAACATCCCACTACCTGTTACAGTTGCAATAGACAATTTAGAAGTCCATTATGCTATAATAACCATATCACTAGAAAGGGGAAAGAAGAAAAAACAATTTGTCAATTAGTTCAAAAATGTAAAACATGCAATTCACTAATATATCCAACAAAAGGAAAGCACATCTGTGAAGGATTCAAAAAATGCAAATATTGTCAACAAGTAGTTAATTCTGATCACCAATGTTTCATTCCAAAATACACTTCACCCGAGGATGAAAAAATACCAAACATTCCATTTGTGTTTTTTGATTTTGAAACCACACAAGACTCAGGAGTTCATATCCCAAATTTCTGTGTTGCTCATCGTGCATGTGGGGAATGTATTTGCAAATCTATAGATCAAGAATGTATTTCCTGTGACAAATTTGGATATAGGCAATCAATATTTAAAGGGGAATCTACTTTATCAGATTTTTGTGATTGGCTTTTCAGTAAGGAACATAAAGGGACAACAGCTATTGCTCACAATTTAAGAGGTTTTGATGGACAGTTTATTTTAAGACACCTCATTGAAACTGGTACAACAACTCCTGATGTAATTATGAATGGGAACAAAATTCTTTCACTTAAAGCTTGTGGTATTAGACTTATAGATTCTTTAAATTTTCTTTCAATGAGATTGGCACAATTTCCCAAAACATTTGGCTTGACAGAATTAGCAAAAGGTTATTTCCCCCATTTGGCAAACACACAAGCTTATCAAAATTATATTGGTCCTTATTTAGATCCATCATTGTATATGCCAGATTCAATGTCTCCATCAGATAGGGAAGATTTTATCAAGTGGTACAACCAAAAATTTACTAGTAATGCCAGATTTGATTTTCAAAAAGAAATGGAATTATACTGTAAATCAGATGTAGATATCTTGCGTAGGGGGTGTGGGGAATTCAGACAAAAATTTATAGATAGTGATGGCATAGATCCCTTGAGAGAAGCATTTACCTTAGCCGATGCATGTACAAAAGCTTGGAGAAAAAATTCACTTCCAGAAAACAAAACGGCAATCATTTCAGACATAGGTTACCCTGCTAAAGTCAAATACTCCATTAAAGCCATTAGATTTTTACAGACAGTTGCACAGGAAGAAAACATACATATTCAACATGCACTCAATGGTGGGGAAGTTAAAATAGGGGGATATTATGTTGATGGGTTTCACAAAGACACAAATACAATCTTTGAATTTTATGGGTGTATGTGGCATGGGTGCAAGACATGTTACAAAGACAATACACATGAGAAAAATCCAATCAATTTGCTAAGTTACCAAACTCTATACAACAATACACAGGAACGCATACACCATTTAGAATCATTAGGGTATAACATGAGAATAACATGGGAACATGAACTTGATGATTTTTGCAAATCAAACCCTGAAGTAAAATCAACATTAAATTCATTTTTTCCAAACATGGATCCTATTAAACCACGTGAAGCATTATTTGGTGGGAGAACAAATGCCATTAAATTACATCATAAAATAGACCAAAACACAGGCAATGAAATAAAATACATAGACATCTGTTCACTCTATCCTTATGTCAATAAACACAGAGAATATCCAGTAGGTCATCCAAATATACTCACAAAAGAAAACATAGACATGAATAATATAAGACAGTACAGGGGGCTTATCAAATGTAAAGTTTTACCACCACAATCTCTACACATGCCAGTATTACCAATTCATTGCAACAAGAAAATGGTTTTTACACTTTGCAATACATGTGCAGAACAAGAATTAGACAAATGTGAACACACACCAGATCAACGCAGTATTACAGGTACATGGACATCTGTTGAACTTTTTAAAGCATTGGGAATGGGATACACATTACTTGACACTTATCAGATTTGGCATTGGGAAGAATGGTCTTCAGAAATTTACAAACATTATGTGAACAAATATTTAAAAATGAAACAAGAAGCCAGTGGATATCCAGATTGGGTGAAAACAGAAACAGACAAAGATACATTTAAGAAAGACTATGCACAAATTGAAAACATACATTTGGAAAATATTGAAAAAAATCCAGGACAAAGATCATTTGCTAAAACCATGTTAAACTGTTTATGGGGGAAAAGTGCACAAAACAATTTAAAAACAAAAACAGAATATATACAAGACCCATCAAAATATTTTGACCTGATACAAGATAAAGACATCATTATTAAAAATGTTGAATTGTTTGATCATGATAAATGTATTTTAGTCAATTACACAAAATCTACAGATGTTTATGAACCTCACAAATCAGCTAATGTTGCAGTTGCATCTTTTGTCACAGCTTATGCACGAATGGAATTATATAAAGTAATAGGACGATTGGGTAGACGGGTATTATTCTTTGACACAGACAGTTGTATTTACATCCATAACCCCACACTTTGGAATCCACAAATTATAAACAGTAGGTTAGGTCAATGGACAGATGAACATCCAGATGCAAAAATTATTGAATATGTAGGTTTAGGTCCAAAAAATTATGGTTACAAATACATTAAAGATGGTCAAACACACACATCATGTAAAGTTAAAGGAATCACATTAGATTACAATACATCACAAAAAGTCAATTTTGAATCCATGGTGGAATGTGTACAAGACAGACACAATTATAAAATGAACATTGAATACACACATAGAATTAAACGCAACAAGAACAGACAAGTTACAAGTGAAAGACAAACCAAAACATTCAGATCTGTGTACACAAAACGTTTTGTAGTGGATAAATATGATACAAGACCTTATGGGTTTAAGGTATAAAAATTACTCTTCAGAATTCTCATTTCAAGTTTGAACAAGACCAGACATGTCACAATTGAATTACAAACCAAAACATTCAGATCTGTGTACACAAACCATTTTGTAGTGGATAAATATGACACAAAACCTTATGGGCCTAAGGTATAAAAGAACCCTTCGGATTTCTCATTTCAACTTTGAACACTGAGCAGGCAAGATGTCTCTACCACTCAATCCTACTTATCCTATATACTTGTCAGAGTTAAGAAGACTTTCGAGTTTTAGTATGACTACAAACCCTATTTTAAAATCCAAGAAAGAAGACTTAGCTAAAGCTGGATTTTTCTATATAGGAGATGGTAAAGTAAAATGTTTTGTATGTGGACAAGGTTTAATGAATTGGGAAGAAAAAGATATTCCTTTGCAAGAACATGTTAAGTGGTCACCAAATTGTTCTTATATTCAATTGATAAGAAATTGTCAATTATACAAACCACCAACAAGTATGCAAACACCCCCAGATAAAATATTATCAGTGATGGATTATGGATTCACTTTAAATCAAATATTTTCAACAATGAAAAAATATGACAAGTGTTTAGATGATTTTCCAGATTCTAAGTCTTTATTTGCACTCATGGTGCTAAATGATCAAAGTACATCATTTAGTACCATAATTGCAAGACAAGCTGCAGGACAATTCAAAACTAAGTTTGATAAAATGTTTTCAGATAATGCAGGAAATGATTTTCCTGACCGTCCTGATGTATTTTGTGCATCAGGTAATATAGTACCTGATGGACAAAATACATCAGAAGAGACAAAAGAATCATCACTTTGATTTCAACCATGGAACCAGTAAGACGTATGTTAGACAACAAGATTACACGTAAGGCATTATTATATGCATTTCAATTGATCACTCCTGGTTATCTAACAATAACAAAAGAGTTTATTCATAATCAATTGGGAAAAGATGAAATGTATGGGGAATTTTGTAATGCATTACAAATCATGAATGCTTTTTACAAAGATAATATAGAAAATATTTGGACAAGAGTTGTGTGGGGTAATATAATTTATGATAAAGAAATCATTAATTACTTGTATAGACAATGTGTACCACAAATAGATAGAAGAATAGATTCTTCAGAAACTGTATTTGAGTTAAAAGCACCCTTAAAACGAATACCTACTAAAAGACATGAAGAAGGTATGGAAACAGAAAGTATATAAGTGAATGATTTGACAACTCTTATTCACACAAATACAATTATGGCATCGAGTGAATGTTTATTGTTTCAACACCCTTGTAATATCTTTATTTCGGGACCTAGTGGTTCAGGAAAAACAGAATTTGTCAAAAAGCTTATTGATATGAAACATGACTTATTTCAAATTCCCCCACAAAAAATCATTTGGTGTTATAAAGAATGGCAAAATACATATACTTTACTTAAAGAAAGTGAAGATATTAAATTCATAGATGGTATCCCTGATGATGAATATGAAATTGTCAGTGATGTCACTATTCCCCATCTTGTAGTTTTTGATGATATGTTAGGAGATAAAGATGAAGAAAAAATTAAATTATGGTTCACACGAAAAGGACATCATAGAAATGCAAGTGTCATTTACATTACACAAAATATGTTTCAACAATCTAAATCTAGTCGTACCATAAGTTTAAATGCACATTATATGATTTTATTTCAAAATACCAGAGATAAAGGGCAAATTAAAGTATTGGCAAATCAAGTTCAATTACCACATTTAAATGCATGTTATCAAGATGCAACAAGTATTGATCATGGTTATTTATTAATTGATTTTCATCCTAGAACTCCTGAGTCTTTGAGATTAAGAACTGATATTTTTCATCCTTGGGTAACACAAAATGAACGTGGTCCCATCATTTATACAAAACTATAAATTCCCCATGTTCTAACGAGTTGATGTTAGTTAGTCAAAGTTTGTCAACGACTACACATCATCATGGTATCATTCATACAATCTTTGGAACAACTTGGTCAAGAAACAAGTCCATTTGCAAGACAAAAATTACTTAACTGGTAAAGTGCTGAGTTTTTTCTGGCAACAAATCAAAGCTCATCATATACTGCTCTATTACATTTAATTGGATAGTGCCTTATAGGCACTATCCAATTAAATGTCAGAGAGCAAGGTATTGTATAAAAAATCTGATTCATATCAGGGACAATAAAGGCTTCCTCAGGCAGAATGTAGTTATAGACAGTTATTGCCTGTCACT
Source organism: Pictodentalium vernedei (assembly GCA_031216915.1). Lineage (NCBI taxonomy): Eukaryota > Metazoa > Mollusca > Scaphopoda > Dentaliida > Dentaliidae > Pictodentalium > Pictodentalium vernedei. Next base: position 781,031,758 of record CM062297.1, on the reverse strand, counting down.
TTTAGTAAAGCCCAAAATAGGGCTTCCAGCACTCTACCAGTTAAGAAAGGTTTTAAGAAAATTTTAAAATGGTTTACATTAGCAAGTAGAATCATACTGAATAAGAAAATTAAATTGCCAAAACAAACTTTAACTTATATGGATAAACATAAACAAGATCTTGAACAACTTGCAAATCCCAGAGTTGATCTTGCAACAAAACGAAACATTATTTTAAAACCAGGAGGTGGTGGGTTTTTTGGTGGTGTTATCATTCGTAATTTAATTCGATGGGATGGTCATAAGACAAGTAGATCATTCTATTCACCATTCAAAAAAACAAAGAGTAAGAAACAAAAGTCACCTAAAAGGAAACGAAAATCCCCCAAGAAAAGATCAAATAATTCATCAACCTCTAGAGAGATAAAAAATCAACGAAAGGTAGGACCTAAATATATGTACACAAATTTTGAAATTGCCCCTCATTGATCTCCATCTACAAAAACAAAAGCATTACTTGTGAAAAATCTTCAAAGACAAAGAAAAGTATCACCACTTAAGTTAACACGTGTAGTGTCAATAACAAAAGATGGTGTTAAAAATCATGACCCAATGTATTCTGTACAAAATACACAACATGTACCATTAAAAGAAAAGATTCCCACAATGGCACGTTTTACAGCTTTAAATACACCTAAACCTGTTAAAGGGATAAGGTCTTACTTTAAATAATATAAAGTTTGCACATGTATAAATAGCATTACATTTTTATATTTGTTTCATTTAATCATTAGATTCTATAAGATCAAGATGGTGAGACAAAATAAGAAACAAAAAATTCCTTTAGTTAAAAAATATGGTGGTATGTTAATAGGTTTAAGTCAAACTCCTCCAGCATTTCAAAAACAAATTATGAAAAATGCACCTAAAGAATTAATTAATTGTGTGTCAGAATGTTGTCATAATCTTTTAAAAGGCAACATACATCTAACAAAAAGTCAGAAACAAAAATTACATCCAAAGCGTCAACAACTACGAGCACTCGCTAGTAAATCAATAACTCTTAAAAAGAAAAAACAAATTTTAAATCAAAAAGGTGGTTTTTTACCATTACTTGGTTTACTTGGACCTGCTATAGGAGTTGCAACAAATCTTGCAAATAAATTAGTCGATAAAATATGAAAAAGATGGCTATTGTACCTTATCAAATGTTAGAAGATATGCAACGTTTTAGAAATGAAAAAGCTCAAAGACCAAGATTACCCCCTAACCCACAAGTTACAAATACTGCACAACTTCAAAATGATTTATCATCTGTGTTAGGAAATTCAGAGTTGTCCGAAAGTGAGAAAGAACAAAAGTATGGGGAAACTTTACAAAAATTTCAAATGTCACATAAGAAAGCATTACAACCAACATTGGTTCCATTGCCTGAGTCAGGAGAAAAATCATTATTTTTACGAGATCGTATTATAGAAAGTGTCCCTGTTACAATGAGACGTAAAGCAACTTCATTATTATCTGCTTTATCATCTCATCCACACATGAGTTGGGATGATCAGGGTGTATTAAGTTACGATGGAGAAGTCATAAAAGGTTCAAATATCATAGATTTAGTCAATGATGTTCTCAGACACCGAAAAGGTTTTAAACCGAGTGGATGGGAAATGTTTAGTCGTGGATTAAAAGATATAAATATCCCTCAAGATTTTGTTGGTAATCGTGAACGTTGGTTATGGATGAATAGACAACCTATACCCAAACCCAGTAAATATCAAAGTTCTCCAGAAGATAGTTGGTCTGAAACTCCTCAATCCTCCCCTCCAAAACGTAAAGTTCATCGAGGTCATAGAGTGCAGTGGAGTGAAGACACACCAAAGTCAGCACTAAAGCGTAAATTGACAAAACGTAGATTATCTGAAAAATGGGAAGCTTATTGAATGATTTATTAACTGAAATATATTACAATACAAAACATCCTGCTGGTTATGGTGGTATACAAAAATTGTACAAAGCAGCTCATAGTAAAGATAATTCCATCACAATTGATCAAGTGAAAAAATGGTTGAAAGGAGAAAGAACTTATACTTTACATAAACCCATCCGTAAAAAATTTTCAAGACGTAAGACTATAGTGGGTGGTATTGATCATCAATGGCAGATTGATTTAGCAGACTTACAAAGTTTACAATCTTACAATGATCAATTTCGTTATTTAGTTTGTGTTATTGATGTATTTTCCAAATATGCATGGGTAATACCCATTCACAATAAATCAGGAGAGACATTAACAAAATCTTTTCAGAGTATTTTGAAAACTTCTGGACGTAAACCATTGTCATTACAATCTGATAAAGGTTCTGAATTTAAAAATAAAGATGTACAAAAATTTTTAAAGAAACAAAACATTCATTTCTTCACAACAGAAAATCCTGAAACCAAAGCTAGTATTGTTGAACGTTTTCAACGTACATTGAAAACACGAATGTGGAAATATTTTACACACAAACGTACATTAAGATACATTGATGTGTTGGAAAATTTAGTTGATGGATATAATCATAGTTTTCATCGAAGTATTCAGAGAACTCCTGCTTCAGTATCATTAGAAAATGAAGTAGAAGTATCTCAACATTTGTATGGTAAAAAAAAGTCTAAAAAGAAAAAAATACAATTTAAAGTTGGTGATATAGTACGTATTAATAAAACCAAACGTACATTTGAAAAAGGGTATTTACCAAATTGGACAAAAGAGTTATTTAAAATTACTCATGTAAAACATACAATACCACCCACTTATAAACTTGAAGATATGGGTGGTGAAAATATACAAGGGACATTTTATCCACAAGAAATTCAAAGTATAAAAGATGATAAAAAATATATAATTGAATCAATTCTTAATAGACGGTCAAGACGTGTGGGAAAGAAAATTATTAAAGAACTTAAAGTACATTGGGAAGGTTATCCAAAGAAATTTGATAGTTGGATAGCAGAATCAGATTTGATATAAAAAGAATATGTCATTAAATGAAACTTCATTACCTAATGAAACCACAAGTGTTGATGTACAAAGTCAACAAAGTCAACAATTTAAAATTTGTGGAAATCGTGTTGCAAAAAATCAAGTCACTTATTTCACACAGATTATTATCATTTATGGTATTATAATTACTGCCATTGCACATTTGAGTTTACAAAGCCCTGATAAAGAATTGTGGTTAGTGTTATTAAGTAGTTCATTAGGATATATTCTTCCAAGTCCAGGTTTAAAATATTTGAAACAACCACAAGATAAGAAAAATGAATTCATTTTACGTAACACTTCTGAGCGATAGTTCTATGGATATGTTTCCAAGTAATAGCCAATGTTGTTTTCAAACACAATTATCTAAACCCATTCATGTTGATAAAGAACATTGGGAAGTGGGATTAGTTGAAGTAATTTTACCTTCGGAAGCAAAAAATATTACAGATGAAGAATCTGTTTTTAAAATCATTGTGACAGATAGCAAAATATCAAATCGTATTAATAAAACGAATTTGAAACATACATTACACAAAGGTGTTGCTGCTGTTGAATTAAATATTTTATCAGGTGCATATTCAAATGGCGCTCATGTCATAGATGCAATGCAAACAGAAATTCAAGAAAAACTTGGAGACATATTTAAATCATTTGATGTATTATTTCATGTTGGATTTTCAACTCTCCAAGGGCGTGTAAAAATAGTAGGAAATAGTATTGGGAAAGTGGGTATTGCAATGTCAGAAAGTTTATTACAAAAATTGGGATGTAAAGACAATATTTTTCCTGTCATTTTTCCTAACACATCAAAAGGTGCATTTAAATATAATGTGGACTTAAATGTGGATTTCAATCAAATCTTTATTTATTCTGACATAGCAGATTATACATTTTTAGGTGATATTGAAGCACCTATTTTACGTGTGATTCCATTTGAATCACATAAAGAGTCTCTACATACTCATATAGAATTTGATAATGTACATTATGTACCAGTATCAAAATCTTATTTTGATCAGATTAGTATAAATATAAATGGGAACACTGGTAAACCCATTCAGTTTGCAAGTGGCAAGACAGTTGTCAAGTTGCATTTTAGACAGAGACATAAATTAAATTTGTAAAAAATGATGCCGGTGTATCAAGGTGTACCACGGCAATATGGATATGGATTAGGGTCTATTTTTCGCACAGCAATAAGAACAGCTGCACCATTTATAAAACCAATTGCAAAAAATGCATTTCAAACCTTAAAGAGAGATGGATTAAGACATGGTTTAGAAATAGCAAATGAATTGATAAAAAAACGTAAAGCACCTAAAGACATTTTATTAACTCATGGAAAAGATCTTTTGAAATCAGTTGGTGAATCTGCTTTAGGTATAAAAAGACAAAAACAAGAACGAAAACGTCAGTCTGTGGTTCGTTCTCGTAGAGGTAAGACACGTCAAAGACAAGCTTATTCAAAACGAAAATCAAGACCACTTGATATATTTGATTGAAAAAAAATCATGATGTTACATGGATCTTGCGAACATTTTGGTAGTAGTTTTGATCCAGATAATGTATCACCAACATCAAGTGGTATAGAAAATATTGGTGAAATTGAACAATTTTCTATTGCATCTTTAAATAATTCTTCACCAATAGAATTTTTAATCCCAAGACAAACAACCAAGTGGTTAGATCTTGCAGCATCTACACTTGAAGTTCAATTTAAAATTACAAAACAAGATGGGAGTGTTTTGGCTGGAGATACACAAATTGCTCCTATCAATAATTTTTTTCATAGCATGTTCAGTAAAATTGATGTTACACTGAATGGCAATCTTATCACCACCAATACAGATCTTTATCCTTATAGAGCATATTTTGAGAATTTTCTTAGTTATTCAAAAGATGTGAAAAAAACACATCTAGCTGCTAGTGAGTTGTGGTATAGAGATACTCCTGGACACCTCACAGAAACTAGTAAAGCTTCGTCGAACAAAGGTTTGACTGAGCGAGCTAAAATAATTGGTGGTAGCAAAAATGTACAACTAAGAGGAAAACTGCATTTAGATCTGTTTGTGCAAGATAAGTATTTACCAAATGGAGTTGAGATGAGAATTAAATTGCATCGTGCTCCAACTAAATTTTGTTTGATTGGTAGTGAACATGGAAAAATAGAAATTCAAAAAGCCATATTCAGAATACCGGCATTGGATTTATTTCCAAAATTTGCGAATGATCTTAATGCACAAATAGATCGAACAAATTATAAAATGCCCATAAGACGTAGTGAAATTAAAACTTTTACTATTGGAAGTGGTCTTCGTTCAAAAATAGAAGACTATCTGTTTCATAAACAGATGCCAAAACGAATTATTCTTGGTTTAGTTAGTAATAGAGATATAAATGGAGATGTTGGCAGTAATCCATTTAATTTTCAACATTTCGATTTGAATAAGTTGGAAATCACAATAGATGGACATTCCATTAAAGCACGTCCCTTTGAACCGAATTTTGAAGGTGGACTTTATCTAAATTCATATTTATCATTGTTTGAAGCTATGGGCTATTTTGGACAAAATCAATCATTTAATTTATCTTTGCAGGATTATGCAAAAGGGTATACCCTTTGGGGTATTGATTTGACACCTGATCAGAGTAGTAGTGGGCCCTTGGCTCACCCAATAAAGTCTGGCAATCTTAGGTTTGAACTTCAGTTTGCTCAAGCTCTTCCAGAGGTGATCAACGTTGTTGTCTATGCAGAATTTGATAGTGAGATAGAAATCAACAAATTCAGAGAAGTGATATTTGACTATTAAACAAGATGAGTCAGTGTGAACATTGCAAGATGTGTAAAGAAAAAATACAAACATTATTTCAAGAATGTGTAGTGATAGAACTGACAAAATCCATTCAACAGAAAATGAAAAATATCTGTGAAGAAGAAAATCGAACCAACACAACAACATTAATAGATATGAACATTGCAGAGTGTTTACAGAAAGTGTGTCGAGTGACTATACTATATAATCTACACAAGAGAGCAAGAAAAATAAACTTATTAGAATATTGTGCTCATATAGACTTTGAAATAGACTGCCAAAAAGACATTCAAAAGTGGGGAGATTTAGTGAAAAGAGACTGGTCATATTATACAGGATATCTTGATTAATGGCTCCGTGCCAGCCTTTTTCAAGGCTAAGAAGATGGAAACCATACAATTACAAACTATACTTGACAGTTCTCAAAGGTTATCATCCTTAAAAGGAAAAGTGTGTTCAAAAGACTTGCTACCAAAACGAAAACCTAAACACAGACAAGCATATATTGTGAACACAGATTCATCAAAAGAACCAGGAGAACATTGGATAGCAATATATTTTAAAGACAATCATTCTGCTATCTACTTTGATTCATATGGTTTACCACCATTAGATAGAGACATATACAATTTCATAGTGAAAAATACAGATTCCTGGACAATAAATACAATGAGACTACAAAGTGAATTTACTGTTGTGTGTGGAATGTACTGTATATTTGCTTTAGATCATCTTGCAAGAGGATATGATTTAGAGACAGTTCTTACTATCAAATTTGATCCAAGAAATTTTCAAGAGAATGATAGAGATGTTCGACGATGGTTTGAGCAAACTTATAGACATTATTTGAAATAACTGTAATAAATATCAGGTGTCAAAACAATCCCACAGAGGTAATTTTTACATCTTTTAGTTTTTTAAGTTTTTTATTAAAAGTCAATCATCTATTATATAATTTTCGCCAGACATTTGTGTAACAGAGAGATAGGGTTTTTTAGTTATTTTTTATATTTGTTTCAAGATCAGATCACTTGAGTGATATCAGTTTTTTATTTGATACCCAAGATTGTTTTCAAAAAACAATCTTGGGTATCAAATAAAAAAACTAGCATAAAAAAGAATCTTGATGTAAATAGGTTTTCTCATGGATAGGCAAACTCAGATCTCGGTGTATATATGTTCAGAGTTCATTTCAATATAATGATTCAACTTTAAATACAGTTTTGTCTTTTGTTAAAACCTCTGTGATAGTTTTGTCGAATTTGTTAGGTTAGTCCTATAATCCCTTTTTTATCACCGTGTCCCTATTATTTCCCACCAGTAAAAAGAGTTAAGAGTCACTTCTCTTTTTCACTGTGAGTATTAGGTTTTAATATTGTATGCATACTTATCGAAAACTTTTATAGTGTAACCTGATATACAGTTTATACTGTAGAGATAATTTTGATTGCTAAACATACAATGAATACTATTCTTACTATAGAAAAAACAACTATCACAGAGAGTTCGACCACAACGCGAATCACTAAGTTTTTTTATTTTGTGCATGTGTTCTTGTGTTTTATTGTAAGCATAATTTCCTTATACTTACAACAAAACACAAGAAGACACACAAAATTTCCCCAGTTATAGAAGTTGTATACACAGGGTGGAGAGATGACAAAACCATATGGATAACCCCTAATATAAAATGATTTTAAATTAATATAGACATTGGGTGACACTCTAGGGAGGGAACTGTTTTTTGTCTTTTCATAACAAAGACTTGATTGTGTACATGAGAAGATCTCTTTCTAATAGTGTGGTTGGCCCTGAAAAGGGCCGTTTTAAAACATCTTCAGTTCCGTAGAGAGCTATGTGTTGAACCCATCTCTGCTTCGGTGAAGAATTCACCTTCCCACACGTCTATGGTTGTTGCTAGCATCTCTTCTTCTGTAAAGCAATCTTGCTCCCATGTGTAGCTTTTCCCCACAAGAGCTTCCTCCTGCAAATGTACGGGGAGATCAAACCAGTGTTTAGGTCGATTCTTGTACTGGATCTCCCCGAACGGACGTGTGGCGGTTTTGACGAAAGGGTGGTCTTCAATCTTCTTCAGTTGTTCTTCCATCGAAAGTGTTGCCGACCACCACTTTCTCAAAGCCAAGGCGAATTCTTCATCGGCTCTCTGTTTCTTGGTTCTCTCATAACTCTCTACGGAACTGTAATTGATCTTCGTTGGCTCCATGTCTTTTTTCCTCTCTGTCAAATATGATTTCTTGAGTCAGATGATGAAATGTATCCAAATCCTCAACTCACCTTCTTTTTATAGACAATGCGAGGATCGGAAATGCACTGGAGAACGCTCACGCGACAATTTTGATCGAGTGCGGGAAAAAATTGTTGACATCGGACGGCTGTGATAGTAAACGTCTGTTATCAACAATATTTTCCCGCACTCGATCAAAAAATGTCGCGTGAGCGTTCTCCAGTGCATTTCCGATCCTCGCATTGTCTATAAAATCTAACACACATTCCAGACAATTCATTTGATAAAAAGCAATCGCCTGTTCTGCATTCAATCATGGATGAATACAATATACTAGATGATTTTAACGATTTAATTCGTATTGACAACTCATTGATAACACAGCAGAGAATACCAAACCAAAAGGATACCATACCAAATAAGAGGGTGAATAATACTTTTTCACAAGATGAAAAAAATGAAACATTATTACAGAAAATCTTGGAGACTCTACAAGACATGAAATCATCTCACCAAAAGATTGTTCTCTCAGCTGATAAGATTACAGTTCCTATAGAATTCAAAGTGCCATCTCTTCCTTTAACAGTACCACATGAGTTGGCAGAACCGACACCTCAACCTAAGAGAAAAAGGGGACGTCAAGCACAGAATCAGTTAGTGACTACATCCACACAAACAGATACAGTAATTCAACAACCTATTCCAGAGGAAGAATCATCTGATGATATTGTTAAACCTAAAAAAAAGAAACGGGTACGATTCGATGGTCTTGGGCGATACATGAAAAATATTGCTAACTGTTGAGTGACTTGCACTTCATCAAAACTAAAACAGCCCTTCTAAGGGCTACCCACACTATTAGAAAGAGATCTTCTCATGTACACAATCAAGTCTTTGTTATAAAAAGACAAAAAACCAGTTCCCTTATCCTCCAGTGAAAAAAACTTATAAGCCAGAAATGTACTATAGGATCTGGTCATAAAGCATGATGCGGAGCCACTATAGACCCAAGCATTTTTAACACTGAGTTTCCCATAGGGTCCATTGCCTTAGTGTTAAATTGTGTAACTTATAGACCCAAGAATTTATAGTTGTGTAACTTATAGACCCAAGAACTTATAGACCCAAGAACTTATAGCCCCAAGAACTTATAGACCCAACATGTATGCACTGTGCCACCAGTGCATACATGTTGGGTCTATAAGTTCTTGGGGCTATAAGTTCTTGGGTCTATAAGTTCTTGGGTCTATAAGTTACACAACTATAAATTCTTGGGTCTATAAGTTACACAATTTAACACTAAGGCAATGGACCCTATGGGAAACTCAGTGTTAAAAATGCTTGGGTCTATAGTGGCTCCCCTAACTACTCAAGTCTTCAAAAACTAAACGGAAATAAAGCGGTGTGGGTTTGCAAACACGTCCCCACACAAAGCATTTGTGAAAGTAGTCCCAAGGTGTCAAAATTCGTTTTTCCCGAAGATTTGTAAATTTCTCCGTGTGAATTTCAGATGGTAATTTTGTTCTTAAATTTCTTATAAAATAAGTGTATATCTGTAGCAATTAACAACCCTTGTAATACTCTGGTGGGGTTTTAAACACCCATAGAGAAATGTTGGGCGTCTTGGGTCATTCTGTGGCGCTTTGGAACAAAATTAATATCATATTTCACGTTTATGGTCTGGGAACGTTTGGTCCAAAATCGAGAACTGTTTGGGCAAAAGCGACAGGGGATAAAATGACTGGGGGACGTTTCAGTTGCAACGATTTCAGTTTTGCATTAAGAAACCAGTCGAGATTCTGTCGTTATTCTATTTTGATTATTGAAATTTCAATTTCTAGTGCAAATCTTTAAAACTCATGTTTATTTATAATTTTTGTGACACCCGATAAATTAAAAAAAAATGCGTTTGTTTGAAGAGTCTGTGCTCGTTGTTTTTACTTTTCGATTTGCAATGTCGGGCTTCCGGGTCTATTTTCGGATTTTCTAAATTTAGAAACCAAACGAGAGCATAAATATATAAGCGGCCATATTTTCACAACAGTTATCACGACCTGTGGAATTCGATAAGTTATCAAGACATAGTAAATCCCGACATCGTTTGAAAGTGATCATTTTGACTAAGAAATTCAGAAATTATGCAAGCAATTAAATGTGTTGTTGTTGGAGACGGGTAAGATGTTAGATTTAGTGAAATCTTGAAAATATATTTGCCAACTCGTCAGTCAGGTTTCCGGACTCTGAAATAATGATTCATTCGGCCGGGTATTTTTCATGAGGACAGATCACAGAGTGTTAATATTTGTTATTTTCGGGTGATATGTAGGTTCTTAAATTTACATCGTAATTGTGTTCAATAAAATATTCTTTAAAAATGAAAAGTTTTTGTTTGTGATTACTCGTTTGAAAAACTTGAAATGTTTATGTTGCCTCCACCCCAAACAGACGCACGTTCTGACGTGAGCTGTGAGGATTCATCGTGTAATTGCAGTGTTTGTCACTTCATAGTGAATTTTTTGCTGTTTATCAATTTGATGCTACTGAAGTCAGAAAGTCGAGTCGCTTTGGATTGTAATTTTTAGCTTGTTACATAACTTCAGCACTCAACTTCATGAATGTGAATTGTAATGTAATGACAAACTGTCCATGACCATGGTTCGGTCCCCGCCAGGAGTGACTGCGTCGTGTCCTTCGGCAAGGCTCTTAATCCCGACTGCCCACATGGGGGGGGGGGGGGGGGGGGGGCACAGTGACGCTGTGTACTGCACGTCGATGGTGCACTTGTCTTCAACCAATGCTAACCCTGCCTGGGTGGGGTTCAGGGCTTGATTTAATCTGAAAATTTTGAATAGCAATTTACTATTCACCCTGGAAAATTGATTAGCAGTTGATCCAAAAGCACTTGAAACTAATAAATCTTGAATAGCAAAATTCAGAAATTGGAGAGCAAAGTGCTATGCTAATCCAGTTAAATCGAGCCCTGGTGGGGTTAGTACGTAGGGGAGTCTGACAGAAGTCTCGTTAAACCCAAATAAATAAATAAAAAGTAACGCCAAACTGTGTGTGTTTTTTGGTGACCCAACTTATGGGGGATCCTCCTAAATAGTAAACACCAAATTTACCCAGAATTATTCAATATAAAACAACTTGATCTTGAATTCACTTGATAAGCCTACAAAGGCTACACCATTATCAAGTCTCCATCAGGGACCAGTAGCCAGACTTTTATCAGCAAGCCCTGTGGTGTTAATGGGTGCTGTTCTGCTTCTTGTCAACTGGTGCGATAATTATACAATGAATAACATAGACCTAATTTTTGACGGCATTGGGCTCCATTACTGGGTTTGTGGGTCACCATCTGTGATGAGCAGCCAGCAGTCATTAGCAGTCTGAGGTGGCAGCAGTGGGCCGCTAATGGGTATGTGACTGCTAATCACAGGTGGAGGTCCAGTAATGGAGCCAAACTATGCCTGAGAAAATTATGTTATTATTACCACTTTATAGGGCCAATCCTTAAGCTATTGTCACTAAAAATGAGGGCGTTCATTTTGTGTATTTGCCCTGTTCCCGATGACGACACCAGGTCGGCGGGCCAATAATAAAATTGATTTTTGTTATTGGACCGGTGACGTCAATGTTCATCCAGCGTTTCGGAGCATCGAACTGCCGAGGTAACTCTCCTTCACTTCCGAGAAATATTGATATATTTTGAATGCGGTCGTGTTTAAATTGATCGTTTCTCAGTTGTTTCCTTGAGCTCTCCATTATTCCGTGAGAAAAAAACATTTCATTTGAGAGTATAATCATCCGATGATCATCGTCAGGTTAGTAACATACATTCAGGGTTTCCGCTGGGGGAAAATTTGTGGGTCCGGTAGTTTAAAGAAAGTGAAACTCAGATGCCGAAGGCGTCTGCGGCACATGCCAAAGGTACGTGCGTATAGAGGGGGATCTGGGGGGTTCTCCCCCAGGAAAATTTTGATTTTTAGGTGCTCTCTGGGGGCATTCTGGTCACTAAAATGCTGAATAATTGAAGTGGAAAATATGTATTTTTTCCTCCTACAATTCTCTAAATTCCCACGGGACATACAATACTACATCTGGTCAGAGGTTTCATAAAAATACAGACCCAAAACAACACAAAATCCATAAATTCTGACAGTGACTGAGCTTTGTGTACAACCGCTCGCGGTAATATTCGAAAAGAACCATGATGCGGACGAGTGACACCATGCACATGCAATTACATCATTTATTGCTCGAAATAAAAGCCAGTGATTTCGGACCAAACCTGACAATTTGAGTCCAAAATTATATAGACGGCGTTTAGGATTTGAACTTTGTTTCCCCCTCGCATCAGGTTGTCGCCAGTAATAGTAGGCATAGTATATAACATAATTATGCCTATATTACGTGGGAACAAAGGGTCCTAAGTGTCATTACAATACAGCATTGTACTCGACATTTTAACCACCAGCTTTTCTGACTGATCATAGTATGATCGGCGGGGAGAATGGGTTCGGGCGACGGACCCGCAGTCAGTCTAGCGGAAACCCTGATTCATTGTAAATAATATGTTGTTAGTTGTTCGTCAGTTTCACCTGAACTTGGCTTATGTCTCGCCTAATTTCGATGTGAACAAGACGATTGTCAGCTGATCAGTCATGTGACTATGTGAAGTGACCTTACTTAGCCCAAAAAGCTTCAATGCTGTGATGAAAGTGATTGTTTTTTGTTCATTGAATTATGCTGAGTTCAGTAGTACATTATTTCTCTCCTTGAAAATCCAATGAAGCAATACCTACATGTACCTAGTGCCCTTGACTATTTATTAACAGTCCATGTGGTAATAATAGTAATAACATGATTTTGTAGAGCGTTATGATTCATTAACGGCCATACAGGAATGGTTAAAAGCCCTTGGGCCTATTAGCGGCCCTCGACTCTGTCTTGGGCCACTAATAGTCCCTTGGGCTTTTAATCATTCCTGCAGGGCCGTTAATGAACCATAAATAACAGCCTACAAAATCATGTTATTGTATAATTATTAATATTATTAACCCTTTACCCAACGCAGGCGATTTCAAAATTTATTATTTTAAATATCATTTCTTAATTTTTTAAAAATAATTTCAACAAAACCATATCATGTGACCCCCTCTTTGGAACGAGCTCGACGAGTTCGTTCCAAAGAGGGGTCACATGATATGGTTTTGTTGAAATTTTTCGAAAAATAATATTTTTGCAGCTGCTGAATTTGCATATTACGCGGGCGATTCGTTGGGTAAAGGGTTAATACTTAGAAATTATAAGAACGATTTTCAACCCTTTTGGATTTATGTTTTTGCATGAAAAGAACCAATGTAAAACACCATTTATCAAGCAATTTAGTACTGAACAATTTATATTTAGGGAAATGTAAACAGATTTTCAGGAAGACGAAACAACGTCATGCACAGAATGTCATTGAATGCTAGCTGGTCCGCAAGCACTAATGACTAAAAATAGCCATTAGCGACCGGCAGTGCTTTACAATCTCTGTTTCAAATTTATTATGAACCCTTACAGGCTGTGTAAATTAGTATTATTACCACTTTATAGGGCATTCCCTAATTTCCCTATTACATCAACAAGGTTTAACAGGGCATTACAAGAACGTAACGCTCAACTTAAAAAGTCACGTGATGTGTCAGGCCATTAATGAGTTAAACATCTCATTAACAGCCCGGCATGTCAAGTGACTTGTGTTCCTCGCTGTCGTACACTTGAAAATGGAAAGAGTTTCCAGAAATGGTTTCAACTAGTAGTAAACAATGTGATTTTTATTTAAATTATTAAATATGTCAAGTGGCCAGCAAAGTTGGTCTATAAAGAACCAGAAACTGTATATAGTAAGTAAGCCTGCAGACATTTTAAGCCTTTACTCCTGACTTAAAGGCGGTAAATATCGGGTCTGTTTTTAAGTTGTCTAACTTTGTTGCAAATGAAAGAGTACCAGTGCCGATTTCGTGATAATCATGTGACACCCGTTTGTTTGAGAACAGACGATAAGGCCTAAAGAAATTATATGTTTGTTTCTGCTAACCCGACTGACCATATTTCAAACCACCGAGTCTAAACATTTTATTGAAATCGCAAAAAAAGTGAAAAACGACAGTATTTTTGTCACTTTCTAAAGCTCGCCACACATTGATCATCAAAAAAGTAAGATTTTATAAAAAAGAAACCCTATTTTATATAAAAGCCTATCGAGTCACAGAACTTCTTCACAATATAATATTCAGCGGAAGGCTCTTATTCTTAATTGTGCATTTGCATGCCTCACTTTATCGCGACATTGACGACACAAGGTCAAGAAGTGTTAAAATTAGCACACCTCAGCACTTAAAATAAACTGACTTTTTAAGTGATTGTGGTAATGGACTGGTTAAGTAACATTGTATTTGTCTTGGCTAACAAAGCACAAATGACTTGCTTTTGTTTATTTGTATACAATAAAGTTCCCTGCTTTGGTCTTGTACGAAATACTTTTGAGTTTTGAGCACAACTGAACATTTTGAAGGCATGATGCTATCGTGATGTCAGCATGTGCAAACAGCCAATCACTTTAAAGTACAAGTGTAAATTTACAGGGAATCCCTTGGTATTTCACAAGGAAAATTTCCAGGTTTTAAATAGCAGGCATGTCATTGGTCAAAATGTATAATGTGATTAACTACACATTCTTACCTGAATACAGTCCATGTGTTTGTTTCAAATTAGATGTAAACAATATTCAATCACTTGCGTAATGATGGTCACTGTTGAGACAAAACACTTGGAACAGTTGATGAAGAAAAGTAATACATAAACGTTTCATGGTCTGCCAGGGCAGACAGGGCGGTAAAAAGGGAAGAGACCCAAAAATAAACCAACATTAATCCACACTAGAGAAGTAAAATCATTTCTTGTAAACTGTGACATTAATTTAAAGCAAGTTGAAATTTGTATACCGCCTCACCGAGATAAAACCGACTTTTTCAGTTACCGAATATGATTTAATTTGCCAGTATCCGTGACAGTATTGACAATTTTACCGATTATATTAAAACTGCACAGCACTACAGAAAGGCCTATTTTATGTTGAAAAAGTTATAAACTGAGTTAAGGGAACTGCATTCTGGAAAAAAAAAGGTTTTCCGACCTACCGACCCTAATTTTTTTCATCCCGTTAGCGGAAACAAATATATATCTTTTTTTAGGCCTAATATCATCTGTCAAAATTGAAAACGTTAAAAATGTCTCGAGCAAATTGAATGAAGACCAATTAGCTGTTTGTCGCTGCCATTTAAGGTACAGGATCAAAACTGTCAGAATTGCAGTGGTGATAAGAGAAATAACATGACTTTGTCGGGCCTTGTGGCTTATTAACAACCCAACAAGTGTGAATAACAGCCCTTCAGCTTATTAACGGTCCTCAACTACATCTCAGTCCTTTTGTAAGCTGTTGGACTGTTATTCACACCTGTTGGGCCGTTAATAAACCACAATGCCCTCCAAAGTCATGTTATTGTTATATTAACCTGAAGGTAGCGTACAATGAATTGATAATAATTATACATGTACAATAACATGATTTTTGGGGGCGTTTGGCTGCATTACTGGACACCATCTGTGATTTGCAGTCCAGCAGTCATTGGTTGCCCAAGGTGATAATAAGGTGTAGTACCCCCAAAAATCCTGTCATTGTTATGTTATTTCCAATACAAGCAGTTTCAGTGTGCAGAGGTATTTTTTGATTTCGAAAAGTTTCTACTTTTTAACATTTCCAATACACCCAGCGTTCAAGCCAGAAAATAAGCAGACTGTCATCTGCAAAATGAGGTCCCCAGAGGGTGAATTTGGTGATGCTACCTTGTGCATACTAGTATGGTTTTGGTCATGTTTCAATAGGTATTGTGTCATACAGTACATGGAGAGTGGATTGTAACTAAATCACCCTTGGAGTGGAGTTATTGCCCGAAGTATCACTTTCAAATTTTGTACATACAAGTATGGACAAAAAATGCAAGCAATGTTTCAGCCAATGAACCTCATGGTTTAACCTGGTCCCAGAGGTCCATTGGCCAAAAGTTTGCAATTATTGCTTGGGTGGAATCTCCGGTCAAGGGGGTGATTTAGTGTCAATTAGTGATCATACACTCTCCACATACATGTACTGTAAATGTATGTGAACAGTGGGATAGCAGAAGTTTGAACTCAAGTCAACTTGAATTTCTTAAAATTAGTGGTTACTGACAGGTCGCATACATGACTTCTAAAATATATTATCACACAGGGCCCAATAAGAATTGAACAGGCAGGAATTTTGTTCAGAGAAAATAATCATGCATGTATGATTGTTCTGCTCTCAGCAGTTTTCGCAGATCTCAGTTTCTTGCAGACAATGACCGACCTGTTAAGATATAATACCTTGCCTGCTCAGGAACTTTTCAAAAGTAATTGAAATTTGTGAGGAGATTGATTGTTGTCATATGTACAATGGGCACCTGAGGGAAGACTATTGCCTGAACATGTTGAAAAAGTTGACAGGACAATAAGTGTTTGAAGTGGAATGGAAATCTCAGGTTACAGGTAGGAAGTAACTATGAAGACAAGTTGGAGTCATCTGGACCTTTTGGGGAGAAGAGATGGGTGGTATTGGAATTTTGAGTTTGGTATCAGTTGCAGTATTTTTAGAGGGTATACCACAATATCGGTTCAGTATTCGGTATCTGACTTGATTGAGATTTGCTGATAGTACCAAAGAGAAATTCACTCCAGGAAAGACAGAATAAGTTGTAGCATTCTGCCACAACTCTATTAATGACACTTCCAATGAGCTCAGCAGTGATATTCTTTTACAACTGCAAATTACACCTACAATAATTTTGTGACTTGTTCTAAACACACCTTAATGTTTAAAGACCTATTTCAGGCTTTTCCGATCTCAGAGCATGTACCCTGAGTCACTGGCCATGCCATCATTAGGAAGTCCTATCTGACTATAGACAAAACACCTGGGCAGGGATTTCTGGTCAGGTCTTGGATGCCTAATCAGTTGGGCATGTACAGGTTGCAGTTAGTGCTGTGCAGTATACCGACTTTTCGATATTACTGGGATACCGGAAACAGTACTGAAACCAAATCAAAATATCGTTTATTTCAGTATTTATATTTTTCTGCGAAATTGGCAGAAAGTTGGACTCCTCAAGGTGGATCATAAATCTAAAAGCCTGTGGGCCGCATATTTTGATCGAATTGATAAGAAACCTTGCAACTGTGAACTTTGTAAGCGACACTTAGCAGCAAAAAATGACAGCAGAAAAACTAAAAATGGAAAGTTGTTAACTTAAATTGATACATCTGTTTCTAAAGATATTCAGCCTGATTCCATTTTTCCAACATGTAATATTCAGACGGATTCAATATATTTTCAGGAAATTACTGTCCGATTTATTCACAGGAGACATTAGGGGTCAGGTGGGTGCTTCACTGGTTGAAATAATTCACAGGTATTGACAATTCAATACGTTGACAACTTGACATACAAATGATAATACTGCCTGTGGTTATCGCTTCTCAGCAATTTTTATAGCATTTCTTTCAATTCAGCATTGCTATTTTAAGGTGCAGATACCTTTAACGTCATTTTATTAAAATACAAGTCCCCAAACTTTAATACCCGATCATCTGCTATATCATGTTTTGAATAAATAATTTATACTGCACACTAGAAAGACATGATTGACCTAAATTTTAGGACACATTTAAAAAAAATGTGCAGAAGTCAACAGGCGACATCAGCTTTAGCATTATAGAAGCTCACTTGATCGATCAAAGCTCAAATGCTTTGAAAATGATTTTCCGCTATTAGTAAATCATCGATTTGTACATTTTTTCTCATGTACAATGAAAATTACCCCAATTTATCATGGAGAATCGTGGATTCTCTGGAATTTTCAGAAACATGTATGAAGCCAGAAACCATAATTGAACACTCACTGATAGAGTAATTCCTCTCAAAATACTCATGAATGTATATTAACATGTTATTTTACTTGTTTACCAAGGTTGAACCCAACTGGAATTATCATAAAGAGATTAATTACAGTTGCATTACTTCAATTTACTTGCATATTTGTGTGGATACTGGATTCAGTGGGCATTAGTCTTGTTGCCATTTTTAAAGATAAGTGGGGGGAATGACCAAGTGTTACTACCAGTGAAAACTTACTAAAAAGCCTCGAAGTTGAAGAACATATATAAATGTTTCTTCTGCCTGATTCATTGGGTGAGGGGTGATGACTTGATTTGAGGGAGAGGCATGGTACAAATGGCATTAGAGGCCAACTGATTAGCTTAGCAAGTTATTTAGATTAAATCACTCGATTCAGTTGAATGTTGAGAAATTGGGTCACTTTGAGACCACTTTCAGTGTTCTGTGCACATTCCGAATACCGTACCGAAACCGAGGTATTTACATGAAAAATATCGATACTGAACATCAAATTTTAATACCACACAGCTCTAGTTGCAGTCTTGTATGAATTCAGGACAGTTTCCCATTGAGGGTTAACGGAACTGAAAAGAAAGTCAGTCACTTCTTTCATGAAACTGAACCGTACAAATGTTATCAACCCACAGCAGGGGCATATAAATAGTGAATGTAGAAAAAATTGAAAATTCAGATGGTTTCGGTATTCTGCGATTGGTTTGGTTCAGTTTTTCGGTATCCTCATCACATGATATCTGTTTGGTTTTCGGTATATTCCCCATCTCAGTAGGGGAGATACATTGCTGTGATCACAGATGGAGCTGTCATGTTTATTCTATTAGTCGACTAATTTGTCAACTACAGTACAGTCGCTGTGGACTGGCCATTGTACCCGGTGCTTCATTAATTAAAGTTTTGATGATTATTCCTATAATTAGTCTTTTGAATATAATAATGACTGTGGAAATATTGCCCACCTGTGGAAAGTGACCAGTCCATGGCAGTCATACTGTATTGCGGTAGTTCGCATTTTTTTTTATTTTTAGTCGATCATCGTTCATTTTCAAAGTGGTACAAATTGGGTTAAAATTACACTGTATAATGAATGAACAGTTAGATTATCAACCTTTGACATGTCTAACTATAATTACTTGCAATATACAATGACCTTTGTTTTCTGCACAATTGTGCAACAATGTAGTTTTAACAATACTGAGCCTTGTCATTTGATCAATCTGTACAGTCAGCGCTGTAGTATTAACCAACACTCTGTTGATCAAAACTGAAGAATATCGTTCAAACAGGATACCTTTGAATAAGACTCGATTTGGGAAGTTATTGCAAGCCTCAAAGTAGATAGAATCTTCGGTCTTGTACACTCGGAACAAACACCATTGGAACAATCTGGGCTGCAAAAGTCTGAAAATTGTCACAAGACTCACTCTGAATAGTTCAATTGTAGTACTAAGTTATAAGTTGTGTAGGAATGGAGGGGTTATTATGTTTGAAATTTCTGGAAATTAGTTATAGAAGTGAAATGTTTTGCACAGATGTTCTTCTGTTTAAATTCTCCAGGTCATTCGGAGATTTTTTGGTGTTTCCATTTTATCTCAAACATCGTCAGTGTTAAATTTATTTGTTAATATGTTAGAGATTGTTTGTTGAATTTATGGGAAGTTATTATTGATCAAATAACCATCGATTAAAGCTGGCAATTACAGTAGTTGACTACTGTCTGAAAATTGATAGTCACGGCCACTCTAATCATAAATGTAGACAGTGAATTTTGACCGGACCATGATCAGTCAAAATCAGCAAACGCTTTCCCCAAAGCTACAATTTAAAATGTTTTTTATAGACCTAGTTTGCCACGGCACGATGCATCCTTCACAGGCATCAAATCAGTTACTCTGTGTTCCAAGTAAAATAACAGGGTGGAAAATTTATCAGAATCAAATAAAAGTATAGGTCCAAATAATACAGTACAACCGCCATGGACTGGTCGTACAATACTACAGTTAACACTAGAAGTCCTGTCACGAACTGTGTTCTTATCTAGGCTTAATTGCGCATAGGAATTGTGCGCAATTGCCATATCGTATGGCATTCAAAGCACGGCAGGTTCTCCTGGTTACTCATAGCAAATACAGGCATTGTTTCTGCCAGTGGACCTCCAGGTTACCCAGAGGTCCATTGTCTGACACATTGCTTGTGTACAGGCCATAGGTACAGAATTTGTTAGCCTAATTATGGTCTTAACGTGCAGATCAACATGCGCATTTCATGACAGGACTTCTAGTTTTAACTGTAATCTACACCTGGGCAGTGATGTCCACACAGGTGTTTACCAGGTAATAAAAATCATCAGCGAAGTTTTTATTAATGAAGCACCAGGTTATACCCGGTGCTTCATTAATTAAATTTTTGATAATTATTCCTGTAATTAGTGTTTGGAATCTAATGTTATTACGTCTATGGAAAAATTGTTCACGCATGGAAAGTGACCAGTCCGCGGCTGCCATACTGTTGTACAGGTTTGAAATCTGTCGGGTAATGCCAGTTAATTTTATCTGAAGACCAGCTTATTTTGCCAGTATTGCAGTTAGTTTTGATGGATAATTAATAGACATTTATGCATCATAATTATAACAATCAATACAGCTGCCGTGGACTGGTCACTTTCCATGGGTGGGCAGTATTTCCACTGATGCAATATTATTGGATTCTGAACACTAATTATATGAATAATCATCAAAAATTTAATTAATGAAGCACTGGGTGCAACCCAGTGCTTCTTTAATTAAAATTTTGCTGATAATGATTTTTATTACCTGGTAAACACATGCATGGACATCACTGCCCACGTGTGGATTACAACCAGTCCACAGATACTGTACTGTACATGTAATAGATTCAATGCTCAGGTTATCTTCAGAATACAGCCAATGAATCCAGTGACCAAATCAGGCAAATTTCTGCTAATTTAATACTCCTGATAATTGAATAATTATCTTTGGCAAAGTAAGTATTCAATTAACAGGGTTCCACTGTAATAACATGTTCACTGAACTCAGCTAATCCAGATTTCAGCATTCCAGACAATAACAGGTCAAAGCTCTCTGTGATGCAGGGTTGGGGCGAATACATTGTAAATGTATTGAATACGAATACTTTGAAATTTTATGAATACGAATACACAAATTTCAAATGTATTGAATATGAATACTTGAATACTTTTCAAAATTATTTTTTTGTAAATGGATGATAATTTGATCATTCTTATTGGGATTAAGGGTATAAGGGATTATAGGTGAAGAATTGGTTTTTCAGAGGGTGGATCTCTTAATCCTTTAGAATCCAATCAACAGACATAAGAAGTTTTTTCTTCTAAACTGCATTTTATGACCCCCCCCCCCCCCCAATAATGTCATTTAATTGTGGCTTCTTTGTCTTTTATTAATATTTAAACATACATTGCTGGTGAGAATAAAAAAAACTGGCCAGTGTCATTCACAAAAATCAATTAAGCAATTACTGCACTATTGGAAAAATGTTGTAATTCAAGCACAATAATTTTACAGATCTATCAATCTACACCTTATTTCTACTATTACTGTAGAAAAATATTAAATTAGTATTAATTGGATAATGGAGTTGTTTAGGGATTAAAAATCACTACTTTGGCCAGACTGATATCCTTTGCCCAAAGAATAATCTGTACAATTACAATGTTCAGTTTACAATGAAACAAATTTTGAACAATGAAGAGTTTGCAATCAAAAAGCAGATAAATAATTGAACTTACCTTCATGTGTAGTATGAAGTTTGATGGACTATTTGATGGACCTGATATGTGCACTTCAAAAGTATTAGTTTAATTCTTTACTACTTTCTAATAGAGATAATCACAATATTTTTTTTACAAATACTGTATACATGTGTATTAAAAACAAGAAAAGTATTCAAAAAGTATTCATGAATACACCTCAAATTTGACTGTTTTCAAATACGAATACGAATACTTTAAAATTGCATGAATACTGAATACATTTGAATACTTGAAAAAATGTATTGAATACCGAATACAAATACGAATACCCCAACCCTGCTGTGATGCAGATGTGTGCAAAATGTGGTAACTGGGGAAGCCAGAAAATAAGCAGACTATCATCTGCAAAATGAGGTCCCCAGAGTGTGAATGTAGTGATGCTACCCTGCACAGCAGGGTTGCATCACTAAATTTACCCTCTGTGAACCTCAATCTGAATCAGGATCTCAAAACTAAACAGAAAGAGGTACCCAGAGGATAAATTGGCTCACTGTATGGGGTAGCATCATCAAATTATCCCTCTGGGGACCTCATGTTGCAAATGCCTGACTGCTTATTTTCAGGCCTGCAACTGGGAGATTTAGTGGTGGTTAAAAAGTGCTGGATTCACCCAACCTCGACTCACTATCGTAAGCAGAAGTCTGATCTATTTATTTTATTTTTTCATTACAGGGCTGTTGGTAAAACATGTCTTTTGATTAGTTACACAACAAATGCCTTTCCTGGGGAATATATACCAACAGTGTAAGTGTTTTTTAATTTTACTTAATTTCAGCAATGTATCTGTGTTTTTTTCACGTGCTCAAACATACACTGTTCTTGCAGACTGATACATGTAGTTTGGAGTGTTGAAGTGATTAGTCAACTAGCCGTCAACGCTGATATAGCTCAACGACGACTCTGGATTTCCACTCAACTAGGTGGAACATGTAGTATTTCCTATAAAAATATTGCAGTATAACAAAATTCCGATGCAAGGCCTACTGAGGAAGAGTTAAAAAGATTGTCAGTTGATCTGCTCAAAGAGCGAAATCATCAACCTTAATAATGAGATAACTGACAATTTGACATAGACTTTGAGATCAAAGTAGATGTGGAAGTTAACTGTGTTGCATCGGCTCCTTTGAACTTGCTGAGTTAACCGTTTACCAAATGAATTGGCCACTTCCACCCACATAATTTACAATTCGAGCAGTTTAGAAAGAAACAGCTTTTAACAAAATTTCAGCAAAAAAGTATTATGTGACCCCTCATTGGAACGAACTCATCTCGTTCCAGTTAGGGGTCACATGATATGGTCTCGCAGAAAGTTTTTGCATACATTAAAATAAAAATAATCAAAATAGACATACTGCTTTTGGTATATGGTTGAGCTTGTATGGCAGCACATCATTGATCAATCCATCTCAGAGGAAATGTTCAATCAATCAAGTGATTATGAGAGAGTGGCAAGTGATTCCAGGATGTGTGCAAGCAGCACATGTGTAATGTTCAATTGCTGAAATGATGCGGATATAATTCTTGAACGAACTGATGTGTACTGTTTATTCTGTCTGTTTCATTTCAACAATCAACGTACATGTGACCTTAGAATTCCTAAATGAAAATTTTTGTGACACCCATTTATGATGTTATTGTGGTACTCTTCACATAAAACATGTACAGGTACATGTATATCACATTAGCCTGTTTTTTTTCTCGGGTTTTCTTATTTGATGACTGCTTGCATGTTTCTCTGTAACATGGTTTATCAATTCACCTTCCAATGTTTTTCTCTGCCAATTCCCTCTGTTAATTTTTAGTCGAGTTGTGACGAAGTCAAACTCGACTTATAGTTTGATGAATGGCAGGCGGGCATAAACAATTGGTTTCCGGATGATAACTTGATAATGGTTCGACCCACTTTCATGAAACTTCATAGGTAGGTTGGCCTTGGTGAGAGGAAGAACCCTATCTATTTTGGACTCGCTAGGTCAATGGTGAAGGTCAAGTGACCTTGAACATACTAAATCATAAACAATTGGTTTCCGGATGATAACTGGACCAGGCCACGAAATTTCAAAAATTTACGGAACCCATTTTTCGTCCGCATGTTTTGGGCTTGCGTAACCCATTTTTAGCTCAACTTTGACGAAGTCAAATTTGAGCTATTGTCATGGCCCGTCGTCCGTCTGTCCGTACGTCAACAATTGGCTATGGCTCGGGCTAGAGGTCGTATTTATGAACCGATCTTTACGAAACTTCTTGTGTACCTTTGTTATGACCCTGGGACGGGAACGAGTGTTTTTAGGTGTGGTCCGAAATTCAAGGTGGCTGCCAGCGGCCATTTTGTACCGATGATGCAAAAATCAGTTTTTTGTACAGAACTTCTGTATGAAAGTTCTGATTTGAATAAAGTTTTGTATAAATGTTTAGTACCATGGGATACATCACATATAATACAGGTTTTTTTCTCGTGCGTAAATTGTGCTAATTAGACTGACTTTGATTTATTTAGTGTTACTTTCAGAGCTGTAAGTGCCAAGCTGCTATGGCTCGGGCTAGAGGCCGTATTTATGAACCGATCTTTACGAAACTTCTTGGGTACCTTTGTTATGACTGTGGGACGAGAACGAGTGTTTTTGGGTGCGGTCCAAAATTCAAGATGGCTGCCAGCTGCCATTTTGTACGAAATTTGGTGCAATCAGATTTTTGCACAGAACTTCCATATGAAAGCGCTGATTTGAATAATTTTTTGTGTGAATGTTTAGTACCATGGGATACATCACATATAATACAGGTTTTTTTCTCGTGTAGAAATTATGCAAATTAGATGAACTTTGATTTTTTTCAGTGCTGCTTACACACAGTAAGTACACATGTCAATACGGCTCGGGCTAGAGTCTGTATTTATGAACCGATCTTCACGAAACGTCTTGGGTACCTTTGTTATCACCTTGGGACGAGAACGAGTGTTTCTGGGTGCGGTCCAAAATTCAAGATGGCTGCCAGTGGCCATTTTGTATCGAAATTAGGTCTAATCAGTTTTTTGTACACAACTTCTATATGGCTCAGGCTAGATGCCGTATTTATGAACCGATCTTTGCGAAACTTCATGGGTACCTTTGTTATTACCGTGGGATGAGAACGAGTGTTTTTGGGTGTGGTCCGAATTTCAAGATGGCCACCAGCAGCCATTTTGTACCAAAATTAGTGCAATCAGTCTTTTGTACAGAACTTCTGTATGAAAGTTCTGATTTGAATAAATTTTTGTATGAATGTTTAGTAACATGGAATACATCACATATAGTACGGGTTTTTTTCTCGTGCAGAAATTATGCAAATTAGATGAACTTTGATTTATTCAGTGCTACTTATACTCTGTAAGTGCACATGTCAATACGGCTCGGGCTAGAGGCTGTATTTATGAACCGATCTTCACAAAACTTAACTTTGTTATCACCTTGGGACGAGAACGAGTGTTTCTGGGCGTGGTCCAAAATTCAAGATGGCTGCCAGTGGCCATTTTGTACCGAAATCAGGTCCAATCAGTTTTTTGTCACAACTTGTACACAGCTCATATTTGTGAACTGATCTTCACGAAACTTCTTGGGTACCTTTGTTTTCACCTTGGGACAGGAATGAGTGTATTTTGGGGTGCCTTTGTTATCACTGTGCTATGAGAACAAATATTTTGGGGTTCAGTCAGACCCACTCTGGGACTCAAAGATTTTTTTCTAGTTTAGCATCTGACTGTCACCCACCTTTACAATACTTTACCTAAAATACATTTGTTACAGGCAACGCTCAGTATTTATGTACAGACCGTTACAATACTTTATATGTACCTTTGTTATCAGGTCATTACCTAGATGTTTGTCATTGCTGTGTCACATACTATACATGTACATGTCTTTGTCTTGACAAGTTGAGCTACAGTGTCATTGACACTTTCATTTCGTTCATGTTAATTATTTTTGCACAACCAATTGGTTATGCAAAAGGTTACGTGATTAAAACAAGATATGAGATGAAATACAGTTAAAACTAGAAGTCCTGTCACGAATAGTGTGCTTATCTAGGCTTAATTGCGCGTTGGAATTGCACGTAATACCCGTAATTGCCATATCGAATGGCATCCAAAGCACGACAGGTTCTCCTGGTTGCTCATAGCAAACACATGCAATGTTTCTGCCAATGGCCCTCTGGGTTACCCGGAGGTCCATTGGCTGAAACATTGCTTGTGCACTTGCCATATGTGCAGAATTTGATAGCTTTACTTGGGCCATAACGCGCATATCAACGTGCTATTTGTGCACATTTCATGACAGGACTTCTAGTTTTAACTGTATCCAGTGGTTGACTTGAGTTGTACTGGTGTACGCTTATACCAATATGGTGAAACCGTTAAGAAACAAAATATTTAAAGGGACTAGTATTCATTGTAATAAATTAGAGCAATAATGAATACTGACATAGAAGACATTCCACATCAATGAATATTACATGTGACTCGAGCCTTCCTTTGCTGACATAGACAATACCAGTGGCTGGTGTTGTCAATGTCAGCAAAGGAAGGCTCGAGTCAGTATAAGATTCTTTCGCTGATAAACATCAATGGATGCAAGACCTCAGGACTGGGGCTGAGTCCCAGCCATGGAGTCTTGCATCCATAATGATAAAGCATTGAAAAATAAAAAATAAAAAAACACCAGTCAGTGCATGCATGTTTACCAAAAAATTGAAGTCTATTAGTGAAACAACCATATATGTAGGTGTTCCAGGCCCGTGCCATTTCGACCCACATAAATGTTTAACGTTACATCAAGTTTGTCCTTGAATATTTTTCTGCATTTCCATATCAACGTCACAGCAAATACCATTTAAGTCCAAATTCTAAAATTAGTGTCTTCAATCTCAACCTCTACATCCCTTTGTTTGATCCATAAGACATGAAAAAAAAACTGGGGCGAATTCGCACGCAACAATAATGAGGGGGAAAGCACACTGAATCTACACCATCAAATAGAACACAACCATGGAAAAAAACCCACAATGATTGATATGTTTCATGCTTTCATGCTGTCAGTTACTATACTTACATAATGTCCATGAAAATAAATGTTGAAATGTTGTGTTTAGAATCGCATGTGTAAAATACAGTACTATATAAGTTCAAGCAACAGGACAAACTACCACTTCTTCTTCAAACTCATTCGTTGTATTTCTTATCTGGTGATCAGGGTACCACGGCACACTGACACATCAATGAACAACAAAAAATTCGGACTCAAAAATTTCGTTCACGTCATATTTTTTGCGTGAACGAAACATCGTTCGTGGGTTTTTTGATTTGCGTAACCATCCTGCGAATGAAACGATCGTTCGCGTTAAATTTCGTGGCCTGCTGGACTATGGTTGAACCCACATTCATGAAACTTCATATGTAGGTTGGCCTTCGTGAGAGGAAAAACCCCATTTATTTTGGACTCGCTAGGTCAAAGGTCAAGGTCACAGTGACTCTGAACGTAGTAAATCAAAACACTTGGTCTCAGACTTTCCGGTTGATAACTTTATAATGGTTTGACCCATGTTCATGAAACTTCATAGGTAGGTTGGCATCAGTGAGAGGAAGAACCCTATTTATTTTGGACTTGCTAGGTGAAAGGTCAAGGTCACCATGGCCTTCAACATAGTAAATCTATAAACAATTCATTTCTGGACGACAACCTGATAATGGTTTGACCCATGTTCATGAAACTTCATAGGTAGGTTGGCATCAGTGAGGGGAAGGACCCTATTTATTTTGGACTAGCTAGGTTAAAGGTCAAGGTCACAGTGACCTTGAACATAGTAAATCATAAACAATTGTTTCCAGATGGTAACTTGACTATGGTTCAACCCACACTTATGAAACTTCATATGTAGGGTAGCCTTCTTGAGAGGAAGAACCCTTTTTATCTGGGGTTCGCTAGATGAAAGTTCAAGGTCACATTGACCTTCAACATAGTAAATCGTAAACAATTGGTTTCTAGATGATAACTTGATAATGGTTTGACCCACGTTCATGAAACTTCATAGGTAGGTTGGCCTAGGTGAGTGGAAGACCCCTATTTATTTTGGACTCGCTAGGTCAAAGGTGAAGGTCACAGTGACCTTGAACATAATAAATCGTAAACAATTGGTTTCCGGGTGATAACTTGATAATGGTTACACCCACGTTCATGAAAATCATAGGTAGGTTGGCATTGGTGCAATAAAGAGCCCTATTTATTTTGGAATCACTAGGTCAAGGTCACAGTGACCCTTCTCATAGTAAATTGTTAACAGCTGGTTTCCGGACGATAAGTTGATAATGATTAAACCCACTTCTGTGCTGTCAAAACTCAACATTGGATCGGTGATCCTATCGGCATTTTTGTTTCTTCAGCCTGGTATATCATGTTTAATTTATTTTCTTTTCGTATTTTCTAGCTTTGATAATTACTCTGCAAATGTAATGGTAGATGGTAAACCAATTAATCTAGGTCTCTGGGATACTGCTGGACAAGAAGATTATGATAGATTAAGGCCTTTATCTTATCCACAAACAGTAAGTGCACATCCCATGTGTAATTTTACCATCTAGTGTGGTACGAGTTAAAAGAAAAATCCTGGTTGACAATAGTAAAAAATGTCTTGCCTGTATTTCATACTCTCAGCCTCTAACTTTGTTTCTTGGCAGACTGTCCAGGGCACAAAATTCTCAGCTGTCATTAACCACCAGATAGGTTAAGTGAATTTGCTATAGCAAACCGTTAGTTTACTTAACATTCTGGCCAACAAGAATCTCAAGCTGTTGTCGAATTACAAAACATGAATTCACAACAAAGGCTCAGTTTAACCCTCTGCACACAATATCAAAATTTATTTTAATTATTTTTTTTTTACATGTTTCAAAATATTTCAACAAAACCAGCCTGTCTTTTTGAAAATCACAGGAGGACAGTTGCTGGCTCTCCTCGATCTATATTCAGACAGGCTGGTACTTACCAAAATCATTAGAATCAGGCTGTTGAGAAGGGCAGTTACTTGCTCTCCTCAACAAAATTTTCTGGAGGGCTATAAGGATCTGGAGCAATCACCCACCTCAGAATGACAGGCCTGCAAAACCATATCATGTAACTCCACATTGGGGCAAGCTCAGCGAGTTTGTTCCAATGAGAAGTCACATAATATGGTTTTGTTAATTTTTGTTGAAAAATAATTTTTTTCAACCACTAAATTTGTAAATTTTGTGGGCCGAGGATGCGATCAGACAGTTAGGATAACTTACTCTGCCTGAATAGTAGATGACACCTGC
The DNA here is from genome assembly GCA_031216915.1 of Pictodentalium vernedei. NCBI lineage: Eukaryota > Metazoa > Mollusca > Scaphopoda > Dentaliida > Dentaliidae > Pictodentalium > Pictodentalium vernedei. The sequence continues at coordinate 781,002,528 of CM062297.1, read as the reverse complement.
AAAAAGATTTCTTGAATAACTAAATATTTTCTTTCTTTTTTGATTTTATGTATTCACCAGGGCTGAAACGGTTGGCTCATTTTCACAACCAACTAACCGATAGCTATAACCAGATTTATTTATTTATTTATTTATTGGTGTTTTAAGGTCGCATATTTCTGCAAAATGGCTAACCATGACCGTGACAGTTTTATGGGTGGAGGAAGCCGGAGTACCCGGAGAGAACCACCGAGCAACGACGAGCAACTGTCAGCTCCCCAACATACCAACTCGACACAAGCAGGGTTGGCATTGGTTGAAGCCAGGTGCACCATCGACGTGCAGTACGCCTTAGTACACAACGTCACCATGCCCCCACATGGGCAGTGGGGGTGAAGTGTCATGCCCAAGGACACAACATGGTTGCCGCAGGTGGGATTCGAAACCGAGGACCTCTCGGCTTGCAGTCTGTACCTCTACCAACTAAGCCACCCCCCCCCTATAACCAGATAATATCCGGTTATCCGTGGCCATTACTTCACCAAATATGGGATCAAAACTAGAGATTGGAAATCAGTATTCGCAGAAATTATTCCGAAGTGTGTCTACAAACGAACGTTGTCAAAGTACTCGACAATCGACAACATTCGTTTGTATACATACTGCAGTATAGTTGCTACTCAGTACTCACAGAAATTGTTTATCATTAACGAAGTCTTGAACTCCAAAGTCGATTATTTCTCAGAATATACAACACGGCTTTGAAGTGTAATCTACCCCAAAGGAGAAGCGGCAGATTTATTACATTTTAACTGTGGAATGACGATCACTACCATAACCGATATTTTGGATAACCGGTTGACATGCCGGAAAAAGGATGATGACGGTCTTGAAACACACAGTTAAAAAGGCAAATATGCCACACATGTACGTCAACTCTATAAAAAGATTACAAGAGAATGCAGAAACACTTTTCAGTTGAAACACAGTGTTTAATCGAGGCACAAAGTTGATTATGCAGACCCGAAATTTTTGGAAGCATATGCATCTTTGAAAAGCTCATTCAAGGTAAAGGCGAGATTAAAGGTCCACAAGTGGACAAAATTTGATGTTGAATTCAGTATTGATACTGGATGACCCAAATCTTTGCTTACTGTCTTGAAAATATCATTGGTGTGAGTATAGTGTACAACAGTTTTGTTTTTTAATCCCATTCAAACATATACATAGAAATTATTGACAGTGGCCAGCAGATACGTAGACATTGAATTTAAATGAATTAGGTGGTCATTTTGGTAATTCAGTGAACTCGTTCCAATGAGGGGTCCCATATGGTTTTCTTGAAATATTTTGAAAAATTTAATTTTTTCAACTGCTCAATTTGCATTTTACGCGGGCGATTCTTTAGGTAAAGGGTTCAATTAATTTGTGTTGGGTGATAAGTGCATTGCAGATAGCGATTCGAAACCTAATAAAAAATAGCGGGGGGCGAATTTGATGTTGTATAATGTTCACAAGAATTTTGTTCCCCATTGTCATAAGAGCCTTAACCTTTTACTCAGCGTAATGGCCGTATATAACTATTCACGAAAGTGCCATTCACATTTCATTATCTTTTCATTTTTTTGGTCTCAAGACATACTTGGTGACCTCTCATTGAAACGAGCTCATTCCAGTGACAAGTCATAAGATATGTTTTGAGACAAGAATTGAAAATGTTGAGTCATTCAAGTAATTTTTTGTGAGTGTCCTCCACTGTTCAGGTTGGGTAAAGAGGAAAGTGAAGTTAGAAAAAAGGCTTGTCATTATTTGTTTATAAATGTGTTTTTGTAACTAGTGATTGATTAATGTTCTAGAGAAATCAGGATATTGTTAATGTTAAATATGAAAGTTTACAAAAAGAATGTAATGGATTTGCCTCGGTTTTTTTGTAGTCAGATTCTGCGCCATTATGTCTGAAGTTAAGTACAAACTGGAGATGCACTCTGCCAATTTGCCAGTAAACTAATCTGATTCTAGAAGTGAATTTACCCACATCAGGTGGCTACACCGAATCAGTCTGTACATTTTGTATTCTCTTTTCAGTGCTAAAGTGCTGGTTTCATTTTGTTAATCTGAATTTGATAGTAATTTTGCTGTTACAGTTTGTTGGAGAGTGCCACTGGGCACTCTCCAATAAACTAACAGACTAAACTTTCCGATGAATTTTAAATTGAAGCAAATTCGTATAACCAGAATGTCTCTCTCTTCATCCGAATACAAAGCCCATCTGAATACAAATACAATGATTTTGAAGCCTGTGGCTGTACCAGCACTTCACAATAGACCACTGGGAGTTGTTTCCAACATCAAGATAGTTGAATAATTGTTTGACTTTTATCTCACAGAAAAATTACTGGCATTGGAACTTATCGATCCAAAACTAGCCCGGATTGAATTTGCAGAGCCGAGATATTACAGGATTTACCATATGCAATCAGTGCAAGATCGCCTCCACTTCCCACCTGATCGAAGTCACTAGCCTTCAGTCAAGGTGCTGTTCAACGTTGCATTGAGTACATGTTAACAGATAAATACAATGTGTTTAGCCAGCAGTCTGTAGTACTTCATGATGCAGGCATGACAAATAAAATAAGAGATTAAAATTGGAGGAAAAACTCAAAAACACTCTTTTCAATGATAGATGATTGTTATTGTTATACAACATGTAAGTCACATGACTGTCACAAACACGTTTTTAGTTCATCAAGTTCATTTTTTAATTCAGTTACCTCCCTTGATGTTTCTCTCCAATGTTGATTGCAGAGTACATGAAGATTCTGACATGTCACGTGTGTATCGATCTGTAAGCCATGCATCATACAAGTTTACAACACACATGAACAGACCTTCACTTTAAAGGTGTGCGATCATTCTCATGCATCATTGCTCGCTCAACTACATTCACAGTAAACGATCAATCTCGCATGTGAAAAAATTACAGTTATCCGACAAATTACTTTGAGTTTCAACCATAACTGAAGGCGAGTTAGCACAGTTGAAGTAAGTCTTTGAAAAAGGAAACCACTGTCGCTGTTAGTGTGAATAGCCAAGCTCGTAGGTAGCCTACTAATAAAAAAAATCTGATATTTTTTTTCTATAGCGTGAAAATAACATGAAACTTGCATGCTGAGAAGCTCTGCGGTGTGTTTTTTTTCTTTTCCCCAATGCAGTTCCCTTAACTCAATTTATAACCTTTTCAACATAAAATAGGCCTCCCTGTAATGCTGGGTAGTTTTACGGCAGTATACCGACTATAATCGGTAAAATTGTCAATACCGTCACCGATACTGGGGAATTAAATTATAATTGGCACCTGGAAAACTTAAGGCGGTATATAAATTTCAACTTGCTTTAATATCACGGTTTACAAGAAGTGATTTTACTTCACTGGTGTGGATTAATTTTGGTTTAAATTTGGGTCTTTTCCCTTTTTACTGCCCTGTCTGCTGTTACGGTGTGGAATTATTAATGATATTGGTAACAGAAAGAAATCTGAGAATCAGCAACAAAACTATGAATTTAACTATTCTGAAATTTAATTAAAAAGAATTAATTTATAAAAAAAAATGATACAAAGATCTTTTACACTAATTGGTTTACAGAAAATAAAAACAGTGGTACTTATCAATTATTGAATTAGTCCAAAGTACAGTTTGACAGAATCCTGTAATCCAGTGGTGAAGTATCTTCTGAAAAAAGTTACCAGCTGGTAGATGTAGTATTAAATCCAAGAATGTCTCTTCAATAAAAGTATCCCGTAGATTTGTAATAAAATTTTCACTTAGAAATTTCAGCAGTCTCCAATAAAATATAATAAAATGCTCTGCAAAATTCAAATGGAGTAAAAATCCACGAAGTATTGGTGCCACAGGTACTTTCCAAATAATCCAGAAGAATCCTGGCTTTTCACAAAATATTATTCTGTTTCACAGAAAGTATAAATTCTCTTTTTCAAGACGAACAAATTCTCTTCAAAATTCTCTTTTGGAATCAATCTTCCAAATTCACAAAGAAGCACTGCTTCTATTATAAATGCACTGTTCTGAAACAACAATAATCTCCAGTGGAAACAATGAAGTGAGTCTTTCTGAAAATGGTTTTCTAAAATGAGTTTTTGAATTCTGTTGACAAACCTTTATATAGTAACCAGATAGAATGTCCCAGAAGAGGAAGTTTCTGCAATGTTCTATTAGTTTCTGGGGGATTCTCTTAAAGTTCAAGTAAACAAGGTCATTGACCTATTTAAACAATTAAACAATCAACAGCTATATGTACAATATATCAGTGTAACAAAGATGTAAACAAGGTCACTGAGTGCAAAAGAGTTAGACCAGTCAGAAAATGCAGAAATAAAAAAAAAATCTTTCTCACATAATTATCAACTTAAGGATATATCAATCTCAATATAATATGGGGCTATAACACACCCCGCCTTAAAAGAAAAAGTTTGAAGGTACTGAAAACTTTTTTACATAATTTTAGCAGACTCTGACTGGTTTACAATACACACACCATAATCTTCACAATTTTTTTTTTTTTTTTTAATAAACATATATACACTTGAAGTGAAAAGGGACCGATCATATCATTTTAAATTAGGATATTCTGGAAAGAGCATCAGCTACAACATTATCTCTTCCCGAAATATGCCTAATCTCTAAATTATATTCTTGAAGGGCTAAACTCCACCGCAATAATCTTTGATTCTTGTTTTTCATTTTATTGATGAATGTTAAGGGGTTATGATCGGTGTAAACTGTAATTGGACATTGGGCGGTTCCTAGATACACATCAAAATGGGTTAATGCCAAAATTAGAGCCAAAGTTTCTTTTTCTATTGTAGAGTAATTCTTTTGATGTCTGAGAAATTTTCTGGAAAAATAACATATAGGGTGATCAATACCTTGGGAATCTTCCTGGGCAATATACCCATCTGCTCCATTGTCACTTGCATCTATGAATAATTTGAAGGGCTTATCATAATTGGGACTGGCCAGGACAGGGGAATTATTTAATAAAGTTTTTATTCTGTTAAAGGATTTCTGACATTCCTCAGTCCAAACAAACTTAACCCTTTTGCTCAATAAAGTGGTCAAAGGGGAAACAACATCTGAAAAATTTAAACAAAATTTTCTATAATATCCAGCCATGCCTAAGAATCTCATGAGCTCTTTTTAAGAGTTTGGTACTGGAAAATTTACAATGGCATCAACTTTAGCCGCAATCGGTCTCACCTGCCCCTGCCCCACAACATGACCTAAATAATTTACAGTTGCTTTGCCAAATTCTGATTTTACCAAGTTAATAGTTAGGTTGGCTTGGGTCACTTTGTCAAAAAATTCTTGAATATGCTTTAGATGATCAGCCCAATTTGTATCTGTGTGTATAATAACATCATCAATATAAGCTTCACTGTGATCTAGGTCTGCAATTAAGTGGTTAACCATGCGCTGGAACGTTGCCGGAGAGTTTTTCATGCCGAAAGGGGTTACTTTATATTGATACAACCCAAATGGGGTAACAAAAGCAGATATTTCTTTTGCTTTTTCTGTTAAAGGGACTTGCCAATAACCCTTTAACAAGTCAAATTTTGTCACAAATTTAGCATGGCCAAGTTTGTCAATGCAGTCATCAATTCTTGGAATTGGATAATTGTCTGTTTTGGTGAGGCTGTTCACCTTTCGGTAATCCGTACAAAATCGGTAACTGCCATCAGGTTTTGGGACGAGTATACAGGGCGAACTCCAGTTGCTATGGCCAGGTTCTATGATATCATTGTCCAGCATATACTGTATTTCCTTTCGCATGATCTCAGCTTTGAAAGGGTTCAATCTATATGGATGCTGTTTGATGGGATTTGCCTCTCCTACATCAACATCATGAAAAATAACAGATGTCCTACTAGGCACATCGGGAAATAAGTGTTGATATTTGAAAATTAAATCAACTAAATCTTTTCTTTGGTCAGGCAGTAAATAATCTGTTTTATTTTGTAGATCTCTCAGGACATCTGAGTTCTGTAACTTCAGAGGTACATTTTCGCCACCTTCATGAATATCCTCTACAGGATTTTCCAGCTCATCCATGTGGGTGACTGTTGAGACTGGGAGAGAGTTTGGTTCTCTCTCATAATAAGTTTTCAACATATTTATATGGCACAGCTGAGTATTTTTGAGTCTATCGGGAGTCTCAACAACATAATCAGTATCACTGATCTTGTGTTTAACAATATAAGGGCCTGAATATCTTGCTTGTAAAGCATTGCCCTTTACAGGGAATAATACTAGCACCTTGTCCCCAGGTTTAAAGGTGCGAAATTTTGCCTTTTTATCATACCAGGTCTTCATATAACTCTGGGCTTTCTGTAAATGTTTATTTGCCATTTCTCTGGCTTGGTGCAGTTTTTCCTTAAAAGTGGACACATAGTCCAGAAGAGAAATTTCAGGTGGCTCTTCCTCGAGCCATTTCTCCTTCAAAGCAGTGAGTGGACCCCTCACTATGTGTCCAAACACTAATTCAAAAGGGCTGAACCCCAGAGATTACTGTACAGTCTCACGGACTGCAAATAAGAGGAGATGTACTCCTTCATCCCAATCCTTCTCATTATCCTCCCCATAGGCCTTTATCATGGTCTTCATTGTTTGATGAAAGCGTTCTAGAGCTCCTTGACTTTCGGGATGGTAGGCACTTGATGTGTACTGCTTAATTTTGAGCTCATACATCACCTGCTGAAAAAGGTTTGACATAAAATTTGAGCCTTGGTCCGATTGCACTGACCTGGGTAGACCGAAAGTTGTAAAAAATTTTATCAAGGCCTTAACTATTGTCTTAGTTTTAATATTTCTAAGAGGTATAGCTTCGGGAAATCGTGTAGAAGCACACATGATGGTAAGAAGATATTCATTTCCAGATCTTGTTCTAGGCAATGGGCCAACACAATCAATAATAATTCTACTAAATGGCTCCTCAAAAGCAGGGATTGGTTGAAGGGGAGCAGGAGGAATCTTCTGGTTGGGTTTTCCTACAATATGACAGGTGTGGCAGGTTTTACAAAATTCGACAACATCCTGTCGAAGCTTGGGCCAGTAAAAACACTGTTGAATACGAGAGTAGGTTTTCCTAACTCCCAAATGTCCAGCCATTGGATTTTCATGAGCCAGGCTTATTATTTCATTCCGGTATTTAGTGGGGACAACTATTTGATAAATAACCTCCCAATCACTATTGGAGGGTACTTCTGGTGGTCGCCATTTCCTCATAAGTACACCAGATTTTCTGAAATAACAGACAGGGGAGTTTTGGGATTCAGCCTGTGTTAGAGCCTTTTCACGTGGCTCGGCAAGGTCAGGATCACTTTCCTGTTCCTGAATTAAAGATGTCTGGGAAATGACATTCAAGGAGGTCCCCCTATCACTCTCAGGTGTAGTGACCTCTTTACAATTTCTAGAGGAGTCATCACACTGACTCAAAAATGTCTGAGACAAATCAATATCTTCAGAATCCGTAATTCTGTGACTGTTCTTATCCTCAGCTTTGCTGTTTAAATCAACACAATTGAGGTTGTTATCAACCTCAGCTTTCTTTGCCATGGACCGAGTCACAGCACATTCTGGAAAGGCAAAAGGAAAACATTCCTTCAAATTAATAATACTTTCATCTGTGCTCGGCTTATCCACGACTTGAGGTTCTACAGTGACTTTGTCACCAGCTAAGTCATTTCCCAACAATAAAGAAATACCTTTTACAGGTAGAGTAGGTCTGATTCCTACTGTCACAGTCCCATTTACTAAACTACTTCTTAAATTTATTTTATGAAGTGGGACATTTAAAGAGTTTGCCTCAATACCTGATATTAGAACTTGTGCCCCTGTGGCACTTTCTTCAGAAAATGGCAAAATGCCTTCTAACATTAAAGACTGAGTAGCCCCTGTGTCTCTCAGTATTTTTATTGGTAAGGAACAGTGCTTATCCCCCTCAAGGGAAACAAAGCCTTCAGAAATAAATGGCTTATAATTTTCTAAAGCGTCTTGCTTTATAACATAATTTTCAGGGCATGGAGCACATGCTAGTGCATTCTGTGAAGTAGAGGACTCATTTTTCCTTTTTAACAGCCAGCAATCAGATAATAAATGACCTGCTTTCTTACAATAATTACAAGTTTTAGCTGAAATGTTGGGTCGTAACGGGGTAGGGCTAGCATTGGATGACTTATTCTCATTAGGCTTCCGATTAAATCTAGGTGGTGAAAAGTTTGTAGGATTGGAAGGATGATTGGAAGGATGAGTTTTTTCTGAAGCTGATCTAGGTCCACTTTGGAAAGAATTCTTGTGGGGCCAAAAATTTGTGGCGTTACGACTCATTTTATGAGTTAAGGCATAGTCATCTGCTAGTACTGCTGCTCTGTTCAAAGTGTCAACTTTTTGTTCATCCAGGTGGGCCTTTATATCTGAATGTATCTTTCCTTTGAACTCCTCAATCAGCATCATTTCCTTTAACCCTTTACCTAACGTAGAAAGCAGACGACACTTGCAAAAATAATTCTCGAATAACTAATTTTTTTCATTTTTTGTCTCAAAAACATAGGTTATGACCCCTCGTTGGAACGAGCTCAACGAGCTCGTTCCAACGAGGGGTCATAACCTATGTTTTTGAGACAAAAAATGAAAAAAATAATGAAAATTAATTGGCGATTTTTGAGAATGGCGCTGGCCGGTTTTGGCCGTTACGTTGGGTAAAGGGTTAATTTTGTAAAATCTTTCCCTATTTCTTTTGAGTGGCACCACCTGTCAAATAAATTTTGCTTTTCTCTGGCAAATTCCACATGAGTTTGATTTTCGTTTTTATAATAATTTCTGAATTTCTGCCTATAGGCCTCTGGAACAAGTTCATATGCCTTAAGTATTGCCTCTTTAACAGCGTCATAATTGTTGCTTTGCTCAGAAGATAGAGCTGAATAGATTTCTTGGGCCTTCCCTTTCAAAACACTTTGCAGTAGCAAAGTCCAGACATCCCTTGGCCATTCTAAACTTGTTGCCACTTTTTCAAAATGTGAAAAATATTTATCAACTTCTTTTTCTTGAAAGGGGGGAACTAGCCTAACATGTTTAGTTGCATCAGATCTACTTGGGGAAATTACATTTGATCCTTGACGTTGAGATTCTAATTCTTTTATTTTTATTTCCTTTTGGGCCTGAATTTCAATTTCCCTTAAATGCATTTCTTTTTGAGCCTGAATTTGTTCCATTTCTTTTTGAGCTTCTAATTCTTTTAATTTAATTTCATTTTCTCTTTCTTCTTTTTCTTTTTGGGCCTCTAATTCTTTTAATTTCATTTCATTTTCCTGCCTTTTCATTTCTTGTTGCATTTCTAATCTCTTTAGTTCTAATTCTAACTTTTTGAGTTCAAGGGCATCAGTAGGTTGTGGTTCAGAGACAGGTGACCCAGACTGAGGCAAAAGACCCTCCTCAATATAACGATTAACAATGAGCTGTTTAAGTTTATGCTTGTTCAGACCAGGGGTGGCAGGTAATTTTAGACACTGAGCAAGTTGAAATAAATCCTCCTTCTTAAGAGATTCTAAAAGTGCCAAACTAGGAGATCTTTCAAATTCAGATATAAATTCTGTCACAATAAATACCATGATGAAAAGGTTTGCTGGTTCTCAGAATATAAATAATAATACTGAAATTTTCTAAGAAAATTTAAATGTTTTGAAAGTGAGCCAAAATAATAATTGCAATTTGCAATTTTCTCGTTATCTAATATTCAATCTCGGCAACGAGCCCCCAATTTCTGTTACGGTGTGGAAATATTATTGATATTGGTAACAGAAAGAAATCTGAGAATCAGCAACAATAACTATGAATTTAACTATTCTGAAATTTAATTAAAAAGAATTAATTTATAAAAAAAAAATGATACAAAGATCTTTTACACTAATTGGTTTACAGAAAATAAAAACAGTGGTACTTATCAATTATTGAATTAGTCCAAAGTACAGTTTGACAGAATCCTGTAATCCAGTGGTGAAGTATCTTCTGAAAAAAGTTACCAGCTGGTAGATGTAGTATTAAATCCAAGAATGTCTCTTCAATAAAAGTATCCCGTAGATTTGTAATAAAATTTTCACTTAGAAATTTCAGCAGTCTCCAATAAAATATAATAAAATGCTCTGCAAAATTCAAATGGAGTAAAAATCCACGAAGTATTGGTGCCACAGGTACTTTCCAAATAATCCAGAAGAATCCTGGCTTTTCACAAAATATTATTCTGTTTCACAGAAAGTATAAATTCTCTTTTTCAAGACGAACAAATTCTCTTCAAAATTCTCTTTTGGAATCAATCTTCCAAATTCACAAAGAAGCACTGCTTCTATAATAAATGCACTGTTCTGAAACAACAATAATCTCCAGTGGAAACAATGAAGTGAGTCTTTCTGAAAATGGTTTTCTAAAATAAGTTTTTGAATTCTGTTGACAAACCTTTATATAGTAACCAGATAGAATGTCCCAGAAGAGGAAGTTTCTGCAATGTTCTATTAGTTTCTGGGGGATTCTCTTAAAGTTCAACTAAACAAGGTCATTGACCTATTTAAACAATTAAACAATCAACAGCTATATGTACAATATATCAGTGTAACAAAGATGTAAACAAGGTCACTGAGTGCAAAAGAGTTAGACCAGTCAGAAAATGCAGAAATAAAAAAAAAATCTTTCTCACATAATTATCAACTTAAGGATATATCAATCTCAATATAATATGGGGCTATAACACTGCCGTCACAGACCAGGAAACGTTTCTGTTTTACTTTTCTTCAACTGTTCAAGTGTTTTGTCTCAACAGTGACCATTATTTTTGCAAGTGATTGAATATTGTTTATCTCGAATTTGAAACAAGACAAATGGACTGTATTCCAGTAAGCATGCTTAGTCACCTTGTACATTTCAACCTATGGCACGCCTGCTATTTAAAACCTGGAAATATCACGATAGCATCATGCCTTCAAAACAGTGTGCTCAAAAGTTTTTGATACAAGACCAACGCTTTATAAATTATTTATTGTCTTCAAATAAACAAAAGCAAGTCATTTGTGCTTTCTTAGCCAAGACAAATGCGATGTTACTTAACCAGTCCATTACCACAAGCACTTAAAAGAGCAATTTATTTCAAGTGCTAGTTTTAACACTTCCTGTGATAAAGTAATGCATGCAAATGCTCAATTCAGAATAAGAGGACTGCTGAATATTATAATATTATGAAGAAGTTCCGTAGCTCGATAGTCTTTTATATAACATAGCAGGGACCAGCCTAGGGGGAATTTTAGGGAGACTTCAAGTCTCCCTCCAGAACAAATAGGGAGACTGCAGTGTCATGTAGGGAGACTTCATAGGCAAGTGGGGAACATTAAGAATATTCATGTACCACCCCCGCCGCCCCTTCATATTTTCAATTTGTGGTCCTCCATTAACGTCCAAATAATCCAGGTCCAGTTGTCTATGATGTGTCTGTGCCAGGTTAAAAAAATCACAAAGTAATTATTGACTGAAAATTCCCCACTGCTACACTCTCCTTCATGACCCCTCCCCTCTTCTTCGTGCCAATCCCCCAGCACCCTCTACTAAGCTAATAATTTCCTAAGTCTGAATGTGTGAACAGGACCAGATGTAAGAAGGTTGCTTGGGAGGTACTTTGTTAGTTAATAAACAAAATAAATTCTGGTTGAGTATTTTGTAAAAGAAATGTCATTCCACATCATTTTTATGGCATTCCGGTGTCATTCCGCGTCATTTTGTATCATTCCGGTGTTTAGGAGGACCCTTTTTTAAGATCGTCCACATGCACACTTGTTTCCTGTACAGATCTTTTCTTGTCATCACTAAAGCTTTTTTCATGTGTTTCAATTCCATTCGTGTTTTTCTGGGAATAGACAGCCCAACAGTTAACAGTCGTCAGAAAAACAAAATGAAAATACTGTGTTATAAAATACGTCCGTTGTGTATACATTTTCGGCATCCTAAGCGACGTAACCTACTTTCAAACTTGGTTATTTTGTTGATCGCGTAAGTCACCTATTTTCGTTTCGACACTTGAAGCTCCTACTGAAACGCAACAAAATAGAAATAAAAAAAATCCGCCAAAAGCGACAGTGGACAATTGATTGTCGTGTGATTTCAAATGAATGGACGTTTAGTTGATGAATTAAAATGCACATTTATCACACTCGAGCACATTCGATTTATGAAAATAATCGTTTTCATGTAAACCTCGCATCACTCAGTTCAGCCTTTCCTCATTTTGGCCAATTTTTAGAGGGCGACTTGTAATCGCCCCGACTATTTTCCTAGGCGACTTTGGGCTTAGAAGGGCGACATAATCGCCCTAGTCGCCCTCACGGCTGGTCCCTGTAACATAGGGCCTCTTTTTTATAAAATCTTAATTTTTTGATGATCAGTGTATGTGGCGCGATTTAGAAAGTAGCAAAAATGCCACCTTTTTTTTTTACCTTTTGTTGTGATTTCAGTAAGATGCTTAGACTCAGCGGTTTGAAATAGGGTCGGTCGGGTTAGCAGAAACAAACATTTTTTTTTTTTAGGCCTTACATGTAGCATCATCACCACTTGTAAAAACAGTGCAAGGTAATAAGAGAAATATCAGCAGCCAATTCCTTGGTGTATATGCCTATACATCTCTGTTTCTTACCTGGTCTTCGGAATTATCAGCAGCTTTTAGCTTAAACAATGTTTTTTTCGAATACAGTGGAACCTCATTACTTGAATAGCCACTTTGCCAGTGAAAATTATTCAATTAACAGGATTATTAAAATAATAGGAAGTTGGTCATTTTCCTTATTTTTGAGGTAAACTGATAACTACCGGTATTCTGTAATATCCTGTTTGACAGAGCTCAGGAGCTCTGTCAAACAAGATATAATAGTAATAGTTAAATTCCACTGTTGGATATACTGAGGCCAAATAGGTCTGCAAACATGAAGAATTTCACGATTTTCAGCGTAATTTCTTGGCATATTACAAGTTTTTAGCTCGTCTGACTTTCAGTGTTTGCGTCTTCTCCTCCCAAACCTCTGAACCAATTTAATTGAACTTTGAGATAATAGTTTGTTATGACATCGCATTTTGATTTTGTTCAAATCAAGTTGCCATGCCCCAAAAGTGTGCTTAAATCTTAAAAAATCTTCTCATGAACCAGCAGTAGCAGAGACTTGATAGTTGGAGTGCAGCTTCCTTATGAGGTGTAGACTCAGATTTGTTCAAGAGAAGTTTGAGGAGCTATATTTGCCTTCGTTATGGAAGGGACAACAATTTTCGCCGCACCCAAAATTTCTATTTTCCAAACCGGGAGGCTGATTTGAACCAAATTTGACATGAGGGCGTATTGGCTCATAAGTACTTAATTTATGCCCAAATTTATGCCCAAAATTTTCCTGTATCCCCATGGGAACCACAGGAGCTAAAAATAAAAAAAATGTAAAATGCCCATATCTCCAAAACTACATGCCACTGAGAATTCTTTTTAGGCATGTAGCTTCCTTAGGACCAACAGAATGGAATGGTCCCAAAAAATTGCAATCAGTTTTATCATAGCGTACTTTTTCAGGACTTTGAAAAAGTGCTGAGTCACCTGACTTTCAGTAATAGTTTGTTGTGACATCGCAATTTGATTTTGTTCAAATCAAGTTGCCTCGGTAGGGCCACGCTCAAAAAGTGTGCTTAAATCTTTAAAAATGTTCTCATGAACCAGCAGTAGCAGAGACTTGATATTTGGTGTGCAGCTTCCTTTTGAGGTGTAGACTCAGATTTGTTCAAGAGAAGTTCGAGGAGCTATATTATTTGCCTTCGTTACGGGAGGGGCAAGAATTTTCACCCCGCCCAAAATTTCTATTTTCCAAACCGAGAGGCAGATTTGAACCAAATTTGATATGAGGGCCTATTGGGTCATAAGTACTTAATTCATGCCCAATTTTTTTTTCCCGTTGCCCCATGGGAACCGCAGGAGCTAAATATAGAAAAAAATTAAAATGCCCATATTGCCAAAACTACACGGCACTGAGAATTCTTATTTGGCGTGAAGCTTTCTTAGGACCAACAGAATAGAATGGTAAAAAATTTTTATCAGTTTTATTTTGGGATTTTGAAAAAGTGCTGAGTCAGTATTTTTTTAACACTGTGGGTAATGGGAAAAACATTCAAGACTACTTTTCTCCCAAACCACTGCTCCAAAAGCTTTCAAATTTCACATATAACATCTTTGGAAGATTGTTTCACATGTTTATTGAAATCAAATCCCTGGATCCATATTTGGGCTCTCTATGTTTAAATTGGTGCAGTATGAGGAGTATTTAAAAATCTGCTTCTTCAGATCTACCAATCAGAATGTTTTGATATTTGGTATGCAGCATCCTTAGGGGGATGAGATTCAAGTTTGTTCAAGCCATGTCCCTAGGTTCATATTTGGGCTCTTACTGAGGAATTTTCTTTAAAAATCTTCTTCAGATCCAGCAGTCAGAATGTTTTGATATTTGGTGTGCTGCATTCTTAGGGAGGTGAGATTCAAGTTTGTTAAAGCCAAATCCCTCGGTTCATATCTGGGCTCCCTGTGGGAGCCCGAGTTATAACTTAGTTCAATATGAGGAATTTTTCTTCAAAAATATTCTTCAGATTCAGCAGTTAGAATGTTTTGATATTTCGCATGCATTATCCTTAAAGGGGTGAGATTGAAGTGTGTTCAATCCAAGTCCCTGGGTTCATATTTGGGCTCACTGTGGGAGCCCGAATGATAACTTAGTTCAAAATGAGGAATTTTCTTTAAAATTCTTCTTCAGATCCAGCAGTCAGAATGCTTTTGATATTTGGTATGCAGCATCCTTGGTGGGTGGGTGGGTGGGGGGGTGGGGGGGGTGAGGAGGGGGGGGGGGGGGTAAGATTCAAATTTGTTCAAGCCAAGGTTGATATTTGGGCTCCCTGTGGGAGCCCGAATTATAACTTAGTTCAATATGAGGAATATTCTTTAAAAATCTTCTTCTTCACATCCACCAGTCAGAATCTTTTGATATTTGGTTTACAGCATCCCACTGGAGGTGAGATTCAAGTTTGTTCAAGCCAAGTTCCTGGGTTCATGTTTGGGCTCGCCCGAATTATTACTCCGTTCAATATGAGGGATATTCTTTAAAAATCTTTTTTTTTAGATCCACTGGTCAGAATCTTTGGATATTTGGTATAAGCTTTTCTTAGGAGGGGCAGATGCAACTTGTTGAAATCAATTCCCTGGGTTGATATTTAGCCTACCTTGTCAGGTGAGTGCTCTCAGCCCCCCCGGGGTCTCTTGTTAAACACTGTGGGTAATGGGAAAAACATTTTAGACTACTCTTCTCCCAAACTGCTGCTCCTAAAGCTTTCAAATTTCACTTATAACATCTTTGAAAGATTGTTTCACATGTTTATTGAAATCAAATCCCTGGGTCCATATTTGGGCACTCTCTATGGGAGCTCAAATGTTTAAATTATTTAAATTAGTGCAGTATGAGGAATATTCTTTAAAAATCTTCTTCAGATCCACCAATCAGAATCTTTTGATATTTGGTATGCAGCATCCTTAGGGGGGGTGAGATTCAAGTTTGTTCAAGCCAAGTCTCTGGGTTCATATTTGGGCTTACTGTTGGAGCCCAAATTATAACTTAGTTCAAAATGAGGAATTTTCTTTAAAAATCTTCTTCAGATACAACAGCCAGAATGTTTAGATATTGGTATGCAGCATTCTTAGGGGGGCAAGATTCAAGTTTGTTCAAGCCAAGTCCCTGGGTTCATATTTGGGCTCCGTGTGAATTTAATTCAATATGAGGAATATTCTTCAAAAATCGTCTTCTTCAAATCCACCGGTCAGAATATTTTGATATTTGGTATAAGCTTTTCTTAGGAGGGGCAGATGTAACTTGTTCAAATCTATTCCCTGTGTTGATATTTAGGCTACCATGTCAGGGGCATGCCCTCATGCCCCCTGAGGCCTCTTGTTTTATTCCATCATTAACAGGAATTAATCCCGACATGAGGTGACCATGCCTGTCAAAAGTGTTGTAAACCCAACAATAAAAAAATAAATACAGAGAATAAAATATCAAATTTTGAGATAACCTATTGAACCCCCCCCCCCCTCCCTCGCCCTCTCATGGATATAATAAAGAGGATCAATTACAGTACAGCAACCTTGGGCAGGTCAGAATCTATGGGGGGCATCTTTCCACCAATGAAGCACCAGACTGGTGTGCTTCATTGGTGGAAATTTTGCTAGATGTCAACAGATCTGGATTATATGTGTGGAGAAAATGACGACACGTCAATTTTGACCCATCCACGGTGGCTGTACTGTATGACAGTTCACTGATTTCGAAAGCATCTGCAGAAAGCACAGATGACGTCAGATGTCTTTGGGAATTTGAACATTGAAGAGAGGGGTCTTCCCGCATAGGGCATCACGGTATTCATATTTTAATGCCTGTATTGGTATTGAAAAAAATACCGCGATATACCAGTATATCGTAGTTACAGTCACTGTAACTGATGATTACGTTTAGATCGCTGAACTAATTAACAAATTCAGGGACAACATTTCGACGTGAATCGATTTGCCCAAATCTCCAAGTATGCGAATCTTAGTAGATTCGTGTAAAAACAAATACAGTTTATGATTGTGGAACATTTGTTACTTTTTGCATTTTGGTTATGTCATGACCACAATACATGTATGAAGTCAAATTTATCCTGCCAGGGGTATAAGTCGTACTTTTCCACCAAAAAACTGATCCCCAAATTAAGGGTGCATCTTACACATCAGTAGGAAAGGCTGCGCAATTTGGGGTGAAAAACTTGGGCGATGTTCTGGGCAGCTGAGTTTGTAAACAGTTGACAACACATGTATTTTTTGGGCGTTTAACAATTGAATAAAATAAAATTTACTGTACTCGCTACCTTATGTTCAGATGAAACCAATATCTTTAATAAAGCATTTTCTCACAAACATACACAGAGTTATTTTGTTTTGATTTAAAATCACATCGCAGAGACAGCTCAGATATGAGGAAAAACAATTGAGTGCCATGGAGTTTCAATATTCCACAATTCGTCACTGTAGTGTTTTTTTTTTCCTTTGTTCATGAATATTAATTAATACAGCTGTTTATGGAGTGTGTGCACTTCGCACCCTTCATTTTCCTCTCCATTGTTTGGTTCTTATGACCTATTGTATTTTAAGTGTTGATAGATATGGTCAGTGGTATCTTTGTGTTAGTAATTAATGTTCACGTAAGCGGCTATTATTAATGTCTGAATGGATTATTATTGTGCAGTCTTCCTTTTCTTTCTTTTTCTGCACCGTGTACGTACATACACCCAAAACTGCACCTGAGGTGACGCGTGCTTTGTGCAGTTCTTAAAAGGTTAAAATATAAACACAAGGTTTATTTGAATTCATTATTAATTTCTGAGATAACTGGGAAAAAAATACAGATTTGAAGTTAAAAAAAATAGTTAAGTTTTAGATGGCTGGTTGTCATTGTTTTAAAACTGGGAAAAGCGACAGGGATGTCCAACCCACATCTTTGTTGCCATTGAACAGCTTGTTAATATTCACAAGTTAAAAGTTCACAATGACAGTGTTGATGGAAATGTTGATCAATTTGGCTTCGGATTTTATCTGTTTTTGAGAGGGATAGAAATAGAATAAATAAAACAAACATTTCCTATAATTATTTTGCAAGTAATTTTATTTTAAACACAGGAAAATGTGAGATTTCATACACAAATGTGTCAATATATTCATTCCCTGAATTCGACGTACTCACGAAATATTCAACTTTCAGTTTCAAATTGGTGGTACGTGTGTACTTATATTTTTATACTGTACCAATGACCCAGACTTAGCTGGTGCTAACTCTAACAAAACCAGGGCCAAACACAAATTTTGCCCCCCAATCCCCAAAATTTGCATCCGAAACAAAAAGAAATCATGTCCTAAAGGACCTCCATACTACGCCTCTACTGCGCATGCGCAGTGACGCAGACGTCCCAAAATTGGCGCCAATTATCATTCTCTGTTTGGCCCTTCATCAGTCAACATCTCACTGATCTTTGTGCTTGTAAATCTCAGTTTTAAGGTTGCCAGACACGTAATTTTTGGAGAAAATGTGATTCGAAGGAGGAGAGGAAAAAGAAGTGACAAAAAATAATCAGGGCTGTACTTAAAATTTTTTGATGAAATTATGTTAAGTTGCCTATTTTCGAAGCATGGGCCTCTTGTTGTCATTCTTGCTAATTGTTGCACTGCTTATTCAGTGTTTCCTCTCCCCTAGCCTTCTAAAGTCCCCCCTTGCAATTCTCCCATGCTTTTGGCATATTTTTGAGAAATTTCATTTCTAAAATTTCCTGGGAGAGTTGCTTGGTTACAGAATGTTTTCTGTTATTTTCCCCATAGTTACGTTTTCACCCATGGGTGTATAACGTTTGTGTTCTGCATCTTCCATCTGATGTTCTACAGATTCTCCCCTGGGAGTCTGTTTTGCATCAGATAGAGTGTAATTGATGACTGATTCCGGGCCAGTTTTTTCAGTGCCTGGAGTCATGTTTTTTGGTGTTTTTACACTGTTTGTTTTCATTGGCAACAGCCTTTTTTGAGGGGGGCTGTTTGCCTTTGCTGTAGTTTATCTCACTATAAGATACATTTATATTATCCGAAAGTGTCTCATTAATTATTTAATATAAATTTAAAATTTTTGACCACACTTTGCCATCGGATCCATCGGGGCTCAACGTTACTTTTCAGCAACTTGGGCTTCGCTGAAAAAATATTTTTTCAAAATTATTTTGTTTTGCAATTGTTTTTTCATTTATTAATGGATCATGTTATTATGTATCTTTGTGTCAGGGGTTTTTGCGAGTAACTAGGACTTATTGTTGTTCTTTCACAATGAAGGGACATTGTTCAAATGATCTTTGTATTAATTGTAGTCAGTGTTCTCGCATTAATCCCTGTCCTATATGTGAACATTGGGATGAGAAACATTGGAAACGTGTGTCACGATATGTTGTTTCTGGAGCAAGGTCACTCTACTCTCTCAGTTTCTATTTCAGAGGAACCAGAACAGGGTGATGTTTCCATGTTATCTTCTTTAAGTGTGCGTCCGTCGTCACAAATGAATTCAGAGCTAGCGGCAAAAGTGCTCATGGAGATTAGACAAATGTCGTCCGCTAGCTCGCCCGGTGTAGCATCCATTCACCGAATGGTTCGGCAGCCGGGTTCGTCCGATGCGGTCCAAGAGGAAATTTTGGGTGATGCGAGCACTATAAACATAATAGATGCACACCCAGTGACGGCGGATAGTAAGCGAGAACGGAGGAAGCCTTTGAGTCCGGTTCCTAGCTCGTCCAGGTCCAGCCGGGCCGCGAGCGAGAGAGGCCCCTCTCTCGTACAACATCATCTGGGACCAGATGTTGTGGTACAAAATGTGTCTTTAGCGGAGCATACGTCCGTCGCTCGGGACGCTCCGTTGTATAAGCAGTCCGCAGAGACTGTTAAGGCTTCCTCTTCTCGTCAGCGCACACGACCGCACCTTGGCTGCGTGACCACCGATATATTACCAGCTTCGCCGATGAAGGATTCTTCGGCGACCAGGTCACACCATCCGGCAGCCAGGGATTCGAGACCGATGGACTCTGGACGTTCGCATAGGAAAAGTATGCGGGAGCCATCTGATGCGGAGCTGCCCTCGGTGAAGCAGCGAAAGACTGCGCCTCCGCAGGTGTCGACGCCGGACATTCTTGTGCAGATAGCACAGCTTATCGCAGCACCCCAGCAGCCGACAGAAACGGTGTCGGATCGAGAATTATCCGATGGCGCTGGGTCGGTACGCTCCGCTGAAGCATCGGGGGCGGACGACCGGGAACATCATGAGGTCCGACCGGATGGTGAAAGGGATACGGATGACTTGGAGCTATCCCTTTCGGAACAACATAAAGCTGCCGTGGACTTCATCCGGTACTTTCTCCCTCAAGTTGTTCCGTCGGGCCAGACTGCTGCGCTTCCGGACAAGAGAATTATAGCGTCATTGGACTCTGAATTTTTTGAGCGGTTCAGGGACATCGCTCCCGAGTTTCCGTCGCAGTCCAATAATGTTGCAAGAACATTTGAATTATTGAACGACGCTATATTTAAACTTGCTTCCAGGACGGGGAAAGCAGGTTTCTTGTCCGCTAATACTCTCAACCTGCCTTTCATTAATGCAAGGAATAAATTCGATACGGCAGGACAGGGTATACCGAGAGTTCCTCTGCGTATGGATGACGAGGCGGAAGACTTAGAGCTATCATTACCGTCGTCAGCTTCTATTCCAACCGCGGTGTTGGAAACAGCTATTGCGTCTAACAGAGCCAATTTAGATGCCTTATCTTACGCAGATCACCTTACTAAGGCATTATCACTGCGCCTTCAGGGGAAAGAGTTTCAGGATATACAATCCTCTTTAAGACTTCTTTCAAGGGCAGTAGCTTATTCCACGTGTAACTCCGCCCTTTCAGTGGCAAATCTGGAGTTGGTTAGACGTGACGCAGCCCTAGCTACATCCACACTAGTGGATTCTAAGGTGAAGAACTCTCTTAGAGTCGCTTCGGTCTCAGGAGAACTTCTCTTTGACGGCAAGCTTTCCGCTATTTATGATAAAATTAAAAAGAAAGCTAATGATTCTCTGTTGTTCAGATCTGCTCCTAAGAAGTCGGATACAGCAGACACGAATAAGACAGGCACTTCTGGGTCTAATGCGCCCAAGAGAGGTTCCTATAGAGGTTCCGGTGCGTCCTCTTGGTCTTATTCGAGAGACCGTCAGGATAGCGACTCTCGTTCGGGACGTCCTTCAGGCCGAGACAATCGGTCGGACGCCCCGAGGTCGACGAGGCGAGGTGCGGGTCGTGGAAGACGTGGTTTCTCCTACCGCAGGCCTCGCAGGTCCAGGAGGTGATGGCTTAAACCTCTATCGCGTTCCGGTTGGCGGAAGGTTGTCGAGCTTTTCACAAGAGTGGGCGTCGATTACGGACGACCCTTGGGTGAGAGGAGTGACTTCGGAAGGTCTAAAGATATCCTTCAAATGAAAGCCTCCATTAACTCGAAGTCCAAAGTGGACTCATCTTCCGTCAAATCCACAGAAAAGAGACGCTCTGTTATCAGAGGTGCAGTCTCTTTTAATGAAGAACGCGGTAGAGGTCGTAGAAAACCAGGAATCTCCAGGATTCTACAGCCATCTGTTTCTGGTTCCGAAACCAGACGGCTCGTTCCGTCCAGTCATAGATTTGAGCTGGATAAACAAGCTGATCGTCGCTCCGAAGTTTTATATGGAGACGATTCGATCGGTCAGAGCGAGTATTCGGGTGAACGATTATGCAACGAGCATAGATCTCAAAGATGCGTACTTTCACGTCATGGTACATCCGACATTCCGAAAGTATCTACGCTTCGCAGTCCTAGGAGTGGTGTATCAATTCCGGGCGATGTGCTTCGGATTGAATCTAGCACCCTGGGCTTTCACTCGGGTAATGAACTCGGTAATGATCTACTTCCGAGCTCATTCGTCTGCGGTAACGTCGGCCTACCTGGACGACATTCTTCAGAGGTACGGCAACGAGTTAACGCTTCAGAACGATGTTCAGAATCTTCTTCTATTGCTCCGACGTCTTGGTTTTATAGTAAACGAGGAGAAGTCGGATCTGGTGCCGTCCAAGTCATTCACTCATCTGGGAATGAGCTTCGAGACGCACAACAATCTCGTTCGTCTGCCGTTAACCAGAGCGAAATTAGTCAGTTGTTACGCTCGCTATTGTCTGCACGCAGACAAAGTCACGGCGAGAGAATTTATGAGACTGGTAGGTCTGTGCGGAGCCGCCGCGGATCTCATTCCGATGGGGCGGTTACGCACACGTCCTCTTCAAATTTTCCTGACTCAGAATTGGAGTGTGAAAATTCATTTGCTCGATGTAGACGTTCTCTTGTCAGATCAAGTGAAACAAGAGATACAGACTTGGGCAAACATTCAGTGGTTAACTCAAGGAGTTCCGCTGCAGTTGCCGGATCCGAGTTTTACCGTTATGATGCATGCCAGTCAAACAGGTTGGGGTGCATCATTAATCCCAACGGATTCGAGATGCCAGGGTCTTTGGGATCCGCAATTCCTGTGCAAGCACATAAACATCAAGGAAATGATGTCAATTTGGCTTGCGTTACGTCACTGGATGGACATTATTCACGATGCTCATGTCCAAATCCTATCCGACAATACGACAGTAGTGGCGTATATACGGAATCAGGGAGGCACTCATTCAGTTCCGTTGTTCAATCTAACGGAAAGAATCCTTCTGTTTGCGTTAGAACATCACGTTCTTCTTTCGGTCCGTCACATACCGGGTCGTCTGAATGTGCTAGCAGACTCCCTTTCACGAAAGGGTCGCTTGTTGCCGTCGGAGTGGACTCTCAACAAACAAGTATTCAATCAGATTTGCTACCAATGGGAACGGCCAATGATAGACTTATTTGCGACACATCTCAACAATCAGTTGCAGACGTATGTGTCTCCGTGTCCGGATCCAAGAGCTTTTGCAGTAGAC
Organism: Pictodentalium vernedei; assembly: GCA_031216915.1. Classification (NCBI taxonomy): domain Eukaryota; kingdom Metazoa; phylum Mollusca; class Scaphopoda; order Dentaliida; family Dentaliidae; genus Pictodentalium; species Pictodentalium vernedei. Next base: position 780,979,855 of record CM062297.1, on the reverse strand, counting down.
GCTCTGTCGATCCCTTGGGACGGAATGATAGGATATGCGTATCCTCCAGCGCCGTTAATTCAACAAGTATTGCTAAAGATAAAACAATCTCAATGCAAGATTCTGTTGGTAGCATCTCTGTCGCCACAGAGACCGTGGATAAATCTACTCAGGTGTCTGTTGTGGGACCTACCGCGGAAGCTTCCTCCACGGGAGGATCTTCTTTCGCAGGGGAAATCGCGCCAACTCCATCACAACCCGCAAGGTCTCAACCTTCACGTTTTTCCGTTGTGCGGTCCTTCTTGCATGGCAAGCACTTTACAGGACGAGCAGTGGACGCGATTTCTAACTGTAGGAGGACCTCCTCTTCGCTAAACTATGCGGCTAAGTGGAAGGTTTTTCGTCATTGGTGTAGGGATCATTCTGTAGATATATTCGATCCCTCTATACCAGACATTGGAAACTTTCTAGTATACTTGTTTGACGAAATCAAACTGCAGCCTGTTACTATAAAGGGTTATAGATCTATGTTATCTGATACCTATGCACATCATGATAGTTTACAAATTGGATCTAATGTCTCTTTATCGAAGTTGGTTAGAAACTTTTCGATAAATAGACCCAGAACTCTTAGATTAATTCCTAAGTGGAATTTAGCTTGGGTTCTCCTTAAATTGAAGGAAAAGCCATTTGAACCTCTTGGGACAGTAGATTTCAAATTCTTATCTTATAAGACAGCTTTTCTCTTAGCTTTCTCTTCTGCCAGAAGAGTCAGTGAGCTTCATGCACTATCGGTGGATGATTCTCATTATCGTAGTGTTGGGAACACTATCACCTTCACTACTAATGTGGGTTTTTTAGCTAAGAATCAGGCTCCTAATAAATATCCGGAACCTATTGTTATTAAGGCTCTTCCGTCTTCAGATGGGCATAGGCCTTTACTCTGTCCTGTTAGAGCACTACGTATCTATAAACAGAGATCTCATTTTATCAGAAAGGGACGGAAACGTTTCTTTCTGTCTTTGATGCCTAATAGAAAGGACATTTCAGTCCATTCTATTGCTAGATGGATTCATTTAACTATCCGTACTGCTTATGAAGATTTATCTTCTTCTCAGCAGTCTGTGCTTAAGATTTCTGCTCATGAAGTAAGAGCTCTTTCTACTTCCTGGGCTTATGCTAATAGTGTTGCTATTACAGATTTAATGAAGGCTGCTTATTGGTCTCAGCCATCCACATTTACGAATTTTTATCTCAGAAATATTGAGTCCATTTCTGGAGACCTGCATTGGTTAGGTCCGTTATCTGTTGCTCAGAATGTCGTCCACTAAACAGTTGCAACTATAGTTATGCAGGCTTTCTGTTCCGGCAGTGACTCCTTCCGGCTGCCCTCTTCGCTCTGGGCTATTTGACCCAGGGCAAGGGGAAGGGGGGGGGGGGGGGGGGGGGGGGGGGGCGGGTGTTCCCTTAGGTCACCTGCTTTATAGTGAAAAGCAAGGGAATGCCTCCTCCAAGTCAGTATTTCTGAGTCGCTTCCGGGATGGTTTTAAAGTGTAATATTAATGTTTAAATTCATTCATGTCTTATTTTTAAAGTGTAGCTCGGTGTGAAGCATTTGTATATGTCAAGTGTCAAACGGGCTTTAATATACAATACTCGGACACTTTTAAATGACTATAAAGAGTCTCAATTCTCTGGACTACTTTATTTATTGGCTTGCTTTAAAAATAATTAGTATAAGGGTTATACTGGATGTTAATAGAGAACATGAATGTTATTGTGCTCAATTATTAAGGGTAGTGTATCTTTCTAATTTAATATTAAATAAGAAAGATACATGTAAAGCCTAATACTCCTTTTCTCCTTAAGGGGTTACCTCTTTACTATATAGTTGAGCTTATTGGATTTTCCTCTATGTCCTAGGCCCTCCAGCCTGTTTACTATTCAGCTAAGTCTGGGTCATTGGTACAGTATAAAAATGTTAAAAAATTTATAGTAATTTATATATTTTTTATACTTACCAATGACCCAGACGGGGATGGCCCTCCCTGGAGTTGGGAACTCTTGCCTCCCCGCTGAGTACATAGCGCTGACCAGGCACTGCCAGTAAGAATGATAATTGGCGCCAATTTCGGGACGTCTGCGTCACTGCGCATGCACAGTAGAGGCGTAGTATGGAGGTCCTTTAGGACATGATTTCTTTTTGTTTTGGATGCAAATTTTGGGGATTGGGGGGCAAAATTTGTGTTTGGCCCTGGTTTTGTTAGAGTTAGCACCAGCTAAGTCTGGGTCATTGGTAAGTATAAAAAATATATAAATTACTATAAATTTTTTAACTTTTTACATACGCAGCTTATGTATGCTGAAGACTGTTTTCATTAGTCAAATAAAGATTGATTGACATGGATTTCATAACAATAGTTGTCAGTCTGGGAGGAGTTTCAAGTAGTATTCATCTGTTTTCTATGATTGTCGTTTGTGGAATGACAGACATGAAAGAATACAGTGACTAGTTTTTCCTCCCAAATAATATATCGACTTCAGCTTCGATAATTTGATTCAGTACCATTTCTTACAATATACCGGTACTTTTAAAACAATACTGGTATCATTCTCAATACCAGTAATTACCGGTTTACCAGTGTATCATGCAGCCCTATTCCCACAAGAACATTTTAAAACAGTGCTATCAAATAAGGTGATAAGATACAACTTTTTGATGAAATGTTTGTAGTTCCACACGAACAACTTTTCAGTTATCTGTTTTTCATTTACTGACATTTAGATAACCACCAGAGAAACGATAAAGGTTTTCTGTTTGGAAGTTATATTCAATTAATAGGAATATTCAATTAAGAGAGCTCCAGTTAAGTAGTCTCCTCTGTGTTATGTTGTACAGTATGTGTACAATACATAGAATGAAGGTCACAAGACAAGAAAATATAACGATTTAAAATGAACAGTGTACATTATAATGTGCATATGATGATCGAATTGTTGAGAAAAGGAAAGATTCAACAGAAAGCTTACAGCTTATGTAAGTCGTTGCCTTTGTGTCTGTATAAGTTAGGTTATGTTGAGGAAATAGAACAGAGAATGAACTCGGGTTAATGCCACTGCAAATGTGGTCTTCTGAATTGCTCACTTCCTCAAGTTTTGTGGTGTAAGCAATCTATCTTCTTTTTGTGTTCAGTCATGTGTGTGGCTGATCATCAAGATGTTCAATTAACCCTTTACCCAGGGTTCATACAGCTCTTGAAAAACCCTTGAAAATGAGTTTTTTCTTGAAAAACCCTGGAATTTGAAATTAGCCCTTGAGAAACCCTTGAACTTTCAGAAATCTCTTGAAAAACCCTTGAATACCAAGCTATTTCCTGGGCATTGTAAATATATGTGTACTCGCCTTTTACTTGTTTGTTACGCTCGTGTCACTCAGTTAAAAAAAAACATAAAAAAGTATGGAACGTTTTACCAAGATTACTGTAACACAGATCACACTTTGGGTACCAGTACTTCCTGACTTCCAAAGTCAGATCCGTGTCACATGAATCTTAGATTTTTAGAGCTCATACAACAAGCTGAATAGTATATGTAGCCCTTGGAAAAAAGAAAGAAGCCCTTGAAAAACCCTTGAACTTTGTGAGCAAATTTTTGTATGAACCCTGTTACCCAACGCAGACGATATCAAAATTTATTATTTTAAATATCATTTTTTTTAATTTTTCAAAAAATTTCAACTAAACCATATCATGTGACCCCTCATTGGAACGCGCTCGTCGAGCTCATTCCAACGAGGGGTCACATGATATGGTTTTGTTGACATTTTTTGAAAAATAATATTTTTTCAACTACTGGATTTGCATATTACACAGGCAGATGCAGCCGATTCGTTGGGTAAAGGGTTAAAGGGATTTGATGCAACTGATTCCCACTCACATTATTTTGATTTTCTGCATGCAACTGATGTGTCTTGGCAGATCGTACATCTGACAAGGCTAGGTCTGGACTTCTGCATGTACCTGAATATATTTTATTTGAACTCAATTAGACTTAATTAGAGTACTAGTTTTTATACATTTTTATTCCATTTATTTTCAGGATGTCTTTCTTATTTGTTTTTCACTAATTAGTCCTGCCAGTTTTGAAAATGTCCGAGCAAAAGTAAGTAATATTTGTATATAACTATCTAGGAATATATGGAATAGATAGAGGGCATAGATATCCATATTACAAGTGTTAGGTCCTGCCCAGTCAAGAGAAAAATGCCTTTATTTGCTTTGAGGTGACGAGATGTATGAAACATTGAAAGCCAATTTGTAATGCAGTTTTCAGAAAGTATTACACACATACAGAACCATGTGGTGATTTGATACTTGGTCACCCAAAGATTAGGCATCATTCTATGATATAACTTGAAGCATAAAGGCCCAATTATGGTTTCAGTCACTTTTTACCACAATAGAACAACTGTCTGAAGCTAAAAAATTACTCCTATTTTGTGGACTTACCCTTTACTCCATCCTCCTCTTTCTAACAACTGTCATTTTGCATACCAAACACTGCTCATAGAGATTGCAAGTAGTGAAGCTCCCCAAAGCTTCTCAAGTGTCATTCACCATTTAACTTTTTCATCTTGGTTATTCTACTCCATATTGAGTTCAGTGAGAAAAATATTGATTTCATTTGGATGTCACAATTCAAAGCTATACTTTACCCATCATTCTCATAGCTTCCTTATTGGCATTGCAGACCATTACATAGCAACCATTGTGCATGCTTTCTCAGGCTTAGTCTTCAAAGGTCTAACTTCGAGCAACTAAACAGCATCTTATATGTGCTGCAGAACATCCATTTTAAAAGGGCTTATAATACTGTGTTCGCAAATGTGATCTCTTTCTCGATAGTTATGTCAGTGAGATGAGATTTCATAATAAAATATTAGTTTGAAATCAATCAAGTCAAGAGAAACAAATGAAAACATTTGAGATGCAATGTTCAAAAAAAAATGTTCTTTCTCGACAGAAGAGATTCTGGGGAGGAAAGCATACAAAGAATTTTGACTGGATTATTACCCACTTGTGATCAGGGCAAAATTCTGTGTCCAGTTTCCTAATCACACAGTTGTACATTCACATTGTAAAATGCTTAGGCAGTCATTTTCAGTCTTGTCTTGGCATTCCATGCAAACAGCCAAGACATGTCTAGAATTACTTTTATGTAAGGCTTCGTGAAATTGTGCAGGAATTTAAGGATAAATACATCTGCAGCATCAACAAGTTCTGAGATAGCCATAAGAGTTTTTTTCTATGTTTTTCTCATTGATGATACCATTGTTTGATATCAGTTTCTGGACCATTATCAAAAAGTGCTTCTCAAATATATCAAGGACTTTGATATCATCAGTGATAAAATAAAGTTTGATTGCTTTTATCCTATATTGCTGTGATCACAAACATATTTTTGTCCATTTCCAACTTTTACGTCCGCAGAACAGGTACCCTTAACATGCAATCATGAGGATATCTGGCTAAAAATAGATATATTACCTTGGCAGTAGTTTCTAGTCAAGTCTTGGCTGTCTAAATGGGCAGCCAAGACTTGACTAGAAGTCACTGCTAAACTACTGGCAATACGCAGGTGGTGGTCTAGTGGGTATTCAAGAAATTTGTCCAGGCCCCTTAAGGGTTACCACACCATTGGTTGAGATTTCCAAAATCAAATATTATGAAATTAAGATCAAATCAAGATAAACAAAGGAAAATATCATTTCTGATTCACCCTTCTCCCATTTCTTTTCCGACAGGAGATTCAAAAGTACTGTGGGAAGAAAAGCGGAAAGATAATTTTTGACCACATCGCTACTCAGTTCCAATCAGGTCAAAATTCTCTGCCAGCTTTTGTTATCACAGTACTGTATTACTATTACTTATTTCCATAAATGATGTTTGACCTTTGTTTAGTTATTTGTGTGTTGCCTTTTGATAATAATGTAGGTGCTGTAACATATAGAGTATATACCATGGTGTCCCAATGTCCGTACCTTATACTAAAGTAAATACATAGAGGATATTTAGTGTTTTTGAGTGGACACTGAAAATTATCTCACTTGTGGCTGATACAAATGTTTATTTTTCGCGAGCACTTGCGCAAGCGAAAATAACCATTTGTCTCAGTCACAAGTGAGATAATTTTAGGTATCCACTCAAAAACACTAGATTTTCTTTTTATTATACTTTATAAGAATCTGATAATTCCATTCGTTTCAACCTTGAATTGATTCATGAAAGTAAACAGCGCATTGAATCATTGATACACTGAAGTGATTTGATCGATACTCGGAACAGATAGCATCTTGCGATCTGATTCAGTTGGTGGGTTTCTAGTCCAAACATGTTCTGAAAGTCTGTAATATAAGTTTTTGGTTTGGTACATCTTTTAAAAGGACATACCAAACCAAAAACTTATATTACAAACTTTCAGGCCATGTTTGGACTAGTGGGTTTCATGCATCAATTCTAGGTGAATACATGTTGAATTATTGCTTAAAATGATCGGTATCCACTTTTCTTTTCATCATACATTTCTAGAACAAATTGATCATTTCCAGTGATAATTTGACTCGTATTCACCTTGAAATGATGCTTTGGAAGCTGCCATTTTGATTGATACAGTGAAAGTTAAAATTTCTATATCTTCACAGTGGGGGATACAATTTCTATCTTTCCGCAATTTCTTCCGATAATCTGTCGTTTAGAGTATAATAAATGTATAGATGTTGTTTGTGTAAGGCAGATATGTAGTACTTTAACAATAATTTTATGATGTTATTGTGTATGTGCAGCTGAATATTAGTATCAGCAGGCTTTCGATTTAGAGGTGAGCTGTAGCTCTTGCATGCCATTATACCTGCAATTTTTACTTTTTGCTAGTAGACAACAGACCGTCTCTGTTCACCTAGCAAGCGATTAACCCTCACCTGATGAATCAGCTGCATCCATCGCATAATGTGCAAAATAAACAACAAAACCATATCATGTGACCGCTCATTGGAATGAGCTTGTTACAATGAGGGTCACATGATATGGTTTTGTTGAAATTTTTTCAAGAATTGGGGGGAAAAAGTTGAAATAACAAATTTTGATATGGGTTTTCTGTAAAGGGTTAAAATCTGTTGGTGGGGAAATAGTCCAAATAATACAATACGTGTACAAAAATGTGAACAATACAGCATGAATTATAAGCTGTATTATAAGCTGTAACATTTCAGTACTTCAAAGTTCAAACTAAACGAACTTCGCTTTCCGAGAAATGGTATGCAAACAACAAAATTTGACAAACTTCAAAGGCCCATGATGCTACTCATAGTGTCTTTTTGCTCATGTATTCCATAGTGAATCATCTGATTGACTTACAATTGTTCCATTGAAGTTGCATTTTATGTTTTACTGAACTTGATTATTGTTGTTCGTCTTGAAAACATTTTTCCAATGCCGGAACTCCACAATAGCATGCTTCACTTCAAATACATGTAGTAGCAAGCTGTGAACAGAGCACATCCCATTTTCAAAATCGAAAGACTGGTATCAGGATGATGTTCACCATATTTGTACATCAGTAAATAAAATCAGTTTCTGTGGTTAATGCCATTTTATTTTGTAATAGAAGCCCAAAAAGAAGCACAGTGTTTGTCTTGTGCCAAATATGATCTGCACTGATGAGCAAAAATTGTTTGGGAACATTCAGCTGTAATAAATGTCTGCACTGAAAATCCAAAATAAATGCTAAAATAGATTGGTAATACATTTAGCTCATCCACTGACAAGGTTATTCCTGTCATGTTTGATTGTATATGACACTTTCGGAAAGAGTGTGTGTGTGTTTGCTATGGTTGCCTGGGGAAAAAGGGCTGTCAGGTTTCGTTAAAGCAGTTCTTTACATCAAATTTCAATTTCAAATACTGAGGCACTGAATATCATTCCTGTGTATCCAGCAAACCTTTTTTCTCAGCAAAACTACACAACTGTCAAGACGACTCTTGAACTGGTCATGCAAAGATCTGGTATAAAATAGAGGAAGCTTGTAAATTGAATAGCCTCTTTGACAGTGTAAATTCTTCAATTAACAGGTGTATTCAATTAATAGGGATTTGGTCCCTTTCTTGTTTTTTGGAGAAAAAATTACCATACCATTATGCTGTTATGTTTGACAGGCAAAGAGCTCTGTCAAACAAGGTATAATAGATTAAATGCCTACAGTATGTGGAGAGTGGATTGCAATGAAATCACCCGGGAGTGGAGTTATCACCCAAAGTATCACTCTCCACGTACCGTGTATTGAATGACACCAAACCAGTTCTTAAACAAGCTGAATTCAGTGATTGTCAATGTACCTTCTTAAAATATTACTAAATTTTTTATTCTGTTAACAGGGGTTTACTCTTAACCTGTATGCAATTGACAAGTTAAATTTGAACTGAAGGTATGGTAAAAGTTTTGGTGTTTGAAAGTTGTTTTTAGTTAACAGCGTTATTCAATTCAAAAATCTCCAATTAAGTGGGATCCTCTTTGACTTCCAAGCATATAGGTGACAGTGGAGTAAGGTTCCTACATGGTCAGGAACTTTCAAAGTCTTCTATATCATGAGAAACGCATGTAATTTTGCATCAAGTGGAGCACTTGGGAGATGTCCACTACAGTTCTGAACTACATTTATTGCCATAATTTCATTTAGAATGATGACAAGGGCAACTTGCTCCTGTAACACACATTACTGGGGCAAATTATTGTCCTTGCTGCATTTTCTACAGGATATGAACTGAATGAGGGTAATTTTCAGTTGTAAGTCTCATCAATACACCCTTCATCTCTAGTATTAGGTGACAGGTTACTGTCTTTGCTATCCAGTAAACTGTTGCAATCTGTTAAAGTTGTCTTACAGTTACCACTGGTAAATCTATATTTATAAAAGTATAACTTGTGAGCTGTATGATAAATGCAAAATTAAATCTCTCTTAATATTTTTTTTATCAATGTACGTTCCTGTGACATAAATTTTCGGTTTCAAAGGCAAGTATAACAAGTGAATAAAAATACCAGCAATTTTTTTTCAGTTGTCCAACAATTCACTTCTAACCAGCTGGGAATAATGACACCCATGGATCTCTGTACTTGACTAATCTTCATTATTGTTTATGCTTTACCAAACACACAAGTTGCTGAGGACAGTATACATTTTTAGCTCAACTTTGACGAAGTCAAATTTGAGCTATTGTCATGGCCCGTCATCCGTCTGTCCGTACGTCAACAATTGGCTATGGCTCGGGCTAGAGGTCGTATTTATGAACCGATCTTTACGAAACTTCTTGTGTACCTTTGTTATGACCCTGGGACAGGAACGAGTGTTTTTAGGTGTGGTCCGAAATTCAAGATGGCTGCCAGCGGCCATTTTGTACCGATGATGCAAAAATCAGTTTTTTGTACAGAACTTCTGTATGAAAGTTCTGATTTGAATAAAGTTTTGTATAAATGTTTAGTACCATGGGATACATCACATATAATACAGGTTTTTTTCTCGTGCGTAAATTATGCAAATTAGACTGACTTTGATTTATTTAGTGTTACTTTCAGAGCTGTAAGTGCCAAGCTGCTATGGCTCGGGCTAGAGGCCGTATTTATGAACCAATCTTTACGAAACTTCTTGGGTACCTTTGTTATGACCGTGGGATGAGAACGAGTGTTTTTGGGTGCAGTCCGAAATTCAAGATGGCTGCCAGCAGCCATTTTGTACCGACGATGCAGAAATTTTTTTTTTGTACAGAACTTCCATATGAAAGCTCTGATTTGAATAATTTTTCGTATGAATGTTTAGTACCATGGGATACATCACATATAATACGGGTTTTTTTCTCGTGCGTAGATTGTGCAAATTAAACTAATTTTGATGTTTTTTGGTGTTACTTTCAGCACTGTAAGTGCAAATGCCAATACGGCTCGGGCTAGAGGCCGTATTTATGAACCGATCTTTACGAAACTCCTTGGGAACCTTTGTTATCACCGTGGGACGAGAACGAGTGTTTTTGGGTGTGGTCCGAAATTCAAGATGGCCGTACAAAATTTGGTGCAATCAGATTTTTGCACAGAACTTCCATATGAAAGCGCTGATTTGATTAATTTTTTGTGTGAATGTTTAGTACCATGGGATACATCACATATAATACGGGTTTTTTTCTCGTGCAGAAATTATGCAAATTAGATGAACTTTGATTTATTCAGTGCTACTTATACACTGTAAGTGCACATGTCAATACGGCTCGGGCTAGAGGCTGTATTTATGAACCGATCTTCACAAAACATCTTGGGTACCTTTGATATCACCTTGGGACGAGAACGAGTGTTTCTGGGTGCGGTCCAAAATTCAAGATGGCAGCCAGTGGCCATTTTGTACCGAAATTAGGTCTAATCAGTTTTTTGTACACAACTTCTATACGGCTCAGGCTAGAGGCCGTATTTATGAACCGATCTTTACGAAACTTATTGGGTACCTTTGTTATCACCGTGGGATGAGAACGAGTGTTTTTGGGTGTGGTCCGAAATTCAAGATGGCCACCAGCAGCCATTTTGTACCAAAATTAGTGCAATCAGTTTTTTGTACAGAACTTCTGTATGAAAGTTCTGATTTGAATAAATTTTTGTATGAATGTTTAGTAACATGGAATACATCACATATAGTACAGGTTTTTTTCTCGTGCAGAAATTATGCAAATTAGATGAACTTTGATTTATTCAGTGCTACTTATACACTGTAAGTGCACATGTCAATACGGCTCGGGCTAGAGGCTGTATTTATGAACCGATCTTCACAAAACTTCTTGGGTACCTTTGTTATCACCTTGGGACGAGAATGAGTGTTTCTGGGTGCGGTCCAAAATTCAAGATGGCAGCCAGTGGCCATTTTGTACCGAAATTAGGTCCAATCAGTCTTTTGTCACAACTTCTACACAGCTCATATTTGTGAACTGATCTTCACGAAACTTCTTGGGTACCTTTGTTTTCATCTTGGGACAGGAATGAGTGTGTTTTGGGGTGCCTTTGTTATCACTGTGCTATGAGAACAAATATTTTGGGGTTCAGTCAGACCCATTCTGGGACGCAAAGATTTCTTTTCTAGTTTAGCATCTGACTATCACCCACCTCTACAATACTTTACCTATACATTTGTTACAGGCAACGCTCAGTATTTATGTACAGACCGTTACAATACTTTATATGTACCTTTGTTATCAGGTCATTACCTAGATGTTTGTCATTGCTGTATCACATACTATACATGTACATGTCTTTGTCTTTGTCTTGACAAGTTGAGCTACAGTGTCATTGACACTTTCATTTTCCCATTTAATTAAAAAGTCAATTTTTTTTTCTTCACCCTAGCAGAGCTGGGAGGTTTTGATTTTTCAGATTCTGTTTCAGTTCGTTTTCATGAAAAAACTTTGATTATTTGGTTCAGTACTTCTTTGTGTTAAGAAGAATACATAGTAACACTTCAGGCTCCCTAACCTCAAAAAAATCTGTAATAGTTTGTATGACACCACTCACCACAAAAGCCTTGTCTCTTAGTTTTGCCATTGGGTTCACCCTAACTCCCCTTTGATCATTCTTAGAGGCTCTAGGGGATCAGTTGCTAAGCCTATTCAGTCAGAATAAAACCCATGAATGACATTAACGTTAAAGTGAATAATGTTCATCTAATCTATGCTGTGTTGTCGTCGTTAAATTTTCTCCCTTATTCACTCGTCTGGTGGACAACTCAATGGGGGAGAAAATGTGAACACCACACATTTGCCACTTTGCCAGATAGACCAAGTGATGAGAATCCATATTTAAGGAATAGTGCATGGCTTGGAGTTGACTATGCCCATATAGTGCCCAGTGAGGTGGTGTAGCTCCCGACGTGAAGCAGAGGGAACTACACCATCTCACTGGGCACTATATGGGCATAGTCAACGACAAGCCATGCACTAGTCCTTATATTACATATATCGAACAACCCGAAAATGCAAATTAACCAAATAATCTACAATCCAAATTGTAAACATGTAATGATGTTTTCATTTTAAACAATAAAGGAGAAATGAGAATAATGTGTGGATATTGATAATTGTTCGACACAATGATACTATTCCTCGCCTCTGCCAATGTCTCACTCTCGGTTCTAAGGGTAGATCACGACTCATCTTTGACTCGTCGTGATCTGTCCTTAGAACCCACAGCTCGACTTGGATACATATTTTGTACATCCACATAATGGTAATAATCCCTATTTATTGGAACGTATCACCTCGGAAAACTTTGCGGCTATTCTTGTGACATTAAAAAACGAAGTGTATATTTTTTATGTAAATCAAATTGTCTAATTGGTGGCTGGGGTTTTCTGCTACCATTTTGGATAAATCATTGCTTTGTACATTTTTATAACCAGAAAATGCATATAGTGCCCATGCTAAAAATAGAAAACATATACTGCCCGCATGTAGTGACCCTTCAGCTCTGTGCTGGCCAACTACACGAAATATGGTATCACCTTTCAGCCAATCAGAATGCAAGGAAGTCACGCGAGGTATAATATTGGTCCCTCGTCCAGGCCCCTCTAAGTAAGTAAGATAGTTTGATCAGTTTAGGAACAAACAGAGTAAAACCATTCTGACAGTTTTTGTTGGGGCTTGGAGTTCCATTTTTCAGTTTAATGGTAGGGGATTTCCCACTCAACTGTTTTTGACGATTAATTAAAAAGGCAGAAGAAGCGCTAGCATTTTTAACTGATGGACCGGGGACGCGGTGGCTCAGTAGGTAGAGGTGCAGGCTGCAAGCCGAGAGGCCCTTGGTTCGAATCCCACCTGTGGCAATCACGTTGTGTCCTTGGGCAAGACACTTCACCCCCATTGCCCATGTGGAGGCACGGTGACGCTGTGTACTAAGGCGTACTGCACATCGATGGTGCACCTGTCTTCAACTAATGCTAACCCTGCTTGTGTGGAGTTAGTATGTTGGGGAGCTGACAGTTGCTCGCCGTTGCTCGGTGGTTCTCTCAAGGTACTCCGGCTTCCTCCACCCATAAAACTGTCGTGGTCATGATTAGCCATTGTGCAGAAATATGTGACCTTAAACACCAATAAATAAATAAATAACTGATGGACCATGAAGGCACATGTTGTGGTCCACGTGCTGAAATATTCCTCGTGTTTGTTCGTTGTGTTTTGTTTTGAAAAAAACGACTAGCAAACTGCCTTGTGGAAGTAGTCCACACTACCTATACTATAAAGTCCTGTTTTTTATACATAAAAAAGATTGTGGGAAGGGGAATCTGAAAAACATCTGATTCAACATTAGGAGATAAAGTGGATAAGGAAGGGTTAGCAAATATTACACTTCCAGAATTCTAAATTTATTTATATCATTCTTTTTAGTGAACATTTTGCATTATGGGGCAGGGTTGTGCATTTCCTTCAAACACTGAAATAGTTTAAAATGCTTAACCTGTGTTAGTAAATTCTCAGAGTTTTGTGTTAAATATGAAACATTTCAGTAACACTGAGAGTTTGTCAGAGTGTGTCATTTACCATTTTTTCAATTTTTTTTTTATTTTTATTTTTTTTTTTTTTTGACTTAGTCATAGGCGTCCAAGGAACAGCTGTAAACCACAAGTAAAAACATGTATAATCCTGTTTTAATTTTACAGTCACTTAATAATGCAAACTGGCAAAAGAATGAATGTGAAACTTCTGTTTTTTTTCTTCTACATTATTAACAAAATTGATACACTGATTATTCTTGACATGTAGACCAAATCTTAGGAAGAGAACTCAGCTAATCTGATATTTGAATTTTTTTTTCCCCATATTTCTTTTTTTTTGGATCTCATTTTCGACTTCATCTTATACAGCATGTGCACTAACAAATTCCTTGTTTAGGAAGCTCGTTCATGTATGCTTTTCTCCATTCAAGCATGAACTTTAGCTGCATTTTTTGCCTGCACTGTATTGAAAATGGAAAGTCTGGAATGATATGGTGACTCAACACAGTTAAATGTTCTGGTAAGTTTTCTCATTTTGTCTTCTATGTATCATCAAATCATCAATTTAGATTAATTTTACTTCATATTGTACTTTATGCTCATATTAATAATAGCTGTTCAAACTGAAACAAAATAAATATGAAGGGGTTGGAAAATTAAATTACGTCAGTTACAAAAGCAGCACATGCTGTAGGTGAATAATGAAGTGAAACAAAAAACCAAATACAAAATTTAGCTCATTCCAATGAGGGGGGCACATGACATGGTTGTGTTGAAATTTTTTGAAAAGTTTGAAGATAAAAATTTATAATTAAAATAAATTTTGATATGTGCCCCGGGTAAATGGTTAATGGTAAAACCCCTCGGACATTCATCATTCGAAAGCTCTCATTCCAAGTTTTCTAAAATTTAGGTCCCTGACTCTATTATCAGTGAATACAAATCACTGGATATTGTAATTCTATCCTATACAGTACAGTCACCATGGATTGGTTGTAATCCACATGTGGGCAGTTATGTCCAAGCATCTCTTTACCAGGTAGTAAAAATCATCATTAGCAAAATTTTAATTAATGAAGCACCAGATTGTACCCAGTGCTTCATTAATTAAATTTTTGATGATTATTCCTGTAATTAGTGTTTGGAATCTAATATTATTGCGTCCATGGAAAGTGACCAGTCCACGGCGACTGTAATGTAGTATAAGCACCAACCAATGTGGGGAAGTCCCAAGAAGTGACACAGTGCTTGTTTTCTGTAGTAAAATTCTGCTTTGTTGGTAAAGTAGCACCTGATTACTAATGTCTGAGGCGGAGGTCCTGTAAAATAGGTGATACAGTGGAGCCCACTTAATTGGATATCTCTTAACCCTTTACCCAACGTAACGGCCAAAAACGGCCAGTGCTATTCTCAAAAATCGCCAATTAATTTTCAAGATATTTTCATTTTTTGTCTCAAAAACATAGGTTATGACCCCTCGTTGGAACGAGCTCGTTCCAATGAGGGGTCATAACCTATGTTTTTGAGACAAAAAATGAAAAAAATTAGTTATTCAAGAATTTTTTTGCAAGTGTCGTCTGCTTTTCATGTTAGGTAAAGGATTAACTGAATAACCCTGTTACTTGAATATAGTTTCCCAACACAAAACCATGACTAGTCTACTTGGGTGGTCCGTAAACTGAACATGACTTGTTCGTCTAGTTGTATTGGTTAAACCTGTCAGTAGTGAGGGTAAAATAATTTTGTTTTGGGGAACTGTGCTTTCAAAATTGAATTCTGGAGTAACACTGCGAGGAAATTTTGCATTATTTGTTGTGGTCATTATACTGTTCCTCACATAATATTTTAAAACTTGCCAAAAGTCTTTTTTCACTCTTGAAAATGGCAGAAGAACATATTTTACAGTGGACTGCTGTTGTTGGAATAATCATCAAGAATTTATTTAATGAAACACCGGGTAAAAATTTTGCTGATAATTTTTATTACCTGGTAAACGCATGCTTGGACATCACTGCCCACATGTGGATTACAATAAATGTACTGTAGGTAGTTTATTTACCATGTGAAGTAGAGGAGACAAAATCCTTATGGTTGTGGCTGTTTAGTTTACCTATGCATTGCATTTCGAAATAATGTTGGGGCCTACCATTAAATCCACCCCTCCCTCCAGAATGCACTCTCAAGGCCTACTTTTGTGCTATCAGGGCCTATTTTCATTATACCTTTAGGCCCCCCAGAATGGACTCTAAGGCCTGCTGTTGTCATCAGGCCTATTTTCATTGAAGTCAGTGGTAAAATGGGGGTATTTTAGGCATTGAAATAACATTGTTGTGGGTGATCTCGGGACCTATCAGCCAAGGCCCCAACAACATGCTAGGCCTGTTTTCCATGGGAATGATTGGGAACTAACATTTATCATTTAATCATTGTCTTACCTGTCATGCAGTTATGCTCTTCATTCAGTCTGTCCTTGCTTACTTCATTTTGTCTACGTACAGTTCTAGGACTGTCATGCTAATTCATCTTTGGAGGTCACTAATTCTGTTGTGCCTGCCACCACTACAGAAGTTCACACAGGGTGATTTTGTGCTCGGCTAGACAATCAGACATTCATCCAGACTTTTTCTTACATATCCAGTTGACACTTAACACAGCAAGCAAATTTGTAGTTCCTGGACCACCTGGTAGGCTGAACAGTGGTCTATGAACTGCAGATTTGCATTGGGGTATGCTAGTTTACAGGATTCCTGTTGGGCCTTTGATTCAAGGAATGACCATGAATTTGATTCAGGGGCATTCGAGGTGTTAAAATCTTGGAAAATGGGCCAGGAGGCTTTGAAAGTTGAGAAATTACCCTGACGGTCGACCAAGTCACCTTATTTATAGACCTATTTGGCCTCAATACATCTAGCATACATTTAATGTATCATATCATGTCTGACAGATCTCCATGTGCTTTGTCAAACAAGGTATGATAAATGCTCTGGTTAACTCCAGAATACAGTAAAGTGTCCAAATCCCTCTTAAATGAATAGAGAGTAATCGCTTGACTGGACTGGTTATCTGAAATAATTCATGAGAGGTGAGGGACGTTGTACAAACACGAGTGTGCGAACACAATATAGTCCCTCACCTCCAATGAATTATTTCACGTAACCAGTCCAGTCAAGCGATTACTCTGTTTATTACTTTTCATTATTAACGGTAATTATATTATTTAACCCTTTACCTAACGTAACGGCCAGCGCTGTTCTCAAAAATCGCCAATTAATTTTCATTATTTTTTCATTTTTTGTCTCTAAAACATAGGTTATGACCCATCATTGGAACAAGCTCATTGTTCCAACGAGGGGCCATAACATATGTTTTTGAGATGAAAAATGAAAATAATAGCTATTCAAGAATTGTTTTTGCAAGTGTCGTCTGCTTTTCATATTAGGTGAAGGGTTAAAAAAAACAAAAACAATGAAGTCCCCATTACATCCATGGCAAAGCGTTTTCGTTAACGCGCACGGATACACGACCCAATTGTTGATTGCATAATTCACTTGTTAAGTTATCGTTTACAATCAAACTGGGAAATCCCAGTAAATCACACTTTGAAAAGTAATAAAGTTTATTATATGACAGAAAAAATCTGGTAATTTAGTTGGCTGACTTCGTAAGAAGTTTTGATATACTCCAGTATTGCTGAACTATTCTCTGTCTTTTATCGATGTCGAGTTGATATTTGACCCGTCTGTCAATGCTGTCTATAAATAGCACAGGTAGGCTGATGTTATGATTTCAAACAGGGTTCCACTGTATTGTTATTCTTTGCTTTTTATTTTCAAAATTGATCTTCTTTGCCTATTGCTCTCTTTGGTCTTATTCCAGTGAAGGGTCCTATGATATGGTCAAAGGGAAAATATGAAAATGTTCAGTCTTCAGTAACCAATGCAACCATTTTGGTTGACACTGCAGTCAGTCTTGTCTATATTCAAGTTTTGTTTGTTTCAGTGGTATCCAGAAGTGGCACATCATTGTCCTATGACTCCAATTCTTCTGGTTGGCACAAAACTGGATATGCGAGAAGATAAAGAGACTGTAGAGAAACTGAAGGATAAAAAGCTTGCACCCATCACATACCCACAAGGTCTTGCAATGGCCAAAGAAATAGCAGCTGTGAAATATCTTGAGTGTTCAGCTCTGACACAGAAAGGGCTGAAAATGGTGTTTGACGAATCAATACGAGCAGTCTTGTGTCCTAAACCAAAGGCGAAAAAATCAAGTTGTTGTGTTCTTTAGGTTCTGATCTGCACTTCAATTGTCTGTATGCTGGGAATGATTTTTAGGCTATATTTGTACTAGTCAAAATTAGTGATGGGGTTACCACAACAAAACTTTCACTGATTAAACAAATTTCAGTTTATCAAAATTCTATCTCACAGTGCAGGGACCAGCCTACAAGGCGAAGTAGGTGATATCTTCGCCCTTAACACCAAGTCTTCGCTCAATTTCTTTCTCTGGGCGAAGTTGAAGTCGCCTTGCAGTTTTGAAAAGTCGCTGAGAAAAGTTATTTCCGACGATTCCTTTGCTAACTTCGCTTGGAAAAAATAGAAAAAAAATAAGTGCAGTGAAAGCAAATAATTGGGCAGGTTAAAGAATTACTAAATATATTGATTTTACTTCCCATAAAACCCCAAAATAATACCAACCACGGCACGATTTCATCATGACAATTCAAGTTTTCACTAGAGTGAAGTTAGATGACAAGACGAAAATTGCTCAAGTTCTTTTTTAATGTTTCATTTCAAAAGTGATTTCCACCATCAAACTTCACTGTACAGGGTATTTATTTCAAAAAAACATTTTTGGTAATGATGAAAATGTTTATTTTTTAGTTTGCACTTGTGAGTTCAAAGCATGTGATTTTTAAAAATTATTGTTGGGTGTGTTCCATTTGTGGCAGTCACAATAAGGGTCCTACTAAATTTCCAAAAAGTAGTAAGTTACAGAAATAAATGGTGTAAAAAGCAAAGTGACAAATTCAATTATCTTCCTTGATAACAGAACATTTGCCTGGAAGAAATGATTCTTATTTATTTATTGGTGTTTAAGGTCACATATTTCTGCACAATGGCTAACCATGACCGTGAAGAAATGATTCTCTCAACTGAATTGAAATGATATTTGGTTGGCAAAAAAAATTCACTAAACTGAATTTAACTCCCCCCAATAATAGCTTTTAAACTGAATTGAACCCTTACCTAAACAGCTTTTTGTGAAATAATATTTGGTTAGCAAAAACAATTTGCAAAACTGAATGTAACCCTCTACCTACACAGCTTTTTGAGAAAAATTTGGTTGGCAAATATAATTTGCTAAATTGAATTTAACCCTTTACCTAACACATTTTTTTTTAGAATAATATTTGGTTGACAAAAAAAATAATTTGCTAAACGGAATTTAACCCTTTACCTAAAGCAGCTTTCTGAGAAATAACATTTGGTTGGCAAAAGTAAATTTGATAAACTGAATTTAACCCTTTACTTGACATAGCTTTTTGAGAAATAATATTTTTTGCTCACTTCTCCCTATTTTCACCTCACTTCTCCTTAAAACCTTGGGAGGGAGAAGTGACTTCTCCCTAAATTTAGCCTCTAGGCTGGTCTCTGTCACAGTGTATCTCACATTGTCATGAATAGGTTATAAAAAAATAATTTTGAGACATAAATCTTTTAGAGTTTCAGAAATTGTAACAGTCATTTTTGAACAGTTGAAAAAAAGCAGTTTATGGAGAGTGGCAAATATACCCATAGAATGGAGTTTCTATATGTGCAAAATCAGTTGAAAATAGCTAGAATACATGTAACTCAACTCTGTTGAAACCCTACTCCACAAATGTTTTAGTGATTCAGGCCTGACATTTTCAGGAGAGCGATTTATTCACTTGCCTACTGCTCGCCTTAAAAAAATTAAGGAGGGCGAAAACTAGCCCTCCTGGCCTTAGAAAATAATGATTACCATAACTGCCTATGCCTAAAACCCACATTTTTTAAGATCTTTGCTACATATATGTTAGTGGTCTCTGTAAGATGGATGCATTGCCCTTCCCACATCTCCGGGCCGCAAGGCCCGGAGGTGTGGGAGGGGCAGTATAGCCATCTCCCAGAGACTACCTTGTTATCAGCACCAAATAAAATGTACAAAGCCCACTTGGCAGAATTCATTAACAATAAAACTTCATTTTGCAGTTTTAGCTTTTGTAAGCTTGAGGAGAGCTAATCACTGGCCTTGGGCATTCAAGGGGAGCTAGTTTTTGCCCTCCTCCATTTTTAAGAATGCAAGGCCTGCACTATAAGGGTATAGGAATTTCATATAAAAATTGAAATTTAGAAAGTTAGCGAATTTGTATCATAGATGTAGTCTATCATTTCACAAACTTCAGGCACTTTCACGTAGATTAGTATAAAAATACATTAGTTGGATTTTACAATTTTCTTCCAATCCGTTTGAATGTTTCACTTTTACTCTCTTTTACCATAACCGCCTATGTCTAATACCCACATCTTTTAAGATCTCGGCTACATGTATTTTAGTGGTCTCTGTAAGACGACCACACTGCCCCTCCCTGGCCTTGCTAGCAGCACCAAATAAAATGTACAAAGCCCACATGGTGGAATTCATTAACAGTAAAACTTCATCTTGCAATTTTAGCTTTTGTAAGCTAAGGACAGCTTATCGCTCGCCAAGGCCATGCAAGGGGAGCAAGTTTTAGTCCACCTGCATTTTCAAGAATGCCAGGCCTGGTGATTCATTCTCCATGTACTGTGCATACCCAATGGGAACAGCAGGAAGAGGGGCAATGCTTGCTTAATGTGGTAAACAAGTTCTGCTTTATTGGTAAAATAGGATGCAGTCACCAGCACCTGGGATGGAAGTCTTAAGTGGGCAGCATAGGTTTAATTAATTGGCTTAACTTGACTTCATACCTTTATTGAGGTCTTGTTTTTGGCTTAGAGGCTGAAATTTCCTTAAACATCAATAAATAAATCAAAAAAATTGTACAGAACTGTGATTGCATGGTGATCTTCCCATTCCAGTAGTGCTCTGGTCACAGCATACTCACACCAGTGGCCGCAGAGGCATTCTTTGATTCTGATTGGTGGATTTTGAAAAATCTTCTCCTCTGAAATCAGAAGACCAAATGTTTTGAAACTTTGCATGATTTGTGACTGGGACACCCTCTATCAACAATCCTCATGTTGATCGGGTTGCAAAAATGGCCACAATTGCAGCTTATAGTTGTTTGCTTTTAATTAGAATAACTGAGGGATATGTAGTTCTGCCAGGTGAGTGATTAGAGGCTCTTTAGAGCCTCTTGTTTTTATTAGTGCTGCCTCCAAAATATAGCTTGTGACCCTTTGTTGGATTGGGCTCTTCATGTTCACTCCAAAGATAAAGACAAAATGAAAACTTTGCTAATGTCTTCTTGTCAGATTAAGTAGGCCTAAAGGGGAAATCAAAAATAGGAATGAAATTTTGTTTGTGCAAACTCTGGACTTATTTTGACTAGTTTGTGAATCCTTTCCCAGTAAATGGGTTGACCAATCAGTATAATGTTAAATATAAATGTTATAGTTGTAAAATATTTAAATACAAGTCTTCTAAACACATCATTTTGGGAAACTCAGAAGTTATGGTGCTCATCCACAAGAGTAGAATAGTACTTAATTATCTTTAGTAGATCAGTGGTTGTCATGCTTGTGAAAAACAATTGAGTTTTTGCCAGTTGTTTACCATTTACCTAACATAATGGCAATAACCAGCCAATGCTATTCACAAAAATTACCATTCAAATTTTATTATTTTTTATAATTTTGACCTCAAAAACATAGGTTATGAATCCTCATTGGAACTTCATTGTTGAGTTTTTGTCTATGATGGGTCATAAGTTATTTTTTATTTGGCAAAAATGAAATTTTTTCTTGTTTAAAAATTTGTCTACTGTTCGAATATTATAACTTACTCGGATATGGTGTCATGTGAGGCGATGTGAGATCAATATTATTGATCTCACTTTGCCTCACATGACACCATATCTGACCACTAAACATCCCGTAACTTATAATATTATGTCAGCGGGAAAAATCCAGTATGTCCCTTCAATTAATCGGCCCGGTAATTTATTTTTTGGTGTATCGTACTTGTGAAAATGTAAACAAGCAGACGTAAGTTTACAATGTAAGGGGAGTAACTCTGTCAACCAATCATTTCGTGCTGAAGTGATTATCGATCAGAACGTTTAACTTGTGACTGTTGGGCGTGTTTCGATTTACATTGAGCTATCTCGGATGGGGGTTGTCAGTCGAAATAAGTCTCTCAGTTTGGAACACCTTTTATAAACAGATTATTTATTTTTGTTCAAGTGACTTTAATGAAACTGAAATCACATTCAATGGACGTTTCAGAACATTTACTGGAAAATTGCCACTTTTGAGACGAGACGGTTGTATTTTATTTCTAAAAACAATATGGTGGACACACACCTAATATTTATTTCATATGGGTCACCATTGATGTCATCTCAACCTGATATGGCTTCATAGGCCACCACAATTTATCCATGCTGATTGGTTGATCCCAAGAGCTGACATGATAAAGAGGGTTAACTGGTAGATTGCTGGAAGCCCATATTTGAGCTTTATTCTGAAGTGCAGACACTGCAAAGCCCATATTTGGTGCTTCCTTCTAAAGTGCAGGTGCCACCACTTTGAGGCTTCAGACTATACATATATGTGCTTCATATTATCTTGGAAGTGAAATTATTTAGTCTGTAAAGATTTGCCTTGCTGCCTGTAGGCACTCTCCCATACATAGTAACTAGGCAAAGGCATGTGTACAAATTTTGCTGACCAAAAATAATTTAGTACTCTACCAGATAATAAAATAATCCTGTCAGTTGTATTTAACCCATTACCCAACGAATCGCCCGTATCGGCCCACGTAATATGCAAATTCAGCAGCTGAAAATATATTATTTTTCGAAAATTTTCAACAAAACCATATCATGTGACCCCTCTTTGGAACGAGCTCGTTCCAAAGAGGGGGCACATGATATGGTTTTGTTGCAATTTTTTGAAAAAAATTTAAAAATGTTATTTAAAATAATAAATTTTGAAATCGTCTGCGTTGGGTAAAGGGTTAATCATCAAGCACTGACTATTTAAGAATGAATTTCACATGTTCATTGCATTGAAGTTTTATAATGTAAATCCTTGTTAATTAAATAAAATCTATTGTGCAATTATACTTACAATGTTTAGTGCCACTGCTGAGCACTCTTCTTCGGTCTTATTACTTGAATAGAACCATTTGATCTATTAATTACATCATGTTTAACAATAAAGCTGAGTGTTTTTGTACTGCTTGAAGATTTTGATTTTTTATGTTTTAACATTCTAGCTTATTTGTTCAAATTAGATAATGATTTTATAAGCTTTTGTTCTTATTTTATTTCATTTTTTTTTTATATCATGCCAGGTAATATATTTTGAGAACTATCTGAGGTTGTAGAGTCTAGGAGAGCTGGGATTACCAACAAAAACACCCCTTCTGTGGATTTTCCAATGTCTCAGCCGATGGAGATCCATACAATGGGTGTTTTTAGTGGTAATCCAAGCTGTGTTTTGTATCTTATAGATGTCAGAACTCAACATATTTGAAATTAAACCCAAATACATGGGCCCCCTTCCTTAATTTATCTACTGTGTGTTGATGTGTATAATGTTCAGTATTCACTAACGATTCCCTTTGGAAACCCAGGGAAGTTGAGCAGTGCTTGTTTACTGTGGTAAACAGACTCTGCTTTACTGGTAAGATAAGGCCCGGAACCAATACTTGGGGTGGAAGTTCTCTAAAGTTGGCAGCACAGGTGTAAACAATTGGGTAGACTTGACTTCATGCCTGTGCAGTAGTCATGATATAGCCAAAAATGATGAAAATGACAAACACAAATAAATCAATAAATACCTTACATAACAGCCATAACCAGCCTGTGATATTCACAAAAAAAAAATTTATATTCAAATTTAATTAATTCCAAAAAACATTTTTCCCAAAATAGTCTGTTACCTCTCGCTGGAATGAGTGCATAGAGTACATTCTAATTAGGGGACATAAACTCTGATTTTAGGCTAAAAAATGTTTTTTGTGACAATAATTCATCTGCTGTTCATGTAATGTGAAGTATCAAACACGTACACTACATTTGCAAAATAATTTCAAATAAGTTATTGGTTGGGCGGAAAATTCAATCAGTGTGTGTCTTGTCATAAAATACCATCCACTTATCAGGCCTGGCAATCTAGAAAATCCAGGAGTGCAAAACCACCGAGCACCCACGAGCAACTGCCAGCTCCTCAGCATCGTAACTCCGCACTGCAGCACAGAAGGGTTAGATTAGTTGATGACATGCGCTCCATCAATGTGCAGTACACTTTAGTACACGGCGTCATCGTGCCCCCATATGGACAACCGGGGTTAAGTGCCTTGCCCAAGGACACAATGCGTGAGTCTGAATCGATCGCTCAGATGGGTCACCCATCCGAGGACTAACCGGGCTCGACGTTGCTTAACTTCGGTGATCTGACGAGAACCCTAAAAGTATATTTTTATACTGTACCAATGACCCAGACATAGCTGGTGCTAACTCTTAAAATATAGGGCCAAACACAAATTTTGCCCCCCAATCCCCAAAATTTGCATCTAAAACTAAAGAAAACATGTCCTGAGAGGCCCTCCACACTTCGCCCCTACTGCGCATGCGCAGTGTCAAGGACGTTCCGAAATTGGCGCCATTTATCATTCTAAGTTTGGCCCTTCATCAGTTAACATCTGACTGATCTTTGTGCTTTTAAATCTCAGTTTAAATGATGCCAGACACATAAATATTAGTGAAATGGTGATTCTAAGGAGGATAGAAAAGGAGGAGAGGAAAAGAATGTGTGACAGAATATTATCAGGGCTGTAACTTAAAATTTTTTAATGAAATTATGTTAAGTTACCTATTTTCAAGGCAGCAGCCATTTTGTTGTCATTCTGATTATTTAGTTACACTGTTTTTTCAAGTGTTTTTCCTCTCTCCCTGTCCTTTAAGTTCCCCCTTGCTATTCTCCCATGCTTTTGGCATAATTTCTGTAATTATTATTACTAAAATTTTCTTGGGAGTTTAGCTGAATAACAGAATGAATTCTGTTCTTTCCCCATGTTTACGTCTTCACCTACGGGTGGTTAGGCGTTGTGTTCTGCATCTACCATCTGATGTTCTGCAGTTTCTTCCCTGGAAGTCTCTGTTTTGCATCAGATGGTGTATTTTTGGTAACTGATTTCGGGCCTGGGTGCCTGGAGTCTTATTTTAGTGTTTTTACACTCATTGTTTACATTTACAACAGCCCTCTGTGTGAGGGGGGGATTTCTAAATAATAATATCTTTATGTTATTTCAATCATAACTAGATACATTATTATTGTTCGTAAGTGTTGAATAAATTGTTTAAAATATTTTTAAAATTTTTGTCCACACTTAGGCTTGGGATCCATTGGGGCTCAACGTTACTTTTCAGAAACTTGGGCTGTTCTGAAAAAATATTTTTTCAAAATATTTTGATTTCAATTATTTTTTCTATATTAATGGATCATATTATTATTATGTATTTTGATTGCCAGGGATTAGTGCGAGTACCAGGACTTGTTTTCTTTTCACATTGAAAGGATATTGATCAATTGTTTTAAGAGGAAGTCTTCCTCTGACCTTATTATCATTCTATATGTGGTCAGTGTACTCGCATTAACTCCGGTTCTGTATCGTATGATTTCGATGACAATATGGGAAGCGTATGTCACGGTATGTTGTTGGGGATTTGGACACTCCGGTCCTTTCCCCGCAGGGTCACTCTACTTTATCAATTTCTATTTCAGACGATCAAGATTAGGGTGATGTATCTGTGATGTCTTCCAACAGTGTGCCTCCGTCGTCACAATTAATGAAGGGCTAGCGGAAAAGTGCTCATGTAATACGCCAATTGCCTAAGAGGACCCTAGTAGGTTCGACGGCCTTTGACGTCCGCTAGCTCGCCCGGTGTAGCGTCCATTCACCGAATGGTTCGGCAGCCGGGTTCGTCCGTTGCGGTCTAGAAGGAATTTTGGGGTGATGCGAGCACTATAAAATTAACTTAATGCACACCCAGTGACGGCGGATCAGAGGGAGAACGGAGGAAGCCTTTTAGTCCGGTTCATAGCTCGTTCCGGTCCATCCGGACGGCAAGCGAGAGAGGCCCCTCTCTCGTTCAACAACATCTGGCCCCAGATGTTGTGGTACAAATGTGTCGTTAGCGGAGCATACGTCCGTCGCTCGGGACGCTCCGTTGTATAGGCAGTCCGCTGAGACTGCTAAGGCTTCCTCTTCTCGTCAGCGCACACGACCGCACCTTGGCTGCGTGACCGCCGATATATTACCAGCTTCGCCGATCAAGGATTCTTCGGCGACCAGGTCACACCATCCGGCAGCCAGGGATTCGAGACCGATGGACTCCGGACGTTCGCATAGGAAAAGTATGCGGGAGCCATCTGATGCGGAGCTGCCCTCGGCGAAGCAGCGATAGACTGCGCCTCCGCAGGTCTCGACGCCGGACATTCTTGTGCACATAGCACAGCTTATCGCAGCATCCCAGCAGCCGACAGAAACGGTGTCGGATCGAGAATTATCCGACAGCGCTGGGTCGGTAGCCGGGGACCCGAGGCCTGCAGACTCCGGACGTTCGCATAGGAAGTATGCGGGAGTCAACGTACACGGAGCTTCCAGCGGCAATGCATCGTAAGTCCGCTACTGCACAGGCCTCGGGAACGGACGTGCTTTCCTTAATAGCACAGTTTATCGCAGCATCCCAGCATCAACTGAATCTGTCGCATATATTTTATCCGACGATGCTGGGTCGGGACGCTCCGCGGAAGCGGGTACGGACGTCCGAAAGTTTCATCCAGTCCGACGGGATACCGAAAGGGATTCGGTGGATTTCAAGCTTTCCCTTTCGGAACAACATATGCTGCGATGCCGGATAAGAAACTGATAGCGTCGGTGGACTTAGAAATTTTTGGTTCGGTTCAGGGACATCGTCCCTCAGTTCCGACATAGTCCAATA
This sequence comes from Pictodentalium vernedei, assembly GCA_031216915.1. NCBI lineage: Eukaryota > Metazoa > Mollusca > Scaphopoda > Dentaliida > Dentaliidae > Pictodentalium > Pictodentalium vernedei. The sequence continues at coordinate 780,953,127 of CM062297.1, read as the reverse complement.
ATGTCACACAAACTTTCGAATTATTGAACGACGCTATATATATTATTATTTTATGCTTGCTATCCAAGCATTTCTAGTTTCTTGTTCGAAGAATTATGGAGATGTCTTTCAAAAGTGTGCCTCTGTCGTCATAGTTAATGAAGAGTTAGCGGCAATAAGTGCTCATGGAATATGTCTATCGCTTACAGAGTGACATTCGCTAGCTCACCCGGTGTAGCGTACATTCATCGAATGGTTCGGCTGCCGGGTTCGTCCGTTGCGGTCTAGGAAGGAGATTTGGGTGATGCGAGCACTTTAATTACTTAGTACTCACCCAGTGACGGCAGATTGAGGACAGATCGGAGGAAGCCAACAACATAGGGGACCGCATGTTGTGGTTCAGATATTTTACATTCGGAGCATATGTCCGTTGCTCGGGACGCTCCGTTATATTGACAGTCCGAGAGACTGTCTTTAATGCTTCCTCATCCTCACAGCAGGGCACACGACCGCACATTGGCTACGTGACCTCGAGTATCCGATCAGTTTCGGCATTCAGTGATTCCACAGCGAATAGGTCGCGCCATCCGGTAGCCAAGGGACACGAGGCCTATACACTCCGTTCGCTCGCATATTGGAAGTATGCACGCGGTAACGATCTCGGAGCTTCCTGCGGCAATGCATCGTAAGACCGCTGCTCCTCAGGCCTCAGTGACGGACGTGCTATCCGAGTTAGCACAGTTGTTTCGCAGCATCCCAGCAATTGACGGTTTCTCGGTCGAATCAGGAATTATCCGACGGCGCTGGGTCGGTGCGGTCCGCGGTTGCATCAAGCTACGGACGACCGAACGCTTTATAGGGTCCGACAGGATGGCGAAAGGGATTCGAAAGATTTCGAGTTTTCCCTTTAGTAGTATCGGAAGATGCCTTTCATATCTTCTGGCATTTCTTCCAGTGATTATTTTTCGGACTTCATTGCTGCGATCTTGGATAAGAGACTTATAGCGTCATTGGACTCGGATTTTTCGATCGGTACAGGGACTTTGTCCCTGACTTACCGACGCAGTCCAATATTGTAATTACAACATGTGTTTTATTTTTCGACGCAATATATTTATATATATATACAAGCCTGCTACTAAGCATGATAGTTTAGTTTCTTGTCCGCGTGGCTCATTTCTGCCATTTTATCTTTTTTACATATAGTTTATTTTGGCAGAGCAGGGCATACCGAGAGTTCATATGCGTCTAGACGGTGTGATTAAAGACTGCATATATTCTTTTTCACCGTTTATGTCTTTTCCAATTTCAATGTTGGGAACGACATTATGTATAGTAGACTTAACTTAGACGCTTTATTATACGTAATCCGCCTTACTGAGGCGTTATCATTACGTCTTCAAGAAAAGATTTACGGGATATTATTCTCAATGTAATTTCTTTTGAGGGCAGTAGTTTGTTCACGTATAACTCCGCCCTTCAGTGGCTGATTGGAGTTGGTTAGACGTGAGGCAGCCCTAGCTACATCCACGCGTGGATAGTAGGTTAAGAACTCTCTCAGAGTCGCTTCGTTCTCGGAGGAGCTTCTCTTCGACGGCAACTTCCGGCAATCCATGAATTGCTTGATTTATACATTCTCTTGTCTATCTAGTGTTACAAGAGATTCAGACTGGGGCAAACATTCGGTGGTTGACTCAGAGAGTGCCGCCGCAGTTGCCGGACCCGAGTGTGGCTGTTATGACGGTTGCCAGTCAAACAGATTGGGATATATACTGATCCCTACGGATTCGAAGTGCCGGGGTCTTTGGGTTCCGCAGTCTTTTAGCTATCAGTTAACTTCCGCGGAATAATGTTTTTTAGGCTTGCTTTATGTCATTGCATGAACATTATTCAGAAACGCATGCCCAAATTCCTGTCCTTTAATTCGACAGTAGTGGCGTATCTCCGGAACCAGGGAGGCACTCTTTCGTTTCCGTTATTCAATTTAATGGAAAGAATCCGTCTGTTGGTTATAGTACACCAAGTTCAGTTTTGGTCCGTCATATTCCGGGTCGTCTGATTGTTTTATCGGACTCCCGTTCTCTTACGGGTCGCTTGTTGCTGTCAGAATGGACTCTCAACAGACAAGTATTCAATCAGATTTGCTATCTTTGGGAGCGCCCAATGATGTTTTATTTATGACACAGCTGGCTAATCAATTGCAGACGTATGTGTTGGCTTGTCCAGATCTCTGAGCTAATACTGTTAACGCTCTATTGATCTATAGGACGGAATGATAGGATACGCGTATCCTCCGGCGCTGTTGTTTTTAGCAGGTATTGCTAAGATAAACAACCACAATACATTTCTATTGATAGCATCTCTATCTTCACAGAGATCATGAGTAATTTACTCTCTTGTCTACTGTGGATCTTAACGTGAAATCTTCCTCTATGTGAGGATCTTTTTTCACTGGGTAAATCGTGTCATCTTTATCACAACCAGCAAGGTCGCAACCTTCATGTATTCCGTTGTGTGGTCCGTATTGCATTGTAAGCACTGTACTGGACGAGCTTTGGACGCGATTTCTTACTATAGGAGATCCTCTTCTTCGCTATTCTATGCGACTAGAGTGGAGGCTCTTCCGTCGTGGTGTAGGGATCATTATGTTCATATGGTTGATCCCTCCATACTACTCATTGATATTTTTTAGTATACTTGTTTCACAAGATCTACTGCAGCCTGTTGTTATTTAGGTTATAGGTTTATGTTACCTCATACCTATGCACTCTACGATAGTTTACAATTGAGTCTTTTGTCTCTTTATCTAAGTCAATTAGTAACTTTTTGATAAATAGACTTAGAATCTTTAGATTAAATTCCTATACGGATTTTAACTTCAGGTTCTTATTTAGCTAAGTAATCATTTGAGCCTCTGGAAACAGTAGTTTTCAAATTCTGACCTTTTAGACAGTAATTCTGTTGGTTTCTCTTTTACTGTAGAGTCAGTGAGTTTCATGCACTATCGATGGATGATTTTCACTTTCATAGTTTCGGAATCAATACTTCCGTTACTATTTAGGTTGGATTGTTGCATAAGAGTTAGGCTCCTATTATCCGGAACCTATTATTTTAAGGTCCTTCCGTCTTCGTATGGGCATAGGCCTTTACTCTTTCCGGGTACAGTTTATGTATTTATAAACAGATATCTGTTTATTACTAGGGCGTAAGCTTCTTCTGTCTTTGATGTCTAGTAGAAGGACGTTACGCTCCATTTTATTGTTAATGGATTCTATTAACTAGCGTACTGCTTATGGTATATCATTGGCTTAGCAGTTGTGCTTAAGATTTCGGCTCATGAAGTAAGAGTTCTTCTACTTCTTGGGCTTACTTTAATAGTGTTGCTATTATAGATTTTTGAAGGCTGCTCATTGCGCTCAGCCATCCATTCATGAATTTTATCTCAGAAATATCGAGTCCATTTCTGGAGGCCTCTATTGTTAGGTCTATTATCTACTGCTCAGAATGTCATTCACTTAACAGTTGCTACTATAGCTAGGTAGGCTGTCTGTTTCGGCAGTGTCTCCGTTCGGCTGCCCTCTTCGCTCTGGGCTATTTGACCCAGGGCAAGAAAAAGGGGGGGGGGGGAGGGTGTTCCCTTGGGTCACCTGTTTTTACTATGAAAACAAGGGGATACCTCCTCCGGAGTTAGTAATTCTGAGCTGTTATTGGGATGGTTGTTTAGTGAGAAGTTTAAGTTTATAAAATTCATTCAAGTCTTAGTTTTTAAAGTATAGCCTTTGAATATTGCATATGTCAACGGACATGATTATGCAATTCTCACACACTTTTAGGAGTATAAGAGTCTCTATTCTCTAGACTTACTTTATTATTGGCTTACTTTAAAAATTATTAGTATAAGGATTATTGGATATTAATAGAGTACATGGATGTATGAAGCTCAATTTTTGGAAGGTGTTGTATCTTTCTAATTTATCATAAATAAGAAAGATACATGTAAGGCCTATTACTTCTTTTCCCTACAGGGGATGACTCTATTTTATTTTATTGAGCGTATTCCATTTTGCTCTATGTCCTTGGCCCTCCAGCCTTTTTACTATTCAGCTATGTCTGGGTCATTGGTACAGTATAAAAATGTTAAAAAATTTATAGTAATTTATATATTTTTTATACTTACCAATGACCCAGACGGGGATGGCCCTCCCAGGAGTTGGGAACTCTTGCCTCCCCGCTGAGTACATAGCGCTTACCAGGCACTGGTTATTAGAATGATAAATGGCGCCAATTTCGGAACGTCCTTGACACTGCGCATGCGCAGTAGGGGCGAAGTGTGGAGGGCCTCTCAGGACATGTTTTCTTTAGTTTTAGATGCAAATTTTGGGGATTGGGGGGCAAAATTTGTGTTTGGCCCTATATTTTAAGAGTTAGCACCAGCTATGTCTGGGTCATTGGTAAGTATAAAAAATATATAAATTACTATAAATTTTTTAACTTTTCATCAAATCTAGTCATAGCTCCAGTGAAGCAGCATTGACTAGATTTGATGGAAAATTCAAATAAAAAATCACCAGTCGATAATTTTTTTTTTTTTTTTTTTTTTATAGATTTTTATTCAGACATTGGTACATTATTCGGTACATGTTGTTAGTAAAAACAATATAAATGAACATGTATGGTTGTTTTTAGTATACAATATGTACCGAATAATGTACCAGTCGATAAGTTGATTCAGTTTACAAAAGAAAATTCTGCACTCTGATGTCAAAATACAGAAATTTCAAGCAGCAAACTTTTCCCACAATGCAACTGGGAATTTAACCAATTCAGTTTTGTTTGACAGAGCTCCACGAGCTCTGTCAATCAAGATTGAGTTTGTAAAGCTGCTTGATATTTCTGTTTTTTGACTTCAGTGCGCAGAGATTTAAAATGCTTAAATTATACTTATTCTAGTAGAGTGGAGCCCACTTAATTGGATATCTCTTAACTGAATAACCCTGTTAATTGAATATAATTTCCCAACACTAAACCATTTACCATACCTCCAGTACAAATTTGACCTGTTAATTGAATATAGATTATTGAGTAAACTCCTGTTAATTGAATAAAAAATCTAGTTTATCTCTAGAATACAGGAAAGTGACAAAATCCCTGTTAATTGAATACTCCTGTTAATTGAATATTTTTCACTGGCATAGTGGCTATTCAATTAATAGGATTCCACTGTATTAAGAGATTTGCTCTCCTAGGCAGGAATATCTACCAGCAGCAAAGCTAATCCTTAACCTTATGTAATAGCCATATCCAGCCAGCATTATTCACAAAAATCACCATTCAGATATTTTTGGTCAGTTTTGACCTTCAAACCTTTATACCTCTCAATGGAGCCTGCTCATTGAGTTCTTTGTCCAATGAGGCTTCATAATAGGGCCCTGAAAAGCTTCAAAATTCCCTTCAATTCAAAATCCTCCCAGTGATGCAATTTGTCGATTCCATTATCTCCTCTTGAACTGTTCTGTCATCAGGCCCCCTGTATAGGAGACCTGATAATAGATGAAGAGTTCAAGGAGATTCTGCTTCTAAAAGTACTTTGATTCCATTTGGGAATATTTTGCCTTTTTAACCCTTTACCCAACGAATCGGCCACACCCCGCCCACGTAATATGTAAACTCAGCAGCTGAAAAAATACTATTTTTCCAAAAATCCCCGCCCACGTAATATGTAAACTCAGCAGCTGAAAAAATACTATTTTTCCAAAAATTTCAACAAAACCATATCATGTGACCCCTCTTTGGAACGAGCTCATCGAGCCTGTTCCAATGAAGGGGTCACATGATATGGTTTTGTTGAATTGTTTTGAAAATTTTTTAAAAATGATATTTAAAATAATAAATATTGATATCATCTGCATTGGGTAAAGGATTAATTGACTACTCAAAACAGATGGGTAGCAGTTGAATACAATTCCTGAATGGAGTATGGCAATATTCACGTTCTAAGAAGGGGCAATATTTACAACTTGAAGATCTGTAAGATTTGATTTGAGATTTTATTCAATTCGAAATCCTCTCTCTGATTCAATTCAACCCAAAATTTGAGAAGTGCAGTGCCCTATGTCATAAGCTATTTTATTTTCAGGAAAAAACAGAAAAATTTTTCATTCAAGAACATTATTGCAAGTGTCATATTGTAGTCACAGTAGATAAACAGTGCATAAAGACTTGATGTTTTCAAATTTGTTCTCTTTTAGTGGTATCCAGAAGTTGGCCATCATTGTCCAAACACACCAATAATCTTGGTCGGTACAAAGTTGGACTTGCGAGAGGATAAAGAAACAATCGACAAACTGAAAGAAAAGAAATTATCTCCAATAACTTATCCACAAGGTTTAGCAATGGCTAAAGAGATCGGAGCTGTTAAATACTTAGAATGTTCTGCTCTCACTCAAAAAGGATTGAAGATGGTTTTCGATGAAGCAATTAGAGCTGTTTTGTGCCCAAAACCAAAACCGAAAAAGAGGAAGGCATGTAGAATTCTTTGAAGAAAGAATAGACAGTATTCATATTCTGCTGTATGGTTTGGGGTGGGTGTATCATTGTTTTTTTTATATTATATATATTCATGGTGGAATGCAAAACATGCGATGTTTCTACTCTTTACACTGGAGTGTTGCCTGTCTTGCTTTTTCATAGCGATCAGAGATGGGCATTTCATGTCGAGCACTATTAACAAAAATTGCCTTTCAGATTTATTTTTTCACTCAAAAGCATAACTTATGACCTCTTATTGGAACGAGCCCATTGAGCTCGTTCCAACGAGAGTCATAAGCTATGTTTTTTAGGTAAAAAAATGAAAAATTGCAGTTACACTAGCTCTGTTAGATGAAAGGTTAACCATTTTCGTATGACTTTCTCAAGAGGAGCTCTCCTTAGAGATTTGGTTGAGCACCAATGGTGTCCATGAACAAAACCGCAATGAATTAGTTAACAATCTCAGCTTGAAGCACAGTAGGGCTGTGGGCTGTGAGATGAAACATATACTTAATCCATAATATATAAGCTATTCCGAGAGTAGTACCAGTTATAAATAACTTACTGAATGGCAGAGAAATGTATCTCTTGTTTTTCACTTTCTTTTTCTATGATAATTCTCTTTTCAACACCAATTCTTGTGATGGTTTTCCAGTGAGCTTTCTAAGATTTAATGTTAGATGTATAAGGGTTCATAATTTAATTGAAAAATTCTTGGCAAGTTATAGAAAGCTACAATTTTCTGGTTTGATTTAACTGTTTGCAAGCTGCTTGCAGAAATTCATGCCCACGTTTTTGCACACAAATCAGGATTTTTTTTATTTGCATTCAAATTTCTGAGAATGTTATTTAGTGTGTGTTGGTGACATTAATATTAATAGCCATCTATGAGGATAACAATTTTTTATTTCACCACCTTCTATATTTATTCTTTTATTGAAACTGTTCAACAGTGTTAGAGTCACTAAAGAAATTAGAAGGGAACGATTGTATAACTTTCTTTTTAGTTGACAATAGACAGCAGTTTAACACGTTAGCAGACCTGTACAAATTTGGTGGATGATCATTGCATTAGGCCGCAGAAAATAAATTTATTGATTCTCAAGCAATTTATTTTCAAATCAGGGAGGGAAGGAGGGTTTTATTTTTAATTTTTATTTTTCTTTTGCAAAAAATATGGAGAGGATTTCAACTGTATTTTTACACACAGAAGTATAGAAAGTGCATATTTGTGCAAATAAATTAATTTTTAATTTGAAAAATAAAACATTCCTCTAAAAACAAAATGTGGGTATTGCAGTTCAAAGGCTTCATATTCTTTCGATACTCTTCATATTATCTTTGAAGTAAAAGTATTTAATCTATGGGGATTTGCCTCGTTATAATTTATATTCCCATAAATTGTAACAAGGCAAACATATTGGAGATGCAATTAAATATACATCAATCAAAAAATGGAAAAAGTTTTGGGTCTCCCTGAGTTTGTACTAATATTGGAAGACACTGAAAGAAAATAAAAATGTGCAATGAGGGGGTTCAAATTCAATGAGGGATTGCCTGAGAATCAAAACACTTTTGTTTAGCCTTAGCATGCTATTGGCCAGAAAAGAAATGTTTTTTTTTTTTTGCTTGCCAACATTACTAGATCTTGAAATGAATATTGTAACTCGAATTGATATTGTATTCATTTGTTCTCTCTCCGAGAGCCACAGTCTACTTTATCATGATGCTAAAAGTTGGTGTTGGACTATGACCGTGAACTGCAGTAAAGTAACACATTGTTGCAAAGGGCTTTATGAGACCTTTCTAGCCATGTTTTGTATCACAGCATGTCATCAGATTTCTCAAAGAGACTCAAGAAAGAAACTGCAGTACTCGTGTTGCAAAATATTCATATTACTTTGCATTAACCCTTTACCCAATGCAGACGATATCAAAATTTATTATTTTAAATATCATTTTTTGAAATTTTTCAAAAACTTTCAACAAAACCATATCATGTGACCCCTCGTTGGAATGAGCTTGTTGAGCTCGTTCCAACGAGGGGTCAAATGCTATGGTTTTGTTGAAATTTTTGGAAAAATAATATTTTTTCAACTGCTGAATTTGCATATTACGCGGGCGGATGCGGCCGATTCGTTGGGTAAAGAGTTAACACTTGTAAACCTAGCAGAATTAACCCTTGAATCCTCAGATTAATTTTTATGATAATAAGTGCATGTACCGTACAGTACAGCCACTGCGGACCGGTCACTTTCCACGGGTGGACAGTATTTCCACAGTCACAAGAACATTAGATTCCAAACATTAATTATAGGAATAATCGTCAAAAATTTGATTGATGAAGCAGTGATTACACCCTGTGCTTCATTAATTAAAATTTTTTTGATGATGATTTTATTACCTGGTAAATGCATAGGTGGACATCACTGCCCACGCATGGATTACAACCATTCCGGCGACTGTACTGTATATTCATTGCACTCAGATGCTGATAACTAAGGTTGGCATTAAGTCGATAATTTGAAAAAATATAGACTCACAGATTTTACTTGTATGTGAAAGAGCACATAAAATTTGTCACGATTCACAAGAATCAGTTTGGATTCCCACGAATTCCTGTTGTGAGAATCAGTTTGCAGTTTTTAAATATAGAGAATTTGAGAGTACTGTTATACCCATATGAGTGCAACATGTACATAGCCCATAGTAAAAGGCAAACATCTGTATTTAAATACTTTAGAAAGTTTAACCTTTAAGCCTTTACCTAACATGAAAAGCAGATGTCATTTGCCCCAAAAATTCTTGAATAACTAATTTTTTTTTTCATTTTTTGTTTTAAAAACATAGGCTATGACACCTCATTGGAAAGAGCTCATTCAATGAGGGGTCATAACCTATGTTTTGAGAATAAAAAATAATGAAAATTAATTGGCGATTTTTTAGAATAGCACTGGCCGGTTTTGTCCATTACGTTGGGTAAAGGGTTAAGAACCCATTTTCAATTTTGTTGATGTTCCAACAGAAAGAGTTTTGTTGGTCTTGCTGAAGGAAATTACATTACCATAGCAGTGGTGTCTTGTAAAGTCTTGACTACCTTTATACGCATCCCATGACTTCACTAAATACCACTGCTAAGTTTTGTCTCCTTATTATGAGGATGCAAATAATAAGAATTCTGGCTTCATAAAGCCACTTTTAGAATCTAGGACAAGAATCAAATAATATTTCCCATGAATCAAAGTTGATTCTCATTCTTTTTCTTGCGAGAATTATTTGCGCAAATCGATTCTGATTCTAAGCCATGCTAAGTGATTTACAGGCAGTTGGTTACTTTTGTTTCCAATACAGCATATTCAAAGATCACTGTAATTACTAATCCATAAAAATGAAATTGGAAATTTTAAATTCATTCATTCATGAAAATCCTTCTGCACATTGATATCAAATTTGCCAGTGAAAAGTATTCAGTTATCCAGAATAATTATTTAACCAGAATTCAGTAATTCAGTAATTTTCCTTTTACTGAGATTATGGATCTTTGTCAAATGAGATATAATGGTTTAAGTGCTTATTCTGAAAGTCCCAAAGCCGAAGAAGTCTGTAAATCCAGAGAATTTAGTGGTAATTGGTATACTTTTTTTTTTATTTGATGAAAGTTTATACAATTAACAGTCACCCACACACACCCAGCAAGTGGAGCAAAGCTTGGTTACTGTTGAAAACAAATTGTGCTTCACTTGTAAAATAGGACCTAACAACATACAGTTAAAATTAGAAGTCCTGTCATGAAATGCGCACAAATAGCACGTTAATCTATGCGTTATGGCCATAGTAAGGCTATCAAATTCTGTACATATGGCCCATGCACAAGCAATGTTGCAGCCAATGGACCTCCGGGTAACCCGGAGGTCCATTGGCAGAAACATTGCGTGTGTTTGCAATGAGTAACCAGGAGAACCTGCTGTGCTTTGGATGCCATTCAATATGGCAATTGCACGCAATTCCTATGCACAATTAAGCCTAGATAAGCGCACAGTTCATGACAGGACTTCTAGTTTTAACTGTAGGTTAAACTTGACTTCATACTTGTGTTAGAGTCATGATATAGTCATAGGTGCTGAAAGTGACCATGAACACAAATAATTAACAGGGATTTTAATTTTACTCTGTAACCTCACCCGTTGGAACTCCGGTAAGTAAAGCAGTGCTTGTTTACTGTGGTAAAGAAGCTCTGCTTTACAGGTTAAATAGGACCCAGTCACCAATGCTTGGGGTGGATGTCCTCTAAAATGGGCAGCATTAGTTCAAACGATAGCCTTGATTTGATCTCCAGTTGTGGTCACGATTGGCCATTGTGCAGAAGTATGTGACCTTAAACACCATAAACACCAATTACTCTGTAACCCATAGACAGTTAACAGAGCATCTTAATATTAAAAGTGTAAACAAATTGTTTGGTTATGTTATGTGAAGTTAACAGTTATTCCATTAGCTGGTATCCAGCTAAGTGGAACATACTGTTAGTGTACCAAGGTTTTCAGAAGCAAAGTTTTCAGCTGAAGCATCTGGGAGTTTAACCAATTTTATCTTCCTCGATAGAGCCCATTGAGCTTTGCCCGAAGAGATCTGATAGGTTAAATTCTTGGTCCTTTTGGAGAAAAATAAAGTCTTCAAAGGAAAATTAATTATTTAACCAGTGTGCTAGGAGCTGAAGTATAAGCGGAAATACATTTTTTTGAATTTTAGATTATCACTAAACACTCTCCAAAATGCAGTTTTCTACCAGAAAATATTCTCAATCCTGTGAAAAAAAGTCTGAAGGATGCCCCCCCTGTGGGAACCCTGGGAAGTGCAGCAGTGCTTGTTTACTGTGGTGCCCAAGTTCTGCTTCACTAGTAAAATAGGATACAGTAACCAATGCCTGGGCTCCTCTCAAAAGGGCAGCATATGTATAAATTATTGACTAAATTTGACATCATACATGTGTTGCAGTCATGATTTAGCCATAGATTTGGGCCTACTTTGCCTTTGATTCTTATTTACAAATAATGAGTTCCAAACTTACTGCATGGTGCAGATAACTTTAAAGAATTCACCTGCTTTCAATACACCTATTAACACAGTGTGTTGGCCTTCTTCGACATATATACAATCATTCTTTGATTTCATTTATATGAACTTGAAGCTCCCTCTTTTTATGTGATAGATTGTGTGGCTGAAAGTACATAAATTTATTAACAAAATGGGAACAATACATGTAATTTGATTTATAATTTCAGGAGCAGAGAATAATAATCAGAAATGATTCTTGACTTATAATGTTTTGATCGGTATTCTGGATCAGTTTTCACATTGCTCTCTGTGGAGAGTTAATTATCACTAAAACATCCATGGTGTGGCATTCCACCCAGAGAATAAGTCTCAATTTTTGTGTCTTGGTGGAATCTACATACACATGGGGAGTGTTTTAATGAAAACTCCCTGTCCATGTACTGTACATTTTTAAACCACTCCACACTGGTGACTAAATTTGAAAACTCCAGGTTAAATTCTTTCTCCATAATGCAGCTTAGAATTTAACCAGTTCAATCTGTTTTTGACAGAGCTCTATGAGCTCTGTCAAAAAAGATTGAGTTGGTTAAATTCCTTGTTGCATTATGGTAAAAATTTGCTGCTTGAATTTTCTTTAGTTTGACATCAGTCTGCAGGTGATTAATTCCTTAAAGACTTATCTGAGGATAGCAGCCTCAAGTTCAGTTTACTGGCCTGAATTGGATTAGTTCACTGTGTAATTACTTGGGTAGATCTAGTAATATTTTACAACAGTTGGAAATATTAACCCGTCTTCTTCACAATAAAACTCAAGTGTGCTGCTATTCATAAAATTGAGACCTGTCATAACAGGGCATTAAGCTACTGGGTTCAAGGGATTAATTAGGCCTGAGTCTGAATTTTATATCTTAGGTTTGAAAGACTGTGATAGGGTACATAGAAAATGGATTATTGCAAAAAGGATGGGGGAAGATTTCTCTAGGCTGAAAGTCTTCAAATCTGTGAAAAGACAATAATAAGAAGCATTCAATAGTGTGATTACAAAAGCAGTCTCTATCTTGGTCAGTTTATGATAGGATTGCAGTCTTCTCACAGCACATGAAAACCAGTGCCAGAGTACCTAGAGATTTCATGAAAAGTAAACAAATCATAGTGTCTGAGAGGCAGTGTTTTTAAACTTCTTTTTTTGACAGGTTCAAAAATACAGTATTGTGGGCTGAAAAGTGGACTCGGAATTTAGACCGAATTGCAACCAATTCACAGTTTGGTCAAAATTCTATGTTTGCTTTTGTAATGACAGCTTTACAATACTGTGATTGCAAAAGCGGACTCATTCTTAATGAGATTGTGCTGCAGACATACCAGATGGTCATGATTTTTTAAATAAAATTTTGCAAAATCGAGAACAAATCAAGAGAACTAAACAAAAATAGGATCTGAGATTAATTTTCTCACATTTCTTTTTCGACAGGTGAGATTCTACAGTGTTGTGAGGATGAAAGCAGACACATAATTTCTACCTGATCACAACCCAGTCTCAATCACAATTCTCTGCCCTGTCCTTGGGCAAGGCACTTAACCCTGATTGTATACATGGGGGCACGATGATGCCGTCGTGTACTAAGGCGTACTGCACGTCGATGGTGCACATGTCTTCAACCAATCTAACCCTGCCTGTGCTGCAGTGCGGAGTTACAATGTTGGGGAGCTGGCAGCTGCTCGTCGTTGCTCTGTAGTTCTCTCCAGGTACTCAGGCTTCCTCCACCTATAAAACTGTCACGGTCATGATTTGCCATTGTGCGTAAGTATGTGACCTTAAACACCAATAAATAAATAAATAATTCTCTGCTCACTTTTGTAATCACAGTACAATATAAGTCAATTTTCAGCACCTCTGGGTTCAATCTAGAGGTCCATTGGTTGAAACCTACTCCTTTTTATGCTTTTTCACTGAATATGAGTTTTTGTCCAGCAGAAACCACACTATTTTTTATTATAATCCACTTTCTGCATACTGTGTAATTTTTTCAGTTCTGCTTGAATTTTTTCTTGTCATGATAAATCTCAGGACAGAAAGTTGCAGGGAACCCTAATAAATGAATTAAAAAAACAGATTCTCAGTGAAAAAAGTTAAAAATGAATGCTCAGTTGAATTTTGTTCAAATAATAAAGCAAAGATCCACTTTCATAACCTGAAATTGATCTGAGAACAGTTCATTTTGGTGTGTGAGAATTATAATAGGAAACCAGCTGCAGGAATAGCTATTGATTTATAAAACTGAGAGTTTTATACTATATACTTTGTATAATTTTGTTGAATATTGTAGAGATTTTAATTGTGTATATATATATATAAAATAATGTAATAATTGCATGGTTTTTTTTCATATTTTCTATGTCTTATATTCATGATCAGATATTGTTATGCAAAAGAGACAAAAATCTGTAAATACTGGCACTACCAATGTTACCTGCAAGTCACAAGACAAGTATCAAGAGATTTGGCCACTTTCATGTGGAATCAGTGAAGTTAAGTCAATCAGAACAGTGTGAATAACTTTGGGCCCAAAAGGGAAATCCACTGCTGGTCGGCAATCAACACAAGGCATCAATAGGCTGGAATTGTCCAGTAATAATTTATTCCAACAGTCCCATAGGATTTGTTGGATTTATTTTTTACTAAACCTCAGTTCTCATGTTCGATTGAGTGATCAATTTGTGATTGTGAATACGTGTTATAATATCATTTTGTAACATAGGTTTGATGGGGTTAAATAGTTTTTCAAGACTTCTTTAGTATGACTGAGTTTATATGTAGCACTTCATTTTGAAAGCTGTAACCAAACAGCTCGGGAACACAGTGGCTTAGTGATTAGAGCATTAGACTTTAAACTGAAAGGTTGATGGTTGGATCCTGGCCAGCTGTAACTGCATTGTGTTCTTGTGCAAGGCATTTAATCCCAATTGCCCTGGTTACACTGTGTACCAAGGCATACTGCATGTCGATGGTGCACTTCACACGATATCAAAATTTCTTATTTTTAAATTTTCCAAAAAATTTCAACAAAACCATACAGTTAAAACTAGAAGTCCTGTCATGAACTGTGCACTTATCTGGGCTTAATTGTGCGTAGGAATTGTGCACAATTGCCATATTGAATGGCATCCAAAGCACAGCAGGTTCTCCTGGTTAGTCATAGCAAACACAGGCAATGTTTCTGCCAATGGACCTCCGGTTACCCGGAGGTCCATTGGCTGAAACATTGCTTGTGCACAGGCCATATGTACAGAATTTGATAGCCTTACTATGGTCATAACGCATAGATTAACGTGCAGATTGAGGTGCTATTTGTGCGCATTTCAAGACAGGCCTTCTAGTTTTAACTGTATCATTTGGGTGAACAAATTACAGACCTACTTGGCTGTAGGATGAAAATTTAACTGATCCACCCTGTAAATTTAATTTGAATGAATACAGCACATGAAAACCATTCATTTTATTCTCCACAAAACCAGTAATATTTTGCATCAGAAGGGAAAATTCATTTGTAATAATTAGTGGTAATGGCACCTTCTTTGACAGATCTCATGGACCTCAGTCAAACAAGTTGTCCTCTACCATACATTACAATTTTGATTCCAACATCCTGTAAAAAAAGTGTATGTTTTGAAAGCTGGGTCTTCGAAAATATTATGTCGCGTGACTTGGTGGTAGATGGCTCTGCTTTGGTGCAGGGCACACGAACAATCATCAAACTTTTATACTGAACAATGTTATTGGATCATTTATGCTCAAAGTATAAAATATGCCTTAACCTATGTACGGGTTCTTTTTTCTTTCTCTTTTACCCATGATTGATAGTATCTGACTTTAAACACCAATAAATAAATAAATAATAATATGATAGCCAGATCACAGTAATATGTGTGGGTGTATGGTTGTGTTTTTGTTGAGTGATGTGTTGCGCCTACACAGAAAAGAAGCACTGTCATCATTAACATGAATTTGGGAAAGTGATAAGACTTCTACATAAAGGAAGACAGAAACCACGCAAAGCACAGGATTGATTTGGGGATACTTTGTTTCCTTAACTGTCTTGATAAATCTTCCAGACAGCAGGAGGTACAAACTGACATCAGCATATTTGGGACTCCAAAAAACCCAGTCCTGATGGTTAGGGCAAGTTAGGAAGCTTATAGGAACAACTCTATGGAGATCCCGGACATAGAAGGGTTCCCCTCCCCACCCCCACCCCCCCAAAAAAAAAAATCGCCAGAGAGAGAGTCATGGAGGATTGTAATCATAATTGGAGGAAAAGGTCAGAGAAAAAGATGCCTTTGGTCGGTTTGCAAAATAAAGAGAAAACACAATTTTAGGAGTGCGAGATGGCACACTTGGACGCGGGTGGACTGCTGTGTGAGTGCTGTCCAAATAAGGGCGAGGTCATTGCGACTTGAGGGAAAGTTGGGAAAGACTGTTAAAGCGTGTCAAATGTGTAACTTAGGAGTAATGGAGTCTGTGGAACACGTTATTTTAGAATGCAGGGATTAACATTTTTCCAGACTCCTGCTGCGAGAATTAATTTCCAGTTCTAAAATAATTTGGAATTTGAGAGTGCTGTTATATCATTGTGAGTGCAACCAGTATACATTACATTATGAAAAACAAGCCTAAAATTTATATATTTACCTGAATTTAACCCACCAAGGTCTAGTTCCAATTTTTAGCTTAACTTGACAAAGTCATGCATGCGGAAGTCTGTGAGTCTGTTCATATTTTCTTCAGCACAGGTTACACCCCGTAGTTCTTGTACGACCATCACAAAATTTCATATGCAGGTTCGAGGTCATGTCTGGATCAGACCGTCCCATTTTGGTCATGATCGGTCAGCCGTGACTGATACACGGGCCCAAACCCGAAGACCTTCAGCGCAGTCTACAGGTCGTACTTATGAAGGAATTTCATTGTAACTTGGTAGGATTACTCTGTATTATGTTCAAATGAGAATGTCCTATTTTGGTCGGTTCATTCAACCATGGCTGCTACAGGGACACGTTACCTAGATTCCTTTAGTACAGTCTGCAGGTTGCATTTATGAAGGGATTTTATTGTAAATTGGTAGGATGACTGGTATAATGTCTAGATGAGAACGTCCTATTTTGGCCATGATCGGTCAACTGTGATGGCTGGACAGGCATGTGACCAAGATTTGTTTAGCACAGTCTGCAGTTCATATTTATGAATCTGTTTCATTGTAACTTGACAGGATAACTCTGTATGAAGTTTAGATGAGACTCCCATTTTGGTCACAATTACCGCCGTTTGGGCATGTGACTTAGATTCCTTTAGCACAATCTACAGGTTGTTTTTATGAAGGGATTTCATTGTAACTTGATAGGATAACTGTATGACATCTAGATGAGACCGGCATGTGACCTAGATTCCTTTAGCAAAGTCTGCGAGTCATATTTATGAAGGGATTTCATTGTAACTTGGTAGGGTAACTCTTTTTGAAACGATTTTACTGTAACTTGGTAACATTGGTTAACATACGTTAACTGTGAGAGCCACATTAACCCAGGCCTCAATTCTTTAGTACAGTCCACACCTGAAATTATTCTTGTTGAAAACATAGGTGGTCATGATTAGCCATTGTGCAGAAATACGTGACCTTAAACGCCAATAAATAATAATAATAATAATTGAAAACATAGCATGTAGGGTACAGAAATTAACATATTCTCAATTATCACAATTCTTGTCTTATTTGATAATCCTTTCATAAACCTTGAACTTTATCCTTTTCATCAAACACTAAACAGTCAAGTTAGGCTGCAGTGTCATTGACACTTTCATCAGCTTTCATTGTTAGATTCTTGTCTAACAGGTGCATGTAGAATATATGTTCTTACAGACATGCTTTTGGCGGTCTTGCCAATAGAATTTACACCACTTTGGCAGTTGTTTCCAGTGAAGTCTCTGCTACCTAGACTTCACTAGACACCTAGGCTATGTCAAAGGTTTACCTTATTTTGAGGGACCAAAAGTAAGTTGAATTGTCCGGGCCTTCAAGTATTCGTTTAGAATAAAAAAAACGTTTGCTAGAATCGAAGTGGATTCTCGTTTTCTCTGCGAGAATTGATGCCGATTCCCGCATAAATTTTTATGGCCTGGAATTTCTGAAATAGAATAAAATTCACTGATAGTATAACGAAAAAAGGTTTGGAGAGAATAATGGAAGTATGGGTAGTGCAGGAAACAGGGTTGGGGGGTGGATAGTATGCTTATTAGTGAAACTGGAGGTACAGGATATAATCAAACAGTTCATCCTCGAGTGCTGGGAAGGAGAACTGCGATTAAGTACTAACATCAATATAATGCGCGTCATTTAGTGTACTATTCGAGGTGCCTTGATTTTTAGCTCACCTGAGCAAAGCTCAAGGAGAGCTTTACTAATCGCTTTCCATCCGTCGTCGTCCGGCGTAAACTTTACAAAACTAACTTCTCCGAAGAAACTACTGGCCCAATATTTTTCAAATGTTCGGTAAATGTTTATTACCTAATGTCAATTCAGATTTGTTCAAAGGAAGTTGCCCCTCCTCCTGGGTGGGGCCACGCCCCCAAGGGGCACCAAAATATTTGAAAATCTTCTTCTCATGAACCAGCAGTAGCTGAGACTTGATATTTGGTATGCAGCTTCCTTTTGAGGTGTAGAATCAAGTTTGTTCAAGAGAAGTTTGTCAGGCATTTTTTGCCTTCGTTATGGGAGGGGCAAAAATTTGGGCCACGCCTAAAATTTCTATTTTCTGAACCGTGAGGTCGATTTGAACCAAATTTGATATGAGATGATACTGGGTCATAAGTAGTTGATTGATTTGATGCAACAAAAAAATTTCTCATTGCCCCGTGGGAACCTTGGGTGCTAAAAATAGGAAAAACCATAAAACTGCCATATCTCCAAAACTACACGGCACAGAGAATTCTTATTTTGTATAAAGCTTACTTTTATTCAGTAGAATGGAATGGTTAAAAAAATCCCTATCAGTTTGATCACAAGGTACTTTTTTAGGACTTTGAAAAAGTGCTGAGTCAGCACTTTTTAACACTGTAGGCAATAGGGGAAAACATTAAAAACTCGTCTTCTCCAAATCCAGCAGGCAGAATCATTTTATATTTGGTATGCAACATTGTAGGGTGGATCTGATTCAAGTTTGTTCAAATCAGCTCCCTGGGTTCATATTTGGGCTCAGGATAGTAGCCCGATTTCAAACTTAGTGCATTTCAGGCAAATTTCTTAAAAAAATCTTCTTCTCCAGATCGAGCAGGCAGAATCTTTTGATATTTGGTATGCAACATTGTGGGGTGGATCTGATTCAAGTTTGTTCAAATCGGCTCCCTAAATTCATATTTGGGCTCACTATAGAAGCTCGAATTCGAACTTAGTGCATTTCAGGCAAATTTCTTCAAAAATTTTCTTCTCCAGATCCAGCAGGCAGAATCTTTTCATATTTGGTATGCAACATTGTGGGGTGGATCTGATTCAAGTTTGTTCAAGTCGGCTCCCTAAATTCATATTTGGGCTCACTATAGAAGCTCGAATTCGAACTTTGTGCATTTCAGGCAAATTTCTTAAAAAATCTTCTTCTCCAGATCGAGCAGGCAGAATCTTTTGATATTTGGTATGCAACATTGTGGGGTGGATCTGATTCAAGTTTGTTCAAATCGGCTTCCTAAATTCATATTTGGGCTCACTGTAGAAGCTTGAATTCGAACTTGGTGCATTTCAGGCAAATTTCTTCAAAAATCTTCTCCAGATCCAGCAGGCAGAATCTTTTGATATTTGGTATGCAACATTGTGGGGTGGATCTGATTCATATTTGTTCAAATCGGCTCCCTAGATTCATATTTGGGTTCACTATAGAAGCTCGAATTCGAACTTTGTGCATTTCAGGCAAATTTCTTCAAAAATCATCTTCTCCAGATCCAGCAGTCAGAATCTTTTGATATTTGGTATGCAACATTGTGGGGTGGATCTGATTCAAGTTTGTTCAAATCGGCCCCCCCCCCCCCCCCCCCCTGGGTTTATATTTGGGCTCAGTATAGGAGCCCAAATTTGAACTTAGTGCATTTCAGGCAAATTTCTTTGAAAATCTTTTTCTCAAGATTCAGCAGGCAGAATCTTTTGATATTGGGTATGCACCATGCTTAGGGTGAGATTCAAGTTTGTTCAAGCCAAGTCCCTGGGTTCATATTTGGGCTTACTGTGGTATCCCGAATTATAACTTAGTTCAAAATGAGGAATTTTCTTTAAAAATCTTCTTCAGAATGTTTTGATATTTGGTATGCAGCATCCTTAGGGGGTGAGATTCAAGTTTGTTCAAGCCATGTCCCTAGGTCCATATTTGGACTCACTGTGGGAGTTCGAATTGTTACTTAGTTCAAAATGATGAATTTTCTTTAAAAAATATTCTTCTTCAGATCCAGCAGTCGGAATGTTTTGATATTTGGTGTGCAGCATCCTTAGGGGGGTGAGATTCAAGTTTGTTAAAGCCAAGTCCTTGAGTTCATATATGGGCTCCCTGTGGGAGCCTGAATTATAACTTAGTTCAATATGAGGAATATTCTTTGAAAATCTGTTGTTGTTTTTTTAGATCCACTGGTTAGACTCTTTGGATATTTGGTATAAGCTTTTCTTAGGAGGAGCAGATGCAACTTGTTGAAATCAATTCTCTGGGTTGATATTTAGGCTACCATGTCAGGTGAGGGCCCTTGGGGCCTCTTGTTATTAACGGCGCTTGCCCTGTCAGATGTCAAATGATGAAACCCCCAAATCTATCCCTTGTTTTGCCCCGTGGGAACAACCCCATGAAAAGGTGCGGTGTTTGTTTACTCTGGTAAGTAAGTTTGACTTTAATGGTAAACAAAGCCCGGTAACCAACGCATGGGTTGGAATACCTCAAGTTGATTTTTTTTTATATTACTGAACATTTGAATTCCCAGTTGTTTCTTTAGCATATTTTCTTTCAACTTGGAAGAATAAATGGCAGCATGTTTTGTAAACTTCCACTCTACGGGTGTGTGGGCAATGGGTTGGGGGGGGGGGGGGGGTGTTACCTGCAGAATTTAAAACAAGCATAACCAAGGGTGCAATTGGTATAACTATAACAACCATGGACCTTATTTTCAGATGCATCAAATGAGGATGTGATACTACACCTGGATTTTGAAAGTAAACATTTGAAAATCCTGTCACTTGTACTTGGGAATTGGACCGGGATTTTCATTCATCATTGTCGATTCTTCTACCTTTTTTATTTTAAAGTGAAAAATTGTGTCCTTTCGCCATACCGCCGTATCACGTTGTACGCGAAGTCCCATGTGTGTCCATCTCCTGTGGTGAGGCCTACCCCCCCCCCCCCCCCCGAAAAGTTAACATCAGCTGAAACTTTTTAACCAATTGAAGCACTAGTGTAGTTGGTGTCAAAATGACGGGTATCGGGCGTATTTTAATATACACTACCCAGATGCTGTGCCTAACTTAGAAATAAAGATTTGAGATCAAAACACGTATTATTAACGTGACTTCGCGCATTAAAACGCGACGAAATCTGTTGTTTGGCGGTGACATGCACTCATTGTTGTTCAAGTCCATCACATAATCTCCCGAAAAGAGAATGGGAAAGATCTGGGCATTTTAACGTACACAACAGCACAATTTTTACTCCCTACCGAAAAACGTCTTTATTCTACTCTATTTGATCCGCCATTTTAAAATGGCTGAAGCTGATAGCAGACCTTTAAGTGAATACCTAGTGGGCTGCGCGGGAGACTACATTCAGTACTCACAAAATCTAGAGTTCGGATCCAGTTGGCGGTGTCTATCGGTTGTTCGGTCGGGAACATTTTGAAGGTTTTCACATCCGAAACGACAGTAGTCGTTGAATGCGAAAATAGGACCTACCCAGTAAAACTAGTAACAAGCTAAATTTGGTGCCTCTGGAAGGTGTGTTCACACAACAATGTAACCAAAAAAACGTTTCATAGAGGTTTGAAAATTGGTTGTATTTCCAGTTTCGAGCAAATATTCGTCTGGTCATCGCCTGGTCATTGAAGATTTTGACCCGTACAAACTGGTAACGAGCTAATTTTGATGTCATTCGTAGAGGCAACCATCATAGAATAACATATCCAGAACCTACAGAAATCCGCAGTGGAGATTTTTAGTCGAGTTGTGGCGAAGTCAAACTCGACTTGTAGTTTGATGAATGGCGGTCGGGCGTAAACAATTAGTTTCCGGATGATAACTTGATAATGGTTCAACCCATGTTCATGAAACTTCATAGGTAGGTTGGTATCGGTGAGAGGAAGAACCCTATTAATTTTGGACTTGCTTGGTCAAAGGTCAAGGTCACAATGACCTTGAACATAGTAAATTGTAAACAATTTGTTTTCGGATGGTAACTTGACTACGGTTCAACACACATTCACGAAACTTCATATGTAGGCTGGCCTTCGTGTGAGGAAGAACTCTATTTATTTTAGTCTCACTAGGTCAAAGATCAAGGTCACAGTCACCCTGAATGTAGTAAATCAAAACAATTGGTTTCCAGATAATAACTTGATAATGGTTCGACACATGTTCATGAAACTTCACAGGTAGGTTGGCATCAGTGAGAGGAAGAACCCTATTTATTTTGGACTCGCTAGGTGAAAGGTCAAGGTCACAGTGACCTTCAACACAGTAAATCGCAAACAATTGGTTTCCGGATGATAACTTGATAATGTTTCGACCCACGTTCATGAACCTTCACGGGTAGGTTGGCATCAGTGAGAGGAAGAACCCTATTTATTTTGGACTTGCTGGGTGAAAGGTCAAGGTCACAGTGACCTTCAACATAGTAAATCGTAAACAATTGGTTTCCGGATGATAACTTTATAATGGTTTGACCCACATTCGTGAAACTTCATAGGTAGGTTGGCCTTGGTGAGTGGGAAAATCTCTATTTATTTTGGACTCACTAGGACAAAGGCCAAGGTCACAGTGACCTTGAACATAATAAATCGTAAACAATCGGTTTCCAGATAATAATTTGACAATGGTTTTACCTACGTTCATGAAACTTCATAGATAGGTTGGCATTGGTGCAAGAAAGAGCCCTCTTTATTTCGGAATCACTAGGTCAAGGTCACAGTGACCCTTCACATAGTAAATTGTAAACAATTGGTTTCCGGACGATAAGTTGATGATGATTAAACTCTCTTTTGTGCTGTCGCAACTAGACATTGGATCGGTGATCCTATCGGCATTTATTTAATCCCAAGATGGCTGCCAGTTTAAAGGCTTTTGCACAAATCTATTTTGTTACCTCGTTTGCCACTGGGACGCCTGAATTTCCGGGCCAGTGTTTATAATTCGTATTCCTGGGACCTCAAGCCATTTGATGCCAAAGATTACCGTATGACATCGGGATGGGCGCTAAAACGGCGGTCTGAACTATACACCTGGAACTGAAGCACCCGCTGAAATGTTAAAAGACCATGAAGTTGCTGTTGTTGATTATTATGTTTTAATAATTGTTTTGTCTTGCAGTATATTTCATCTACTGAAACATGATGTTTCTGGTTGATAGCGTACCCCAAACATCCCCTCGTCCACGTGAAGCATGCTTCCCACGAATGTCACAAAAAACACTATCATCCACATGTATCTAGGTATAAAACATAAAAATTTGTGACTTCTTTTATCAATAATTGTGGACATGGCAAGCAGGAGACTGTCCGAAGCACTAAGATGGCAAATGGCAAATGGTTCGCATGTGAGCAACAAGCATGTCATTCAAAGCTGTTGATAGGCAACTTGGCTATAGTCATTCTGTCATCAGAAGACTTGTCCGAAAACATCAACAAACCACCAACGACGTAAAGGACCGACCAAGGCATCTACAATCCCAAAATACCTCACCTCAGGGGAATATCATTGTCTGGCACGCCTCGTCAGGCGTGAACCTTTTCCTTCAAGTGGTGTTTTGAAACGCCTTTGGCTCCCGAAAAGACGTTTGTGCAACAGAACGGTCCGAAACCGTCTCAAAACATTGGGTATGAAATCCAGAATGGGTCATCAAGTGCCCAGCTCTGCCCGATCAGCTTCAAAGACGATGTTTGGAGTGGTGTATGGCATGACAACATTGGAATCGCAATTTGGCCGATTTGGAAGCCGCATTGCACATGGCGTGAGGGCAGTTGCCCCTGGATCGTATCAGAAGGCAAGCTGGTAGCATTAGGAGGAAGGTTCAGGCTGTCATATGGGCACGTGGTAGATACACTCGCTACTGACGAAAGACGCTGCTATTGTGTTCAGGATATCACAAGTTACATTTTTGTCAGTAATTACCGGCATTGTTTCTTCATGGACCGTTCCAGCACCACACTTGTCGAGAGAATATTTTTCCATCAAAAACAGTGAAAGATATGTGAAATTAGCGCCATTAAAATACGGCATATTTTCTTCATTGTGTTTTCTTTCATTTCTCGATAGACCATTCTTTCCGCAATCACTTTTGACCATCTGAAAGATGGCATGAAAGTACGGACAGTTTCTATTAACATCAGTCCAAAAAAAGGAATGCTTAATTAAGTTCTATGTTTACACAAAAGTTGGGTTTTTTTGCTTACATTATCCGCCAAGCTTTCTGTCATAAACGGAATATAAGACAAACTCATACAAAGTGCTAGTATTTTTTCCTCGAGTGATTTCACGCGAGTAATTTTTTCTTTTCTTTTTTTTCAAAAATTATCGCTATCATAATTGTTTGCAACAGGTCGAGAGTGCCGTGGCTCATTCAGAATAGTATTGGACCGAAAGGTTGGCGGTTCGATCCTGGCCCGCACATCTGCGTTGTTGCTTTGCTTGTGCTAGGTTGGTAAGTTGAAGAGTACTTCGACTTCTTGGACGCGTAAAGCTGCCCAACAAGATGTATCCCTGGCCGCTGAAAGTGTTGAGCCCCAATACACAAAACGAGACCACAGTGGTAAAAGAAAAGAAAAAAAACGAAATACAGAAATGGTTAAACTCACACAAATTGGAGGACAACATGCAATTTCATCGGTTGAACTTTAGAAAGTTTTCGGATCCTGCACCTAATTCTGTCACGATCCCCCGGGGAACCCCGGGAAGTTGAGCTGTGATTGTTTACTGCAGTAAACAAGTTCTGATCTACTGGTAAAATAGGACCCCAGATGGACAAAAGTATCCACGACTTCTTACCTACGTTGCGGCCAAAATGTAGCCAAAGATGCTGAAAATGACCTAAAACACCAGTCAAGTCCGTTATGACAGTAAATTCCGGTCCGTTGAGCCTCTAGCCCGAGTTTTTCGGATCGAGTTAAACATCCCCAAGATGTTGCCAGATCACAGTCTGTAGATGACTTCTCTGGCTATGAAAGACGCTACATGAGGGGTATGGGTACATCAGTACCGACTACTGCTACTTCTACAACAACGTGCCCCGATTCTCGGACATATCCGCATAACCAGGTCAGTTATAAACTGTCTGGCCGTCAGCTCTCAACAACTGACACACAACTTTGAACCAATTTTTATGTGTACCCATACTATGTATGGTACACATAATGCCGGCATCCGGGGTGACCATCCGTCGTTCGTCCATCCTTTGTCCGTCCGTCTGTCCGTCCGGCGTCCGTATCCATTTCTTTGTCATTCGATAACTTGAAAAATATTGCTTGGATTGTCAAGTTACTTTACATTTGTGTTCAGGTTACTGATGTGCCGAGCTGTATAGTTTTTGGTGTAAATCGGATAATTTGACCCTGAGATCTTTACCCTTTATCCTTCAAATTGGAAATTCCTCCAATCCCTTTGGCATTCGATAACTTGAAAAAAATTGCTTGGATTGTCTAGTTACTTTATATTTTTGTTCAGGTTACTGATGTGCGGAGCTGTATAGTTTTTGGTGTAAATCTTATGATTTGATCCCGAGATATTAACCCTTTATCCTTCACTTTGAAAATTCCTCCAATCTCTTTGGCATTCGATAACTTGAAAAATATTGCTTGGATTGCCGAGTTACTTTATATTTGTGTTCAGGTTACTGATGTGCCGAGCTGTATAGTTTTGGTGTAAATCTGTTATTTTGATCCTGAGATATTAACCTTTTATCCTTCAAATTGAAAATTCCTCCAATCCCTTTGGCATTCGATAACTTGAAAAATATTGCTTGGATTGTCAAGTTACTTTACATTTGTGTTCAGGTTACTGATGTGCCGAGCTGTATAGTTTTTGGTGTAAATCTGATAATTTAATCCTGAGATATTAACCCTTTATCCTTCAAATTGAAAATTCCTCCAATCCCTTTGGCATTCGATAACTTGAAAAATATTGCTTGGATTGTCAAGTTACTTTATATTTGTGTTCACGTTACTGATGTGCCGAGCTGTATAGTTTTTGGTGTAAATCGGATAATTTGATCCTGAGATATTAACCCTTTATCCTTCAAATTGAAAATTCCTCCAATCCCTTTGGCATTCGATAACTTGAAAAATATTGCTTGGATTGTCTAGTTACTTTATATTTGTGTTAAGGTTACTGATGTTCTGAGCTGTATAGTTTTTGGTGTAAATCTGATGATTTGATCCCGAGATATTAACCCTTTATCCTTCAAATTGAAAAATTCCTCCAATCCCTTTGGCATTCGATAACTTGAAAAATATTACTTGGATTGTCAAGTTACTTTACATTTGTGTTCAGGTTACTGATGTGCCGAGCTGTATAGTTTTTGGTGTAAATCTGTTATTTTGATCCTGAGATATTAACCCTTTATTCTTCAAATTGAAAATTCCTCCAATCCCTTTGGAATTCGATAACTTGAAAAATATTGCTTGGATTGTCAAGTTACTTTATATTTGTGTTCAGGTTACTGACGTGCCGAGCTGTATAGTTTTTGGTGTAAATCTGATAATTTAATTCTGAGATATTAACCCTTTATCCTTCAAATTGAAAATTCCTCCAATCCCTTTCGCATTTGATAACTTGAAAAATATTGCTTGGATTGTCAAGTTACTTTATAATTGTGTTCAGGTTACTAATGTGCTGAGCTGTATAGTTTTTGGTGTAAATCTGATAATTTGATCCGGAGATATTAACCCCCTTTATCCTTCAAATTGAAAATTCCTCCAATCCCTTTGGCATGAGATAACTCAAAAAATATCAATCCGATTGTCATGTTACTTTATATATTTATTCAGGTTACTGATGTGCTGTGCTGTATAGTTTTTTATGTAAATCTGATAATTTGATCCGGAGATATTAACCCTTTATCCATCAAATTAGACACTCATTCAATCCATTTCTATATGTACCCATACCCTGTATGGTGTACATTATGTCCGCATCCGTGGTGGCCCTCCGTCATACAGCTTTCTACTAATTGCGCGTATGGGTACACATCTGACGATTTCATCGGCCTATTTTTAGCTCAACTTTGACGAAGTCAAATTTGAGCTATTGTCATGGCCCGTCGTCCGTCTGTCCGTCCGTCCGTCTGTCCGTCTGTCCGTCTGTCCGTACGTCAACAATTGGCTATGGCTCGGGCTAGAGGTCGTATTTATGAACCGATCTTTACGAAACTTCTTGTGTACCTTTGTTATGACCCTGGGACGGGAACGAGTGTTTTTAGGTGTGGTCCGAAATTCAAGATGGCTGCCAGTGGGCATTTTGTACCGATGATGCAAAAATCAGTTTTTTGTACAGAACTTCTGCATGAAAGTTCTGATTTGAATAAAGTTTTGTATAAATGTTTAGTACCATGGGATACATCACATATAATACGGGTTTTTTTCTCGTGCGTAAATTATGCAAATTAGACTGACTTTGATTTATTTAGTGTTACTTTCAGAGCTGTAAGTGCCAAGCTGCTATGGCTCGGGCTAGAGGCCGTATTTATGAACCGATCTTTACGAAACTTCTTGGGTACCTTTGTTATGACCGTGGGACGAGAACGAGTGTTTTTGGGTGCGGTCCGAAATTCAAGATGGCTGCCAGCCGCCATTTTGTACTGACGATGCAGAAATCTGTTTTTTCTACAGAACTTCCATATGAAAGCTCTGATTTGAATAATTTTTTGTATGAATGTTTAGTACCATGGGATACATCACATATAATACAGGTTTTTTTCTCGTACGTAAATTGTGCAAATTAGACTAATTTTGATGTTTTTTGGGGTTACTTTCAGCACTGTAAGTGCAAATGCCAATACGGCTCGGGCTAGAGGCCGTATTTATGAACCGATCTTTACAAAACTTCTTGGGTACCTTTGGTATCACCGTGGGACGAGAACGAGTGTTTTGGGGTCCGGTCCGAAATTCAAGATGGCCGATGGCAGCCATTTTGTACAAAATTAGGTGCAATCAGATTTTTGCACAGAACTTCCATATGAAAGCCCTGATTTGAATAATTTTTTTGTGTGAATGTTTAGTACCATGGGATGCATCACATATAATACGGGTTTTTTTCTCGTGCAGAAATTATGCAAATTAGATGAACTTTGATTTTTTCAGTGCGACTTACACACAGTAAGTACACATGTCAATACGGCTCAGACTAGAGTCTGTATTTATGAACTGATCTTCACGAAATGTCTTGGGTACCTTTGTTATCACCTTGGGACGAGAACGAGTGTTTCTGGGTGTGGTCTAAAATTCAAGATGGCTGCCAGTGGCCATTTTGTACCGAAATTAGGTCTAATCAGTTTTTTGTACACATCTTCTATACAGCTCAGACTAGAGGCCATATTTATGAACCAATCTTTACGAAATTTCTTGGGTACCTTTGTTATCACCGTGGGATGAGAACGAGTGTTTTTGGGTGTGGTCCGAAATTCAAGATGGCCACCAGCAGCCATTTTGTACCAAAATTAGTGCAATCAGTCTTTTGTATAGAACTTCTGTATGAAAGTTCTGATTTGAATAAATTTTTGTATGAATGTTTAGTAACATGGAATACATCACATATTGTAAGGGGTTTTTTTTCGTGCAGAAATTATGCAAATTAGATGAACTTTGATTTATTCAGTGCTACTTACACAATGTAAGCACACATGTCAATACAGCTCAGGGTAGAGGCTGTATTTATGAACCAATCTTCACAAAACTTCTTGGGTACCTTTGTTATCTCCTTGGAATGAGAATGAGTGTTTCTGGGTACGGTCCAAAATTCAAGATGGCT
Source organism: Pictodentalium vernedei (assembly GCA_031216915.1). NCBI lineage: Eukaryota > Metazoa > Mollusca > Scaphopoda > Dentaliida > Dentaliidae > Pictodentalium > Pictodentalium vernedei. The sequence continues at coordinate 780,924,325 of CM062297.1, read as the reverse complement.
GCCAGTGGCCATTTTGTACCGAAATTAGGTCCAATAAGTTTTTTGTCACAAGTTCTATACAGCTCGTATTTATGAACTGATCTTCACAAAACTTCTTGAGTACTTTTGTTTTCACCTTGGGACAGGAACGAGTGTGTTTTGGGGTGCCTTTGTTATCACTGTGCTATGAGAACAAATATTTTGGGGTTCAGTCAGACCCACTCTGGGACTCAAAGATTTTTTCTAGTTCAGCATCTGACTGTCACCCACCTTTACAATCCTTTACCTATACATTTGTTACAGGCAACGGTCAGTATTTATGTACAGACCGTTACAATACTTTATATGTACCTTTGTTATCAGGTCATTACCTAGATGTTTGTCATTGCTGTGTCACATACTATACATGTACATGTCTTTGTCTTGACAAGTTGAGCTACAGTGTCATTGACACTTTCATTATTCCTTCCGTTCGAGAGGAAAGCTGGTTGACTGCTTTGAACCTCCATCACTTCAATCACAGTTTTTTTTCTGCATGTGTCCAACACTCTCTCCTGCCTTTATCGTGGTCTAATTCTAATGTATGGTCAAATTCGAAACCATTTTCAAAATCGGTCTAGGCAATCGGAAATTATTAAGGTCAGGAGTTCGAAAATGGGAGTTTTCCAGTCTTGTAAATGAACACCTGAGGCAATCCTAAGAGAATTTGATTGGATAGCACTGAAACATGATTGTGGGGCTCACGGAATGTGAAGCGGATCTTGACCATAGTTTTGATTTACCAGTTTAATAGGACGCAGTGACCAACGCATGGGACGTGAATCCTCAATGATGGGCAGCGCAAAATGTTTAGTATAGTCATATTTGCTCAAGGTGACTTTTAACTTACAGAAGCATAAACAAATCAATAAATCAGCCTGTCGATCATGCAGCTTTTGCAGGTCTGAAAATTCGTCCCGTTTCACGAAAATCTGTATCGATACTTGCGAACTCCTCCGAGAATTCGCTTTCAGTTCTTAAATAATTTAGAATTTTAAAGTACCTTTATATCATTGTGGGTGCAACCTGTAAATATCCCATAGTAAAAGCAAAACACATATTTATACTTTCACTATAGTTTAATCCTTTAGGTTTCAGTTTGGTGTGTTTCTTGTCTTGCATGCTTATAAACAATACATGTACCAACCAACAGGCTTTTCTGGTCTTGCTGTGTTAAACTTGAGCGGTAGTGGTTTCCAGTGAAGTCTTGGCTACCTGTACAGGTAGCCAAGAGTTCACTAGACACCAGCGTTGACTCAAAGTGTTACCTTAAAGTGAAGGGCAAAAAAAATAAGCAGAATTCTTCACGCCTTTAAGGACATTTTCAGAATTTACGACAAGAAACAAATGAACATTTTGCTAGGATTCGATGGGATTCTTATTGTTTTCCCTGCGAGAATCGATTGTGAAGTTTCGCGTGAAGTTTAAGCCCTATTTTCGGGAGTAACCCGTCAGGCCTTCAATCTTGTTATTTCTGGGGCAAACCTTGGCATCGCTTTATTGGGAAAAGGTCTATTGAATTTCTTATACACATAACTGTGATCTTAATTCAATTTATTGGAAGTCATAACATGAGAGGCTATGTGCTCTTATTCATGCATTGGTGCTTGAAGCAATACCAGCAACTACGGCTATCCCATGGCAACAAACGGATAAAATATAAAAATTTGAGAGAAGTTTTACCACATATTGGCTGTCTTCAAACAAAACCGATAAAACCAGAAATGAAATTACATGTTCATTGGTTGAGAATTTGCAAGTGATTCTTGCTCTGGGTGGAAACTTCACTTCAAACTGTACCTTGATAACAAATGTGGTATTTTCTCGATCAGATCGTGATCGGCTCCTTACATATGTACACCAATGGGTCTAGATCTAAATAACATATTGCGAAATCAAGACCGAATCATAAAAAATAAACGAAAGTAGCATCAGGAAAATAATGTTCTGGCAATTCCTTCCTAGGGGTGAGATTTTACAGTGCTATGGAAAGAAAAGCGGAAAGCTAATTTTGATCGGATCGCGAAACAGACGCGATCCGATCGTAATTCTGTGTCCGCTTTTGTGATCGCGGCACTGTATGTTTTCTGTAATAAATTAATCTCATCATGCTATGTATTCAGTGCGTGGAGAGTGAATTATAATTAAACACCAGCTGAGTGAGTTTTCCACCCATATAATGAGGGAGAATCTGAAAAAAGCGAAAGAAACACAAATTTCATACAGTGGACGCGCGAGCGGAGTCGTAGGTTCATTAACTGAAACTTTGCCTGCAACTGCTGTGATGTTTCACATAACATGCTTTAACTCTTTACCCAACATAACGGCCAAAACCGGCCAGCGCTATTCATAAAAATCGCCAATTCATTTTCATTATTTTTTTCATTTTTTGTTTGAAAAACATAGGTTATGACCCTCTTTGGATCGAGCTCGTTCAAATGAGGGGTCATAACCTATGCTTTTCAGACAATAAAACTAAAAAATATTAGTCATTCAAGAATTTTGTTTGCAAGTGTCGTCTTTTTTTCATGTTAGTTAAAGGGTTAATAATGACTGGTCGAAACTCAGCTTCTTTCAATTGTTCACTCTCCACAGTTTGTAATGCTGTGTCCACCTGTTATTCACTTTTCTCCTTCCCACGTCATTAGTGATTATGGAGATATTATCATGAGCTATTACAAAACGAAGTACATTAATTATTTTTGTCATCACAAGCATCTCACTATATAGTCAGTATTCATTACAAGTGTCAACCACTGACATGAGTAGTTAAGTGCAGGAACCAAACGTTTTAGTTGCCAGTGCGAACCTGTAATTTGACTGGGTTTGCCGAGTCCCACCCGACACATTTGGTCAGTTGTGGGTAGAGCATAGCCGTGTTGAAAGAGGAAACAAAACAATATTTCCACATGACGGCCCAATGAAATATACCATTGCTAAAAATGAATCGTCTGTTCACATTCCTATCCCTGTATTAACCCTTTACCCAACGTAACGGTCAAAACCGGCCAGCGCTATTCTCAAAATTAGCCAATTAATTTTCATTATTTTTTTCATTTTTTGTCTCAAAAACATAGGTTATGACCCCTCGTTGGAACGAGCTCGTCGAGCTCGTTCCAACGAGGGGTCATAACCTATGTTTTTGAGACAAAAAATGAAAAAAACTAGTTATTCAAGAATTTTTATTGCAAGTGTCGTCTGCTTTTCATGTTAGGTAAAGGGTTAATCACCTCAACCCTTATTTTCCGAATGAAATGGTTGGCTATAATACTAAAATTAAACATGCCGACTGTTTTTAACACTTTATCCAACGTAACGCCCCAAACCGGCCAGCGCTATTCACAAAAATCGCCAATTAATTTTCATTATTTTTTGTCTCAAAAACATAGGTTATGACCCCTCTTTGGAACGAGCTCGTTCCAACGAGGGGTCATAACCTATGTTTTTGAGACAACAAATGAAAATATAATGAAAATTAATAGGCGATTTTTTTAGAATAACGCTGGCCAGTTTTTGCCGTTATGTTGGGTAAAGGGTTAATGACGGATTATCTGTGAATTAGATGCTTCAAATTGGCTTGCCATAAAAAGCCAAGTTTCCTTTTGTTACTGTTATTAAACATCGGAAAACTAGCTCGGAGCTGTCTGTTGTTTTTGTTTATTAAAAGTAAGAAAAGGAAACTTAGCTTTATTTTTTACATATGTCACAGGTGTTTCCTCAACGATAACTTGCTTCTAAATTGGACCGCCCTCACCCATCTAATAATTTTAAGGGAGATAACTATCGAAAGTCGATTTTCATGACGATAAAAGTCAGGTTTCCATTCATACTTGGTGCGCGATAGTTTATTGGTTAGAACATTGGACTTTAAACTGAAAGGAATACAGTTCGACCCTGAACATCCCCAATTGCGTTGTGTCCTTTGGCAAAGCACTTAATCATGATTGCCCACGTGGGAGGGGGCACCTTGGCTCTGTGTACTTAGACGCACTGCATGTCGATCGTACATTCGCCTTCAACAGCTGCTAACTCTGTCCAGGCTTGTTAGTTTGAGAGCCTGACAGTTTCTCGGCGTTTCTTTTCGGGTACTCCGTCTTCCTCCACCCGTAAAACTGTCGATACGATATGCCCGATGTTGAAGTGTCGTTAAACCCCAATAAACGAACAAACAAATAAACCTTAACGGCATTCGGAGCAATAGCCATCAATTGTAGAATGAATCAATAATAGTTTAATCCTACAGCCCATTAGGACTGTAGGATTGAATTATTACTGACCTTCCATTACTTTTTTTTTTGTTCAACAGATAGTTTGCTCATCGACCACCAAGTTTTCTTTTGAGGAAAAGTTTATTCATACTAGGTGCAGGGGGGGGGGGGGGGGGGGGGGGGCACCAAAAATTTGCAAGACGTGACGTGGGGGTGGGTGGGTCTCTTGAGTGCGCCAAAAATGTGCATTTCCAACTTGTACAATTTTTTGAATCTTTTAAAAATATATCAATATATCAGCTAATGTATTAGTCCAGGCACATTAGACATAAAAATGAGAAAGTAAGGAAAAAAATCAGAGAAAGCTGATTTTTTTATATGTTTCCGGGACACACATTGCGGATAAAGTGTGAAAAGTCCCCGCAAATCCGAGTTGAGCTTTTTTAGTTATAGCGTTTTTTTTTTGATGAAAAAAAAAATTTAAAAAAAAATTCGACCCAGCTCCATATTTCTCATTCTTATTCGCCTTAGTAGGGTGAGAATCATAAATATCGTGCTGAATTATATTGAGAATACATATCCCCAACAGAAAATGCCAACTTTGTACCAATCCTCACACTCAATGGTGAAATATTCACGAAAATGTACAAAATTACGAAAAAAAATTTATTGTTTTCATACACACAACGGTACACAACGTCCATTAAATCAAATCTACGACTACTTTGGGAGTTAAATTATATATCAAAAATTGCAGAAAAGCAGTGGCTTTATAATGATATATAACAATAGTCATTTATTCCATAATGAACTGGTGAAACGTGTGAAATATTAACCATACCCCCTAAACTCAAATTCAAACGGCATCGACTTTTCTCATTCAAATACCGTATTATAGCATCATTGTTTCAATTTCCATGTTCGATTAAATCACATTATGTGGTGTTTATATCAAAGCAGTGGAGATTGTGTCTTCGTCAGATAAGTTGACAAAAGTTTTCGTTAGACTCGGCGGCTTCCATATGATTATGTCATATTTAGGGGCAATTGGTTCGATCATGGCTGGTAGCGGCTTGGATGAACTTTGGGGGACTGTTTATGCTGGTGGGTCAGTCCATCATTTGATCAGTGGTCATGCATATTCAAGAGCAGTTCGTGCCCATTTGCTAACACAAATTGCCATTACAAAACTTGTGTTTGAAGAAAGCCGAACACTAGATAACATAGACAGCACAGAAGTCAATGAAATATTCTGTGGACTTGCCAGAGGTGACTGTACAACAGCTGACGCTGTCAATCAAGAAAGTGTCAACCATCTACTGTCAAAATTACACGAACTGCTCCAGAATGCGTCCGTAGGACGCACGGGAAAGCTTTGGGTACAATACTACGAGCAAATAGGTCTTCTCCAATTGTTCTCGAGAGCAGAGCGCACAGGCGACTGGGAACTCCACACAAATTGTGTTCGCAATATGATTCCAGTATTTCACGCAGGTGGTCATTTTGCATACGCAAAACGTTCTCATCTCTATTTGCAGCAGATGAATGAGCTAACAGAAATAATGCAACAGGATGATTTGAAGTTGTTCACTGAGAAGGGTTACTTTACCATAAGGCGCTCAGATAAATTCTGGGACCGGATATATTCTGATCAGACCATAGAGCAGTGTTAAATGAGAATGTTCAAGCTCCCTGGTGCTCTCACACATGGCAGGGGAATAACCGATAGCACTGTTGCGAAATGGGTACATGGACTACCTCTTTGCCTTCCGATATGTAATGCTCTCGAAAATTTTGTTCATGTTCACACTGGTCATGGCGAACAACATCGGGATCTCCGTCAAAGTTCACAATTGACTGATGCCAATGATATCACCAAATTATTGAACTGGCTCAGAGTGCATTCCCCCTTTCAGAATAGAGATCCACTACAATTAGTCTCTATAGCGACCGGGCTTGTGGCCGACGAAACTGTGAACTGTGACCAAGTTCGCAAAATTGGTGAATGTTGCGTATCGAATGTTGTAAGCAAAACGTTCAACAGCATCAAACTACGACGTGTTGACACTGTGAAGTCTTTCGCATCGATGGCAAATAGCATCAAAGTCCGTGGAAGTAAGGTAGTGATTGACCCCACAATTCTGTTCAACCGCATCACATGTGTTATTCAGTCACAAGCAGAGATGGAAGAGTATCTCAAATATGAACTCGCCCCGAAACCACCAGCATTGTTTGATTCTGCTGGAATGAGGAAGACACAGAAAAGCACGCTCGGTAAGATCCTCAAAACATACGGTTCCGAGCAAACTAAAATCCCAGAACATTCTCTGTTTGTTGTAGATGGTGGATTTTTATTGAGGGCAGTTGTATGGCCTAAACAGTCGTCATATAAGGACATATGTACATCATATTCCAATTATCTAGTGAGACATTTTGGGGCGAACGTCGTGGTTGTTTTTGATGGTTATGCTTGTACAATGTCGACAAAGGGCATGGAACAAGCCCGTAGATCTAAAGACAGGTATTCCATTGATATCAAAATCTCACCCGAGTTACCAGCCACCACACCCCAATCCGATTTCCTTGCAAATGCCAAGAACAAAACCCAACTGATTGATCTTCTAATGCAGGAGCTATCTGCTATCAATATTCAGTCCAAGCAGGCCGAGGCTGATGCTGATGTACTGATAGCCGAAACTGCACTTGACATCGCTCAAGATGACAACAATGTTGTCGTTGTGGGAACAGACACAGACTTGTTAGTCATTCTTACCTCTCGAGTTCAACCGGGATGTAATATTCACATGATGTATTCCATTACCCCAAACTTACTAGTTTCAGTTAGTGAAATAGCAACCAAAATGGGTGACCATAGAAGCAACCTCCTTGTAGCACATTCTATAAGTGGTTGTGACACTACTTCTGCACTCTTTCGAGTTGGTAAGAAGAAAGAATTCAGTACAATTGTCTCCGATGTTACTAGCGACTCACAACAGTATGTCAACACAATTTTGGCGGATGACAGTACACCAAGTGCAGTAGCCGCTGCCGGGGAACAACTTCTCCTGATCTTATACGGGAGTAAAACTGTTTCCTCTCTCGACCAATATAGATATGTCACTTACAAGCGTTATGTAGCAAAATCTAAACTGAATAAACCCATCGACCTAGCCTCACTCCCACCAAGCAGCGATGCTGCACAACAACATGTCTACAGATGTTATCTCCAGGTCCAACAATGGCTGGGCACTTCGCTTCCTCTGACGGATTGGGGGTGGTCGCTAGACAATGGACTTCTTGTACCGACTGCAGCCACAAATCCATGTGCCCCCGATAACCTACTGAATCTGATCAGTTGTGGTTGCAAGAGTGCTTGTACAAAAAGGTGTGGGTGTAAGAAGGCAGGACTCTCTTGCTCAGGTTTGTGTAATTGCAGTTCGGATTCTTGTAACAACCACAGAAACACTGTCCTGTCGGAAATTTCTGAGTTCGATGAATAATATGTATATAGGTCATGTCATTTCTGTATATAGCGTTGATAATAGTCAATGTAACTTAATCCATGTTGATTGATTTGTACATTCTGTAAATATTATTCATTGATTTTTGTACATTCTGTAAATATTATTTATTGATCTAATGCTGCCAGACACAGACGTGACGAATTTTATGCCAAAAGGGGAACTCGGACAGAAGCAGAGGGGGTCTTCCATAATGTCTATTTTGTAAGCAATGATAAAAGTCTTCAAATGGTGGTGGATTTTTTATCGTCTGTCCAACTAACATCCCGTTCTGTACTACGACCCTTTGGGCAAATCCGTTAGGAAAATCGTCATTTTTTGCGTAAATCCGATACTGTTTTTGTGAATTTTCAATAATTTTTCGCAGAAATTGTCACAGAATGCACATTTTCCTCTAGGTAAATGTATATTAGACATTATGTAGCTCGAAATACGCGTAAACAAAAATACAGTTGGATCAATTCGAGGTTACAAAGTTCGTGCGATTGTTTTTGATTTTTTTCAAACGCGTTTTCGAAAAAATGCTGTAGATAAAAAAGCTCAACTGGGATTTTAGGGGACTTTTGTCTAATCGTTCAGTGACATGTACTCGACATTCCCTGAAAAAAATCAGCTTTCTCCGATTTTTTTCCCTAGTGAAACCTAATGTTCTTGGGCTATATACCATCATTTGTGTTTCAAACCTTAAAGATGATGTTGTACATCACACTCTTAACATAAATTCAACATCAGGAGGTTTTATATGTGAGAATATTGGGCTTAATCTGGGAAAATGTCACAAGTTAGTAGGGGGTGGGTGTCTTGTTCGAAATGTAGAAATTGTGCAGACAATATTTTGGGAACAATTCAAATGAAAATTTGTTCCCGTATATGTACACCTGCTCTGGCCAAGCCTGATAATGAACAGCTTGTCATTTGTAGATTGGGGCCCACAGCAGCCCACAGAGGTTTAAATTGGTTGTACCAGTTTAACCCTTTACCTAACATGAAAAGCAGACGACATTTACCAAAAAAATGATTGAATAACTAATATTTTTCATTTTTTGTCTCAAAAACATAGGTTATGACCCCTCATTGGAACGAACTCGAAGAGCTCGTTCCAATGAGGGGTCATAACCTATGTTTTTGAGACAAAAAATGAAAAAATACTAAAAATTAATTGGCGATTTTTTAGAATAGCACTGGCCTGTTTTGGTCGTTACGTTGGGTAAATGGTTAAGAACATTATGAAAACCCCCTAAAGACAGCTGTGCCTACTACGTTTATAAGTTTATTTTGGATTTTAATGGGAGAGTGGGGGTGGGTGTCTGAGAACGGTAGTAGAAAAGTTGCACGCAGTGGGTGGGTGGGTGGGTGGGTGGGTGTAAGAAGGAGCCGAATAAAAAAATAGAACGTCACGTCTTGAAAATTTTTAGTGTCCCCCCCCCCCCCCCCCCCCCCCTGCTAGGTGGGAGGGAAACATGTCCGAGATAAATAGTCACTGTACATAAAAAGAACACTTCATTTTGAGTCTCGGATTTGAAAATGTTTAGGGGAAATGTGACATGCTTCCAGACCCAAACTCGAACCGGTTTCCTTCTTTTACACATTTTTCAGTTGCCTAAATTTGCCCCCAGTCCCGCTGTATTGGACAGCACCGGTTCTAAAAAATTCATAAATGAGTTGGAGATTAACCTCGTGATTTCTTTTCTTCGAAGTGGAGGCTGTATTGCCGCCATACTGTACGTTCATCCATACGTCAGTATGTGCATCTCCAACATTTATGAACCGATTTTGGATCAACTTCTGAAAAATGAGCACTATTAAGTGGGCATGCGCATATTTTCAAAATTTTCAGCCTGCGGCGATTTTAACCAGGTTGTCTTCTTCTTGAACTTGAACAATTATTATAGATTTCAATATGGGATTCGGGGAGCGCGGTGGCTCAGTTGGTAGAGGTGCAGGCTGCAAGCCGAGAGGTCCTCGGTTCGAATCCCAGCTGCGGCAACCGCGTTCTGTCCTTGGGCAAGACACTTCATCTCCATTGCCCGCGTGGGGCACGATGACGCCGAGTACTAAGGCATACTGCACGTCGATGGTACGCATGTCTTCAACCAATCTAACCCTGCCTGTGCCACAGTGCGGAGTTACGATGTTGGGGGAGCTGCCAGCTGCTCGTCGTTGCTCGGTGCTTCTCTCCGGGTTCTCCGGCTTCCTCCACCCGTAAAACTGTCACGGTCATGATTAGCCATTGTGCATATGTGACCTTAAACATCAATAAATAAATAAATAAATATAAATAATATGGGATTCTCCTGTGTGCAACTACTCCGACATTAATGGAGCGATATCGATTAAACTTCTCAAACATGATCACCAGTAAGTGATCATGCGCATATTTCCAAACTTTTTACCTGCGATGATTTTACAAGGTTAACGCCACTTGAACATAGATCAGGTTTTTTGATAGATTTCTATATAAGATTCGTGTGGGTGCTGCCCCCCACCCCCTTCTTTAATGAACGGGTTTCGATTAAACTTCTCAAGCATGACCCACAACTGGACATGCGCATATTTCCAACTTTTCAATCTGCGACGATTTTGACTAGGTTATATCCCCTTGAGCATGGAATATTTAATATATACTGACGGAAAAAAGAAACGCTCAAAAAGGTTCTGTTTTGGTAATATAATTTTTTTGTCCGTAGACCAAATATGTGAGTCTTTGGTTAAATTTCAGTCAACCATGACCACGTGCGACGCTGCGTGCTTTCAACAGAGTTTTCGACAAAGCGTGCATCTGGGGTACTACCACGTGCTATGGGGCTTGAAAACGATGTATACAATCGAAGTTTTGAACAGCACACATTTCATTTCAACTTGATTTCAGACGGCGATGAAGACGGCGCGTTAGGTTGTCGCTGAGTCTGTCCGAGAACAGTTAGGAATCGGTTGCGGGAGTTCAGTTTACGGCCACGACGTCCCTACATTGGTCCGCAACTTACACCCAGGCGACGTCAACGTCGATTGCAATGGTTGCGGGCATATGCACCAAATCGGTTTCACTTGGCCCTCTGGAGACGAGTGTTATTCACTAACTAGTCTCGGTTCACGCTTTACAGATCAGATGGACGTTGCTATCAGCGTTGAGATGAGCAATGTTCTGACGAGTGCGTTAAGGGAAACGACAGATTCGGGGAATTGTCTGTTATGATTTGGGGTGGGGTGATTTCTCATGGCGTGAAAACACCTCCCGTGGTCATCCGGGGCAATCTTACAGCCGTAAGATATCGGGATCAGATCCTCATGCTTCACGCCCTTCCACTTATCCATGCGCCTAACCTTACGTTGCAGCAGGATAATGCGAGACCGCAGGTTGCTAGAGTTTGTCGTGACTTCCTCTACCAAAACGATGTCCCAGTTCGCGATTGGCCACTTTACAGTCCACATTTGTCCCCGATCGAGAATTTGTGGGACGAGCTGGACAGTGGGGTAAGAAAGAGCGTCAGTTTCCCAACGTCGCTCAGCTCACGCAGGCGCTTTTTCAGATGTGGAATAACATCCCACAAAGAACTATAAACAACTTGATGGGGTCAATGGTAAGGGGGTTAGAGCAGGGACAGAAGCCCGGGGGTGGGCACACCCGCTATTGATTTTGATCAGGAAATGACGTATGGTACCCACGTTTGAACGTCATCCATGCAAACGCCGTCTGTGTTGAGACAACAAAACTCGTCAAAAGTTAATCAGTAATGAAGACATACCATCAAAATCCAAACAATGAAACAATCACCCATAACACATTTGAAATATTTACCACAGAAGAAAACTTGTTTTCGCTAGTATGTATTTCTATATGAGATTTTTGTGTGCACAACTTCCCCTGCATTCATGAATTGATTCATATTAAACTTCTCAAACGTGGCCACTAATAAATGAACGTGCGCGCATATCAAAAAATTTCAATCTCCGACGATTTTAACAGATTATATCCCCTTGAACTTTATTATAGTTTTCAAAATTAGATGCTTGTCTGTGCAACTCCCCCTACATTAACCACTCTTTCGATGAAATGTTTCAAACACGACCACTAACAAGTGAACATTTGCAATTCCCATAACTTTCTATCTGCGACGATTTCATCCAGGGCCCAGGACTATAATACTTTTACAACAGTATTTTCTGGAATTGTATTTTCTGGTTATGACTTTAAATGGGTTGAAATCAACCATTATCATTTTCAAACGTTGTAATTTGCCAGTTGGCAAATTGCCATATCTTTTAAAATGCTAATGATTCATTTTAGGCAGTTATATTAATAAGTGTAAAATACAATTCTAGAAAATATAATTGTAAACGTTTTACAGTGTTCGTCCAAACCTGAATATAAGCGACCTGTCATTTGCAAAATGGGGTCCACAGAGGGTGAATTTGCTATTGCTATCCCATACAGTGGACCAATGTATCCTCTAGGTACATCTTTCTGTTTTGGCTTGAGACCTTGATTCAGACTGAGGTTCACAGAGGGTAAATCTTGTGATGCCACCCTGCTAGGCAGGGTAGCATCACCGAATTCACCCTCTGGGAACCTCTTTGCAGATGACAGTCTGCTTATTTTCAGGCTTGTGATGGTCCCTGGTTAAACTTCTCAAACATGATCACCAACAAGTGGAGCAAACTCATATTATTGTTTCTTCTTTTATTTTGCCTCGGAAATGGGTTAATTTTTTTTCTTTCAACTACATGGTGATACGAATCGTTGCGTCAGAATTATATTTAGAAATTCACCCTCATGGAAGCTCATTTTGCAGATGACAGTCTGCTTATTTTCAGGCTTGTGTTGGTCCCTGGTTAAACTTCTCAAACATGATCACCAACAAGTGGAGCAAACTCATATTATTGTTTCTTCTTTTATTTTGCCTCGGAAATGGGTTAATATTTCTTTTTTCAACTACATGGTGATACGAATCGTTGCGTCAGAATTATATTTAGTGATCGTGCGTTTAAGATTCGAAGTTAAACTTAGTTTAATTGCTGCTGTCTATGTCCGACAACAAGGTTCGAATTAGAAGCTCCACACGACGTCGAAACTGAAAAATGAGAAGCAGACTCATTAGTTACTACTTGATCGCAATGCCCACATCGTGCGCAGTGTGTGGAAACCTTTAGTCGGTAGCAGCAACGTATTTAGGCGGAGGCGGACACGGCGTACGCCCAAACACTGTCATATTTTTTTCTGTTTGCATACATGTTATAGACAATCGAGTTTTTAGATCACCAGATTGAAAGTTCAGATCATCTTACGGCAATTGTGTCGTAATGTTGGAATAGACTCAGCATGCAAAAAGTCTTTCAAAAAGTAACTAGCAGAGGCGGAGGAACGGGGCATAGAGTCCCTCACACACACATACACACGACATACCACACAAACACGTATCCATGTGTAGGGGGTACTTCTTAGCAATTTATTGATAATATATATTTCTCTGAAAATGTGAACAAATTTAGTTGCATTTGGCCAATGAGTTCCTACTTCAGCCGGTTCGCTTACTTAAACCACCACGGGCTGGAAGATCGTTCGAGCAGACGAAACAGACTTGAACGTGACCAGACGAATGCTTTCACCCCAAAGAAAAGAAACCCGCGGGTATTCATGCATTTGCTGGCATACGATTTTGACCTCTCCGGAATCGTTTCTGCACTTTGATGACATTACCTCCCTTACATCATAAACGTGAATTGAAGTCTTCTCGCTGAACTCTGCCTCCTGAAAGCATTTTTCGCTCGATATTTCCGAGTTCGAATTAGAGTTGCATTTTCATTCACAGAAAGAACCTCGGCATGGGAAATTGTGATTTTAACACGAAAGCCAGCTGGTGCCTATTTCGTATTCCAAATAAGCGCAAATCGTGTTCAAACGAATCCATTTGTCAGTACAAAATAAAATATTAACAGATGAACGCACATACAACCAATGGATTTACGTACCCAATGATGGGATACATACCGGGCGACAGGTTCCCATGGTAGCCACAGGTACTCGGTACAAGCTGGGAAATCGAAAGAAAATGATATTTGATACCATTTTTGAATCTCTGCTGACGTGCCCCTATAATGGTATATAAATATTAACAAGGTAAACAACTCGCTTTTCGAAAACGATAGTACTCATCTTCGTTATACCCCCCCCCCCCCCCCCCCCTCAAATTTTATTCACATAACGTATCCAACAATACCCAGTATCAATGGAAAGGGGAATGAATAAGCTTTACAGTGGTGTATTGCATGGCCGTTGGGTGTTCTTGGTTTGTTGAAGATAACTGGGAGAAGTCGCAGAAAAGGCCGAAAAACATTTAGTCGGACAAGATAGTGCACAGTGGAATGAGGTTTTCGAGCGACAATTATCCGATTTATTATAAATAATTCGAGGTCCCATTGTCTATGGAGGGCAGATTCAAATATTAACCTATACCTTTATCAATTACTAATCTCGGATCCACATTTTATTCATTTCTGGAGTTCACATTTGATGTTTATACACTTTTTAGCCGTAACTTTGACATCTTTTCCCATGTTGACCTGAGTTGACGGCGTCCATAGATACGCGACTTGCGCAAAAACTTTCCCCATTCTCCCATTGGCTTATTTTCATCGATGATTTTCTCGGCATAAATAGTAGCCAATGGGATGTCATTGTGCTTCTATGGATTCAATTAGCTTGTTTAGTTTCCAATGGAAGGTTAAAAAAATGTATAAACGGCAAATGTGATCGCCAGAGATGAATAAATGTGGATCCGAGATTAGTAATTGATAAAGGCATACGGTTAATATTTGAATCTGCCCTCCATAGACAATGGGACCTCGAATTATTTATAATAAATCAGATAATTGTCGCTCGTAAACCTCATCCCACTGTGCACTATCTTGTCCGACTAAATGTTTTTTGGCCTTTTCTGCGACTTCTCCCAGTCATTTCCCTTTCCACTGATACCGGGTACTGTTGGATACGTCGTGTGAATCAAATTTGAGAAGGTTAAAACGAAGATGAGTGCTATCGTTTTCGAAAAGCGAGTTGTTTACCTTGTCAATATTTATATACCATTATAGGGGCACGTCAGCAGAGATTCAAAAATGGTATCAAATATCATTTTTCTTTCGATTTCTCAGCTTGTGCCGAGTACCTGTCATGGTAGCTCGCTTGAGTGACCATGTTGTGACGCCACTTCCACGGTGATACGTGATAATACGGCGCACCTGGAACGCGTTTTGTTACGGTGAAACTTGTCTCCGTCGTCCATTTTGTTTACTGGAGTTTTACTTTTTTTTACTTGTTTTTTTTTTTTTTGTGGTGGCACGTGGGTTTT
Organism: Pictodentalium vernedei; assembly: GCA_031216915.1. Taxonomy (NCBI): domain Eukaryota; kingdom Metazoa; phylum Mollusca; class Scaphopoda; order Dentaliida; family Dentaliidae; genus Pictodentalium; species Pictodentalium vernedei. The sequence continues at coordinate 780,909,235 of CM062297.1, read as the reverse complement.
TCGCGACCCGAAACCATATAATAGGAATGAGGTGAGTTCGATTGAACGGGAGTATATCTACTTAAGCAAATGGTCTCGACAACGTTCCCAAAACTCTGAAAATCCTTGTTTTTGCCTATCCAGACCGACATCTTTGATGGCACGTATTTACTATAGGATCCAAAGGCTTCTAATGTTTTGGGGAGGCGTTTGATTAGTCTGGAGTATCTTTGCTGGTTCGGAGTGATGCAGACCCCTCGGGTTCTGCTTATCTCAGTCTCTATGCTGGCTACCTGCATCCTAGCGTTTGATCTAGTCCTGGCAACTTCGTTCTATACCTGGTCTCGACCACGACAAATCACATCCTACGATCACCCGCTATTGAAATCCCCATTACTACAGTGTTCTATCACCATTTCAGCCTTGTACCATGTAGCATTTCTCTAAACTTGTTAGCCCACCCTGACACTACCTCGGTAACCTTAAGTCCATTATATCCTCATCCAGGTATTTGGAAATACGAGACCATGAGAGCTAGAAGAAATCTCTCAATGAGGTATAATCTATCATCCCTCATATCCTCATCTGGGTATCGAACGACCACGTTCCGTGGAATTCCACTTTGTAATACCTCTATGGTCTGTCTATGCTTGTAGAATCCCTTCTCTTTGTTGTATGAGGCCACGATGGCCACGAGGAAATCTCTCAGTGGGGGTATAGTCTATCATCTCCCATAGCCTCATCTCGGTATTTAACGGCCACGTTACGCAGAATCACACTTTTGGAATCCCTTCTGTGGTCTGTCTATGCTTGCAGAATCCTATTTATGTCGTATGAGGTCATGAGGCCCATGGAAAAATCTCTCAGCGATGGATAATCTATCATCCTTCATATCCCTATCTTGGTACTTGAGCATATCTGTTACCCGGTGATGTACTATTTGAGGATACCTTTAAAATGTTGAGGATGCATTTTGGAGGATAGCTATCTGGGGATAGTTATGGCTCCTGGCGAACGCCTTCTACCACTGCTTCTACTTTCTCTACCATACTACGTGCGTTCTGTCTTCCATGTCTTCTACTGTTTCCTACCCACTACTAACTACTATTTGCTAAACTAATAAGTACCATCTGTAATCTCCCTGTACACACTAAAAACTAAAGTGTTAAAACTGACACTTCCAAGGTGTTAAACCCATTCTAACTCTTAGGGTTTGATTTTAACACTCAAAGTGCAATGCTTTAAGCACTTAGACATTACAATCGTCAGACATCTGAAACTTGAATGGATGCACTTCCCATGTGTCTAGCATTGGTGGTTCTTCCAGAATCGTCCATAATTTGATTTGCGCTTGGTGGTTACATAATTAAAAGGACACAACGCAGATGACGCGGATCAGGCTCGAGAGTTCGAGCCTGATCCGCGTCATCTGCGTTGTTTCCTTTTAAGTGTCGCGACATTACACCTGTCAAGTGGTATTATTGTAATACCTGTCAAGTTCTGGGATATCTACACTTGAACAAAGTGCTAGTTCAGCACTTAGTAAGTGTTAAATACAGCACTTCAAGTGTAGTTTTCAACACTTTAGTTTTTAGCGTGTACTTTCTCTACCCTACTACGTGCTTTCTGTCTTCCATGTCTTCTTCTATTTCCTACCCACTACTAACCTACCATTTGCTAAACTAATAAGTACCATCTGTAATCCCCCTGTAGTGTTAGGACCCATTAACACCATCTTTGTCGACCATTACCACCGCTACTAATATCACCAGTCTCTTCTATTGACATTCCTACGAACACCACTATAGCAGGTTCGCGGAATCGGCTAGAAATCGCATTTATGGAATTCCACACGTGGAATCCCACTTGCAGGAATTCCTTTTCAAGATATGTCCGTGTTTATAAAATCCTTTTTCATCATAGGTCTCGTTACAGTTATTCTGTTGAAAATGCATGTTTTCACCAAGTGTCAAATGTGTTCAATGGAGCAGCGCAAATGAATTCACATTTGAGTTATCTCCCTTACACCAAATGTGCACAGAATTGTACATTTTCAGAAAGATCTCTTTCTAGGCTACCCAGCAGATTATATCACAATATAGAACCCTTAATACATCATTCATATACACTTATCCGAATGAATCAGTTAATTTCTTGAAAAACGTGTAAAATTGTCAAAATTCACTCATTAAAGGGCAAAAGTATCCCAATTCCGTGCATGCACAGCGATAGTTCAGCGATCCGAACGTAGTGGCTACCCCTCTACGTTCAGATTTTTCCCATTCAATCCTATAGAAAAAGTTCCCATCAAGTTTTTATGGGAACTCAAAACTCGAAATTAGGAATATATATCAAGCTTTCGCCCATATTACCGGCTGCAATCGATAGTACACGTATTTCCTTACATTTTGGCAGAGTTTATTGATCCAAACTATGTTTTATTCTTTAATTGTCGTCATTTGAGTACTCGAGAGGCGTCAACGGAGATTTCGAAATCGACCATGTTTTTGTATAAATATAAAACAGTAAAAACAATAACCCGGTAATGGCGCCGAAACGAATAGACCTTTTTATCGATGCGGAATAGGAAATTCGATCACAATTCGCGCAGAGAAGGTCATCAAACTCGGTCGCATTCGCACAGAGCAGATTATCAAACCCTCTGCGCAATTGCGATCGAATTTCCGATTCTGCATCGATAAAAAGGATCGCTGAACTAGCACAGCGAGAAAACAGTGTTATAGACCTTTTTCATTATTCATTTATTCAAGAAGGCACACCAAAAGAAGTTCATGAAAAATTGTCCCATTTCTCACCTGTGAAAAATCAGCCCACAGTATGGTCTTGGTTACACAATCAACAAGCCTATGTGAACGTGACCTCTAACCAAACTGCATATAACCGTACACCACTTTCAAACCACAAACAGTAGATTTAGGGGAGCATATAAACACTGATGGTCACTATTTACTAGATCCACACCATCATGAAATCAAATAAGGTCCTAAATTCTCAGTTCCAGGAGGAGTAATCAGTAACCCGGAAATGCTAACTTTTGAAGGAAACGAGACCATATGGAGCCAACAGGGCCAGGAGGAAATCCCCCATTGTGCTTTTGTCGGCATGCACATGCGCATATACGGTTATTGGCGGTTCAGCTTGACGTACCTTCGGAGAATCACAATTGGTGGAGCATAATCTGGCCCATTGTTCGAGGATCTATGTTCAGTGACCGTTGGGAACAATTTTACAAAAATCATCAAAGTGAAAAGACAACATCAGAACATATTACGTCCAAGTTAGTTTTGTCCCATTATGATATAAAATCACAGTGGTGGTTTACGGTATAAAATCACACACTCTAAAATCTGTTGGGTTAAAATCAGCTCAAATGAACAGGGTTGAGTGAATAGGAACCCACTTGGGTTCGTATTCACTCAACCCAGTTGATTTGGGTTAATTTGTAACCCAACTGATTTTATAGTGCACAAGATCTATCTGGATTGATCGTCGGACATCTTTTGCTTCTTCATCGAATACATCTTTGAGTGGTCAGTATTTCTTTGGTTTTCTTCCTGGAATGCTGGTGCGTCTGTCTTTGGGGCTGAATCTTCGCTCCTCTGGGTTGCAACTTCTTCCGTGTTTTGGAGCTAAAACTTCTTTTGGTCTCTTCGTTGCAAAAACAGTTATGGACTGGTCTCTCTCTCTCTCTGTGTGTCTGCGATTCAATTGGTTTAGTTCCTGGGATGTTAGCTCTAAGCCGGCATCGTTCTTGAAAACTTGTATGTGCAAGTCGTTGATCAATCAAGGCACTGTTACGAACATTTACACATTCAGCGGTTCGGGCACAAATGAATATTATTTTCCTGCAAAAGTTCCTTTTATACTTTTTTTTACACGATAACATCAACCGGCAGGAATTTTTCTCTGTGGAACGCCAGCATTCGCGGCAATAATTGTGGCATAGCTCTTCATCTTCATCATTAAAGTTATCACCATACACTAAGAATGAGTATTCATTTAGAAGATCATCAAACAAAAAATCGAAAGGGTCGGATACGAATACTTTGAATTGTATTCATGAATAGATTTTTGAATACTTGAATGCTTTTTTAAATTAAAATTGAATTTAAGGTCACTTTTAAACTCTTCGTCCATTGGGTGAAACATTACTTGTGTTTCCCATAATTTGTCAGTCTCCATGAATGTAATAGTAATTAGTCTACTTTCCATATACTTGTACACCACAGTCTGCCAAGTGTAGATTAGAACTAAACGCTCATAGGGTAGAGTTCCTTCTTGGATAATAGCTGTCAATAATGCAGTGATAATGCATAAGGACAAGCAAAATTGTAACTAATGAACAATCTGGTTAAATCCGGAGATCCATTGACTGACACTTTATTTATTCTCGTACTTTTTCACAATCAGTTTTTTGTGAAAAACTCCACTCTTTGATTGTTTTAGTGGTTCCACATTCTCCACGTTCAGTGGCGTGCCCATGGGGGGGGGGGGGGGGGGGGAGGGGGAGGGGGTGCACTGTAAAACATTACCGTAACTACTGTCAGATGACTGTCAAACGATCTCGAGGTCGTCAATTAATTTTAACGGTGTTGCCGTAGAAAAACCCGCGAATTTGATCCAATGAACGTATTTTTCCTGTCACGCTATCCAATTACGTCGCACGGCGGTAAAATAGTGAATTATGGAATCCGCCTTGTCATGTGCCATTCTGGAAGTCGCTATTTCCCCTATTTCCAAGAAGGATGCCCGATGCTTTTGAAGACGAACAACAACGTATTACTACCAGTTTGTAAGTTTGTGCCAAGTGAATCATGTTCATTGCAGTCTTGGACATGAAAATCAAACAACGTCAAATTGTTATGCGTGTAATTATTTCGGTAATCATGCAGAATAGTAGACTGTTTGTACTGCGTCACCTGATACGAGTTTGATGGATCTTATGGCTTGTGGCCACGGATCTCCGCTAAGGCCGACAAACCCGTATGATTTTATTGGTTCAAGATAAAATGCGGTTAATGATGGTTGGAATTAAACTACGGTCAAAATGACCGGTGGCAGTCTTCCAGCCGTATGGCTAGAACACTGCTACCGTTCATTTTGACCGTAATTATTTCGATGGTAATTTTTACGGGAAAATAAGGCAAATGATGGTTAAAATTTTTTATGGCCACATGTCCGGCAACTAGTTTCCAGGCATATGACCGTACAAATAACGGCAAACCGTGAAAAAAAATTACGGGAATATACGGCAAATGACAGTGAAACGGTCATATGTCTGGAAAACTAGCTTCCGGTCATATGACCGTAAAAAATTACGGTAATTTTTTACAGCGTGGCTGAGGGGGGTATATGCCTCCAAATTTCAGTTATGTCCCCCTCCCCCACATTAACCCATATAGCGAACATCAGGCAAGACATTTTAATATCTGGATATTTATACTTGTAAGATGTATAAGGGGGTGGGTAATAGCAAAGTAATATATGAAATCCGACTCAATTTAATGACACCAATGCGGTCAATTATTTGCCAGGTTCGAGAAAAAAAAAGTCGCCGTGAAAACGTCCCCGGTGTTCCGTCGCCGGATTTAGGAAATAATGTCGTCGTTATTTGATAATTTATCCGTTTGTTCTGCTCCGGGTTCGCTATTTGAAGTTGATGATTCGTAGGGCGACAGGAAAATGAAGAAATCGTTGACAAAAATAAGACGGTAATATTATTTGTTAAGTAATTACTGCCAGCTTTAAAAAGCATAAACCGACTGTTTATCTGTCCTTATTTTGTGTGATACCATTAGGCACAGTTATATAATTCTATTCATGATGTTTAACTACTTGTAAATTATGGGCACAAACGGGCTCAGAGTCAAGAAAATTGCGGTTTTTGTCTCGAATTTCACAATTTTTTCCGGCGGAGGTCACCCGGACCCCCTCCAACAACAGGGGGACACCCCCTCTTGTGCTCGCCCCATCTCACCACTGCGCGGTTCGCGTGATGCTGCGCATCATATTCTGTACCCCCCCCCCCCCCCCCCCCACCCCATCCTAGATATTTCTCTTGTCCTAACTTTGATATCCTGGCTACGCGCCTGGCTCTGTGTTAATTGTTACTTAAAAGTTATGGTTTGTATAAAATGGAATCAGCGTAACAGAGCAACTTTCTCTTTCGGTAACTACTTAATAAAGGTGCTGTCCTTCTCTGTAAAATAAAGTAAATGAAAGACTTGAAATCAATTAAAAAACTTCCAAAACCTCCAAATATCATTAAATATTGTGAGGAACATATATATCAAATAACCTTCTTACTCTAACGTGAGTACTTAAAATGTTTCAGTATGCTCCCCGAAAAAATCCAGGGGAGCATATAGTCGTCGATTTGTCCGTCTGACCGTCCGTCCGTCCGTCCGTCCGTCCGTCCGAAACAAATGGACTCCGGGTGATAACTCTAGTTTCCTCGATGTATGTGACCTTGTAATTTTGCAACATTACTACCTACCGTAAAATGCAGGTCAAGTTCGATTTTCACCGTTATGGCCTTTATCGTTCCAGAGTTATGCCCCTTAAAAAGTCGCAAAATGGTAAAATCAATGGTTTCCGGATGATAACTCTAGTTCGCTTTGATGTAAGACCTTATAAATTTGCAACATTACTTACTACGTACCGTGAAATGCAGACCAAGTTCATTTTCACCGTTTTGACATTTACTGTTCCAGAGTTGTGCCTCTTGAAAAGTGGCAAAATGGTAAAATCAATGATTTCCGGATGATAATTCTAGTTCGCTGTGATGTTCGACCTTATAATATTGCAACATACTGTATACCATGAAATGCAGGTCAAGTTCGATTGCCATTGTTATGGCACTTACCAGCACAGGGTTATGCCCCTTGAAAAGTCGCAAAATGGAGATATCAAGGGTTTCTTAATGATAACTCTGGTTCGCTTTGATGTATGACCTCATAATTTTGTTCAAATACTACCTACCATGAAGTGTAGGTCAAGTTTGATTTTCACCGTTATGACATTTACCGTTCAAGAGACAAGCCCTTGAAATGTGGCAAAATGGTATAATGATAAAACATTTTTTATGGTATTTTATTAAATGCCCAGGCATGTATAATCAAACCTGCCGAAACATTCATACTAAATAAGCAGTGACCTGTCTTCAAAGGCCAGCTTTATCTCCTTCCCAAGGAGCTTTTTATACAGGTTTACTGTGTACTGTTACCCTTGTCCTTAAACCATTTCACAGTTCTGCATTTGAAAAATGTATATTGTTTCCATCAGTTTGCATTTCGGGGAGCATCTGTTGGCTATGCCAACTTTTTATTTGTTGTTCATGTATATAACAATTTAAAAGTCATGACTACATTTGGCCTTTGTATTTAGGCAGGTTACATGCTGATTTGCCCATTGCCTGTATTTAAAGCATAAATATTGGGGTATTTAAATAATGCATGCATTGGGGATGAGTAAATCTTCATTATGGATATGAGGTGTGATTTTGTGGTCTAGAGTCATTGGACAAAGGTCTGCACAAACCGTTTGTTCAATATCATAGTCCAACATCTCATAATATAGGAAGTATTCAAGAAGTATTCAAAATATATTCACGAATACACCTCGTGTTGTAATGTACTAGTTTGAATACGGATACGAATACATGAACTCATAAAGTTCAATGAATACTATTAGTTATCCTTGTGTTTTCCAGGTTATATGGGAATTTACACCGGTTTAGGAACTCATACACCCTGAGGCGAAGCCGAAGGGTATATGAGTTCCCAAACAGGTGTAAATTCCCATATACCCTAGAAAACACAAGGATAACGGATTTATTTCCAAGAATTTTGGTGTAACTTTAACCTACATTGTGGGCAAAAACTGACAGAAAATTTGTACTTCGTAAGTTTCTTAAATAAAACCAGACAAATATGGATGTCATTGGAACTGGCTCAATGAGCCAGTTCCAATGACATCCATATCTGTAATATTTTATTGCACATAAATATTAAATTTCCTGTATTTTTATTTTTGTTCTAACATAACCGAGCAGAAGGTATGAATTAATAATTAAAATGGGTACTTTTTAGCCATATAGCCTGCTCCTGTATATTCTTGTTTTTACACCGTGGTTAACCACGGTGTAAAACAAAAACCACTCTGGATTGTAAGTTACACCGTACCTCTCAGCCAATCAAAATGCAGTATTTTGTTTCATTTGAAAACAAGTGTAAATGCTTCCAAAGCTGAATTCGAAAACCACTGAATACGAAAACCCCAACCCTGCTACATCATCTCAATTGTGTCTTTGGACAAGACACTTAGTCCTGATTGCCCAGATGGAGGCAAAGTGGAGCCGTGAACTAAAACGTACAGCTGTTGGAGAATCCGCCGGTTCCTCGCCTATTGTTCGGTGGTACTCTTTGGATACCCCGGTAAAACTGTTCGACGCGATACGACCTTGGCCGTTTAACATGCCGTTAAATCCCAATAACAAACAAACAAACAAACAAACAAACAGGGGTCAACACTATAAAGTTTTTACAGTTGTATTTTCTAGAATTGTATTTTCTAGTTTTGACTTTAAATGGGTTAAAATGAACCATTAGCATTTTCAAAGATCTGGCAATTTGCCACTTGGAAAATTGCCATATCTTTTAAAATGCTAATAATTCATTTTAGTCAGTTATATTAATAGGTAGAAAATATAATTCTAGAAAATACAATTGTAAAAGTTATATATATATATATATATATATATGTAGTATTGACTCCTGGTCTAAATACATCTCCGACCAGCCTGTCAGTTTTGCAAAACAAAATATTTGCCCCAATGCTGCACCTATCTACGCCAAATGTGGTTGCCACTTACGTCCCTGCTTGCCCTTGGATAATTTTCAAATATTTATCAAAATAAGATGCAATTACAGACAATATATGACAGTGTCCCACACTTGACATTCGTGGTCCATTTGAAATCAGTGAATTGAGTCTCATTCGTCAATTTAGCATTTATGTGGTGTAAAAGTGACAACGGGGTTTTTCAAATGCTACTTGAAGTTCCACAGTGTACGGTTTTGTGCTCCATGTGCTTCAGGTCCTGTAACGTGAAGTGCAAAGATGATCAAATCAAATGATGGTTCTTATATTCGGAATTGCCACCACCACCCCTATGCCCCCCCCCCCCCCGACACACACACACTAAAAACTAAAGTGTTAAAAACTACACTTGAAGAGCTGTATTTAACACTTACTAAGTGCCGAACTAGCACTTTGTTCAAATGTAGATATCTCAGAACTTGACAGGTGTTACAATAATACCACTTGACAAGTGTAATGTCGCGACACTTAAAAGGAAACAACGCAGATGACGCGGATCAGGCTCGAACTTTCGAGCCTGATCCGCGTCATCTGCGTTGTGTCCTTTTAATTATGTTCCCACCAAGCGCAAATGAAATTATGGACGATTCTGGAAGAACCACCAATGCTAGACACATGGGAAGTGCCATCCATTCAAGTTTCAGATGTCTGACGATTGTAATGTCTAAGTGCTTAAAGCATTGCACTTTGAGTGTTAAAATCAAACCCTAAGAGTTAGAATGGGCTTAACACCTTGAAAGTGTCAGTTTTAACACTTTAGTTTTTAGTGTGCACACACACACACCACACACACACACCTCAGCCAAAGCGCAAAGTGAATTGTGTTTCCAAACAGTTAAATTTTGTTAGAAAATGTTAGTCTGAGGGTTTTTACTCACTTGAGGCGTTGCGTTCGATGTGATAAAGTAATAATTAACGACTTCTCAACTTTGAATTTCGACATGGTCCTGAGCCCTGTGGTCGCAACAAAGATAATAAAATGTGCCGAGAGTGAAGCATACAATAACTGCGTCATTGCGTCAAAATGACAAGGCGAAAAAGGGTTTGGGTTCTCGGGAAATTCCTCATTGAAATTGCCCCCCCCCCCCCCCCCCTCGTTTAACATCTTTATTTATTGCAGTGTCTTCTAAAATTAGTATGAAACTGTGAGACTTTAGTATCTTATCTTTTTTGATTGATGTATTTTTTTTATTTACAAATCTTTTCTTCAAAGCATGATTAAAATACGTTGTGCGGGAGTCTGTTTATTATATTTGTTTAGTAAACATCCACTTTGCTCTCACTACAGAAAATAACTCAAATATTACATGGAAGGTATATATTTTTCGAAAAGGGTGCATTAACCCTTTACCCAACGCAGACGATATCAAAATTTATTATTTTAATATTTGTTTTTTTCAAATTTTTCAAAAAATTTAAACGGAATCATATCATGTGACCCCTCATTGGAACGAGTTCGTCTAGCTCGTTCCAATGAGGGTCACATGATATGGTTCCGTTAAAAAATTGTGAAATATATATTTTTTTTTACTACTTAATTTGTAAATTACGCGGGCGGATGTTGCCGATTCGTTGGGTAAAGGGTTTAATATAACCGAACAGTGAAACATAAATCTATTTCATATTTCTTTATTAACTGGTTGTGTGTTGGGAGTCTAACTTCGGGCTTTTTTCTGAAGTCCAGGTACTGGAATTTAATGGCTTTGTATTCTGTGGCACTACAGGCACTCTTAGGCACTCTCCCGTCAGAGAGGTCGGAATTTCGAATAAACAAAATTTCATTACTTGTACCACTGGTTCCTGGAAGTCTGTTATCGTATTCGTTCCAGAACTGATAATACAATAATATTTCACGAGAACAACTTGTGGCCAAATGTGCTTCACATATCCAAGAACAAAGCTTGGACGTCATTTTTTGTTTTTTCAAAATACAGCGACAGAGCGGCATGGGGATAAATTCCAAAAACGCCGGCTTTGTTTACATTGTAAATTAATTTCGATTTCCGGTCAACATCATCGGACGGAAAAAGGATCGTTATACAACGCCGTCTAAAAGCAAATAATGAGAAAGATCGCCTTAATACAGCATACTATTATAAATAAAGGTTAAAATTTCTTAGAATTACGATTTTGTTTTTCGATGGAAATTCGTGGTATCGAATGATTTGCGCATGTCCGTCGAACATGGAATCTATCTTCAATAAAGAAAATGCAGACAGTGTTGTCCTTTTCCTGATTGCTGTCCTATCGCTACACTCTAAAGTGTTTTGAATGCCTAGCTTTGTTCTTGGATATGTGAAGCACACTTGGCCACAAGTTGTTCTCCGGAAATATTATTGTATTATCAGTTCTGGTACGAATACGGCAGCAAACTTCCGGGAACCAGTGGTGTCTGCTGTCAACTCTATGAGTTGATTACATATATGTTTCGTGTTCTATACGTCTCAACCTTCATTTTGATGTATAATTTGTGCATATTTAATTTGCATTTAAGGAATATCAGAGGTGGAAATTTTAAAATAAACAAAATTCTCTTACTTGTTTAGGACATTGAGCAAAAGTTTTTCTTTGAAATAATAATAATAAATGAATGTCTCCGGCCAGTTTCGTTTATTATTGTGTTTTATTGAGGTATAAAGATACTTTCGACAGTCAGGGTCATCTCGGGTCTGACAGTTTTACGGGAGGAGGAAGCCGGAGTACCCGGAGGGAACCGCCGAGTAACGTCGAGCAACTGTCGGATTCCCCAACGCACTAACTCCACACAAGCAGGTTTAGCATTGGTTGGAGACAAGTGCACCATTGACGTACAGTTCGCCTTATCACAGAGCTCGACCGCGCCCCCTCTTGAGCAATCGGGATTAAGGTATATTCAGATAGGTTTCAAGATTTTACCGGCGATCAACGACACGGGAACACTGTCGGAAAATGTTAACTCTTGCCCCACCATGTCGGAAGATTTAGCGATCCCAGCTTCGGGACAGGTAAAATGTTTCCCATAAAGCAACTGAGACTTTAACCAATATTAACTTGTTTGTCAGAGCCCAACGATCTCTATGTTATAAGACTGAATTAGTTAACGTTTTGCCGAACGAATCAACAGCATCTTCCCATTTAATTTACAAATTGAACAGTTGAAAATAAAAATAAACAATTTCCACAAAACCATATAGAACAGTCATGGTCACCATCGACTGGTCGTAATCCACGGGTAGGCAGTGATGTCCACGGATGCATTTACCAGGTGATAAAAATCATCATCAGCAAAATTTTAATCAATGAAGCACCGGGTTGTACCCGTGCTTCATAAATTAAATTTTTGATGATTATTCATGTAATTAGTGTTTGGAATCTAATATTATTGCTTCCGTGGAAATATTACCCACCCGTGGAGAGTGGCCAGTGTACCTCGGCCGTGCTGTATCATGGGGGCCCCTTTATTGGAACGAGCTCGTTAAGCTTGTTGCAATGAGGGGTCACATAATATGGTTTTGTTGGGGGCGCGGTGGCGTTGTGGTAACCGGTTCTCGTCAGATCACCGAAGGTAAGCAACGTTGAGCCCGGTTAATCCTTGGATGGGTGACCGTCTGAGCGATCGATTCGGACTCCAGCATTGTGTCCTTGGGCAAGGCACTTCACTCCGATTGTCCACATGGGGGCACGATGACGCCGTGTACTAAGGCGTACTGCACGTCGATAGTGCGCCTGTCTTCAACCAATCTATCACTGCCTGTGCTGTAGTGCTGAGTTACGGTGTTTGGGAGCTGGCAGCTGCTCATCGTTGCTCGGTGGTTCTCTTCGGGTACTCCAGCTTCCTCCACCTGTAAAACTGTCACCGACACGATATGACCCTGGATGTTAAGGGCCTATATATGTAATGGAATTTTGTTTATTTTGAAAATTCTCTCCTCTGATATTCCTTCAATTCAAATTAAATATACACAAAATGTACATCAAAATGAAGGTTGGGATGTACAGAACACGCAACACATATGTAATCAACTCGTAGAGTTGACAGCAGGCACAACTGGTTCCTGGAAGTCTGCAATCGTATTCCCACCAGAACTGATAATTTAATAATATTTCGCAAGAACAACTCGTGGCCGAATGTGCTTCAGATATTCAAGAACAAAGCTAGGCATTCATAACACTTTCGAGTGCAGCGACAGGAGTGCAGCGACAGGACTGCATTTTGGAAAAGGACAACACTGTCTGCATTTTTTATTGAAGATGGTTTCCATGCTCGACAGACATGCGCAAATCACTCGATACCACGAATTTCCATCGAAAAACAAAATCGCTATCCTAAGAAATTTCAACAGGTATCATGATACCTTGCATTGAATATGGCAACTGTTCAATCTCTATCTAATAACGGTATACTGAACGAAGGCGATCTTTTTCATTTATTTAATTTAGACGGCGTTGTTTTTACATGCTTTTTCCGAAAATGACGTCGACTGGAAATCGAAAGTATACTCATTCGTAAACAAAAGCAAAGACTTTGGAATTTTTCCCCATGCACCTCTGTCGCCGTGTCCTGAAGATTTTTGATCCCCTGTCTTTGTTCTTGGATATGTAAAGTACATTTGGCCACAAGTTGTTTTCGTGAAATATTATTAAATTATCAGTTCTGGTGCGAATACGGCAGCAGACTTCCAGGAACAGTCGACTCTAGGAGTTGATTACTCACGTGTTTCGTGTTCTATACAACCCAACCTTCATTTTGATGTACATTTTGTGTATATTCAATTTGAATTGAAGGAATATCAGAGGTGAGAATTTTCAGAATAAACAAAATTTCATTACTTATATAGGCCTTTAAAGTGTCGTTAAACTTTAATAATTTAATTAAAACTCTAATAAATAAATAAATAAATAAATAAATAAATAAATAAATAAATAAATATGGTTTTGTTGACATTTTTGGAACAAATTTGGATAACAGGTTAAATTCCTAAGTACAGGATGGGAAAAATTTGCGCCTTGATATTTGATTTCAGTGTGCAGAAGGTTAATTTCATTTTGGGTTTGTTTTTTTATATTTTTTTCTTTATCCCTTTAGCGTTAAGCTAAGAAGTCTCCGTTACAAAGTCCCCCTTTCCACGAGAATAGATCGAACCACTCCACACTTCACATTTATTGATTTATACGTTCATCAAAGATTGCCACTGGTTATCTGTATTTCTTGTTCACTTAAAAACAAGTCGTCCTTTCTACGTGACTCTTCGAAATAATGTTGCGTTGCTGTTCAGCACGACATTGGATTTACAAACATACACGTTGGCAATCAATTTACCTGTCATAATGTAGGGTAGCGCGCCACAAAGCAATTTCCTGGATTACACTTCAAGTTTCAATGCTTTCCAATTGTTGTCCGGTGAACCAAGACGGAATGTGGATTGTGACATGCCTGCTTGGCAAACTTCGCATTCATAATGTGGACTTGTTTGTAACTGCAAGTCAAATATGTTATAAATTTTTTCTGAGTTGTGAAAGAAGTGCATTATGTCTATTCATAAGGATTAACAATTAACAAAGGACTGGATATGAGTATATGTCACAAATGTGGAAAGCCTGTCTATTTTGGTAAGGTTATATTTATTACATTGAGAATTCATGTTCCATGTCCTTCAAATCCCCATTCAAAGCAGTCCAATAAGTCTCGGCAACCGAATGTTGAGAAATGGAAAATGCAAGATACTGGACTCGATAAATTTATCACATATTTAATTTTGGTTATAAAGTACGTTTTCTGAGTAAACTGTTCTCGTTTCTCTCTCTCCCTTGGGTTTCTCCTAATAAAAATGTGTACTTATAAGGTCAAAATTCTGGGAAAACCTGACAAGATCAGAAGGCAATATAGAATTGTTTTTGATGGTTTTTATCTTCTGCTGATCAATACCACAGCAAAATAAAAACGGTGACAGAGGTATAGATAGATCACTGACTGTTGACTACGGATTTCAGCAGTTTTCTTAGAAATCCACCTTTCCGAAATTTGTCGAAGATGTTTTTTGTAAATGATACACGGTAGTCATGATTTTTACGTCAATAATTGTTATATTTATTCCCAAATCTCTCTGTTAACCCTTTACCGAAAAGTAACGGTCAAAACCTACCAGCGCTATTCTCAAAAATTGCAAATTAATTTTCATTATTTTTTTCATTTTTTGTCTCAAAAGCATAGGTTATGACCCCTCATTTGAACGAGCCCGTCGAGTTCGTTCCAATGAGGTTTCACAACCTATGTTTTTGAGACAAAAAATGAAAAAAAATAGTTATTCAATAATTTTTTTTGCAAGTGTTGTCTGTTTTTCATGTTAGGTAAAGGGTTAACTCGATTCGACCATTATGTTATAGTGGGACACCCAACTTTTTATCTTGGCTTCCGATAGGACTTTTAAAAACTGGGTTTTTTTAGAACAGGAATTTTCAAAAGGGTCTTTTTCCAAAGGAATATCGAATTTTGCTATGCATATAAAACGAAGAGAAAAGGGGATCAAAAAAGTGATTTGTATTATTTGTGACAATTTGTCTAACGTTTTTGTATCAGACTCATTAATTTATCTTGACCATGATCAGTTTGCGGTGAAAGTCAATATTACATTTGTGCCAAGAAAGAGCAAATAAAATTTACTGCCAATCCTGGGAGCATTCTCGGACATTGAAATAACCCTTTGGACACCTTGTCCATGAATGGGATCGTCATGTATATTTAATACTGTCAATTTGCAGCAAATGGGCGCACCCATTTTGGGGAAGTTCAGAAATAATTATCTCCTATAAATCGTAAGGGTTGTAGACTTGGATTTTTACTTTTTTCCTCCATAATCTATTTATTATTCATTGTCATTATGATTTGTCTACACATAAACCTCCGTGTTTTCCTCTGTGGGAAAATGTATACATAGTTTTTGTAGGGGTTAATAATTTAATGTGACAAAAGAGTGAATTTATTGAACATCACATACTGACAAACACTTAGGGTTCGTATGTGTTTCTAGTCAGTGTCGCTTGCTTGTTCGGGCAGGCCACACTTGACTAGAGACAACTGCTCAAAGTTTACTACTGCTTCCGCCTGCTATTGTCCGGATGGTATATATAACAAGAGCAAATTGTCTTGATTCAAATTCCTTCATGGCTTTCTGCATCTAAGGCATGTATCTACAACCTACAGTTTTGTAGGTCACATAGCAACCATGCCATCCATGGCTTTCTGAGGTCTGGACAACCACCATTCTCGGTTCCAGCTTCTAGCTTCTAGACAGACCA
Organism: Pictodentalium vernedei; assembly: GCA_031216915.1. Classification (NCBI taxonomy): domain Eukaryota; kingdom Metazoa; phylum Mollusca; class Scaphopoda; order Dentaliida; family Dentaliidae; genus Pictodentalium; species Pictodentalium vernedei. The sequence continues at coordinate 780,893,080 of CM062297.1, read as the reverse complement.
CAGTTTCCTGAGACCAAGCTGTTGCCGTCAAGCCTGGAAATAAGTAGTCTGTCATTTGCAGAATGAGGTCCCCAGAGGGTAATGCGCTGATGTTATCATATACAGTGGGCTAAAAATCCCTTAATTTATCCTCTGGATATCTCTTTCTGTTTAGGCCTGAGGCCTTGATTCAGACTGAGGACCTCATTCTGGAGATGACCAGCCTTGGTTGCCGTATGAGGTTAAGAAGGCCACGTAGAAATGTCTCGATGAAATTTGCGTGATCCCACCTCACGTGACTTCTGTCTCCACACGGATCACTGGATCCTGACCCAATTATTTACACTTTCTGACCCCCCAAACATCTGTCAACTGGACAATCTATAGCTTCCTCATTCATAGCTTCTGGACAAAATATATTTGTCTAGCCCTATTGCTCACAGTTTCTTGCATTTCCATTGAGCACTGGAATAAGGGAAAGTATTAACAGAATGCGAAAAGAAGTTGATTGTTTGTACCAAAACTTGCCTTAATCTTACATCCGAAGTGGGGCGCGGTGGCGTTGTGGTAACCGGTTCTCGTCAGATCACCGAAGTTAAGCAACGTCGAGTCCGGTTAATCCTCGGATTGGTGACCGTCTGAGCGATCGATTCGGACTCCCGCGCTGTGTACTTGGGCAAGGCACTTAACCCCGATTGTCCACATGGGGGCACAATGACGCCGTGTACTAAGGCGTACTGCACGTCGATGGTGCGCATGTCTTCAACCAATCTAACCCTGCCTGGGCTGCAGTGTGGAGTTACGATGTTGGGGAGCTGGCAGCTGCTCGTCGTTGCCCGGTGGTTCTCTCCGAGTACTACGGCTTCCTCCACCCGTAAAGCTCTCGCGGTCATGATTAGCCATTATGCATAAGTATGTGACATTAAACACCAATAAATAAATAAATATAATAACATCCGGAGATAGGAGAATAATACCTTGATCTGTAAAGATGGTAGCATGGTCACTCTGCCAAGCTGATGAGTGAAATAGTAAATAGTAAACCTTTTTCGTAAATAGCTGTTATAATTTTGCAGACAAAAATATTTTAACGCAGAGGGTGGCGCTGTTTCATACCTTGAAGGCTAAGAGAGCAACAAACATATGACACCCATTGTGTCTTTCGTAGATATTTGAAAGATTATGCAAAATTATCACGTATGATCTTGATCAACTCGGAAAACAAAACCATTCATAGAGTATTGAGCAATTACATAATGCCCGCTTTTGGCATAAAACGGTGACAGACCTAATGTATGATAATCATTGCATGTATACACTCTAAAATCAGTTGGGCTAAAAATCAACCCAAATCAATTGGGTTGAGTGAATATGAAAAGGATTCATATTCACTCAACCCAGCTGATTTGGGCTGATTTTTAACCCATTTGGTTTTAGAAGGTATACTTAATTTACGTGTTTTCTTTTATTTTATGTCCATTTGTCGGACCTTTACTATGTATATGGTCGGGTAATAAATATTCTCTTCTATTCTATACTATACTATACCTACTGCCCCGGGTGTTACCTCACGGTGTGATACGTTGGGGTGTGTTCGATTGTCTTACAGTTTGCTTTGGTGGTATGGTAGTGGCGTTTTATGATAATTTTGTTACTATTTATTGCCTGTGCGCTCTACTTTTAACATTCTTCTTAGTGTGGCTGATCGCATTGTATTTGTGACCTCGCCAACAATTCCATCTTAGACCTGCCCACTATTGGTCCAGACTAACTCTCTTGATCAGGTTGATAAGGGGAATTGCTGGTCTGATCTCGGCATAGAGAATGTCCGTCTGTGCTAAAACACCTGTGCTCAATGTGAGCACAACACATGCAGTAAATAACAATGTCATCGCTCTACACAAAAATCGCCATTCAAGTTCTTTTATTTCAATTTTGCCTCCAAAACATAACTTATGAATCCTCATTGGAACAAGACCGTTGAGTTCGTTCCAGTGAGGGGCCATAAGCTATATTTTTAGGGTAAAAAATGAAAAAATGGTGAAGAATTTTTAAACGCTGTTTGTGGAATGAGACCTGTGGTACACAATGTTGTAGAGTTTTAGTTATAATTTTTGTTTTGAAAGTCGTCTTCTAGACCGGTTGTAACAGGTAAAGTGTTAACCTTCATAAAAGTCAGTGTCATCCAATCCCTCGTCATTGTAAATCATTCTACAAACGCCATTATCATATTTGTGACCTTTCAATTTACAAATACATAGAAGTTTTTGTGTTTAGCTACTGCGAGTCACAGAATGAAGTGACAATTATTGGTGACACACAGCTGTTCGATAAAAGCAAAAGTATGTACATGTTCGTCCAGCCAGTACTGTTGTATGTAATGATGGGGGTGGTGATGGGAGGAGTTGATCGATGATAATCCCTAGGCCATACATAGGGAAACGGGACATCTCGCCACTCAGACAACTCGCCACTCGATAATCCGGGGCAAGTCGCCGCGGGACATCTCGCCACTATTATAGTGGCGAGATGTCCCGCGGCGACTTGCCCCGGATTATCGGGCTTGCACATTTCATCAAATACCATATTTATGTGTTATATATATATTATTAAAACGAAATATATATATATATATATAACACATAAATATGGTATTTAATGAAATGTGCAAGCCTGTCTTTGATGGCGTTGAGGACCTCCACATAGTCTTGTCAAGTTCGGCGGGACATCAGAACAAACACCAGTGGAAATTGTTTCTTTTAACCATCTTTTTGGACAAAGGCGTTGATGCTCATCAGTTGGCTACTTCTTTATTTTGAAGGACTTACCTACGATCTGCGGAGAGAAAAAGAATCGTTTGAATGATACTTATAATAATATAAATTAAGATATTCTTGTGAATTATGATTTCGGTTATCTTTTCCTGATGCATTATTTAACATTTTGTATTCTCTGCATTATTGCGAAGATTAAGTGTTATATTACGTTGCGCTATGACTAATTAACACTAATTAATTATAATTAATATAATTATGCATTCGTCTCACCTTGAATGTTCCATTTATAAACCATCTGCGAGCCTCATTCAAAAGACGTAGTTGAAATGGAGTGGAGAAGATAATGACTTGTGACTATAATGTAGTCATGTGGATGTCTGCAACGAGGAATTCGTCTACTCGTAGAAACTGTCGATCCACAGTGAAGTGGATGTCTTCAGTACTGATAGTTCGAGTGACTCGTGTCCGCTGCAACATTCTCGATGTGATAGGTCGAAATCTGCGTTGAGAACCAGCTATCTCCGTTCTTCTGCTAAAGAAGCTGGCGGTTGTGAATCTGCTATCAACGACTTTGTTGGCCACGCTGTTGGCATTGTCGTCAAGTGAGGAGGTTGTTGGAGTTGTGGCTGGTGACGTGTCGATGGTTGATTCGTCATTGTGGACGTATACGAAAGGTTGAATGATTTCGCGCGCCGTAGGCGCGCACGGACGCTATGGGGCAAGCCCCTTTCGATCCTCTTTAACAGTTGAGGATTTGGAAGCTGCATGTCTGGGCGTGGTGAAGGTGGAAAAGGATCGGGTACTCGGCAGGTGTCTCTGGTGAGATGGTCAGATGAGGTTGTTGGGTTGTCTTTTGATGGTTGTTGACTCTACCCTGGTGAGGACCAGAGTGAGAGGGAATCCTCTCACAAAGGTACTACCTCTCCCGGGGATGGGGGGGGGGGGCACTTTGATGGTGATTTTCGGGCAAGTAGAGTCTGACACTTATACTTGAAGTTACATGGGATACATCAGGCGGATCGTGGTAGTTGGAGCTGTGTCGGATTTCAGGATAGCACTTGATATTATCTTTCGATCGTGGAAGAAAACAACGGGCTCTTTCGGGCACCACCCAAGGAAAGACCCAAACTTCCCTGGTTCGGGGGCAGGCCTGCATTGCAACTTATTTGGCTGGGTCAAAAATGCGCTCTTCAGACGCTTACGAAAAAGGGGTGAAGGTGGGGCGCAGGACCAACGCTCGCCTCCCTTTTAGCTGAGTCGGTGAAGACAGTCCTTTCTGGTAGAAGGCCACAGCTGAGCTGTTAATCTGCCTGTTAGTTCACCTTCTCGTTCCGTATTTTGTTTTGAGGCTTCCGATTTTAGTGATTTTAGCTGAGTCGGTGAAGACAGCCCTTTCTGGTGGAAGGCCAGAGCTGAGCTGTTAATCTGCCTGTTAGTTCACCTTCTCGTTCTCTATTTTATTTTGAGGCTTCCGACTTTTAGTGATTTTAGCTGAGTCGGTGAAGACAGCCCTTTCTGGTAGAAGGCCACAGCTGAGCTGTTAATCTGCCTGTTAGTTCACCTTCTCGTTCCCAATTTTATTTTTAGGATTTCCGGTTTTTAGTGATTAGTGTATTCTACCCTAACCTCTGCGGATTGGATCCTATTTACATGGTTGTTACACTATATTTTAGTTTTTTTCTGTTGAAAGGAGGGGGCGGGCTTTAAAGAAAGAGCCACACCCGGGGTATATTCTGCCCTAACCTCCGCGGTTTGGTTCCTATTTACACAGTTATTTCACTATAATTTGGCGTATTTGGGTTTTTGTCGGCTTTCGCAAATTACCTCTAGATCAGAAATTAGTTGGCTGTCGGCTAACCGGTCGTGATTTTTCGCGGCTTGGGAGACGTATATGGCTGATGGGACGCCTTGTTGTATTGCACGTCGCACACTTGAAGTAAATTTTGCAGACACCCCTGATTGCCTCAAAATAAATTCCTGTGAAAAATATATAGATAGGATTAAATTATAAGGGGTCAAAATATATTTTTATTTATTCCTCTCTCTCCTCTGATATGTTTGTATTGTGTTCGTAAGAAGGTTAATAATAGCAGTGATAATAATAATAAATTACAAGGTATAAAATATATGGATACGATAATAAATAAAATAATTCTAATTACTTTGTGGTACGCCGCTCCTGCATGTTCGGTGTAGCCACCTTCCGCAACTGTCCCAGTCGATGGCCTGCTGCACGCTAAAAACTAAAGAGTTAAAAACTACACTTGAAGTGCTGTATTTAACACTTACTAAGTGCTGAACTAGCACTTTCTTCAAGTGTAGATATCCCAGAACTTGACAGGTGTTACAATAATACCACTTGACAAGTGTAATGTCGCGACACTTAAAAGGAAACAACGCGGATGACGCGGATCAGGCTCGAACTCTCGAACCTGATCCGCGTTATCTGCGTTGTGTCCTTTTAATTATGTACCCACCAAGCGCAAATCAAATTATGGACGATTCTGGAAGAACCACCAATGCTAGACACATGGGAAGTGCCATCCATTCAAGTTTCAGATGTCTGACGAATGTAATGTCTAAGTGCTTAAAGCATTGCATTTTTAGTGTTAAAATCAAACCCTAAGAGTTAGAATGGGTTTAACACCTTGAAAGTGTCAGTTTTAACACTTTAGTTTTTAGTGTGTGTCTCTGTCTCGCATTCCGCCCACAATCTATGCAGGGGTGGTCCGCTGTAGCTGTTGGAGGTCGTAGATTGTAACTCATTTTGTAAAATGTGGATAAAGACGAAGATGATGTGAGGAAAGGATGCTGATGAATGAAAAGTTTCTGCGCGCCGAAGGCGCACAGGGACAATGTGGGATTGAAATCCCTTGCGACCCAAATAACTTTATTTGCTTTATAGCTTTATTTGCTTATATAAAAAAATGTGAGGAGATGATGATGATGATGATGATGATGATGATGATGATGATGATGATGATGATGATGGTTTTAGCGCGCCGAAGGCGCGCAGGGACGATGTGGGATTTACCAATCCCTTGCGACCCGGTTAACCTTATTTTATTTCACTTGCATCACACGGGCCTAGCTTCCTATTGCACGCGGTTAGAATTTCCGGTAGATTACGTTGGAGTGATAGATTGTCAATAGTCAATCCCTCAACGCCATTAGGACCATTAGAGAGTGGGCTTTTTTCGGTTCCAGCTTGGCGATGGTAGAGGTTTGATTTCCACCATGATGGCGATTCATATAATTTTGTGCGATGGCAAATTTGAGGGAAGAAGAGAAAAGAAATCCAAACAGCAACGTCGGTTTGGTAGAGGCCCCGGTATATGACCATAGCGGTTACAAAAAGGGAGCAGAGAAAGCTCCAACAGTTTAGTTTTGAAAAACCGGGAGAAATCCATCAAGCCTTCTGGGAGATAGGATGCCGTATGTGATTATGAGGAAATGATGATGTGAGGAACGCCGAATGGAATGGTTTAACGCGCCGAAGGCGCGCAGGGACGATATGGGGAACAAGCCCCTTTCGACCCTCGTTGACTGTAAGTGACTAATTTCCACATGTCTACTCGTGTTGAAGGAGGAACAGGTTCAGGTACTCGGCAGGTGTCACCGGTTGCGGCGTCGTGATGGTCTCTTTGACTGATGTCGGTTGAACCCTCGGGTGAGGACCAGTGTGAGGGGTTGGGTCCTCTCACAAAGGTGCTACCTCTCCCCGAGGGTGCAGTCGGTCTGGGTTTTCAGGCAAGTATAGTCTGCCACTTCGGAGATGATATTGAGTGATGGCCATCACTGGCAAGTATAATCTGCCTCAGGCTGTCTCAGTTAGATAGGATGTCTTTTGAAGGAAATAACAACGACCCCTTTCGGGGACCACCAAGAAGAAGACCCGAACTTCCCTGGTTCGGGGGCAGGCCTGCATTGTAGTCCTATTGGGTTGGGACAAAAAGATGCGCAATGCGCTTATAAAAAGGGGCAGAGGCGGGACGCAGGACCAACGCTCGCCTCCCTTAAAGTGGTTGACCACTTTTAGGGATGGAGCGGAGGATGATCAGGAACCGTGGGGGTGACTGTTTCCATAACAGTTAGACTGTCTGTAGCGGTTATTGTGGTGCTGTTAAAAAAAAAAAAATCTTCTGTGTACCTGCTTAAAAGAAGAAGGTAGAATTAGTTTTCGTTAGAATATGTAAATTATAAAGATAAAACTAGCACCTCTTTAGTTGCGTGTCCTTGTGGTGTCTGCTGTGTGTGTGTGGAGAGTATGGAATGCACGAGTCTTTACATTCGTAAGGGCAGTAACATACTCTCGTGTGGTGTTGTACTCTGTGTGTGCTTGTCGCGGTGGGGGAGAGTATGAAATGCACGAATCTTTACATTCGTAAGAGCAGTAGCATACTCTCGTGCTTGGGACCCCGATCGTTCCCTATTTATTATTTAGTTTTAATGTGTAGGGGATCGCGAGCGTTTTAAGTGAGCTGAACTTCCTAGTTTGCAGCGGGACGGTAACAGGTCTAGCACACTAGACCACGCCCGAGGGTGTTTCTTTCCTGTTGTGTCCTTCGCTGGAAGTGGCCTTATTTAGGTTTAGTTTAAGTTTATTTGAAGTTGAGGGTGCCGGGGATCGCGATCGTTTAATGCGGGTTGAGCTTCCGAGGCTGTCAGCGGGAGGGCAACAGGTCTAGCACACTAGACCACACCCGAGGGTGTTACTTTCCTGTTGTACCCTTCGCTGGTTGCGGACTTATTTATTTTAATTTAGTTTAGGGGTATTCGGGGGGGGGGGGGGGTCGGGGATCGCAGTTCACCTTGTCATTCCCTAGTTTTTATTCGAGCGGTCTTAGTTTTGATTGCAATTTTTGGGCTTTTGTCGGCTTTCACAAATTACTCCAAGTTCGGAGATTAGTTCGCTGTCGGCTAACCGGTCATGATTTTTCGCGGCCTGGGTGGCTAGGCGGTCTTTAATGGTGGGGATATCGGCCCTGTCGTGGAGTGTTTTTATGGGTGTGTCCCATGGGGCGCGGAGGGCAACTCTAAGCGCGTGATTTTGGACCCTCTGGAGTTTTCCCATATTAGTTTGGTTGAGATCAGTTAGTATTATTGCACCGTATTCGAGTACTGGGCGCACAATGGATTTGTATAGTTTGAGTAGGGTGGACTGGTTGGCCCCCCATGAAGTTCCCTTGAGCATTTTCAGTAAGTTAATTCGTTTAGTGGCTTTTTTCGCCATGTCGTCGGTATATTTGTTGAAGGACAGTTTCTGATCAATGGTGATGCCCAGGAATTTCGCTTCTTTGCATTCTGGGAGGGTGTTATCCATAAGTTTTAGATTAAAATCTCGTTTATTTTTCTTGCGGGTAAAGGTGATTCGTTGGGTTTTATTGGCATTTAGCTTAATTCTGTGAGGAAATATTTTTCAGCAGCCTTTATATCTTGCAAAGAAGCGTTATGAGTGAACTCGAATTAGTCAGTCTGTATAAACACCGTTTGATTGATTCCTTTGAAGCTGAGATTAACTTGATTGATATTCAGTTTATAAAAACACCGTCACCAGTTCTCACATGAACTGTTACCTGAGTCTCCACTCCTAACACTATGGAGTACTAACATGATGGAAAACTTGAATAAAATCAATAAAATACATATTTATTTAAAAATGCACCCTTATAAATAATAAATTTATATGAAACTTATAATTTCTCAACACCCAGATCCTGGATAACTCGCCACCAAACCCCGGGATAAGTCGCCACCAAAATCCGAGACAAGTCGCCACTAAAACGATCAGTGGCGAGTTGTCCCCGACATATTGGGAGCATGGGAGCTCCGGGAAATAAAGAATTGTTTGTTTACTTTGTTGGACAGACAACTTCTACTTTATTGGTAAATTGGAAACCGGTAACAAACGCCTGGGCGAGAGTCATCTTGTTTTAGTGGTGTATCATAATTTCAAACGAATGGATAAACTTGAACGTACACAGTTGCTGTGGTCACGGCGTTGGTATAGCTAAAGGTTTGATAGTGACCTTAAAGTCCAATAAACTAAGATACTTCAAACATATTCTTGTCATGTATCTGATGCTGTTACAAAAACTGTTCTGATATATTTACTGCATACATAATTATTGTTGAGTTTTGAGTTGAAAAGGCTAACCGATTAATCGATTAACCAATGATCAGCGTCTTGATCTGTCAAAAAAGTAATTGATTGATTAGCGCAGCTTTTGAATTACTGTATTATCTGGGTTAACAAAGGAACAAACATGCTCTGAAACAGGCACACATTGTCACACCGACTCACACCAATTAATTGAGACAGAGTAAAGCGTGCAATGTGCTGACATATTTGTTCACTTGCATGATCATTATTCTGTGTCAGTTTCTGGAAACTGGAAATGATAATTCTTAACTCTAAACTAATGTGGGTAGCAGACACGATACCTGCAAAATAAATTCTTATATTACTAAAAAAATAAATTTTTCGAGGTGGGGGGGGGGGGGGGGTGTTCATAAGCTATGTTTTTGAGACAAAAATTGTAAACGCAATACGATTTGAATGGATATTTTTGTATATAGCACTGGCCGCTTTTATTCGTTACGTTGGGTAAAGGTTAATGCTGTAAATCATCAACAGCACGGCAGTTATTCGGCTACATGTACTAATTAGGTAAACGATTAATCAGTTAACCAAGGTTAATCCGTGTGATTAATCGATCAAGAAAAACCCCTTTCGCCGTTTCAGCTCAAGTTGAGATGCTGAATCACAAAGCACGGTTATTCAGGTTAGTCCACAGATTTTGCATTGCTGTGTTTTATCTTCCCCTGACAGGCAGACATGGGTTAGTCCTTTAAATAACTGGGCAATTCGCCGGAAACGTTTTTAACGTATGCGCTTTGGCATTTTAATTTATCACCCTGCTTGCCGTTTAAAATCAGAAAATAAAATTGCACCGTACTGCAGGAACGGTGGAAGCAAATAAAAAGAGCTGGGACTCGTATCACTGTCAAAATATGCAGAAAAATTGAAAAACAAAAAAAAAATCAAATTTACCAATATACACTATACAACAAATCTGAATTTTTCCCCAAGGTTTCCGGGCACTATGACCTTGATGCAATTGCATATGGTGCGATTTTGGTGGGGTGGGTCGATAGAGCGATACCCAATGTCCTCTCATCACGGTCCCATATTTTCAGTAAATGTGTTACTGATACGTTCATTCGGATACTAACACATATGCGATAGTGACCCTGGTTGGTGATTATAAAACTACAAGGATCAATAGTCGTTTCGCCTTCAGGGTGTATTTTTCGGCCCTTGAAAGCATATAGGTTCCAATTGCGATGCCCAGGCATTGCAGTTGGAACCTATATTCTTTGATTTTCTACACAGAATGTAGAAAATCGTAGAATGTCAATATTCTGCGGCCTTACTGGGGAACGTATACATTCTATGGCAAAATCATGAAATGTGTACACTCATCCCCGACTTTTTTCGTCATGAAAATCGGCTTTCGATAAAGTTATCTCCCTTGAAATTATTAGATAAGCGAGAAATGTCCCATTTAGAAGCAAATAATTGTTGAGAAAACACCTAGGATATCAGTGGAAAATAAATTTCCTTTTGTTACCTTTAGTAAACGAAAACAACAGGTAGCTCTCGGGGATCTGTCTGTTGTTTTTGTTTATTTAATGTTGCAAAAGGAAATATAGAGGATATCTGGTGTTTTGGGTAGACCTGTAAAGGATATATAGAGGAAATCTAGTGTTTTGAGTAGACTTGTAAAGGATATATAGTGTTTTGGGGTAGACTTGTAAGGGATATATAGAGGATATCTAGTGTTTTTGTGTAGACTTGTAAGGGATATATAGTGTTTTTGAGTAGACTTGTAAAGGATATATAGAGGATATCTAGTGTTTTGAGTTGACTTGTAAAGGATATATAGTGTTTTGAGTAGACCTGTAAAGGATATATAGAGGATATCTAGTGTTTTGAGTAGACTTGTAAAGGATATATGGAGGATATCTAGTGTTTTGAGTAGATTTGTAAAGGATATATAGTGTTTTTGAGTAGACTTGTAAAGGATATATAGAGGATATCTAGTGTTTTGAGTAGACTTGTAAAGGATATATAGTGTTTTGAGTAGACTTGTAAAGGATATATAGAGGGTATCTAGTGTCTTTGAGTAGACTTGTAAAGGATATATAGAGATATAGAGGATATCTAGTGTTTTTGAGTAGACTTGTAAAGGATATATAATGTTTTTGAGTAGACTTGTAAAGGATATATAGAGGATATCTAGTGTTTTTGAGTAGACTTGTAAAGGATATATAGAGGATATCTAGTGTTTTTGAGTAGACTTGCGACTGAGACAAAGGGTATTTTCGCTCGCGCAATCGAAAAATGAACATTTGTCTCGATCACTCCTGAGATAATTGTCAGTATCCACTCAAAACACTAGATTTTCTTTATTTTATACGCTTTTTATTGGAATCTGATAATTCTACTCGTTTCAACCTTGAATCGATGCATGAAAGTAAACAGCACACTGAATAATTGATACGCGGAAGTGATTAGATCGATACTCGGAACAGATAGCGTCTTGCAATCGAATTCATCTGGCTGATTTCTAGTCCAAACATGGCTTGAAAGTCCGTAATATAAGTTTTGGGTTTGGTTCGTCCTTTAACTTTCAGGAAATGTTTGGACTAGCGAGTTCCATGCATCAATTCAAGGTGGATACGTGTTGAATTACTGCTCGAAATGATCGGTATCCACTCAAAAACACTAGATTTTCTTTTCATTATATGTTTTTAGAACAAATTGATCATTTCCAGTGATAACTTGACTCGTATTCACCTTGAAGTGATGCTTTGAAAGCCGCCATTTTGATCGATACCGTGAAAGAGAAGATTTCTATATCTTCACAGTGAGGATACGATTTCTATCTTCCCGCACTTTCTTCGATAATCTATCGTTTAGCGTATAATAAATATATATATATATCAGTATCAAACCTACCAAAACTAAGTAAATGTCCCCTTTCGCTCTTTGTTTAGAAAATGTGCTTTTATTCTTCCCGGGAAAAAGGAGCAAATCTCACTTTTATATTAATGGAAAGGGTAGTGCTGTATTATATGTTACGATAAGCACACTGTTGATATAATGAATGGAAAAGAAAGTAACAGAATATCAGAAATGGAGAAGAAAACACCATCTTCTTATTTTTAAATGGATTTTAACGGAGAATAAGAGTCAAACGTTCAAACTGATTGGGGGAAATTGTGAAAAGCCAGCTTCTGTATATTTGTACTACTCTGCCGGAAAATGCCCGACGTTTGCGAAATGATGCTCACATCGATGATACAAATTCGCTAACATTTCGAAATTTCAATTTTTATATGAAATTGCCATACCCTAAGTGTTAAATTTCCGGACAGCTTTGAGAAATTGAGGGGAGCTAACTTTCTTATAAATCTCCACCAAAGACGAAAATTGTCAACCACACTGCAGTTTGAGCTCTATCTCTATCTTTGTTCCGGGTGAACTCCTCCGTTTCTCGACCGATCGATCTCAAATTTTGTACACGGGGGTAATTCGTCCCTGCGAGTAACATGGGGTGGGTGCCGTGCCCGTGTGGGGTGACCTTGACCTTGAAATTGATGACCATGACCTTTTATTTCGAAAACGGCTGGGCCGATCGGGCTAAAATTTCATATGTGCGGGTATATTGACCCATCGATCATTTTGACTTTATCGGTATGCCAGTGCGGGGTGACCTTGACCTTGAAATTGGTGACCTTGACCTTTTATCGATCATATCTGAGGGTATATTGATATAACCAACTTCTTCCGTGCGACGCCGGGTATTCACCCTCTAGTCTAATATATAAATGCGAATGTCTGTATCTATATCTCTCTGTCTATCTCTCTCTATCTATCTTTGTTCCGGGTGAACTCCTCCGTTTCTCGACCGATCGATCTCAAATTTTGTACACGGGCGGTAATTCGTCCCTGCTAGTAACATGGAGTGGGTGCCGTGTGACCTATGTTTTTGAAACATAAAATGAAAAGAAAGTAGTTATTCAATGACTTTTTTGCAAGTGTTGTTTGCTTTTCATGTTAGGTGAAGGGTTAAAACAAACACACACAGTTACTTCGTGGTCAGACTTAGTTTCATTACATTTATTTTTACTGATTATGACGCATTTTATCATGCAAGAAACTCTGAAGACAAACACGGATAGTGCTGCTGCAGTCAGTAATTGAATTACAAAATTCACGGCAGAATTTGTTCATTTGAGTCATTGTATCCTTGGGGACTTACATTTTATGCAGTCGTGTTATTTTATTCTATGGTAATGAGTTGGTTTGTTATTACACCTGGTCGGATCAGCTGTCTGTCAAATATTTTACTGTTATTGTTAATAGAATTGACTGCAGTTTTCAATAATGTTTGAATAAGATTCCAGTAAACTGGATAAAAATGAGATATTCGTTCTCAGCTTGGAAATCAGGAAGCATGGGCGTACGTGGCTTTTATGATATGGGGGGGGGGACCTTTTGATTTGCCCGAAACCTGTATGACCGCACCTCAACACACACACTCTCTCTCTCTCTCTCTCTCTCTCTCTCTCTCTCTCTCTCTCTCTCTCTCCTCGTTCCTTGCCCGGATTTTTAAAGCTGGTTTGCCCGAATCCAGGGGGCGGGGGCAACTGCCCCCTGGCTCGAACGCCCATGTTAGGAAGTAATTCGAACTCGGGCTTGGGTGTGTGGGGTGGGGCACAATCACAGAGGGTAGTGGCGTAGCTACGAGGTGAACTTGCAACCTAAAATTATTCGCCCCCCCCCCCCCCCCAGAACATTGACCCATGCTACTTTCACACAACATAGAGCACCCAAATGGTCTCCATAAAATGGGTTACAGACGCTACAAATGCCTTAGATTCGCTCTTAGAGCACTAAAATTTGCAAAATGTTCTCGGTGGGGGTGGGGGGGTGCTAGTCCAACTAGGACCCTCCGGTTTCACTTCCCTTCATTTTTGAAAGCTCAATAAGGGGATTCAGCTTCAATGAGGAATTGCCCGAGAACCCAAACCTGTTGAGGTTTGTTTTGTTTTTTTGTTTTGTTTTTTTTTTTGTTTTTGTTTTTTTTTTGGGGGGGTGGGGGGGGGGTGCCAGAGCTGAGCTGTTAATCTGCCTGTTAGTTCACCTTCTCGTTCTCTATTTTATTTTGAGGCTTCCGACTTTTAGTGATTTTAGCTGAGTCGGTGAAGACAGCCCTTTCTGGTAGAAGGCCACAGCTGAGCTGTTAATCTGCCTGTTAGTTCACCTTCTCGTTCCCAATTTTATTTTTAGGATTTCCGGTTTTTAGTGATTAGTGTATTCTACCCTAACCTCTGCGGATTGGATCCTATTTACATGGTTGTTACACTATATTTTAGTTTTTTTCTGTTGAAAGGAGGGGGCGGGCTTTAAAGAAAGAGCCACACCCGGGGTATATTCTGCCCTAACCTCCGCGGTTTGGTTCCTATTTACACAGTTATTTCACTATAATTTGGCGTATTTGGGTTTTTGTCGGCTTTCGCAAATTACCTCTAGATCAGAAATTAGTTGGCTGTCGGCTAACCGGTCGTGATTTTTCGCGGCTTGGGAGACGTATATGGCTGATGGGACGCCTTGTTGTATTGCACGTCGCACACTTGAAGTAAATTTTGCAGACACCCCTGATTGCCTCAAAATAAATTCCTGTGAAAAATATATAGATAGGATTAAATTATAAGGGGTCAAAATATATTTTTATTTATTCCTCTCTCTCCTCTGATATGTTTGTATTGTGTTCGTAAGAAGGTTAATAATAGCAGTGATAATAATAATAAATTACAAGGTATAAAATATATGGATACGATAATAAATAAAATAATTCTAATTACTTTGTGGTACGCCGCTCCTGCATGTTCGGTGTAGCCACCTTCCGCAACTGTCCCAGTCGATGGCCTGCTGCACGCTAAAAACTAAAGAGTTAAAAACTACACTTGAAGTGCTGTATTTAACACTTACTAAGTGCTGAACTAGCACTTTCTTCAAGTGTAGATATCCCAGAACTTGACAGGTGTTACAATAATACCACTTGACAAGTGTAATGTCGCGACACTTAAAAGGAAACAACGCGGATGACGCGGATCAGGCTCGAACTCTCGAACCTGATCCGCGTTATCTGCGTTGTGTCCTTTTAATTATGTACCCACCAAGCGCAAATCAAATTATGGACGATTCTGGAAGAACCACCAATGCTAGACACATGGGAAGTGCCATCCATTCAAGTTTCAGATGTCTGACGAATGTAATGTCTAAGTGCTTAAAGCATTGCATTTTTAGTGTTAAAATCAAACCCTAAGAGTTAGAATGGGTTTAACACCTTGAAAGTGTCAGTTTTAACACTTTAGTTTTTAGTGTGTGTCTCTGTCTCGCATTCCGCCCACAATCTATGCAGGGGTGGTCCGCTGTAGCTGTTGGAGGTCGTAGATTGTAACTCATTTTGTAAAATGTGGATAAAGACGAAGATGATGTGAGGAAAGGATGCTGATGAATGAAAAGTTTCTGCGCGCCGAAGGCGCACAGGGACAATGTGGGATTGAAATCCCTTGCGACCCAAATAACTTTATTTGCTTTATAGCTTTATTTGCTTATATAAAAAAATGTGAGGAGATGATGATGATGATGATGATGATGATGATGATGATGGTTTTAGCGCGCCGAAGGCGCGCAGGGACGATGTGGGATTTACCAATCCCTTGCGACCCGGTTAACCTTATTTTATTTCACTTGCATCACACGGGCCTAGCTTCCTATTGCACGCGGTTAGAATTTCCGGTAGATTACGTTGGAGTGATAGATTGTCAATAGTCAATCCCTCAACGCCATTAGGACCATTAGAGAGTGGGCTTTTTTCGGTTCCAGCTTGGCGATGGTAGAGGTTTGATTTCCACCATGATGGCGATTCATATAATTTTGTGCGATGGCAAATTTGAGGGAAGAAGAGAAAAGAAATCCAAACAGCAACGTCGGTTTGGTAGAGGCCCCGGTATATGACCATAGCGGTTACAAAAAGGGAGCAGAGAAAGCTCCAACAGTTTAGTTTTGAAAAACCGGGAGAAATCCATCAAGCCTTCTGGGAGATAGGATGCCGTATGTGATTATGAGGAAATGATGATGTGAGGAACGCCGAATGGAATGGTTTAACGCGCCGAAGGCGCGCAGGGACGATATGGGGAACAAGCCCCTTTCGACCCTCGTTGACTGTAAGTGACTAATTTCCACATGTCTACTCGTGTTGAAGGAGGAACAGGTTCAGGTACTCGGCAGGTGTCACCGGTTGCGGCGTCGTGATGGTCTCTTTGACTGATGTCGGTTGAACCCTCGGGTGAGGACCAGTGTGAGGGGTTGGGTCCTCTCACAAAGGTGCTACCTCTCCCCGAGGGTGCAGTCGGTCTGGGTTTTCAGGCAAGTATAGTCTGCCACTTCGGAGATGATATTGAGTGATGGCCATCACTGGCAAGTATAATCTGCCTCAGGCTGTCTCAGTTAGATAGGATGTCTTTTGAAGGAAATAACAACGACCCCTTTCGGGGACCACCAAGAAGAAGACCCGAACTTCCCTGGTTCGGGGGCAGGCCTGCATTGTAGTCCTATTGGGTTGGGACAAAAAGATGCGCAATGCGCTTATAAAAAGGGGCAGAGGCGGGACGCAGGACCAACGCTCGCCTCCCTTAAAGTGGTTGACCACTTTTAGGGATGGAGCGGAGGATGATCAGGAACCGTGGGGGTGACTGTTTCCATAACAGTTAGACTGTCTGTAGCGGTTATTGTGGTGCTGTTAAAAAAAAAAAAATCTTCTGTGTACCTGCTTAAAAGAAGAAGGTAGAATTAGTTTTCGTTAGAATATGTAAATTATAAAGATAAAACTAGCACCTCTTTAGTTGCGTGTCCTTGTGGTGTCTGCTGTGTGTGTGTGGAGAGTATGGAATGCACGAGTCTTTACATTCGTAAGGGCAGTAACATACTCTCGTGTGGTGTTGTACTCTGTGTGTGCTTGTCGCGGTGGGGGAGAGTATGAAATGCACGAATCTTTACATTCGTAAGAGCAGTAGCATACTCTCGTGCTTGGGACCCCGATCGTTCCCTATTTATTATTTAGTTTTAATGTGTAGGGGATCGCGAGCGTTTTAAGTGAGCTGAACTTCCTAGTTTGCAGCGGGACGGTAACAGGTCTAGCACACTAGACCACGCCCGAGGGTGTTTCTTTCCTGTTGTGTCCTTCGCTGGAAGTGGCCTTATTTAGGTTTAGTTTAAGTTTATTTGAAGTTGAGGGTGCCGGGGATCGCGATCGTTTAATGCGGGTTGAGCTTCCGAGGCTGTCAGCGGGAGGGCAACAGGTCTAGCACACTAGACCACACCCGAGGGTGTTACTTTCCTGTTGTACCCTTCGCTGGTTGCGGACTTATTTATTTTAATTTAGTTTAGGGGTATTCGGGGGGGGGGGGGGGGGTCGGGGATCGCAGTTCACCTTGTCATTCCCTAGTTTTTATTCGAGCGGTCTTAGTTTTGATTGCAATTTTTGGGCTTTTGTCGGCTTTCACAAATTACTCCAAGTTCGGAGATTAGTTCGCTGTCGGCTAACCGGTCATGATTTTTCGCGGCCTGGGTGGCTAGGCGGTCTTTAATGGTGGGGATATCGGCCCTGTCGTGGAGTGTTTTTATGGGTGTGTCCCATGGGGCGCGGAGGGCAACTCTAAGCGCGTGATTTTGGACCCTCTGGAGTTTTCCCATATTAGTTTGGTTGAGATCAGTTAGTATTATTGCACCGTATTCGAGTACTGGGCGCACAATGGATTTGTATAGTTTGAGTAGGGTGGACTGGTTGGCCCCCCATGAAGTTCCCTTGAGCATTTTCAGTAAGTTAATTCGTTTAGTGGCTTTTTTCGCCATGTCGTCGGTATATTTGTTGAAGGACAGTTTCTGATCAATGGTGATGCCCAGGAATTTCGCTTCTTTGCATTCTGGGAGGGTGTTATCCATAAGTTTTAGATTAAAATCTCGTTTATTTTTCTTGCGGGTAAAGGTGATTCGTTGGGTTTTATTGGCATTTAGCTTAATTCTGTGAGGAAATATTTTTCAGCAGCCTTTATATCTTGCAAAGAAGCGTTATGAGTGAACTCGAATTAGTCAGTCTGTATAAACACCGTTTGATTGATTCCTTTGAAGCTGAGATTAACTTGATTGATATTCAGTTTATAAAAACACCGTCACCAGTTCTCACATGAACTGTTACCTGAGTCTCCACTCCTAACACTATGGAGTACTAACATGATGGAAAACTTGAATAAAATCAATAAAATACATATTTATTTAAAAATGCACCCTTATAAATAATAAATTTATATGAAACTTATAATTTCTCAACACCCAGATCCTGGATAACTCGCCACCAAACCCCGGGATAAGTCGCCACCAAAATCCGAGACAAGTCGCCACTAAAACGATCAGTGGCGAGTTGTCCCCGACATATTGGGAGCATGGGAGCTCCGGGAAATAAAGAATTGTTTGTTTACTTTGTTGGACAGACAACTTCTACTTTATTGGTAAATTGGAAACCGGTAACAAACGCCTGGGCGAGAGTCATCTTGTTTTAGTGGTGTATCATAATTTCAAACGAATGGATAAACTTGAACGTACACAGTTGCTGTGGTCACGGCGTTGGTATAGCTAAAGGTTTGATAGTGACCTTAAAGTCCAATAAACTAAGATACTTCAAACATATTCTTGTCATGTATCTGATGCTGTTACAAAAACTGTTCTGATATATTTACTGCATACATAATTATTGTTGAGTTTTGAGTTGAAAAGGCTAACCGATTAATCGATTAACCAATGATCAGCGTCTTGATCTGTCAAAAAAGTAATTGATCGATTAGCGCAGCTTTTGAATTACTGTATTATCTGGGTTAACAAAGGAACAAACATGCTCTGAAACAGGCACACATTGTCACACCGACTCACACCAATTAATTGAGACAGAGTAAAGCGTGCAATGTGCTGACATATTTGTTCACTTGCATGATCATTATTCTGTGTCAGTTTCTGGAAACTGGA
Source organism: Pictodentalium vernedei (assembly GCA_031216915.1). Classification (NCBI taxonomy): domain Eukaryota; kingdom Metazoa; phylum Mollusca; class Scaphopoda; order Dentaliida; family Dentaliidae; genus Pictodentalium; species Pictodentalium vernedei. The sequence goes on along the minus strand of CM062297.1, from coordinate 780,874,168 downwards.
AATGATAATTCTTAACTCTAAACTAATGTGGGTAACAGACACGATACCTGCAAAATAAATTCTTATATTACTAAAAAAATAAATTTTTCGAGGTGGGGGGGGGGGGGGTGTTCATAAGCTATGTTTTTGAGACAAAAATTGTAAACGCAATACGATTTGAATGGATATTTTTGTATATAGCACTGGCCGCTTTTATTCGTTACGTTGGGTAAAGGTTAATGCTGTAAATCATCAACAGCACGGCAGTTATTCGGCTACATGTACTAATTAGGTAAACGATTAATCAGTTAACCAAGGTTAATCCGTGTGATTAATCGATCAAGAAAAACCCCTTTCGCCGTTTCAGCTCAAGTTGAGATGCTGAATCACAAAGCACGGTTATTCAGGTTAGTCCACAGATTTTGCATTGCTGTGTTTTATCTTCCCCTGACAGGCAGACATGGGTTAGTCCTTTAAATAACTGGGCAATTCGCCGGAAACGTTTTTAACGTATGCGCTTTGGCATTTTAATTTATCACCCTGCTTGCCGTTTAAAATCAGAAAATAAAATTGCACCGTACTGCAGGAACGGTGGAAGCAAATAAAAAGAGCTGGGACTCGTATCACTGTCAAATATGCAGAAAAATTGAAAACAAAAAAAAAATCAAATTTACCAATATACACTATACAACAAATCTGAATTTTTCCCCAAGGTTTCCGGGCACTATGACCTTGATGCAATTGCATATGGTGCGATTTTGGTGGGGTGGGTCGATAGAGCGATACCCAATGTCCTCTCATCACGGTCCCATATTTTCAGTAAATGTGTTACTGATACGTTCATTCGGATACTAACACATATGCGATAGTGACCCTGGTTGGTGATTATAAAACTACAAGGATCAATAGTCGTTTCGCCTTCAGGGTGTATTTTTCGGCCCTTGAAAGCATATAGGTTCCAATTGCGATGCCCAGGCATTGCAGTTGGAACCTATATTCTTTGATTTTCTACACAGAATGTAGAAAATCGTAGAATGTCAATATTCTACGGCCTTACTGGGGAACGTATACATTCTATGGCAAAATCATGAAATGTGTACACTCATCCCCGACTTTTTTCGTCATGAAAAATCGGCTTTCGATAAAGTTATCTCCCTTGAAATTATTAGATAAGCGAGAAATGTCCCATTTAGAAGCAAATAATTGTTGAGAAAACACCTACCTAGGATATCAGTGGAAAATAAATTTCCTTTTGCTACATTAAGTAAACGAAAAACAACAGACAGACCACC